>OZ019974.1:5486018-6095872 GCA_963970395.1 Ephialtes manifestator | reverse complement strand
CCTCTATCTGTGTACAGTATAGCAGCACATTGGCTGACTGCCTATCGCTCTTCAACTCTACTACATACTATACAACTACGTTTTTCTGTCGATACTATTCAATGCTCAAGCCTTTTTTCATCCTTGATTGAATTCTAATTAAAGATGGCACTGATTCACTCCCTCTACGTATTCTATAGTATTGAGAAAAAAATATTTTTATGTAAATTATTTATTTTATATTTTTTACTCGACTAATATTTTTTTGTAATCGACAAGAAGTGATTTTTAATTTGTCTTATAAGAAAAAAATATTTTACTGTAAATTATTTATTTTATATTTTTTACCCGACTAATATTGTTAGTAATATTTTTTTGTAGTCAACAAGAAGTGATATTTAATTTGTCTTATAAGAAAAAAAAATTTTTACTGTAAATTATTTATTTTACATTTTTTTATTGGACTAATAATATTAGTAACATTTTTGTTTTTTATGTAATAACAAGAAGGGATTTTTAATTTGCCTTAAAGGAAAGAAATATTTTACTGTAAATTATTTATTTAACATTTTTTACGGGACTAATATTGTTAGTAGTATATATTTATCTTATGAACCAGAATTGATTTTTGATTCGTCTTTTATTATTGAATCTATTGTGTTACAAATTAAATGAAACAAATTATCTAGCCATTTCGAAGTGAAATGATGAGTGTTACTCAGCTTTATGCAACTGCCTGCACTACTCGCATACCTCTACCTCTGTACAGTATAGCAGCACATTGGCTGACTGCCTATCGCTCTTCAACTCTACTTCATACTATACAACTACGTTTTTTTGTCGATACTATTCAATGCTCAAGCCTTTTTTCATCCTTGATTGAATTCTAATTAAAGATGGCACTGATTCACTCCCTCTACGTATTCTATAATATTGAGAAAAAAATATTTTTATGTAAATTATTTATTTTACATTTTTTACTAGACTAATATTTTTTTTGTAATCGACAAGAAGTGATTTTTAATTTGTCTTATAAGAAAAAAAAATGTTTACTCTTAATTATTTGTTTTATATTTTTCACTGGATTAATATTATTAGTAATATTTATTTTGTAGTCGAGAAAAAGTGATTTTTAATTTGCCTTAAAAGAAAAAAAAATTATACTGTAAATGATTTATTTTACATATATATATATATTTTTATGAACAAGAAGTAATTTTTAATTCGTCTTTTATTATTATTTTATCAAATTAAATGAAACAAATTATCTAGCCATGTCGAAGCAAAATGATGAGTGTTACTCAGCTTTATGCAACTGCCTGCACTAGTCGCATACCTCTACCTCTGTACACTATAGCAGCACATTGGCTGACTGCCTATCGCTCTTCAACTCTACTTCATACTATACAACTACGTTTTTCTGTCGATACTATTCAATGCTCAAGCCTTTTTTCATCCTTGATTGGATTCTAATTAAAGATGGCACTGATTCACTCACTCTACGTATTCTATAATATTGAGAAAAATATATTTTTATGTAAATCATTTATTTTACATTTTTTACTGGACTAATATTGTTAGTAAAATTTTTTTTTGTTTTGTGTAACAACAAGGAGTGATTTTTAATTTGTCTTTTAATTTGTATTTTATTTTTTTTCACTGGACTAATTTTATTAGTAATATTTTTTTGTAGTAAAAAAGAAGTGGTTTTAAATTGTTCTTAAAAGAAAAAAAATTACTGTAAATTATTTATTTTATATTTTTCACTGAACTAATATTGTTAGTAATATTTTTTTGTAGTCAACAAAAAGTGATTTTTAATTTGTCTTAAAAGAAAAAAAACTTATACTGTAAATGATTTATTTTACATTTTTCACTGGACTAATATTGTTAGTAATATTAATTTTTTAGTCAGCGAGAAGTGATTTTTAACTTGATTAAAAGAAAAAAATATTTGACTGTAAATTATTTATTTTATATTTTTTTACTAGACTAATATTGCCAGTAATATTTTTTTGTGTAACAACAAGAAGTGGTTTTTAATTCGTCTTAAAAGAAAAAATATTTTACTGCAAATTATTGTACATTTTTTACTGGACTAATATTGTTAACAATATTGTTATTTTTTGTGTAACCACAAGTCGTGATTTTTAAATTGTCTTATAAGAACAGAAAAATGTTACTGAACATTTAATTTTATTATTTTCAAAAAAGCATAATAAACAACAACAAAATAAATAATAATTCGTCAAGGCAAAGATATCGTTGAATATTTTATTCAAGGACGTATATTTATCGAAGCTAACATTTTTGCGTGAAATGTGATATGTAAAGAAACGTAGATGCAAAACACGAGAGTAACAGCTGAAGAAATCGATACACGTTGGGAGTGCATTCTTGGGTGGAACATCGATACGTGCGAGGCACTTGCAGGACGGCTTGATGCAGACTTTAGAAGGCTCGAGGAGGAACAAGAGTGAGCAGAAGAAGAAATAAACACGACGACACAGATAGTCGTTACTTATCGGGTTTCCCTTTTATCCCCATCTCCGAGAGCAACTCAAATGTACAGTGTATATACAATGTAGTACTATATACCGTAGGTTTGTTTTGGTACCTACTCGATGGGCGCTTACCCATGTTTCAGTTGTCCCGTGAAATCGACATTACCGGTGTTGGTGAAGGCCTCAGAGGAATTCAAGTATTCAAACTCTCTCCAACTATTTCAACCCTCGCAGGATAGATCTATATTTTTACAAAACACTACCGATCATTTTTTATTTTTATTTCGCTTAAATAAACCCATGAGACTGATTTCTCTGGGTGTAGAGTGTGTTACGTCTCACGTAACTTTCCACATATTAAGAAGACTAAATGCTTGAATGAAAAACCAAGCTACACTACACGGGAAGAAAGGGTTGGTTGAAACAACCAAGTGCTATGGTTATATATGCGCCAGACGATTAATTGGTTAGACCAACCAAGTAATTTGTTAGGCTACCAATTTCTTGGTAAGGTAACCAAGTGACTTGGTAAGTAATTTGTTAGGCTGCCAATTTCTTGGTAAGCTAACCAAGTGACTTGGTAAGTAATTTCTTGGTAAGCTAACCAATTTCTTGGTAAGCTAACCAAGCGACTTGGTAAGTAATTTGTTAGGCTACCAATTTTTTGATAAGCTAACCAAGTGCCTTGGTAAGTAATTTCTTGGTAAGCTAACCAAGTGACTTGGTAAGTAATTTCTTGGTAAGCTAACCAAGTGACTTGGTAAGCTAACCAAGCGACTTGGTAAGTAATTTGTTAAGCTACCAATTTCTTGGCAAGCTAACCAAGTGCCTTGGTAAGTAATTTGTTAGGCTACCAATTTCTTGGTAAGCTAACCAAGTGACTTGGTAAGCTAACCAAGTGACTTGGTAAGTTAACCAAGTGACTTGGTAGCCTAACAAATTACTTAGTTGGTCTAACCAATTAATCGTCTGGCGCATATATAACCATAGTACTCGGTTTTTCCAACCAAGCCTTTTTTTCCGTGTACACGCATTAGACATCGTAATACTGTTCTCTAATAGTACGTTGACCTCGCTGCACGCGTCCCCCGAACCATAGAGTGCATGTGTTTACGCGGCGCCTAGCTTCTCGGAGCCCCCTTGAGATTTATGAAAACGCGCGTCTGGCTTAACAGATCTAACAATGTTACCGCCCGTGCCTAGCCTACACGGAAAGAAATGTTTGGTTGTGGCAACTACGTTTTCGATTTGCGCTACACAATGTCTAAAAAATTAGTTGCCTCAACCATATCGAATAGTAACCTCAACTATTCATGATTAGTTCTCGCGAGATTAGTTAGGTTAACTAATCCAATCGTTGGGACTACCACTCGAATAGTTGGAACTACCATTCGAATCGTTGGGGGCGCTGTCATAAGGCCTGCCGGTCATAAGCTCGAATGACACAACGTCGAATTGTCACAAGCTCGAATGGTTATAATCTCGAAATGACATAAGCTCGAACGGTTATAATCGCGAAATGTCTTGAGCTCGAACGGTTGTAATGTCGAAAGGTCACAAGCTCGAATGGTTATAATCTCGAATGGTCATAAGCTCGAATGGTTATAATCTCGAAAGGTTACAAGGTCGAATGGTTATAAGCCCGAATGGTCATAATAAACTCAAATGGTTATAATCTCGAAAGGTCATAAGCTCGATAATCGTCGGTATTATCATTCGAATCGTTGGTATTACCATTCGAATCGTTGGTATTACCATTTGAGTTGTAAGATAAATAGAATAATCGATTGGTTGTGTCAACTCATTTCTTGGTTATGGCAACTAATATTTTTTTTCCGTGTAGAGAAGCTTTGATTTACCCGCGCGCACACCGTAAATGTCTCTATACAACCCTTTTTGCGGTGACATTTTGGTAAAGTTTATGTTCTTACTTCCTTTATTAAAATACCGACATCGCTACCAAACTAGTATATAAGGGCGAGATTTTTCGGTTAAGTCAGTTATTCTTCACGCGACCGTCTTGCTGCTACGAGAGCGCGCAAAGCTCTAGAACCTCCGTACCTTAGACCTCCGAGGCTAAGACTTCGTAAACGTCTGTAAGAAATTTTACTCCAACAACCAACAGCATCGAAATAAAGTTCAATCATTTTGAGCCCGTATTGTTTCACGAACAAATAATTTACTCTGCACGCTGATCAATTTTGACTCAGTCTATCGTTGAGTCTCCGTCGCATTCATAAGTCTACAGTACACGGAAAAAAAAGATTAGTTGCCATAAACAAGAAATGAGTTGACACAAACAATCGATTATTCTATTTCCCTTATAACTCAAATGGTAATACCAACGATTCGAATGGTAATACCGACGATTCGAATGGTAATACCGACGATTCGAATCATAGTCCCAACGATTGGATTAGTTAACCTAACTAATCTCGCGAGAACTAATCTTGAATAGTTGAGGTTACTATTCGATATGACTGAGGCAACTAATTTTTTAGACATTGTGTACAGCAAATCGAAAACGTAGTTGCCACAACCAAACATTTCTTTCCGTGTAGTACTTACATGGCGAGGTCTCCATCCCTGATGCAAAGGGCCAACGCCTTGACTCGAAAGAGAGACCGTCGTTACGACTTCCAAGGTGCAACTCTGGAGCGTTTGACATCCGGACGTAATAAGTGAGTTGTAAAATTGTCTCCATTTTTTGCTTGGAAAAATGTAGACGACTACGTAGAAAATTCTTTCGAAGTGTTTAACAGAATAAAGAATACAACGTTCAATGGAGGAATCAAATTGAAGAGAAAAAGTCGTGTATGGGAGTGTCGTAAACCACCGTGGATGGTCGAAGAGTTAAACTAATCAGGAATACGTGTAATCCTACCGCGTTGAAAGTTCTTCCTGGTAACAGTGTAACACGAGATCGCTGTTGAAGCCATCTTGGATACGCACGCACACAGAGTTACAACGGTAGCGTTAATTATAAGTTGGCTAATTGGCTCTAAGCGTTAAATCCTTGGTCCAGGCTCACGTTGGCGCGCGGTGACCGTGGGAATGTCCCGGTAGACTAATACCCGTCCCAAGAGAGAAAGCCATGGTATATACACGCCCGGAGAAAGATATATAGCAAATGGGCTATGCCAACGAAGAAGAAGGGTTGAAATTAGTGCGAGTCGAGAAATGTCGATCGATTGAAACTCACGGAGGCTCGTGGAGCACGCGTATATGGCTAATGCTTACAGAGGGAGAAGAGGGAAAAGCGAGTTGGAGGATTTCGAATTACGTGACGCTTCGAATGGACCGCATGAGTCGTATCAATCGATTTCCTAATACGAACGGGGAAAACTTCCTATGGTATTATCAACCAACGGCTCGTGGTTTCACGCTACTTGGGCAACGCCGTTGGCCTAGTGCGTTTTCAATTATTTCCAGTCACCTTGATCGTCGATTTTACACTCTCCATAGTGGAGATATTGGCCATTGGCACTATTTGACCACACACGCACCCAAAAAAAAGATTTGGTAATATTAACTAAAATAATCTATTCAACATTTAATTATTTCAATCAACGAAAATTTACTTTCCCTCCAAAAATTTAAATTCAATATAAATTTACATTATTTTTGAAATTTAATATAATATAAACATTTGGAATTTTATTACACTCGTATATTAAATTTGACATGGAAGTAAAATGTAAAATGAATTAATTTTCTACTGAATCTTAGGAATATGAGCGAAATATTGCCAATTGACACAATCATAAGTTTATATCGAAATTATATTGTAAATGTGACATTGAAAATGCGATTTGTAGTTTAGGCTGCGAGTTACGTCGATTCAAAGTTTCACTTAAGAAATTTTGGAATAAGCTGGAATAAATGGTATAGTTTGCTTTGCACCAATTTTTTGAAAATTAATTGTTTTTTACACTCTTTACGCTGTAAAATACTCGCTTATAGATAATTACAATTTTATAGCATAGCTCGATAATGCGGCAACCGATTGGTACGAAATCCCACGTGTGCCCTTCTCGATCATCAACAAGCGATTGAAGTGGATTTTTTAAATAAAACATTTAGTAATTAATTACTGTTACATTGCGTCCTGTTAGCTGTAAAATAATGGAACTGACTGCAATCCCTTTGATGTTTCAACAATGACATCCAGGATACGAAACTGACGTGTCCTGCCATTCTATTATCTTCCCTGTTACGCTTCGCGCACGCTGTATGCCATCAAATAAGCAAATAATTAATTACAGTTCTAGTGGATTATTTCACCGTGTTTCAATCGTATAGAACAATTTTTTTGCTTCCTGAAAATACCCATTTCGAACCTTTTTACTGTGATTTTAAAAAAAGTGACTTGTGTTCGGTTCTGATTTCAGAATTCGCAGATCCGACTTCCGGTCGGAAAATTCAAACTAAATTTTTTTTCTTTGAGATATCGAATTTTGGTCTTGACTATCATATAATGAGAATTTCGTTCTAATTGATTTCTTTATTATATACCGACTTTTTTTTCAAAGAATTAATTTGATTATAAATTTTTTGAAAAATTCATTTGACTATATTTTTTTGCTTTGCTCAACAAAGTATCGAAAAAAAGTTCTGAACGGATGGTTAAAAAAATTCTGATCTGATGAAGATTATCAATTTTTTTTTCATCACCAATTTGACGTATTTTTCGCACTTTCCCTATCTAAGGAACGTAAAAAACTGAGACAAATCGTTTTTGCGAAAGTTGAGACGGTGCCCGTTTTGCCCCCAATCCCGATTTTTAATGGAGCTGCCCGTTTTGCCCCCATCTCCCCTATATTCTACCACAGAAAATACGGGTTATAAGCCTTTTTACCATGATTTTAAAAATAATGACTTTTTTCCATTTCTGATTCTAGAATTCGCAGATCTGACTTCCGGTTGGAAAATCCAAACCTACTTTTTTTTTCTTTGAGATATCGAATTTTAGCCTTCACTATCATTCTCAAGAGGCATATTCTACCACAGAAAATACCGGTTACAAATCTTTTTCCCATGATTTAAAAAAAAAGTTACATTTTCCGTTTCTGATTCCAGAATTTACAGATCTGACTTTTGGTCGGACAATCCAAACTAAATTTTTTTTCTTTAAGATATCGAATTTTGGTCTTCACGATCGTTCTCAAGTCGCACATTCTGCCACAGAAAATACCGGTTACAAACCTTTTTACCATGATTTTAAAAAAAGTGACGTTTTTTCATTCCTAATTCTAGAATTCACAAATCCGACTTCTGGTCGGAAAATTCAAACTAAATTTTTTTTTCAAGATATAAAATTTTGACCTTTACTATCGTTCTCAAGTCGCATATTCTACCACAGAAAATACCGGTTACAAACCTTTTAACCGTAATTTAAAAAAACATGACTTTATTCCGTTTCTGATTCCAGAATTCACAAATCCGACTTCTGGTCGGAAAATCCAACTCAAAACTTTGATTATATTTTGCGATTATCATCAGTTCCTTTCACTAAAATAAAAACATCTTACACAATGTCAACTTCATTATTTTTTAATTTCCTTTTATTTTTAAATCATCCATCAGAGACTTTGACAACGAACATTTGCTACTCATCACTTTTTTCCTTGATGTCTTCATTCGAAAGTAATAGCTTGCCAAAGTTTTATTTTACAAATACAGAAATCTTAAAATCTCATCTCCGAGAATAGTAGAAAATGAGATAGCAATGTGCAAGGTCCGACTGTACGACCTTTTTTTTTTTTTTTTTTTTTTTAGTGTTTAGTAGTTACGCCGTACGTCGTTGAACAAATCCTACCGCAGCCTTCGGCCTCGCAAAGGAGCCATCATCATATGGTGCTCTACTATGGGTTACAGCATTGTTTCCAGTCCATAACTGTTGAAAACGAGGGTTCCGTTGGGTGTGAGTGGATGTCCTCGTTGTTGGGAGTGGGCGAACCGAGCAGACGCGTCATTTCTCCAGCTAGCAACATTCTCGCCACCCCAAACAAAGTGTATTAAGCCATGAGGGAACGGACCGGATACCGCGACATTATTTCAAGGGTAGTTGAGCCCCGGGCCGGTTTGGTCGCACGTCGAGAAGGGTCTCGTGGTATACAGTCGTTCTCCAAGCTCTGGTGATACTGTGCGAGGGTCCCAAGAACTGAAAGACGAATTACGATATATATATATATAGTCTATTATATCACAGCTTTTCTGTGCAGCACGCAGAGCTCATAAAATTATGTATTGGATGTAAGAGTCGAGACTGGAGGCACCCTTGAGCCAAGGGATGATCCATGGAAAAATATTGTGCAGAGGGTTACGTCTGAATCGTATGTTTTCTTGCAGTAGCTTTGATTGAAGTTCCGGATTGTGTTAAGTAAATCAACAAATTTTATTGTTGAAAAATTGGTACATTTAGATTCGATAATAATACATTCTAGTATATTGAATTTAGATTTCCCATTAAGGGGATGCTGGAGTAGATTTTTTTGCCGACTTTGGTCGGTAATTTTTTCTATTTTACAAATTTTTCAGGTGGGCCATTACGCTTTTTGAGGACCCTATTTATTATATAAAAAAATTCCTATAAGATAATTATTTTTCTTACATCAACAAATAAATATCTTATAGGAATTTTTTCATATTTTTGATTCCTCATAGAGGAAGCTTTGTCTTCGTGAAATTTTTTTTTTTCGAGATTTTTATGTCAGTACACTCAGAATGGTCTAAAATGGTCATAAAACGTCGAAAAAAGTGGTTTAGAAAAAATGTCTGTATGTGTGTGTGCATATGTGCAGATTCCTTGCAAGCACAATAACTGTCGTAATTTTAGATGTATCTTCGTCATATTGGACACACAAGTGGGCTGTCATACAACAACGCTTGGGATCGTAGTTGACGCGGATCGGTTAAAAAATTCCAATTTAACAGCATTTTGAAAATTTTGAAAATATCGTTTTTACGCTATAACTTTCGCAATTTAAGAGATATCGGGCTGAAATTTTGTACACAAAACCACTGCCATCAAAACATGATGTGTACCAAATTTGACGAGAATCGATAGCGTGGTTATAATTTTATTGCAATTTCAATTTTAAAAAAAATGTCTTCAAAGACTTCATCTCTGTAAATTCTGAGATATCCGGCTGCAATTTTCGACATGATTTCACGATTATTGATTGTTAATAGTCAATTTACTAAAAGGAACTATCAATAGGTCGGTAAATTTCGCTTTTGGTGAATATAAAAAAAAAATGCCGGCACGAAAAAAAAATATTTTGATATTTTTCACAGATTTATCTTTTGTTCACTTATGGACTATCATCGAATAACATTTGAGTACAAATTTGACGCAGATCTGTCCAGTCGTTCAAATTTTACGGCATTTTGAATTTTTCGAAAAATCTTATTCTTGCGCTGGCTCGTGCAAATTACGAGATACTGGGTTCTAATTTTTTTTTCTTACATAAAAAAATACATATGTTTTATAATACTGTAGCTGACGTAGTGAGGCTGCGTCAATTCCCAAAAATATCTGTCACTGGTTCATTAGTGTATACTCGAGACTATAAGCTCGAGCACTCGTCTCGTAGCTGGCTGTATACGATTCCAATTATAATTTCTAGCGCGCTACTGTGGCAATTAGCATCTCTGTGCACATTTCATCGTAGCAAGTATCTAAACTATAGCAGAGCGTTGCATCAAGCTGTGTATATTGATGTGCACATAGCAAACGAGTGCCGAGGCTTCAAACGAAAACATGCATCTTATATATTGCCTTTTTTCCGTAACTTCAAAATTAAACGAGTCTACATTTATGTACGTGCATGCATATGCATTTGCTAGTCAACATGTATACATGCATGCATGAAGAAGTTCATTAACATGCATATGATCGTTCTACAATTTTCTCGTTGAAAGAACAGCAACAAAAAACAAATGTATTTAATTTATACAAAGCAGAAAACCGTAAGATAGACAAACGTTGTGAAATAAATTTGAATAACAACTAATTGACTTTTTACTAACATGAATATTCAAGACCGTCTCGGAATACATTATTCATTATTGGCAATATATCTTTATTGAAAGATGAGAATTTTAATAAGCCGATTTATTGGAATTTCGATTTATTAATATTATATTTGCTTGGTGTCGGGATATAAATTATGAAAAACGAAAAATTGTGATATCGAAAAATGTTGTTAAATGAACGCGAATTCAAATTAAATATTTAACAAATTACCGTTGAATAATCTATTCATCCACAATATTCACAAAATTCTAGGCAAAAATATGTACACAATTTACTTACCATTCTATAAATTATTTTCCGCGACAATATTACAATATTTTATTTTTCGAACATACGAGACAGATTAAAAAAAAATTATTAATCTATTTGACGCTAGAAAATCGTAGTTGCAAATTAAACTACTTTGATTATTTTAACCAAAGTCAATATTCTAGGCAAAAATTTATACCCGATTTACTTACCATTCTATAAATTATTTTCCTCGACAATATTACAATATTTTATTTTTCGAACATACGAGGCACATTAAAAAAAAAATTATTGATCTATTTGACGCTAGAAAATCGTAGTCGCAAATTTAACTGCTTTGATTATTTTAACCAAAGCCACAATATTCTAGGAAAAAATTTATACACGATTTACTTACCAATCTATAAATTATTTTCCGCGACAATATTACAATATTTTATTTTTCGAACATACGAGACACATTAAAAAAAAATTATTGATCTATTTGACGCTAGACAATTGTAGTCGCAAATTTAACTGCTTTGATTATTTTAACCAAAGCCACAATATTCTAGGCAAAAATTTATACACGATGTACTTACCATTCTATAAATTATTTTCCTCGACAATATTACAATATTTTATTTTTCGAACATACGAGGCACATTAAAAAAAATTATTGATCTACTTGACGCTAGAAAATCGTAGTCGCAAATTTAACTGCTTTGATTATTTTAACCAAAGTCAATATTCTAGGCAAAAATTTATACACGATTTACTTACCATTCTATAAATTATTTTCCTCGACAATATTACAATATTTTATTTTTCGAACATACGAGGCACATTAATAAAAAATAATTGATCTATTTAAGGCCAGAAAATCGTAGTCGCAAATTTAACTGCTTTGATTATTTTAACCAAAGCCACAATATTCTAGGCAAAAATTCATACACGATTTACTTACCATTCTATATATTATTTTCCGCGACAATATTACAATATTTTATTTTTCGAACATACGAGATAGATTAAAAAAAAATTATTAATCTATTTGACGCTAGAAAATCGTAGTTGCAAATTAAACTACTTTGATTATTTTAACTAAAGCCACAATATTCTAGGCAAAAATTTATACACGATTTACTTACCATTCTATGAATTATTTTCTTCGACAATATTTTATATTACAATATTTAAAAAAAATTATTGATCTATTTGACGCTAGAAAATCGTAGTCGCAAATTTAACTGCTTTGATTATTTTAACCAAAGTCACAATATTCTAGGCAAAAATTTATACACGATTTACTTACCATTCTATGAATTATTTTCTTCGACAATATTACAATATTTTATTTTTCGAACATACAAGGCACACAAAAAAAAATTATTGATCTATTTGACGCTAGAAAATCGTAGTCGCAAATTTAACTGCTTTGATTATTTTAACCAAAGCCACAATATTCTAGGCAAAAATTTATACACGATTTACTTACCAATCTATAAATTATTTTCCGCGACAATATTACAATATTTTATTTTTCGAACATACGAGGCACATTAAAAAAAAATTATTGATCTATTTGACGCTAGAAAATCGTAGTCGCAAATTTAACTGCTTTGATTATTTTAACCAAAGCCACAATATTCTAGGCAAAAATTCATACACGATTTACTTACCATTCTATATATTATTTTCCGCGACAATATTACAATATTTTATTTTTCGAACATACGAGATAGATTAAAAAAAAATTATTAATCTATTTGACGCTAGAAAATCGTAGTTGCAAATTAAACTACTTTGATTATTTTAACTAAAGCCACAATATTCTAGGCAAAAATTTATACACGATTTACTTACCATTCTATGAATTATTTTCTTCGACAATATTACAATATTTTATTTTTCGAACATACGAGGCACATTAAAAAAAATTATTGATCTATTTGACGCTAGAAAATCGTAGTCGCAAATTTAACTGCTTTGATTATTTTAACCAAAGTCACAATATTCTAGGCAAAAATTTATACACGATTTACTTACCATTCTATGAATTATTTTCTTCGACAATATTACAATATTTTATTTTTCGAACATACAAGGCACACAAAAAAAATTATTGATCTATTTGACGCTAGAAAATCGTAGTCGCAAATTTAACTGCTTTGATTATTTTAACCAAAGCCACAATATTCTAGGCAAAAATTTATACACGATTTACTTACCAATCTATAAATTATTTTCCGCGACAATATTACAATATTTTATTTTTCGAACATACGAGGCACATTAAAAAAAAATTATTGATCTATTTGACGCTAGAAAATCGTAGTCGCAAATTTAACTGCTTTGATTATTTTAACCAAAATCACAATATTCTAGGCAAAAATTTATACACGATTTACTTACCATTCTATAAATTATTTTCCTCGACATTATTACAATATTTTATTTTTCGAACATACGAGGCAGATTAAAAAAAATTATTGATCTATTTGACGCTAGAAAATCGTAGTCGCAAATTTAACTGCTTTGATTATTTTAACCAAAGCCACAATATGCTAGGCAAAAATTTATACACGATTTACTTACCATTCTATGAATTATTTTCTTCGACAATATTACAATATTTTATTTTTCGAACATACGAGGCACATTAAAAAAAATTATTGATCTATTTGACGCTAGAAAATTGTAGTCGCAAACTTAACTGCTTTGATTATTTTAACCAAAGTCAATATTCTAGGCAAAAATATGTACACAATTTACTTACCATTCTATAAATTATTTTCCGCGACAATATTACAATATTTTATTTTTCGAACATACGAGGCACATTAAAAAAAATTATTGATCTATTTGACGCTAGAAAATCGTAGTCGCAAATTTAACTGCTTCGATTATTTTAACCAAAATCACAATATTCTAGGCAAAAATTTATACACGATTTACTTACCATTCTATAAATTATTTTCCTCGACATTATTACAATATTTTATTTTTCGAACATACGAGGCACATTAAAAAAAAATTATTGATCTATTTGACGCTAGAAAATCGTAGTCGCAAATTTAACTGCTTTGATTATTTTAACCAAAGTCAATATTCTAGGCAAAAAATTATACACGATTTACTTACCATTCTATAAATTATTTTCCTCGACAATATTACAATATTTTATTTTTCGAACATACAAGGCACATTAATAAAAAATAATTGATCTATTTAAGGCCAGAAAATCGTAGTCGCTAATTTACCTGCTTTGATTATTTTAACCAAAGCCACAATATTCTAGCCAAAAATTTATACACGATTTACTTACAAATCTATAAATTATTTTCCGCGACAATATTACAATATTTTATTTTTCGAACATACGAGGCACATTAAAAAAAAATTATTGATCTATTTCACGCTAGAAAATCGTAGTTGCAAATTAAACTACTTTGATTATTTTAACTAAAGCCACAATATTCTAGGCAAAAATTTATACACGATTTACTTACCATTCTATAAATTATTTTCCGCGACAATATTACAATATTTTATTTTTCGAACATACGAGGCACATTAAAAAAAAATTATTGATCTATTTGACGCTAGAAAATCGTAGTCGCAAATTTAACTGCTTTGATTATTTTAACCAAAGCCACAATATTCTAGGCAAAAATTTATACACGATTTACTTACCATTCTATAAATTATTTTCCTCGACAATATTACAATATTTTATTTTTCGAACATACGAGGCACATTAAAAAAAAAAATTATTGATCTATTTGACTTTGATTATTTTAACCAAAGCCATAATAATCTACACAAAAGTTTATACACGATTTTCTTAGTGTTCTATAAATTAAAAGCCATTTTTCGCGACAATATAATAATATTTTATTTTTCGAATATACGAGGCACCTTAATAAAAAATAATTGATCTATTTAAGGCCAGAAAATCGTATTCGCAAATTTAACTACTTTGATTATTTTAACCAAAGCCACAATAATCTACACAAAAGTTTATACACGATTTACTTGGTGTTCTATAAACGAAGAGCTATTTTCCACGACAAAGTGAGACCTCGAAGTCTCTCTATTGCGGGGACAAAACTTTGTTGCAATTAGTACCAGAAAAGTTTTCAGTGGTACAGTGTGAGACGACAATTGTAGACGGAGTTGAGTGGTCGACGTTTGACTTTAGTTTGATAACTATATTCGTCTCAGCATCATTTCCTATGTCAAGTCAGTGCCATGGGCTATAAAACTGAGTATATAAGGAGAGAGAAAGAAAAAAAAAGAAAAAATGAGGAAGAGAGTGGAAAATCGCTCAAGGGAAAAGTTTTCCGTGGGCAGCACCAGACATTCAAAGGCGAGGGTGCAACGACTCGGACAAGAAACTCCAGTCCTCAATCTCAGTGCGGGAATTTCGCGCCTCTGAGTCCAACCAAAAAAGCCAAGTCGGACGTAAAATCGTGGAGGAAAAACGCGGCGAATGTCCCACGACGAAACTTTCTACCCCATTATTCAAAACAGTGCCACAGAGATTTGGCAGCGACCGGGTAGACAACACAAGTTGCTTATACAACGTGAAACACACAGAATGAAACGGATATAAAGGTTTCGAAAGATAAAAGGGACACGTTCTTTCATCTTTTGTGAAAAAGCTTCCTCCCTTTCATTCCTGTGGTCCCTACTGGCTACGCTCACGAAAACGAGAAGAGAAAAGCATACAACAAATTGTGCATCCTTGGAAAATAACAAGAGACATCCTATTTTTATTTTATACTTGCCAATATTAGCTATGATTGATAATTTTATTTAATTAAAATACAAACTTTGGTACATCGAGAGAAAAAGTTTAATTGATTCACAGAAATCTTTGCCAATGAAATGAAATACTCGTATTTCAATACTATCTTTTCTTTGAATAATCTCAAACTCAATGAAAAGCAGTGACTGATTCGAAGAAACATTTCGTTAGATCAATGAACCTTTTTCATTGATTTCAAAGATATCGTCTCTGATTCAATGAAACCTCCTTCTTACCAGCTCAAAATTTCGAAACTTATTTTTTCCTGAAGTACACGGCAGATAAAGCTCAAATTTTCTGAGTACACCGAGAGAAAAGATTTCGTTGACGCCAAAGAAATGGGTGGATTGATTTTTTTTTTCATTAATTTCAACGAAATATTTCTTTGATTTCAATGAAATAGTGCATTTCAAAGAGAACATTTCATTGCCTGTAAATAAAGATTTACTTAGTGAGCATATAATAAAAAAAACAGTTTCATTGTTTTAAAGAGACGTTTTCATTGGTTCAAAGAAACATTTTCATTGGTTCAAAGAAACATTTTCATTGATCTCTCTCTCGCACTTAACCTCACTTTTTTGTTTTTCGGTTCTCCCGAACGAACGGCTTCGAGTTTCGAGGAGCCAGAAGCTTAGGCTATTTCTGCCGTACTTCCTTACATACTCACAAAATATGAGCTTTATCTGCCACGTACTTCAGAAAAAAATAGGTTTCGAAATTTTGAGGTGGTAAGAAGAAGGTTTCATTAAATCAGAGACGATATCTTTGAAATCAACGAAAAAGGTTCATTGGTTTAAAGAAATGTTTCTTCGAACCAATGTCACTACTTTTCATTGAGTTGGAGATCATTCAAAGAAAAGATAGTATTGAAATTCAAGTATTTCATTTCATTGGCAAAGATTTCCGTGAATCAATGAATCTTTTTCTCTCGGTGTATGTAAGGAAGTACGGCAAAAATAGACTAAGCTTCTGGCTCCTCCCCGCGTAGAAAAAAAGAATCTTGTAAAGAATCTTTTAAAGAATCTTGTAAAGAATCTTGTAAAGAATCTTTTAAAGAATCTTAAAAAACGTCTTGAAAGAATCTTTGAAAGAATCTTGATAAGAATCACGTATATGATCCGGAGCAAGATTCTTTCCAAGATTCTTTTCAAGATTCTTTCTATCCCAAAGCGTTCTGAGAATCTTTCAAATAATCTTCGAAAGAATCTTGAAAAGGGTCTTTAAGAGAATCGTGAAAAGATTCCGTCCATTAAACAGAAAAATCGTTGAAAGAATCATAATGAAATTCTTCAGAGGAATCGAGCGAAACTTGTTGTTGCTTTCCTTTGATGTCGAGACAGTACATTTCGGTACGTCAACGAAGGGTAAACTCCTCGTGTATAGTCGAACTCAGGACAGGTTTGCAGTCTTATATACGTTCAGGCTTCAAGTCACTTGCGAGAAACGCTTCGACCGCTCGCCATCTAGCGGAGTATTGAATATTAGTGTTTCGTACGCTGCCACTAGATGGCGAGCGGTCGAAGCGTTTTTCGCGAGTGACTTGAAGCCTGAAATTCATTTAATATACAGATATGTTGTAAAATTCCAATAATTATATTGTAAACACAACTTTTATGAAGTATTTAGTATACTGCATATTAATTTTACAACTATTTTTTTGTATATCAATTAATATTTATTTATTAAATTTAATATACACATATCCACAAAAAAACGTCCAATACTTTATATCAATTTTCATAAATAAATTTCTAACAATGCAGTTAATTAAAAAATGAACAAATCTGACCTCGAAATAAATTAATTGAACGCACGGTTACAAAATTATTTATAATTTATATATTTTCCTACAGAATTTCCTAACAGTGTATATAATTAAAAAATGAACAAATCTTCCCTCGAAATAAATTAATTGAACGCACGGTTACAAAATTATTTATAATTTATATATTTTCCTACAGAATTTCCTAACAGTGTACATAATAAAAAAATGAACAAATCTTCCATCGAAATAAATTAATTCAACGCACGGTTGCAAAGTTATGGCTGACACAATTATAAAATTTGCAGTTATCTTGAGGGTGATATTTTCCTCGATGGTTAATGTTTCAAAAAGTTTGTCACTCGATCGTCCGTCCAGTCTCGAGGGCAGCGAAAAGTCTCCGAAGAATGTCGCGCCAAGTGTCCTTCCGCCTTTCCGCGTTGCGCATCTTCCGGTGTCTGAGGTGGGTTTGCTCTTGGTGTACGGAGAAAGGCAACGATAGAGAAAGCGAGAACGAGCTGAGAAACCTGTGACGACGCGACTGGTCGCCTCGGTGCGCTTCCTTTATCTCTCGGTCTTTCTTCAGCCCGCCGCAATTACCGCCATTGAATTCGTTCTTTCAGGTGAACCTGACGCTACGGCTAAGAAAAGAAAGAAAGAGGCAAGCGTAAGGAATAATTGCTCAAGGCGAATGGTACTTCCACTGAGAAGTACCTTAAGTGCTTGGACGAAGACAGAGCGACGCCAAGTGGAGACAGACAAAAAGGAACGTCATATGTATAGGTAGGAACACAGAAACGGAGCCCGGCGCGTTGCATAACTATATGCACGAATAGTGCAGAGGAGCAACCAACTTTTTTCATTGCAAACCTCACCGCAAACTTAAAGAAAAGTAAAGTAGTTGCAGAAACTAACTAATCGGTTCTGACAACCAACCGGAATAAGGCGAGTGGCCCAATTACTGACCACCTAAACATTGCATGCCGTAAGAATGGAACAAAAAATTGTTAACAACGTAACGAAGCACGAAAACGATTTTTTCGCCATGATAAGGTGAATGGCCTAATTAATGACCACCTAAGCACTGCATGGAATATGAATGGAAAGAAAGTGTTAACAACGTAACGAAGCACAAAATTAAAAAAAATCAGAAACCTTAGAGTTTTTATGAAGTAAATCATGTATTGTTTTCATATTTTTGTTATTATTTTAAGATAATAATTGCAAATATACAAGGCCATGTTAAGGTGAATGGCCCAATTAATGACCATCTAATCACTACATGGAATAAGAATGGAAAAAAATTGTTAACAACGTAACGAAGTCCAAAAATAAAAAGAAAATCATTAGCCTAGAGCGTTGCATAACTATATGCACGAATAGTGCAGAGGAGCAACCAACTTTTTTCATTGCAAACCTCACCGCAAACTTAAAGAAAAGTAAAGTAGTTGCAGAAACTAACTAATCGGTTCTGACAACCAACCGGAATAAGACGAGTGGCCCAATTACTGACCACCTAAACATTGCATGCCGTAAGAATGGAACAAAAAATTGTTAACAACGTAACGAAGCACGAGAACGATTTTTTCGCCATGATAAGGTGAATGGCCTAATTAATGACCACCTAAACACTGCATGGAATATGAATGGAAAGAAAGTGTTAACAACGTAACGAAGCACAAAATTAAAAAAAAATCAGAAACCTTAGAGTTTTTATGAAGTAAATCATGTATTGTTTTCATATTTTTGTTATTATTTTAAGATAATAATTGCAAATATACAAGGCCATGTTAAGGTGAATGGCCCAATTAATGACCATCTAATCACTACATGGAATAAGAATGGAAAAAAATTGTTAACAACGTAACGAAGTCCAAAAATAAAAAGAAAATCATTAGCCTAGAGCGTTGCATAACTATATGCACGAATAGTGCAGAGGAGCAACCAACTTTTTTCATTGCAAACCTCACCGCAAACTTAAAGAAAAGTAAAATAGTTGCAGAAACTAACTAATCGGTTCTGACAACCAACCGGAATAAGGCGAGTGGCCCAATTACTGACCACCTAAACATTGCATGCCGTAAGAATGGAACAAAAAATTGTTAACAACGTAACGAAGCACGAGAACGATTTTTTCGCCATGATAAGGTGAATGGCCTAATTAATGACCACCTAAACACTGCATGGAATATGAATGGAAAGAAAGTGTTAACAACGTAACGAAGCACAAAATTAAAAAAAAATCAGAAACCTTAGAGTTTTTATGAAGTAAATCATGTATTGTTTTCATATTTTCGTTATTATTTTAAGATAATAATTGCAAATATACAAGGCCATGTGAAGGTGAATGGCCCAATTAATGACCATCTAATCACTACATGGAATAAGAATGGAAAAAAATTGTTAACAACGTAACGAAGTCCAAAAATAAAAAGAAAATCATTAGCCTAGAGCGTTGCATAACTACATGCACGAATAGTGCAGAGGAGCAACCAACTTTTTTCATTGCAAACCTCACCGCAAACTTAAAGAAAAGTAAAGTAGTTGCAGAAACTAACTAACCGGCTCTGACAACCAACCGGAATAAGGCGAGTGGCCCAATTACTGACCACCTAAACATTGCATGCCGTAAGAATGGAACAAAAAATTGTTAACAACGTAACGAAGCACGAGAACGATTTTTTCGCCATCATAAGGTGAATGGCCTAATTAATGACCACCTAAACACTGCATGGAATATGAATGGAAAGAAAGTGTTAACAACGTAACGAAGCACAAAATTAAAAAAAATCAGAAACCTTAGAGTTTTTATGAAGTAAATCATGTATTGTTTTCATATTTTTGTTATTATTTTAAGATAATAATTGCAAATATACAAGGCCATGTTAAGGTGAATGGCCCAATTAATGACCATCTAATCACTACATGGAATAAGAATGGAAAAAAATTGTTAACAACGTAACGAAGTCCAAAAATAAAAAGAAAATCATTAGCCTAGAGCGTTGCATAACTATATGCACGAATAGTGCAGAGGAGCAACCAACTTTTTTCATTGCAAACCGCACCGCAAACTTAAAGAAAAGTAAAGTAGTTGCAGAAACTAACTAATCGGTTCTGACAACCAACCGGAATAAGGCGAGTGGCCCAATTACTGACAACCTAAACATTGCGTGCCGTAAGAATGGCACAAAAAATTGTTTACAACGTAACGACACGCAAAAACTTTTTTAAAAAATCATCGGAAGCTTAGAGTTTGTTTTTAGTAAATTATGTATTGTTTTCATATTTTTGGTATTATTTTGAGATATTGATTGCAAATATACACAGCCATGATAAGGTGAATGGCCCAATTAATGACCACTGCATGGAATAAGAATGAAAAAAAATGTTAACAACGTAACGAAGCACAAATAAAAAAAAACAGAAAGCTTAGACTTTTTATGAAGTAAATCATGTATTGTTTTCATATTTTTGTTATTATTTTAAGATAATAATTGCAAATATGCAAAGCCATGTTAAGGTGAATGGAGTGGAGTAGTTGCCCCGCTTTGAACGTTGAGATTTTTGAAAAAAAAAAAAAAATCAGCCATTTTGATTTTATGGTACTGATAATTTTTTTAAAAAAGGGCGTGGTCGCTCTAACTTTCGTAAAAATTAGACGATTTTGCTAAATAGTTGTTTATAAATAAATATACGTTCAATGTTGTTTGGCATTGCATTTGGGCGAAATCGGTAAAGCGGTTCAGATTTTATAGATGTTTGAATTATTCGAAAAAAATAATTTTTTTTAATAAATCACGCCGAATTTCACCAATTTAATCGAAATATTTTACAGACGAAAAGGAACATGCAGCTATGGCACGTACCAAATTTGACGATAATCGGTAAAGTGGTTCAGATTTTACGACATTTTGAAATTTACAAAAAAAAACGATTTTCGCTCTAGCATCAGCAAAAGTTGATAATGCGAGACAAAAGTTTGTACTGAATGGAAATAAGAATGCAACGTAGAACTTTACACATTTCTTCATATATAATTTTTATTTTTTTTAATTTATAATGACCGCTTGTCCCAAAATAGAATTGCTCATAACTCTCGAACGGCGTGACGGATCGAGATGAAAATTTACACAAAAGAGGAGGTAAAACTCCGTTTTCGTTATTTCGATTAAGGTAGTCCTTACGCATTAAGCTGAGGTCAAATAAGTTTTCGAAAAATGGGAGGGAATTGCGAACACTTTTCGCTAATATAAACAAGGCTGCAAAGTAGAACTTTGCAAATTGCTTCCTCATTATTGTTGGATTTTTACAAAGCTTCCTCTATGAGGAAGCCAAAATAGATTAACATGCTTCCTCATAGAGGTAGATTTGTAAAAATCCAACAATAATGATGAAGCAGTTTGCAAAGTTCTACTTTGCAGCCTTTTTTTAATAATAAATCACACGATTCGAACGGATGATAACTCACTACGGTGGTCACCTACTGTTTTTCTCAATTGAATGAAATGTAATTATAAAACCAATTAAAAACTGCTGTGTCTTCCGAAACCTGAAAATCATTTGCGCCATTTTCTTTTAGTGGCCGAACTGATATGGAATGCCTCATATATAGATAAGATAATTCTCGATAATTGTATCAAAAGCATTTAACCTTTTAACGTAACTACAAAAAAATTCATCCAATAATTCTGAAAAATATGTATAAAAATTAAAATTTTATTAGAAGTGCATCCTGCATTTTAATTAAATGAAAGAAAAACTGCATCCACATCTGATTTCAAAAGTCTATTTTTTAAGAGTGTCATTTTTCCATCATTTCTAATTCAGAAAATTATACGACATTCAAATTTTTTTTTAAGTCTTTAAAGGGTTTTCTTTTAAATCTTTAATAGGTTTATCAGCATTTTGGGGTTTGGTCTATTATCGCATCTCGTTGACAGCTTCTAGATATTTTAGAAGCTTCTGTAATAGTCGATGACGTGATTCCCTTGGAACCTTTATCGATTTATTCCGGATGACGTCACTCTCAGTCGAAAAGTTTGAACCTGAGGTTGCGCCTGGGTAGTTCAACGATGCGAAGATGCTTCAGTGGATACTTGGAACGTTAAAATTTCCCCCATTGGTATAGCAAGGAAATGCTAGGCACACGTGCTAAACGCATGAAGAACTTTGAACTTGTAGTTTCGAGCGCTTTTGGGCTTCCTACGACTCGATGAAGTATTCCTTCTCCTAATGTAGCTGTCTGCATACAATATTTGCATAAGAATAATAATATTGTACAGGCTATATATGGGTCATTCCACGGGATTTCGCACAAGAAAAAACCCGACCGACTCCAACTTTCGCCTAATTTTTTTATATTGTTGAATATGTCAAACAGAGCATCTGTGAATTTTTTGAGAATTTTATTCTTATATTTCGACGAGCCATACAATAAAAGGTGAAAAAATGAAAAAAAAATCTGACGTCAAGTGGAATAATGATATCGACAAAAATAACTAGGTCAAAATTTTCGTAATTCAACACAGTTTACGGTAAAAATAATCAAAATAAAAAATAAACATAACTTCTATTTTATTTATGTCTTTTACCAAGAAAAGGTACCATTTCGCTAATTTGGCCCCCTCCGATTTCAATACAAAAAATCACGAATATACTACATGGAGTCCCAAACATTTTAAGCACAAGCCCAAGATGGAGAACGCATTTTACCCATTTTTAAAAAAATATTTCGGGTAATTGATTTTTTAAATTTTCTTCCAATCTTCTGCGTATTTTTTTATGTAATTGGTAATATTAAAAGGAGCTTATGTGATTTTTTTCATAATTTTATATATAAATGTATTCGATTCATTAAATGTAATCGAATTACAATTTTTTAAATTTGTATTTCGATTACATTTAATGAATCGAATACATCTACATATAAAATTATGAAAAAAATCACATAAGCTCCTTTTAATATTACCAATTACATAAAAAAATACGCAGAAGATTGGAAGAAAATTTAAATTACAATTTTTTAAATTTGTATTTCGATTACATTTAATGAATCGAATACATCTACATATAAAATTATGAAAAAAATCACATAAGCTCCTTTTAATATTACCAATTACATAAAAAAATACGCAGAAGATTGGAAGAAAATTTAAAAAATCAATTACCCGAAATATTTTTTTAAAAATGGGTAAAATGCGTTCTCCATCTTGGGCTTATGCTTAAAATGTTTGGGACTCCATGTAGTATATTCGTGATTTTTTGTATTGAAATCGGAGGGGGCCAAATTAGCGAAATGGTACCTTTTCTTGGTAAAAGACATAAATAAAATAGAAGTTATGTTTATTTTTTATTTTGATTATTTTTACCGTAAACTGTGTTGAATTACGAAAATTTCGACCTAGTTATTTTTGTCGATATCATTATTCCACTTGACGTCAGATTTTTTTTTCATTTTTTCACCTTTTATTTTATGGCTCGTCGAAATATAAGAATAAAATTCTCAAAAAATTCACAGATGCTCCGTTTGACATAGTCAACAATATAAAAAAATTAGGCGAAAATTGGAGTCGGTCGGGTTTTTTTTTGTGCGAAATCCCGTGGAATGACTCATATATATAATTTTGTCTTTCATAATATCATTTTTTTGTCACTTAAATTAATTTTAACTGTGACAATAAAATATTTTTATTTGCCGAATGAAGTCGATTGTTTTTCCGTTCAAAATTGCAAAAGTGCAACAAAATTTTAACTGGGACAATAATTTATTTCGGCTTCTAGGGCAAAGCAATTAAATTATAAATTATTATGTTTCCTTCCGTTTAATCTAATTTAATTTAATTGGGTCAGTTAAATATTCTGGCAGACGTGTGAGACTGCTGAATAATTAATTGACGTATGCGTTGGATCGAAATCTATAATTTTATCGCCGGATGTAGAATAAATAATTTCGCTTTGGAGAAATTGCATTTAATTCGAAATTGATCGAAATCTGGCGTAAAATTATTTATCGCCGGATACGGAATAAATAATTTTGACTTTGGAGAAATTGTATTTAATTCCAAATTAATTTGGTAAAACATTGAATTTTTTATTTCGAGCACTTTCGGACTTCTTATGACTCGATGAAGTATCCATTTTATAATTTAGCTGTTGATCTTGTGTCTGTTTCCAATATTTGCATGAGAATAATAATTCTGTACAAGCAATAACTTTGTCTTCCATAATGTCATTTTTTTATCACTTGAATTGATTTTAACTGGGACAATAAAATATTTTTCGCGCAAATTACGCGACTGAAGAATAATTTGAGAAATGAAGTCGATTGTTTTTCCATTAAAAATCGCACAATAAATTATTTCGATTTCCAGGGCAAAGCAATTAGACTATAAATTATTATGTTTCCTTCCATTTAATCTAATTTAATTTAATTAGGTCAGTTAAATATTCTGTCGGACGTGTGAGACTAATGAATAATAAATTGACTTATGCATTCGATAAAAATCTATAATTTAATCAGCGGACGTAGAATAATTAATTTTGGCTTTGACGAAATTTTACTAAATTCAAAATTGATTCGGTAAAACTTTGAATTTTTTATTTGATAATTTCGTCTTTCACAATATCATTTTTTTATCACTTAAATTAATTTTAACTGGGACAATAAAATATTTTTAACGCAAAGTACGTGACTGAAGAATAATTTAAAAATTGCACAATAAATTATTTCTGTTTCCAGGGCAAAGCAATTAATTTATAAATTATTATGTTTCCTTCCATTTAATCCAAATTAATTTAATTGGGTCGATTAAATATTTTTTCAACGATGTGTGCGAATGATGAATCATAAATTGACCTATAAACTGGACCGAAATCTATAATTTCATCACCGGATATAGAATAAATAATTTTGCCTTTGGAGAAATTTTATTAAATTTGAAATTGATTTGATAAAAGTTTGAATTTTTTTGCATGACCCAATATTAAATATTTGCACGAGAATAATAATTCTGTACAGGCAATAACTTTGTCTTTCATGATGTCATTGATTTATCACTTAAATTAATTAACTGAAAAATAATTTGATGTTTGATGTCGACAAAAGTCGATTGTTTGCACGTTCAGAATAGCACAATAATTTATTTCGAATCCCAAAGTAAAGCAATTGAATTACAAATTATTGAGCTCCTTCAATTTAATCCAATTTAATTTAATTGGCTCGATTAAATATTTTACCAGCTATGTGTGCGACTGATGAATTATAAATTGACGTATAAATTCACTCGAAATCTATAACTTCATCACCGGATATAGAATAAATAATGATGGGATAATAAACTACATGGCTAGTTGTTAATAATTTTGTAGATGCAATTATTTTGACTACATAATTATTTTAATAATCCTTAAGCGACGCAATTTAACAATGCATAGGAATTTTCTGATGATAATAGAATATTTTACAGGTATAAATCTTTAAAGATATTTTAAAAAATCTAGTATCTGTATCTAATAAAAATAGTTATTAATTCTAAAGCCATGCGCCTATTTTTTTTTGTATAGCGCTGTTAAAAAAATGGCTTAAAAAATCGACGCAAACGTTAGCCCACACTGAGTCTAGCTAAAAAAATTTCATATCTAATACAGGATTTTTGAGAATAAATTCAAATTTTTTAATTGATGCGCAAAATTTTTATTTAAAAAATTCATGAAAAAAATGTATCAGTAAAAAAAAATCTAAAGTATTTTTTTCTCGCATATAAAATAGTACAAAAAATTATGTCGCGAATTGAAAGGGTTGAACGCTTACTGAGTTGGCCAGAAATACCCTATATACATTTTTTTTTGTTACAACTATTTTATTAAACGCAGCGATAAAAAAAATTGTTGTACGAAATAAAAATGAATAGTTATCACTTCGCAGTTGCCAGAACTATGGTATGCACCACGATTTTCTATGAGTGCATTTTATGAATAGTCAAACTGAAATTTTTAACAGTGAGATGTACGATCCAGTGCCGCAAAACAACTAACTTTTTCGTTGCAAACCACTGCAAATAAAGTATATTATTAAAAATACTTCAACATTCCATAAAATCACAAATTTCATACCGTTTGTCACTAAATTATACATATGTAATGGCTGAATATTGTTTCATTTATATACAAAACTTGAGCCCGCTATTTCAAGTTTTGCAAAATTTACAATAGAGCGATAATGTCAATTTTTTGAAAAATTCAAAATTCCATAAAATCTTAACCACTTTACCGATTCGAACCAAATTCAATTCCAAACAGCATTGAGTGCACCTACTTTTATAACCAACTATTTAGCAAAATAGACTAAATTTTACGAAAGTTAGCGCGACCACGTCCTTTTTTCAAAAAATTTAAAAAGGCATAAAATCGAAATTTTCGCACAGATTTTGTCGAAAATTGGTACAGTTGAAGAGGGTCTGCTGCTACACTAGTGTGTCTAATTTGAGCGCGATATACAAAACCGTTCTTGAGTTATCGGCGTTCGAATTTTCGGAGTTGTATACATACACACACACACACACACACACACACATACATACATACGGACATTTTTTCTACATCACTTTTCTGGACGTTTTGGACAATTCTAAGTGTCCTGACATAAAAATCTCGAAAATTTTTTTTTTTCATGAAAAACGTTAGCCCACTCTGAATCATATCTAAAAAATGTTCATATCTAATACAGCATTTTTGAGAATAATTGCAAATTTTTTAATTCACGCGCTAAATTTTTATTAAAAAAATTCATGAAAAAAAAGTATCAATAAAAAAAATCTAAAGTATTTTTTTCTCGCATATAAAATAGTACAAAAAATTTAATTAAAAAAAAAATGTAACACAGGATTTTTGAGAATAATTTCAAATTTTTTAATTGAGGCTCAACATTTTTATTTAAAAAAATTCATGAAAAAAAAGTGTCAGTAAAAAACAATCTAAAGTATTTTTTTCTCGCATAAAAATCATGTCGCGAATTGGAAGGGTTGAACGCTTACTGAGTTGACCAGGAATACCCCATATACATTTTTTTCAGTTACAACAATTTTATTAAGCGCAGCGATAAAAAAAATTGTTGTACGAAATAAAAATGAATAGTTATCGCTTCGCAGTTGCCAGAACTATGGTATGCACCACGATTTTCTATGAGTGCATTTTATGAATAGTCAAACTGAAATTTTTAACAGTGAGATGTACGATCCAGTACCGCAGAACGACCAACTTTTTCATTGCAAATCACCGCAAATAAAATTTAAAAAATGGTGTAAAAAATCGACATAAAAAATGTTCATATCTAATACAGGATTTTTGAGAATAATTTCAAATTTTTTAATTGAGGCGCAAAATTTTTATTAAAACAAATTCTTGAAAAAAAAGTATCAGTAAAAAAAAATCTAAAGTAGTTTTTTTCTCGCATATAAAATAGCACAAAAAATTATGTCGCGAATTGGAAGGGTTAAACGCTTACTGAGTTGGCCAGGAATACCCCATATACAATTTTTTCAGTTACAACAATTTTATTAAGCACGGCGATAAAAAAAAATTGTTGTACGAAATAAAAATGAATAGTTATCGCTTCGCAGTTGCCAGAACTATGGTATGCACCACGATTTTCTATGAGTGCATTTTATGAATAGTCAAACTGAAATTTTTAACAGTGAGATGTACGATCCAGTACCGCAGAACGACCAACTTTTTCATTGCAAATCACCGCAAATAAAATTTAAAAAATGGTGTAAAAAATCGACATAAAAAATGTTCATATCTAATACAGGATTTTTGAGAATAATTTCAAATTTTTAAATTGAGGCGCAAAATTTTTATTAAAAAAAATTCTTGAAAAAAAAGTATCAGTAAAAAAAAATCTAAAGTATTTTTTTTCTCGCATATAAAATAGTACAAAAAATTATGTCGCGAATTGGAAGGGTTGAACGCTTACTGAGTTGGCCAGGAATATCCCATATACAATTTTTTCAGTTACAACAATTTTATTAAGCGCAGCGATAAAAAAAAATGTTGTACGAAATAAAAATGAATAGTTATCGCTTCGCAGTTGCCAGAACTATGGTATGCACCACGATTTTCTATGAGTGCATTTTATGAATAGTCAAACTGAAATTTTTAACAGTGAGATGTACGATCCAGTGCCGCAGAACGACCAACTTTTTCGTTGCAAACCACCGCAGAGAGCGGCAGAGTATCACGAGCTATGATTCAAATTTTTCTTTCGCAAACCCGCATGAAAAATGTCGTAAAAATTGTTCCATCCTCCATCGTCGTGGCTTTGCTCATGAGAGCTATGGTACCAGTTGGAGAGGATGAAGCTTCCCTCGCAATCGATGGCCTCCGAAGCTCGTAGCTAACATATATACTATCCGACTGAATGGGACAAAATTTTTCGCAGCTTCGGGGGTACAAGTTTTCTCGTCCTTGCTTGGCAGACACACCTGTATGTTACACATCTATATATATATATATATGTATATATACATCGCATATGTCCTCTTTTTCTTTCCCCTTTACTAGCACCTCGTTCCTTCAGCCAGGGGAAAAAAGTTTGGGCGCAAACGTCGCACGATCGCTCCACAGTTCTTCTTCCAGGGGCACTGAAAGTCTTGCACATCCTCTAAAGCACATAGAAGTGCTTATTTACTATATATGGGGCATTCCATAAAAATTCGACCAGCCTCAGGCCCTAAATCTTTTTGGATATTGTTCATTATTTTTTTAGACATTCATCTGTGTCAATGAAGTACGCTAATTTTTTTTTCGATTTTTTTATTTTTATTTCTTCGACTTATGATTTTTTTTTAATTTCCTGGGGCAAAAATATTTGAATGCTTGTATTTTGGACAATACAAATCGGATTACGAGAAATATTTATATGAAAGTTCTTCGTCTTTATGGATAGTTATGTAAAAAAAATTATCAAACGGTTTTTTTAGGTTTTAAGTTAGGTTAGACAAAAAAAATGTTTATTAAAAAGTTTTTTTTTTATAAATCGGTTTTAAAAAAAATTAACAGTCTAAATAACGACTTTTCGGAAAGTTGGAAAAGGTTTTTTTCGTATTAAAAATACTTAATGTCAATACGAACATTTTAAGCCTAAGCATTTTTTTTAAATTTTTCAGATCACGTTACAGATAAACATTTTTATATCATTGTAATATTCGGGCTTATGAAATATAATATTTGCAATTGGCAAAGTATAATAATTATTATTATACTCTGCCAAAGCAAAAATTATTATACTTTGCAAATTTCAAATATTATAATTTCATGTACGAATTTAAAAAAATTTGTTGTCTTTTACAAATGAATTTTTTTTTAAATTTCAATAGTTTAATTTTTATTATATAATATATATATTATTAATTTATAATATAATAGATACAATTATTATATGATATATAATATATATTATATAATCATTTTTTTACCAAACTATTAAATTTTATAAAATTTAATAGTTAATTTTATAAAATTAATTTTATAAAATTTAATAAACTATTAAATTTTATAAAATTTAATAGTTTACTAAAAAGAATGCATTTGCAAAACACAACAAATTTTTTTGAAATCTTACATAAATTATACCTTGACGAAGAACTTTCATATATATATTCTTCTCTTATATTTCATAAGGCTGAAAATTTAAAATTTTTTAGCCCAAAAACAAAACAAACAAAAAATCATAAATCGAAGAAATAAAAATAAAAAATTCTGAAAAAAAATGAACGTACTCCATTGATATGTATGAATATGAGAAAAAATAATGAGAAACTTCGAAGGGCGTCAAGGGCTAAGACTGGTCGAATTGACATGGAACGGCCCATATATAAAACACACCCCTTACGTCAGCTGTTTCACCTCACCTTCGGTATTTCTCTTTACTCGACCACGATTTTCAGTACTATATCGCTTGCACTCCCTCCGTCTCTCTCCCTCTTTCCGTCTCTTTATCGTTATCCAGTTTCTTACTTCGCTGCTGTCTACTCTGTCGACGATCACGTTCTCGCACACTCTGCGAGAAAACCTCACTTACAGGCTGGGACTTTGTCAATGTCGCTTCGTCTCTTTGTCAACGTTCCGTACAATTTTTTTACTTGAATCTTTCATGCGAAGAAAATGGTACATTGGAAGCTGAAATGGGAAATGGAGGTTTAAATTTTTTTCAAATGGTACTAAATAATTTGACAACAATTTAAAAAAAAATAAAAAATAGTTTGATAATAAAAAATTTTATGAAATAATTTTTGTCTGCGAAAAGAAAATTTATGAGGCATTCCACCGATTATCGACAGAGTCGTGACCCTCATTTTTTTTTCTTTTGGAATGTTGTAGAGCGATATTAAAAAACACTAGAATTTTTTTTAGATTTCTAAAAAAATTTGTGTTTTTTCAATTACCTAAAATTTGATTTTCTCAAAAAGTACATCGACGATTTTTTTCCTTTTTTTACAGTAAATTCTGTGTCCAAACACAAAATTTTTGAGCCTGGATCCAGAGTGGGACGAGGCCTTACAGATTAGCAGGTAAAAATAAAACAAAAATTTAAAAAATTTTTTTTAAAAATACCCCAAACTTGAATTTCTCTAAAAGTTCGTCGATGATTTTTTTTTTAAATTTTTATAGTAAATTCTCTGTCCAAAAACGAAATATTTGACAATACATAGAACGAAAATGTCTAGAATAGCAACTAAAATTAAAATTCTCCCCTAAAAGATTTTTATTTTTATCGGTGAAATGCCCCATATATAAAATAAACTATGGAACAATTAGGAAATATTATGCCTAATAATTTTCAAGGTTTTATTTATTTTTTTGTAAATATTTGTAAAAAATACATATTATGGAATGAAATCATCAGGAGCCGAGAAAAATACAAAAAACCATTTCTGAAAAACATTAAAACAGTAATATATTTTTACCCTCGAATTTACTCAGAATGATGACTTTTTTCAAAACTCTGAACATTTTAAATATTTATGGAAAAAAACGCATATCGGAGAATTATAATTATATAATTTATTTATTTTCTCGATAACTCGGTAAAAAAGACCGTTAAAATTGTATGTGGATGAGAAGGAAATCTCCAATAATTATATTATCGAAGAATGGAAAAGTGAACCATCACAATGCCCCACGTGATGTCCAACTGTATAATTTTTTTAATCGACGAGACTTTGTGTTCCAACGCTTCACTGTCTGTTAGATAAGTTAATTGCAATAATTCAATTATCGGAGAATGGGATAAATTGAATATCATACGAGCCATGAGGCATCGAGCTTCCAGCTAATTTGTTTCCAATTTTTCATTCTCTAAATGACGAGAATTGATTTAATGGAATAAGAGCTATAATTATATTTATTGCCAACCTCACGAAATCGAGTAGGATTTTTTTTAAAGCAAGTTTCTACTTCTTTAGAGATCAAATTAAATTTACAACAACATTTGCATCAAAATTTTATAGAAAAATTTGGCAAACAGTAGAATTCGATTGAAAATACATCTCGCATTTTTATTTCAGGTAAATGGTATTTATTTACACGTAAACATATGAAAATAAATTTTGTAACACAAAAATACACACTGATCCTTTTTATCAATTTTCTACAATAATTTTAGTCAATTTCCAATTTAACAAATAATATGTGAATTTTTTTCGTTTTTAACTGGAAACTGACCAATATTCTGTAAGATTATTAAAATATCGATGGACATTCATGTGCAACAATTTTTTGTAACAAGTATAAATATTTTTTTTAGCAAATACAAAATTTCCAGTGATATGAAAGTTCCAGTTATATGAAATTACCAGCCATATAAAATTTCCTATAATTTTATATAATTATCGGAAATTATAAAAAATTTTTGTAGCAAATACAAAAATTTCAATTTCCAGTTTACTATACACCGAGAGTGAACTGGAACTTTACTTTTTTTTTCATTGATTTCAATGAAATAGTGCTTTTGAATTTCAAAGAAAACATTTCATTGTCTGTAAATAAAGATTTACTTAGTGAGCATATAATAAAGAAACAGTTACATTGTTTTAAAGAGACGTTTTCATTGGTTCAAAGAAACGTTTTCATAGATCTCTCTCTCGCACCTAACCTCACTTTTTTGTTTTCCGGTTCTCCCGAAAGAACGGCTTCGAGTTTCGAGGAGCCAGAAGCTTAGCCTATTTCTGCCGTACTTCCTTGCATACTCACAAAATTTGAGCTTTATCTGCCGCGTACTTCAGGAAAAAATAGGTTTCGAAATTTTGAGATGGTAAGAAGAAGGTTTCATTGAATCAGAGACGATATCTTTGAAATCAATGAAAAAGGTTCATTGGCTTAAAGAAATGTTTCTTCGAATCAATGTCATTACTTTTCATTGAGTTTGAGATCATTCAAAGAAAAGATACTATTGAAATTCAAGTATTTCATTTCATTGGCAAAGATTTCCGTGAATCAATGAAACTTTTTCTCTCGGTGTATAAATGTGACGATTATAATCAGAATCAAATTTCAAATTGTAGTTGTAAATTAAATGTGTTAAGGACCAACATTTCTATGCACTTTGTGAATATTATTGAATGAACGTATCCATATTTCCTATGAAATTGTATACAATTATAGGAAATGTCGAAGAAAATGCAATTACGTGTTTGAATGCAAGTATGCAAGTACGTCACCTGGAGGCTAAATGGGTTACAAAATTATTGTGCTACTCTTGTATGAATACGAGCGAATACTTAGACAGCACTTGCATCATCCTCCTACGTTGCTACGTAGGTATTTTTGCTACAAAAATTTCAATTTCAATTTTACTATATAAATGTGTCGATTATAATCAGAATCAAATTTCAAATTGTAGTTGTAAATTAAATGTGTTAAGGACCAAAATTTCTATGCACTTTGTGAATATTATTGAATGAACGTATCTATATTTCCTAATTGTATACAATTTTAGGAAATTTCGAAGAAAATGCAATTACGTGTTTGAAGTCGCCTGGAGGCTAAATAGGTTACAAAATTATTGTGCTACTCTTGTATGAATACGAGCGAATACTTAGACAGCACTTGCATCATCTTCCTACGTTGCTACGTAGGTATTTTCGCTACAAAAATTTGAATTTCCAATTTACTATATAAATGTGTCGATTATAATCAGAATCAAATTTCAAATTGTAGTTGTAAATTAAATGTGTTAAGGACCACAATTTCTATGCACTTTGTGAATATTATTGAATGAACGTATCCATATTTCCTAATTGTATACAATTATAGGAAATTTCGAAGAAAATGCAATTACGTGTCTGAAGTTGCCTGGAGGCTAAATGGGTTACAAAATTATTGTGCTACTCTTGTATGAATACGAGCGAATACTTAGACAGCACTTGCATCATCTTCCTACGTTGCTACGTAGGTATTTTTGCTACAAAAATTTCAATTTCCAATATACTATATAAATGTGTCGATTATAATCAGAATCAAATTTCAAATTGTAGTTGTAAATTAAATGTGTTAAGGACCAAAATTTCTATGCACTTTGTGAATATTATTGAATGAACGTATCTATATTTCCTAATTGTATACAATTATAGGAAATTTCGAAGAAAATGCAATTACGTATTTGAAGTCGCCTGGAGGCTAAATAGGTTTCAAAATTATTGTGCTATTCTTGTATGAATACGAGCAAATACTTAGACAGCACTTGCATCATCTTCCTACGTTGCTACGTAGGTATTTTCGCTACAAAAATTTGAATTTCCAATTTACTATATAAATGTGTCGATTATAATCAAAATCAAATTTCAAATTGTAGTTGTAAATTAAATGTGTTAAGGACCAAAATTTCTATGCACTTTGTGAATATTATTGAATGAACGTATCCATATTTCCTATGAAATTGTATACAATTACAGGAAATGTCGAAGAAAATGCAATTACGTGTCTGAAGTCGCCTGGAGGCTAAATGGGTTACAAAATTATTGTGCTACTCTTGTATGAATACGAGCAAATACTTAGACAGCACTTGCATCATCTTCCTACGTTGCTACGTAGATATTTTTGCTACAAAAATTTCAATTTCCAATTTACTATATAAATGTGTTGATTATAATCAGAATCAAATTTCAAATTGTAGTTGTAAATTAAATGTGTTAAGGACCAACATTTCTATGCACTTTGTGAATATTATTGAATGATCGTATCTATATTTCCTAATTGTATACAATTATAGGAAATTTCGAAGAAAATGCAATTACGTATTTGAAGTCGCCTGGAGGCTAAATAGGTTTCAAAATTATTGTGCTATTCTTGTATGAATACGAGCAAATACTTAGACAGCACTTGCATCATCTTCCTACGTTGCTACGTAGGTATTTTCGCTACAAAAATTTGAATTTCCAATTTACTATATAAATGTGTCGATTATAATCAAAATCAAATTTCAAATTGTAGTTGTAAATTAAATGTGTTAAGGACCAAAATTTCTATGCACTTTGTGAATATTATTGAATGAACGTATCCATATTTCCTATGAAATTGTATACAATTACAGGAAATGTCGAAGAAAATGCAATTACGTGTCTGAAGTCGCCTGGAGGCTAAATGGGTTACAAAATTATTGTGCTACTCTTGTATGAATACGAGCAAATACTTAGACAGCACTTGCATCATCTTCCTACGTTGCTACGTAGATATTTTTGCTACAAAAATTTCAATTTCCAATTTACTATATAAATGTGTTGATTATAATCAGAATCAAATTTCAAATTGTAGTTGTAAATTAAATGTGTTAAGGACCAACATTTCTATGCACTTTGTGAATATTATTGAATGATCGTATCTATATTTCCTAATTGTATACAATTATAGGAAATTTCGAAGAAAATGCAATTACGTGTTTGAAGTCGCCTGGAGGCTAAATAGGTTACAAAATTATTGTGCTACTCTTGTATGAATACGAGCGAATACTTAGACAGCACTTGCATCATCTTCCTACGTTGCTACGTAGGTATTTTCGCTACAAAAATTTGAATTTCCAATTTACTATATAAATGTGTCGATTATAATCAAAATCAAATTTCAAATTGTAGTTGTAATTTAAATGTGTTAAGGACCAAAATTTCTATGCACTTTGTGAATATTATTGAATGAACGTATCCATATTTCCTATGAAATTATATACAATTATAGGAAATGTCGAAGAAAATGCAATTACGTGTTTGAAGTTGCCTGGAGGCTAAATGGGTTACAAAATTATTGTGCTACTCTTGTATGAATACGAGCAAATACTTAGACAGCACTTGCATCATCCTCCTACGTTGCTACGTAATGGGAACGTGGAGGAACAAGAGAGTTTTCTATGTTGACGTCTCTCAGCGTGGCCACCTGGGTCGTCGACGACGAGCAGTTACCTTTTTCTTCAATTTTTTAAATCCTCTCTTCATGAAACCTCGTCCATTATCCTTACGTTCGGTGACACAGTATAGGTAAGTATAATAGGGTCCTGACGGTCGTAGTCCGCAGTGTTCTCGATGGATAAAAGAAACCGAGGGATCCATCACAAACTCCTTCGGACGTTACCCGAAGAACCGGACGACGTTGTTATCCATTTTTATTTCACGAAAGAACATAAAAACAACGGAATAACGTGACGGGCTTATTCGCAAAGAAAATTTAATCGCGGTAATTGCCACTGAAAATTTGTCTCGCGTATGAAGTCGTTTTTGTTAAATTAGAACATGAACATTTTTTATTAATTTTTTTTTTTACCAAAACTTGGTCGAATTTTCTCAAACTATCTGTGAAATTTTCAGAGCTTATGTGAAAAAGATTTTCTTACAATTTTTGTACGCTGAAAACTTAAGAATATTGTTTTTTTGCTTTAAATTTAAATTTGTTAATTTGCCTGTTTTGTTTGAAAATTTGTCTCGCTTATATTTTGGTTTGGTTTTGGAAATTAGAAGGCGCAAAATTTTTTATAAGTTTATTTTAACCCAAATTTGAAAAAATATTTTTTGACGTGTTTGGGAATAATGATTTTGTACTTCAAATTTACATTAACTGGTTTGTCCTTTTTGTTTATTGAGAATAATAATTTTTGTAGCATGTGGGGGAAAAAAGTACCATTTTCCCACTCTTTCGTCCTGATGCAGATGTAAAAGGGGGGAGATTTTGTGCATAACTTAGAAAAAGTATTTTCAATATATTTTTATTTAAAAAATAACTAATCCTAATGGGAAAGAGTATATTTTTATATGTTTAGATGCATTTTCAGAATTAATAATATGTATACTTTTTATCAAAGACGTTGGGGAGGAGGATTAATGGACTCGGGACATTGTGCCACTTTTCGCAATGTTATATTGCTCTTTATAGTTCGCCAGGTGGAGACGTCTCACGTACACCTTCGGGAGCGCTTACAAGAGATTAGGTAATCTCGCTAACGACCCTTGACACGCCACTTCGTCGTCGAGGTCCTGCCAGCACAGAAGCACCACGATTGGCTCAGTCGCCAGTGAGCTCCGTCGTCCTGATTAACACACAAGAGCCTCCATCGACTAATCGTCGCAGCGCATGAAATTACTTGTGCAATGTAAAAAAAAAACCAAAACGTTCATCTCTGTCACAGAAGGCGAGTCGGATATACTCGGTGCTTCATTATCAATGACGAATAGTCAGGAAATTTCATGCCACTGGACATTTTATATGACTGGAAAATTCATGTCACTCGAAATTTCATATCGCTGGAAATTTCGTTTCACTGGATACTTCATATCACTGGACATTTCATATCACTGGACATTTCATATCATTGGAAATTTCATAGAACTGGAAATTTCGTAGAACTAGAAATTTCATAGAACTGGAAATTTCATAGAACTGGAAATTTCATAGAACTGGATATTTCATAGAACTGGAAATTTCATGGAACTGGAAATTTCATAGAACTGGAAATTTCATAGAACTGGAAATTTCATAAAACTGGAAATTTCATAGAACTGGAACTTTCATATCACTGGAACTTTCATATCACTGGAAATTTGATATCGCTGGAAATTTCATAGAACTGGAAATTTCATATCACTGAAAATTTCATATCACTGGAAATTTCATATCGCTGGAAATTTCACATCACAGGAAATTTCATATCACTGGAAATTTCGTATCACTGGAACTTTCATATCACAGGAAATTTCATATCGCTGGAAATTTCATATCGCTAGAAATTTCATATCGCTGGAAATTTTATATCGCTGGAAATTTCATATCGCTGGAAATTTCATATCACTGGAAATTTCATATCACTGAAAATTTCATATCACTGAAAATTTCATATCACTGGACATTTCATATCACTGAAAATTTCATATCACTGAAAATTTCATATCACTGGTAATTTCATATCACTGAAAATTTCATATCACTGAAAATTTCAGGAAATTTCGTGTCAAAGGAAATGCTAGGAATTTTCATGTCAAAGGAAATTTTATGTTCAGGGAAATTTATGTCGAAGAAAATTTCATGTTGAGGGAAATTCATGTAATTTCATGTTAAATGAAATTACAGAAAATTAAATTGTCTTATCAGAATTATTCTAAATTGAAAAAGAAAAATTGGACTTTTAATAATTAGGTCTTAAGTCTCGAGTTATACCATATTGAGCTGTGCTAAGGAAAAAATATTATATAAAGCGAAAAAATTGACAGTTGATGAGTTCGATAAACTCGTGCTTAATTTTCAGGGATTGTATTAATTTGATGTCTAAGAAAATCATGATCCAGAAAGGACACTTTCTTATTATCATTTTCTGAATATGAAAAGATATTTTGATCTTTTACTAACTAAGTCTTAAGTTTTAACTTATTCCATATTGAGCTATGCTAAGAACGAGAATTATTTCCCGAGCAATTCACGCTCACGCTCCACATCCAACAAGCCGTATGAATATTTAACGGGTTGGGCGCTACCAGCGCCAAGTTTTCTTCTCAAAGTCGACGTCACCGAGTTTAATACGTTAAACTCACCCGCGCAAAAGTGATTTTGATAAGCAAGCGTTAAACTAAGTTATGTTGATAATTCCATCGATCCATGCTGCTTTTCTCTGTACGCGATGACGATGCTTCATTTTCTCACGAGGCTTAGTTCTTAACCTCGCCAGTTTCGTAGCAATAAGTTCGACGAAATGGCAACTGCCACATATTAAAAGGGCATGATGAACAAAAATGATAAATAAAAAAATTTATTGTCTTTTATATTTTAAGGACATAACGAGTAAAAGTAAATCACATTTTACTACTTTTTATGATTTCATACAATTTCATATTCTCTACTTGAAAATTCAATCAAGTTTTGTTGCAATGTTTTGAAAATGGCTTAATCTAATTTCATTTCTTAATAAAATTTGAAAAAATATATTTATCTCTTAAATGGAAGTACGAAATAGTGGAAAAAAAGTAATTTTCGAAAATAAAGCGCCTGCTATAAATTAAAAACAAGTTGTATATTTTTAAAAAAGAAAAACTGATATTTAGCGCACAATATGCTATGAAATTTTTTAATTGAATATTTGGAAATAGTGATAATAAGTTGTATACATTTTTTTAAAGGAAAATTGGTTTTTAATGCATAATTTTCTATGAAACGCTTCGTTTATATATATCAGCGAATATATTTGAATTCATACGTCAAATAACCATCAGATAATTTATTCAAATATTTGGAAAATTGAATAACAATTTGTATATATTTTTTTAAGAGAAATTAATATTCAATGCACAATTTTCTATGAAATGCTTCGTATAGATATATCAGCAAATATATTTGAATTCATACTTCAAATAACCATCAGATACATTTTTTCGAATATTTGGAAAAATTCGTAACAAGTTGTATACATTTTTTAAGAAAAATTGATATTTAATGCACAATTTTCTACGAAATGCTTCGTATAGATATATCAGCAAAAATATTTGAATACATATGCCAAATAATCATCAGATAAATTTTTTCGAATATTTGAAAAATTCGTAACATTTGTATACATTTTTTAACAAAAATTGATATTTAATCAATTATCAATTAGAAATCAATTTAATTAAAAATTGATATTTAATGCACAATTTTCTATGAAATGCTTCGTATAGATATATCAGCAAATATATTTGAATTCATGTGCCAAATAACCATCAGATACATTTTTTTCGAATATTTCGAAAAATTTGTAACAAGTTGTATATATTTTACAAGAAAAATTGATATTTAATCAATTATCAATTAGAAATCAATATAATCAAAAATTGATATTTAATGCCCAATTTTCTATGAAATGCTTCGTATAGATATATCAGCAAATATATTTGAAATTATATGCCAAATAACCATCAGATACATTTTTTTCGAATATTTGGAAGAATTCGTGACATTTGTATACATTTTTCAATAATAATTGATATTTAATGCACAATTTTCTATGAAATGCTTCGTATAGATATATCAGCAAATATATTTGAATTCATAAATCAAACAACCATCAGATAAATTTTTCAAAAATTCGAAAAATTGAATAACAATTTGTATATATATATTTTTAAGGAAAATTGATATTTAGCACACAATTTGCTATGAAATGCTGCGTATATATATATATCAGCAAATATATTTGAATTCATAAGTCAAATAACCATCAGATAAATTTTTCAAAAATTCGAAAAATTGAATAACAATTTGTATATATATATTTTTAAGGAAAATTGATATTTAGTACACAATTTGGTATGAAATGCTTCGTATACATATATCATAGCGAATATATATTTGAATACACCTGGAGATGAGGCTGTAGGTCCGGAACGACGAGGGATTTGCGTTCATTCATAAGCAAAGCGATTCGCAGTGCTTAGCCTCGAGGCGCATTCGAACCTCGACAAAAGCGTCTAATCCGACTGCGCGGTTCGATGGATGCTGCGCTATTCCCTGGAAGCCCAAGCTCGCAGCTCCGAGCTATCTCGACGTTTCGACTGTGCGGGATGTGGACTCTGTACATCTCAAACTCTGCACTATACGTAGTACAACCACTAGATATATATAGTAGTTCACCATGCAAATTGGTAATCGAGTTCGTGGCTCTTCGATTTGGTCTCGGATCACCAAACCATGAGGCCCCTTCGATGTATTTGCAACGGGCATCCTGCCCGGATGTACGGGAGATTTCTCAACACCATCAACTTGCTTCTAGCGCCTCAATCTATACCGTAATTTCTAATTTAGATTACAGTATCGTAGGAAATGCGTCCTAACATTATCACGATTAAATCGATAAACCCGCAATTTTATTTTTATCGATTTCTTCGTTATGTATTATTATCTTTGCGATTTATTTTTAGACCACTGCTAAACGGAATATTTGAACTTAAAAATAATTCATAAATATATTTTTATAAAAATAAAATTCGGATAATAATTCTTAAAAATTCTTAAAAATAATTCATAAATATATTTATGAATTATTTTTAAGAAAGAATTACTAAATATATTTATGAATTATTTTTAAGAAAGAATTATTTTAATGGCAAGGATCGAGCTTACGGTATTAAAAAAAATTATTCGTGCAGAAGTTTCGAAAAACGGGGGAATTATTTTTTTTATACCGGAAGCTCGATCCGTACCACTCTGATGATTTTTTTGCAATATCTACAGTCATGCAAGAATACTCTGTAATTTTATTATCCAAAAAAGTAACCTTTTTTTATTAAAAAAATAATAATGCCCCCGTTTTTGGGAACTTTCACACAAATGTATTTTTTAATACGAGAAGATCGATCGGTGCCTCTCTGGCGATTTTTTTGTGATATCAACAGTCATGTAGCAATACTCTGTAATTTTTTCAATAAAAAAAAATATCCTTTTTTTAATTAAACGATAATTCCTCCATTTTTCGAAAAAAAAAATCATATTCACAGGAACGTGACAATTATTTGGAATATTCCGCTCGAAAGCTAACAATAAACGACAACTTTTATGTGCTGACATTTTTTTTCAGTAACTTCAAAATTCTGAGATATTTGCACTTGAATAAAAAAAGGCATTTTCTGAAAAATTATTTTAAAAAATCTGAAAAAATTCACATAGAGTGTCTTTTAGTGGTACATTCATATAATCAATTACAGGGCAAATCGGAGAGGGTCGAAAAAAAAGTGGCTGAATTGACAGAGAATGCTACATATAGCGTATACTACGTTCGCGTTGCAAAGACTCGGAACTTTTCCAAAAGTAAACATACTACGTCAACGCCACCTGTGTCCTAATGGGGAAACTTCATTCACGCTCTTCCCGACCTACTCTGATCGCGAACAAACTGCGTAAACGTACTTTACAAACTACGTGCGCTTCTTTTGTGCTATCGCCAATCCAACAGTCTTAAAAAATGCAAAGAACCTCATAGAATCGGTATCTACGCTTTTCTTTTGAATGTGATGTCTAGAAATATTTGCATAGGACAAAATAGGTGGTTTTTTTTTTTTTTTTTTTTTTTTTTTTTTTTTTTTTTGTTGCTGTGGCCGGAATGATAATGATGATGAAGGATTGTCGGCTTCTGGCGGTCCGGTTAAAGAATTGAATTCTTTATTTAATGTTTGATACGTTTCGACCCTGGGGCCCTATTCTCGAGAGTGTGCGATATTTTTCGTATACGAGAAATTTCGATGACCGTATATCGTATACGAGATCGAAATGCTATTCTCGACTGCTATGCGATATAAGGGCTTCGATAATTCTCGCATACGATATACTTACATCGTTGCCACATGGAATCGATGGGCTATCATGTTAAAGAAATCTCGAGGACCAATAAATATACAGATTTTTTGACTTCCAAATACCCGCGAGATTCGGTTTGGTTATTTCAAAGATATGTTTCTACAAGTATGTCGCAAAATTGGAAACACCGATTTAACCCAATTGAATTACAAGCGGAGCATCGCACGTGACACTATGTATTATTGACGTGCATACACGAAAGCTTTTTAATAAAGCAAAACTATTAATTTTCTAGAAACATATATTGTCCATGCACAATACATGTACAAACAAAAGATATTGCATTTAAAAAATCTTCGCGGAAAAAGGGTCTGTCTGAAAATGCATATCTCATGGTGACCAGATGCTTTATTGCTGCAAAAGTCCATGAGTCAATCTTTGGCGGCCAAATGTTTTAGTGGTTGCCCACTAAGGGATTTTCTTGACAAATCAAAAGAATTTTATCAAAAGAAATTTATTATACAATTGTGGTATAAAATTCAGGTACTTTTCCAGTAAAATTAAAACAAATTATTAAAATTCAAGTATTTGTACTGTAAAATTAAAGTAAATTATTGAATGTGCTGTACCATACATTAATTTTCTATTACACTTGTATATGAAATTTAATATACTAGTTTATGCATAAAAACTTCCAGTAAACGTACATTAAATTTCAAATAGATTTTTTTTACAGTGCAGGGATGCGCGGATTCAAGAACGGCGAGTAAAAAAATTCAAGTTTTTGATTCTTCATTATTGTTTCTCAGTCGTTAGTCAGCAGTCCTACCGTAAATTAATAATTTACTATTTTTTTAGTGATATATTTAGTACTTACGATTATGAAAAACAAACTTTGTGAACAAACTAAATGACCGCAAGCAGAAGATATTATTGAAAAACGTATACGAGATCTAGATATCGTATGCGACTACCCACTCGATCCGAAGTATTCGATAATTATCGTATACGACCGACATATCACCGCTCGAGAATACAGTTTTGACGAGGCATGCGATAATCTAGTAACTTTCACAAAATATCGCATACGATAAAACTCGAGAATAGAGCCCCTGATCTGGGTCCTGTTCGCTCATTTAATTTTATTTTAATTATGAAGTCGAGTGTTAGTGTTGTTTTGTTTGTGACTTGGTACATTCTTGTGACTCTGGTCACCTGGCTCTCTGGCCCGTGTTTTCTGCTCACTATTGTAGGTTACCTTATATTCGATGTTTACACTGATGTAAGGCAACACTACATTTTCCTTATCATAATTAAAATAAAATTAAATGAGCGAACAGGACCCAGACCAGGGTCGAAACGTATCAAACATTAAATAAAGAATTCAATTCTTTAACCGGGCCGCCAGAAGCCGACAATCCTTCATCATCAAAATAGGTGGTGTTGACAGTTCGAGCGGCCATATTGGTTTTCGGTAGGTTTACAAAATGACGATTTTCTTTATTTTTCAAGTGTTTTCATCCAAAATTCGAGCGAACGTCGATGCGCCTATGATGATATTATAACCCTGTGCAATTTGAAACATACTTGTAATATATTAACAACGTAATATATTGCGTTACCGACCAAAGTCGGTAAAAAGATCTACTCCAGCATCCCCTTAAAGAAATAATCGAAATGGTCGAAAATAAAAAGTAAAATAATTGCAAAAATCACAATTGTGTTTTATCCTTTTTATTTAAATCTCTTGTTACAAGATAAGGCTAGCAGCAAGGCTTTGATCGTGCGCGCGTGCGTTTCTGTGTTCCGTGACGAGAGTGTGTGTGTGTGTACTTGTATATGTGTGTACGTGTGATTCAATGTATATTCGTTTAAATGTATTCTCGTCAATCAGTGTAAATAATATTACAAACATTCACAATGTAAAGAAGACGACTACGGTTCTCGAGGTGGTGGCTATTTCAGCGAAACAATTAATACGGCTATATCCATACAATACAATAGACTATCTCTTTTCGTCGTTTTATCTATTTTTTTTTTTTAATCTCTCTCTCTCTCTTTCTCTCTCGCTCTATTCTTGATGCTTCTCATTGTTTAATATATTCAATGCCCATCACAATTACACTCGCTCTTTTACTCGCTGTTTCGCTCTCTGGCAGTCGATATTAACTATATATTTATTACTTTTTTCATTATTTTTCTTTCACTTTTAAACTCTTTGTGTCACTTAACTTCAGGGGTTTCATATTTTCGTTATATTGTTGTTTATTTCTTCTTCTGTCATCGTCACGTCTCCTCGATCTCGTTGGGTACAACGCTTTTCGTATTGGACGTTGCATACAAAATACACTCGCTCGATCAGTCGCTCATCTCGTTTGTTTATTTTTTTTTTTTGTTGTTTTTTCTTCAATCATTCTCGCTTCACACATTCTCGCACAACTTTCATTCGCAACCTAACTACAACGACAGAAATCGTACACTACTATATTATTATAGCTTTTGCTTCACAATTATCGAGCTTGAAACGACAGTTATGACAATATGTACAGATTTATTTCGTACCGACGCTAAAATATTAATAACAATAATTAATCGATATAATTAATTATCGGATTAGTGATTAAATATCGCGACGCTGAACAAGCGGCTTGTGAGTGCAATTTTCAGTCTTCGGATTTTAACGTCACGAATTAATTTCGTCGATATTTTTATTAATCATAAAAATCACTTTCGTTTATTTCATATTTCGGTTTTTAATAATTTCTCAATAATTATGAGGTGCAACTCTGCAATTTTTTTTTCTCTTTTTTCTTCTTTGATGTGACAAAAATTAAAAAGTAAAATGAAATACAAATATTCTCGTGACAATCCGAAGAAGCAGCGACTAACAGATCCGCAAGTTCCTCATCATCTTATGTGGTAGTAGTACAATAATATACGCAATATATTAACTATCATTATTATCCACATGCGCAATAGTCGACTTAAATTTATTACAACGTAATGTTTGTCCCGTAAACGAACCGTTGGTATCGCGCGGTTAAGACATCGGGATTTAATTTTCTTTTTTTCTATTTCTTTGCTTTTTATTTATTTATTTTTCTTTTTTTTGCACGAGAGATGAGGAAAGGTTTCGACCGGCGTCCGGCGATGCTTCACACTAGGCAATTAACTACACGAAGAGTCAAAGAATTCGACGCGTTTCTCGTCCGTTTTTTTTTAGCAGACAAGAATTTACGCGTAGCGACAAAAACACGTAAAAATTCTGGCGTTAACCGAAAGCGACAGAAGTCGGTGCATAAACACGCTGGTGACAAATTATATAAAATACATTCTAAAATAGTTATCAATAATGAAAGTGCGATGGAGGCTGCTGGTGGCATATTTTTTTTTTCATTTTTGCTTTTTTTCATTTGTGTCGTATTATTCATTAAAGGTAATAATAAATCTTTGAACGTTGTGAATCCGGCGGGATTCGATCGATCTTAATTAGGGACGTGAGGTCGCAAGGGGAAGGACTTCACCGGGAGCCGATAATGCGCGAGAGACAAACGCGAGTCGCTTTAAGCCAGTTAAGTCATAAAAAAAAAACAATCAAATTGTCTGTGCGATTTTTTTTTTTTCAACGAACTTATAATTTTCAGTAAAAATCTATTAAATAAGAATTGGAACGAAGAAATTTTCTGTCATGGCAAAACCAATTTGGTTAACTCGTTTTCTTGTAAACCAATTTTCGACTTTTTTCTACTATTCGCATGATCAGAACGAACTGCTAAATGGATTATACTCCACAACGTCTCATTTTCTCCGTAACAACATCCTACATCTTATAATCAAAGGATTTTTTTTTCTACTTTCTGTTCTAAGACTTACATCCATTTAAACACTAACTTTGTTTCGCCGTTTTACAATTGACTCGATATCTTTTAACCCAGAAACGAGAACCAAAAAAATCCACGTTCACAGCTTGTAGAATGTAGTTGCAAAAAAAATGAGCTATCACAGAATTCAATCCTATGAACAGTTTTTAAGAAATCACGCGCAGAACCAAAAAAGCTTAAGTCCGTTTAACATGATAACAGATTGTCGAAATTTTTTTCAGACACGACAAAAAATTTCTTTATTCCATTCTTCGATAGATATATTTTTACTAGAATTTATCAGTTGTAAGAATTTCTCACACAGAAAATAAACGTTTTTTTTTTTTTAAGTCGACTTCAACCGCTTAAATAATTCTATGATCGTTACGATAAAGCAACGAGACCAATATTTTGCGGGAGATTTGTTCGATCGACGTTGACACGTCTTCTCGACGTTTTGAGTGGAACGACGGAACAGACAAACCCCCGGATAACGAGAGGATCGAGGAGCCAGTGAAAAGGGAGGCAAACGCGGTGCAGGAAGCGGCAGAAACCGGTAGGACTTGCTGCTGCTCTGGCTTGCGGCATCCGGGAGTGAAAACGAGACACTTCCGTGGTGGTTTCACGGGTTTCGCGTTTATAGAGAAAGCCCGGAATATCCTCATAGCAAATCCTGCTGACGGACGATAAACCCTCTCGCGAATATATATCATCGGCTCTGTTTGCGCCACAGGAGCTCGTCGCTAATTAATATTAATGAAAAGCCGTCGCTCCGATCTCCATCGACGTTGTTACCCGCAAGACAGACAGACAATTTCGTCATACCTCACTAGTATACCGTTTTCGCGGTTCCACCGGCTCTCTTTAATATATATTGGATATTCCTGACCAATTCAGTAGTAACCATTCAACCCGGACTTCTTCCAATTCCACAATTTTTTCACCACAATTTTCGGCTTCTCGTAATGCGATTATTCTTGTCACAAGAATCAAATTTTGAGAGGTGAATTTTTGTAATTTGCTTATTAAAATGTGTGTGAGCTATTTTATTTATAAATTAGCGGTATTTACTTTTGGTAATACGACTTTAGTATGTTTAACTGGATCTTAAGTATCTGGAAATTTATCATTGTTTTGAAACTTCAAATTTAAGCTGCTCGATGTTTTTATTTTTGACGCATCAAATATATTGTTTTTATTTAGCTAGTTGGAGTTTTGAAGGTTTTTGAGAGTTCAACAAATCTGAGAATTCATAAAACTAATTCGAATATATATTTCTGTCCGAAAAAAAGTGGTGAAAAAATTATAAATAAATATGATTCTTTTCAGAGTTGTAAAAGCCCATTAATTCGTGAAATCAGTTTGTTTTGTAATTATGATTTCATAATAATAATACACTGTAAAAAAAATCTACTTGAAATTTAGTGCACTTTTAGTGAAAGTTTTTATTCATAAACTAGTATATTAAATTCAGTATACAAGTGTAATGTAAAATTAATGTATGGTACAGCACATTCAATAATTTACTTTAATTTTACAGTTAAAGTACTTGAATCTTAATAATTTGCTTTAATTTTACTGGAAAAGTACATGAATTTTATATCACAATTGTATATTAAATTTCGATGACGAGTTTATGAATAAAAACTTCCAATCTTTTCTAACAGTGTATGTAGTGATTATAAAATAAAGTGTATTCATTTTAATAGCTGAAAAATACTAATTTTCGCTTAAATATTAGAAGAAATAGGAGCAAAAATGGATAATACTTTTTTAATTACTTTCTTAATGCATTATTTATGTTTCTTAATTTTTTCAAAAAGATTACCATGAAATTTCATTACAAAAAATAATAATTTTTGCAGCTATTCGAAAGTTTAGTCATCGTTTTATAATCGGTACATGTTATTATTATGAAATCATAATTATAGAGCTGATCATATCATCATCTTTATGTCAATAAGTATTTGGCATTTACAACTCTGATTCCATATGCTCGAAAAAACACTTTTAATTTAAAAACATTTTTTTTTACTGAAACTTTTTTTTCATGAATTCTTTAAACAAAAATGTTACGCCCCAATTAAAAATTTTAAAATTATTCTCACAAATCTTGTATTAGATATAAAATTTTTTTATCTATGACCCAGAGTGTGAGAATTTTAATTGAGGCGCCAAATTTTTATTTAAAAAATTGATGAAAAAAGTTTCAGTAAAAAAATCTAAAAAAAATTAAGTGTTTTTTTTCACTTAAACTTTTTTTTCATGAAATCTTTAGACAAAAATGTTACGCCCCAATTGAAAAATTTGTAATTATTCTCATAAATCTTGTATTAGATATCAACATTTTTGAGCTATGAGCCAGAGGCTGAGAATTTTAATTGAGGCGCCAAATTTTTATCAAAAAAATGTATTAAAAAAAAAGTTTCAGTGAAAAAAATCTAAAAAAAATGTAAAGTGTTTTTTCGAGTATATAGAATAGTATAAAAAATTATGGAGACAATTGGAACGTGTCAAAGGTGAACGCTTACTGAGTTGGAAAGAAATACCCCATATGTATATATAAATATATGCGCGCATTATTATTACAACGATAATGTACTATACTATGTACGTGTAGGCGATGAAAGCTCTAGCGAATGCGAATGCTCCGTTGTCGTTGTCTATTTCTCTCCTCCTTTCTCTCTCTCTCTCTCTTTTTTTTCTTAATCGACGTCTCGATGTCCCAATCCCGTGACGTCGTTGTCAGTGCATCGCCCAGCCAACGGTGTAATCCCGGGATGCCCTTCCCGTGCGACGCAGACGATCTGTGGAGCAACAAAAGTTTCCTTTGATTAAGAACAGCCGATTAGAGATACTGGAATTACATAGTGCACTCACAGGGTTATGGATTAATCGTAGAATAGGATTTACGTTAATTAGTGAGACGATGGTAACAGTCGGGATAAAGCAAAATCAATTTTCCAAGAAATTTCGTTATAATACTAGAAGAAAATTATTCCATTTTGTAAGCTCGTTATTTTACTTTAAGGGCGTTTTTATTTTTTAAAAATGGCATTGTAAAAAAAAAATGTACTAAGAATTTAATGTTCGAAAAAAGGACGTTTTTTTTTGTATGAACGGGTATAAGGAAAATCAATTTTTCAAGAAATTTTGTTATAATAGTAGAAGAAAATTATTCGAATTTTCGAGCTCGTTATTTTACTTTAAGGGTGTTTTGATGTAAGCATTGTAAAAAAAATGTACTGGGAATTTAATGTTCGCAAAAAGGACGTTTTTTTTGTATGAACAGGTATAAGGAAAATCGATTTTCCAAAAAATGTTGTTATAATACGAGAAGAAAATTATTCGAATTTCCGAGCTCGTTATTTTACTTTAAGGGTGTTTTGATGTAAGCATTGTAAAAAAAATTTACTGAGAATTTAATGTTCGCAAAAAGGACGTTTTTTTTGTATGAACAGGTATAAGGAAAATCGATTTTCCACAAAATGTTGTTATAATACGAGAAGAAAATTATTCGAACTTCCGAGCTCGTTATTTTACTTTAAGGGTGTTTTGATGTACAGAATTGTAAAAAAAAATGTACTAAGAATTTAATGTTCGAAAAAGGAGGTTTTTTTTGTATGAACGGGTTTATACCCGTTCATACAAAAAAAATTCCCTTATGGGAAATCAATTTTTCAATAAATTTTGTTATAATACTAGAAGGAAATTATTCGAATTTCCGAGCTTGTTATTTTACTTTAAGGGTGTTTTGATGTACAGAATTGTAAAAAAATTTACTAAGAATTTAATGTTCGAAAAAGGACGTTTTTTTTTGTATAAACGGGTATAAGGAAAATTAATTTTCCAATAAATTTTGTTATAATACTAGAAGGAAATTATTCGAATTTCTAAGCTCGTTATTTTACTTTAAGGGTGTTTTGATGTACAGAATTGTAAAAAACATGTACTAAAAATTTAATATTGAAAAAAGGACGTTTTTTTTATGATCGGATATATTCAATTTAATATAATTAACTGCAAATGACAGATTAGTTAAATTTAAATCGTTTGATTTAATTTTACTGCAAAAGTATATTAATTACACATGACAATTGCACATTAAATAAAATTGAGCCATTTGTGCAGAAAAACGTCCAGTGCCTTATTTTTCAAGCAAATTTTTTTACTATGTTAATGTGATTCTTGTGATTGAAATTTTGTTTGACTATTGAACCTTTTGAGCTAGCGCTTTGCATGCATATTCATTTATGTTTAAAGTAATATCTCAATTTTTTTTACTCCAGTTTTTTTTCAACTCCGCCGTTCTGATCGTATAGAATAATTAAAACAATTGCTGTTTATTCTCCATGAATATGGAGACTAAGCAAATGAGAAACAAAATCGAAAGGTTTGCGGCGTTTTGCGAAAAAAATACGTTGATTTTTTATTTTAAAACAAATTGTTTACTCTCCGCGGCCGAGGCATTGTTTATTTTACATTATTTATTGAGAGTGCTAACCACATTTGTACAAGATAAATAATGCTTTGTTTTTGCTGACGCAATCAGCTCGCGTGTTTTTTTTTATTCCCTCTAAAATACGAGTTGTTATTTTAAACATGAAACATGAATGTAAACTTAAAACCGTAGCTCAATAATTCCAATATAAAACTGAAAATTTAATTGCCAAAAATCACGTATAAGAATAGAAATTTACACTACAAAACACTCTAAAATATATTTAAACTCACGACCGTAAATTTAACGTTCGCACTTCATGACTAATATATAATTTTCTATTTTTATTAGGTGGAAAATGAGATTTTGCTTATTCCTGAAGGATGCAATTATCGAAGTATTAATATTCACAGTCAATCAAATCCGACGTCTATGCAATCCTATATTTGTGGATAATTCAAACTGATCTATGCAATACTCTATTCATGGATAATTCAAACTCAGTTAAACCGGTGGCTAATGGTTATTGAATATACATGTAACATTCATTTTTTATTTCAAGCGTTAATATTATTAACTGCTTTTCTAGATTGAAGTTAACTTCAATGAGAAAAAAATCTGATCGGAAGCGCTCAATATTTTTGTATTTTCTCATGATAAAAGCTTTTTTCGTCATTTTTTTTTTCAAGATTTTCATTTACAGACATGAAAATCCCGGGAAAAAAAACTCTCATGTTGATCCAAAATAAAAAATTCAAATCTTCTTCGCCTTTCATTATAATCATTTTCAAAAAAATTAAAAAATAAGTTCAATATTTATTTAACTATGCAATTTTTGAAAAATGTCTGTACGCGATATAGTTCCACCAAATTTTTAGCTACACAGCTAAATAATTTTTATGTATAAAATTCTATTACAAGAGGATCAGTATTTAATTTGGAACGAATCTATGAATAAATTCGGTTTTTATAGGGATTCGAATTTTCGTCTTAACTTACGTTTTGCTCTAACTTATATCAAATCTCACTAAATCAACTGAATTTGTTTACAGACGAAAAATAACATCCAGCGCTGCTAAGTATCAAACTTGATGTTGATCGGTGAAAGGGTTTGAATTTTCGTGATTTTAAATTTTAGAAAATAACCGATTTTCTACGTTAAACGCAACGTCGACGAGAGAAAAGTCTGATCGAGGGCGCTCAATATTTTTGTACTTTTGTATTACGTTTTGTTTATTTTTTTTTATCAATCTGGAACGTCCTAGGTGACCGGATGCTTGGGAATAGCCTCTTTTGTCCCGTAAATCACGATCGTCCGTCACGAGCAGGAAGCCCAAACTTTTGAACGCCCGTAGATTTATCGCTCTTTCTCGGCTCTGTCCGCTTATACGAAATTTTTTGGTCCATCGCCGTCAGGCTGTCCTCCCGTCTTCGATTACCGATGGACAGCCCCGAGGCTCTAAATTTAAAAGTGGAACCCGCCGTGGTTGGAAATACAAAAGTTCTTTTTTTTTTGTTTTTCTATCTCTGTAAAATCGTAGTTAGAAACGCCGCTGCTGGGAATAGTAGCTTTAAACGCGGCAATGAATATGAAAGCTCCGAGTGTGAAACGTGATGTTCGTCCAAGCTGAACTACATTTCCAACCCAACTCTGCGGTCATCCGCAAACATACGTGATCCGAAGCTCCGGACTTTTACGTTTTCCCCATGAAAATGAAGTACACTTGAAGATGTGGAATTTATATGCGTTATATATACCCGCAAAATTTTTTTATATCCTTCACACATTTTTCATATGAGACTCTCTATCAAGTGAGCCATTTTTTGCTTCCTCATAGAGGAAGCTTTGTTTTCATGAAAAAAAAAAAATGTTCGAGATTTTTATGTCAGGACACTTAGAATTGTCCAAAACGTCCAGAAAAGTGATCTAGAAAAAAGTAGAACCTTGCACATTGCTTCCTCATTAATTTTCCCTTTTTACAAAGCTTCCTCTCTGAGGAAGCAAAAAAGTATGGTATTCAATTTTGGCTTCCTCATAGAGGAAGCTTTGTAAAAAGCTAAAAATAATGAGGAAGCAATGTGCAAGGTTCTACTTTGCATCCTTTTTTCAATTAGATAAATAAACATCTTGTGAATTCGCTTTTTCTATTTCGTTATTCCGTTATTTCGTTATTATTAGAGCGTTTTCGAAAATAAATGTGATAACGTATATTATGAAAAATAATTCAACATTCCACAAAATCACAAATTTCATACCGTTTATCACTAAATTATACATATATAATGGCTGAATATTGTTTCATTTATATTCAAAATTTGAGCTCGCTATTTCAAGTTTTGCAAAAGTTACAATAGGGCGATGTCAATTTTTTGAAAAATTCAAAATTCCATAAAATCTGAACCACTTTACCGATTCGAGCCAAATTCAATACCAAACAGCATTGAGATGAATAAACATGTTGTGTAATCTTCCATCATAATGGAAGATTACACTAAATATTTTTAATATTGTAGTTAATGTATTGAAAAATAAATTTCATTCCTCTCCATTTTATCCCACTATTTTTCGTAAAATTTTATTGGAATTTATTTTCTTTGCTATTATTCGAAAGATTTAATATTTTTTTACAAACACTGCAGGCCAATATTGAAAATCATAGATTTAGAAAGGAAAAAATTAAATGATAAATTGACATTTTGGAAAATACCAGCGACATAAAACTCAGTTTAAAGACAGTGTGAATTTTTCAAGAATGATAAATCCAATCTTTCAGCAAATGCTGAATTTTTGCCAATTCAACGTCTCTCAAAATCTATACGACACAGAATAAAACACCACATCGTAATTTGTTTGTTTAGTTCACCTTTTTAATAACAAATTTTCAAATATTTTTTCGAACCCAAAAGTGTCTTTAAATCTAAACTTTCCATGAAATTATGAGAATCTGACGTACAAACAATTCCAATATGACAGCGAATCTCATTCTTCACAGTAAAAAAAAAGAAAACCTCCAGTATAGCCATCGAAACGCATAAACCTTTTAGAACGGTGCAACGAATGTTGTGGGTGTCCCTCACCAGCAATAGAAACGAAAGAATGCGCAATGATTGCGGGCTTGAAAAGCGTATACCGTGCTTTCATATAAAATCCGTGATGTGGATAGTCGCGCTATCGTCGATGCATTTGGCATTGGAGTGAAAGGCGAGGATGAAGCACCGAGAGCATGGAAAGCCCGAGAAGTAGAATACAAACGCAAAAAAAAAAAATACGAATTTGCCGGAGGCAACGCCGACCGAAACGATAGGAAAAAAGTGAGTCAATTTTCCACCGGGAGCTTCACGTCGCTATAATTGAGGCTTCAATTACCGAATAAATTGCCACGAATTTCTATCGGAACCTCGGATATTTTTTTTCTTTTTTTCAATCTTCATTTTTCGTACAGTTCGCGCTTCTGATTTGCCTTACCGAAGCTTCAGCCTCATTCATGGCAATATTTTATATATCCAGAGCTCTTTTACTTCGCTATCTGCATACCCGACCAATTTTCCGAGACAAAGTAGCGAGGAGCCGATGATATACAGTATGGGATGCCCTCCCGTATGTGAATCCACCATCTGCGGGACGATCTCTATCTCCGCCTATGTTGTTTATGTGTGTATTGGACATAGCATTTGTGTTGGCGGTTTCACAGAGCAGCGGCCCGGCTGTTACTCGGACTGTAGCTTCAGAGCATAGGGCCTTGGTGGCCGCCCGCGCCTGAGGCCGCAGACAATGCAACGTTTGCAATTACTTCTCTTTCGTTTTCGACTGAATTCACCGCCGGCTCTGAGCGCCCCCTGATTTTTTTTTTCCGACCCTCTCTCGCTCTCAAACCTTTTCTATTTCACTGGGCGTATTTGCTCACTCTTCTCTTCTCCATCGAACAAGGACTCAGCACTTCTTCTGCAGTGCCGTTGCCTCTCCTTTTCCGCCATTCTCTCTGACGTTCATCACGGTTTATATCAACGATAAAAAGTGCTCGATTGGGGATCACAATGAAGGTGAAGAATTAGCAAATTTCATGTTTGCGTACGTCAATTTAGTTTTTTTCGAAAACGGTAATGTGTAAAATAGTACTTTTTGGACTTGGTTTATGTGAAAAAGTGGACTTTTTGTGCCTTTAATCTGTGCGCAGAGACACTGTACGCAGATTGGAATATCCAGGTTTTTTGCTCACTAGAGCGAAAAAATGTCTTTGAAAAAATACTAGAGCGAACGAGTGGCATTTTACGTACTAGAGCGAAAAAGTGTCGTTTTACGTACTAGAGCCAAAAAGTGTCGTTTTATGTACTAGGGCGAAAAGTGGCTTTTACGTACTAGAGCGAAAAAGTGTCGTTTTACGTACTAGGGCGAAAAAGTGGCTTTTTTGCACTAGGGAGAAAAAGTGGCTTTTTTGCCCTAGGGCGAAAAAGTGGCTTTTTGCACTAGGGCGGAAAAGTGGATTTTTTGCACTAGGGCGAAAAAGTAGATTTTTTGCACTAGGGAAAAAAAGTGGCTTTTTGCCCTAGGGCGAAAAAGTGGCTTTTTTGCACTAGGGCGGAAAAGTGGATTTTTTGCTCTAGGGCGAAAAAGTGGATTTTTTGCCCTAGGGAGAAAGTGTCTTTTTTGCTCTACGGAGAAAAAGCCACTTTTTCGCCCTAGTGCAAAAAAGCCACTTTTTCGCCCTAGGGCAAAAAAGACACTTTTTCTCCCTAGAGCAAAAAAGCCACTTTTTCGCCCTAGAGCAAAAAAGCCACTTTTTCGCCCTAGTACGTAAAACGACACTTTTTTGCCCTAGTCCGTGAAACAACAATTTTTTGGACTAGTACGTAAAATGCCACCTTTCGCTTTAGTATGTAAAAAGTGTCGTTTTTGCCCTAGGGCGAAAAAGTGGCTTTTTTGCACTAGGGCGAAAAAGTGGATTTTTGCTCTAGGGCGAAAAAGTCGCTTTTTTTGCACTGGGGCGAAAAAGTAGCTTTTTTGCACTGGGGCGAAAAGTGACGAGAATGACGTTCATCACGGTTTATATCAACGATAAAAAGTGCTCGATTGGGGATCACAATGAAGGTGAAGAATTAGCAAATTTAGTTTTTTTCGAAAACGGTAATGTGTAAAATAGTACTTTTTGGACTTGGTTTATGTGAAAAAGTTGACTGTTTGTGCCTTTAATCTGTGCGCAGAGACACTGTACGCAGATTGGAATATCCAGGTTTTTTGCTCACTAGAGCGAAAAAATGTCTTTGAAAAAATACTAGAGCGAACGAGTGGCATTTTACGTACTAGAGCGAAAAAGTGTCGTTTTACGTACTAGAGCCAAAAAGTGTCGTTTTATGTACTAGGGCGAAAAGTGGCTTTTACGTACTAGAGCGAAAAAGTGTCGTTTTACGTACTAGAGCGAAAAAGTGGCTTTTTTGCACTAGGGCGGAAAAGTGGATTTTTTGCACTAGGCGAAAAAGTGGATTTTTTGCCCTAGGGAGAAAAAGTGTCTTTTTTGCTCTACGGAGAAAAAGCCACTTTTTCGCCCTAGTGCAAAAAAGCCACTTTTTCGCCCTAGGGCAAAAAAGACACTTTTTCTCCCTAGAGCAAAAAAGCCACTTTTTCGCCCTAGTACGTAAAACGACACTTTTTTGCCCTAGTCCGTGAAACAACAATTTTTTGGACTAGTACGTAAAATGCCACCTTTCGCTTTAGTATGTAAAAAGTGGCTTTTTTGCACTAGGGCGAAAAAGTGGATTTTTGCTCTAGGGCGAAAAAGTGGATTTGTGCTCTAGGGCGAAAAAGTCGCTTTTTTTGCACGGGGGCGAAAAAGTAGCTTTTTTGCACTGGGGCGAAAAGTGACGAGAATGACGTTCATCACGGTTTATATCAACGATAAAAAGTGCTCGATTGGGGATCACAATGAAGGTGAAGAATTAGCAAATTTAGTTTTTTTCGAAAACGGTAATGTGTAAAATAGTACTTTTTGGACTTGGTTTATGTGAAAAAGTTGACTGTTTGTGCCTTTAATCTGTGCGCAGAGACACTGTTCGCAGATTGGAATATTCAGGTTTTTTTGCTCACTAGAGCGAAAAAATGTCTTTGAAAAAATACTAGAGCGAAAAAGTGTCGTTTTATGTACTAGGGCGAAAAGTGGCTTTTACGTACTAGAGCGAAAAAGTGTCGTTTTACGTACTAGGGCGAAAAAGTGGCTTTTTTGCACTAGGGAGAAAAAGTGTCTTTTTTGCTCTAGGGAGAAAAAGCCACTTTTTATCCCTAGAGCAAAAAAGCCACTTTTTCGCCCTAGTACGTAAAACGACACTTTTTTGCCCTAGTACGTGAAACAACAATTTTTCGGACTAGTACGTAAAATGCCACCTTTAGCTTTAGTATGTAAAAAGTGTCTTTTTTGCCCTAGGGCGAAAAAGTGGATTTTTTGCACTAGGGCGAAAAAGTGGATTTTTTGCTCTAGCGAGAAAAAGTGTCTTTTTTGCTCTAGGGAGAAAAAGCCACTTTTTCGCCCTAGAGCAAAAAAGCAACTTTTTCGCCCTGGGGCAAAAAAGACACTTTTTATCCCTAGAGCAAAAAAGCCACTTTTTCGCCCTAGTACGTACAACGACACTTTCGCCCCAGTGCAAAAAAGCCACTTTTTCACCCTAGTACGTAAAACGACACTTACATAATAATAATAATAATAATAATAATAATAATAATAATAGTTAAAATACCCCCGGTATTTTATCCGGGGGTAAAGAACCTAAAGAACCTAAAGAAACAAACGCCAACGTAACTAACGCCCTAAAGAACAAATATAACAATATAAGAACAAATATATAATATAATATATTATATAAGGTATAATAGAACCTAAAGAACCTAAAGAACCTAAAGAACCAAACTAACTAACTCCCTAAAGAAACGAACACCAACCTAACTAACGCCCTAAAGAACCTAAAGAACAAATATAAGGAAAATACCAAACTAACTAACTCCCTAAAGAAGCCAACGCCAACCTAATTAACGCCCTAAAGAACCTAAAGAACCTAAAAACCTAACTAACGCCCTAAAGAACCTAAAGAACCTAAATATAAGGAAAATACCAAACTAACTAACTTCCTAAAGAACCTAATGAACGCCAACCTAACTAACGCCCTAAAGAACCTAAAGAACAAATATAAGGAAAATACCAAACTAACTAACTCCCTAAAGAAACGAACGCCAACCTAACTAACGCCTTAAAGAACCTAAAGAACAAATATAAGGAAAATACCAAACTAATTAACTCCCTAAAGAAACGAATGCCAACCTAACTAACGCCTTGAAGAACCTAAAGAAGTCAGTATAAGTGTATGATTCAAGTGATAATTTGTCATTGTGACTATTTCCTACTGTGATATTTTTACCAAGGGGTATTTTATCCGGGGGTATTTTTACGAAGGGGTATTTTATCCAGGGGTATTTTTTCTAGAGCGTGTGCACGCGCACGTTTATACACACACATACACAAAGACACACACTAAAAATAGTACTGAAACGGCCCTTTTCAGGGCCAAGGAATGTTAGGCAGACAACCTCCACGTGGTACATTCTGTGTGACGCTAATGGTCTGTGCCCAACGCTCGAATATTTGTTCGAAATTATTTAAAAATTATTTCCTCAAAAGTTAAATATCTTGGAAACTAAAGCAGTTAGGACCATAGTCCATATGAACTTTTTTGCTCCCCATGAAAAGTACTACCGGAAACAACCATCAAATCTTGGCGCCACGGAAATCGTACTCTTGACGAAAACGACACTTTCTCTAGTGCATAAAAAGCCACTTTACCGCTGTAGTGCGTAAAAATCAACTTTTTCGCCGTAGTACGTAAAACGACACTTTTTCGCTCTAGTACGTAAAACAATACTTTTTCGCACTAGTACGTAAAAAGCCACTTTTCCGCAAAAATTCTAGTGCAAACAAGCCACTTTTTCGCCCTAGTGCAAAAAAGCCACTTTTTCGCTCTGGTGCAAAAAAGCCACTTTTTCGCTCTAGTGCAAAAAAGCCACTTTTTCGCTCTAGTGCAAAAAACCCACTTTTTCGCCCTAGTGCAAAAAAGTGGCTTGTTCGCACTAGGGCAGAAAACCCACTTTTTCGGCCTAGTGCAAAAAACCCACTTTTTCGCCCTAGTGCACAAAACCCACTTTTCGCCCTAGGGCAAAAAAGCCACTTTTTCGCCCTAGTGCAAAAAAGCCACTTTTTCGCTCTGGTGCAAAAAAGCCACTTTTTCGCCGTAGTACGTAAAACGACACTTTTTCGCTCTAGTACGTAAAACGACACTTTTTCGCTCTAGTACGTAAAACGACACTATTTCGCTCTAGTTTTTCGGACTAGTACGTAAAATGCCACTCTTTCGCTTTAGTATGTAAAAAGACATTTTTTCGCTCTATTGTGTAAAAAGACACTTATACGCTCCAGTACGGAAAACGACACTTTCTCTAGTGCATAAAAAGCCATTTTTCCGCTGTAGTGCGTAAAAATCAACTTTTTCGCCCTAGTACGTAAAACGACACTTTTTCGCTCTAGTGAAAAAAGCCACTTTTTCGCTCTAGTGCAAAAAAGCCACTTCTTCGCCCCAGGGCAAAAAAGTGGCTTGTTCGCACTAGAGTTTTTGCGGAAAAGTGGCTTTTTACGTACTAGTGCAAAAAAGTGTCGTTTTACGTACTAGGGCGGAAAAGTTGATTTTTACGCACTACAGGGGAAAAGTGACTTTTTATGCACGAGAGAAAGTGCATTTTACGTACTAGTCCGAAAAACTAGAGCGGAAAAGTGTCGTTTTACGTACTACGGCGAAAAAGTTGATTTTTTACCCTGGGGCAAAAAAAGTTACTTTTCTGCCCTAGGGCGAAAAAGTGGTTTTTTTGCACTAGGCCGAAAAAGTGACTTTTTTACCCTAGGGCGAAAAAGTGGCTTTTTTACCCTGGGGCGAAAAAGTGGCTTTTTTGCCCTAGGGCGGAAAAGTGACTTTTTTACCCTAGGCCGAAAAAGTGACTTTTTTACCCTAGGGCGAAAAAGTGGCTTTTTTACCCTGGGGCGAAAAAGTGGCTTTTTTGCCCTAGGGCGGAAAAGTGACTTTTTTACCCTGGGGCGAAAAAGTGTCGTTTTACGTACTAGGGCGAAAAAGTCGTTTTACGTACTAGGGCGAAAAAGTTGATTTTTTGCCCTGGGGCGAAAAACTGGCTTTTTTGCCGTAGGGCGGAAAAGTGGCTTTTTTGCACTCGGGCGAAAAACTGGCTTTTCCGCCCTAGGGTAAAAAGCCACTTTTTCGCCCTAGGGTAAAAAAGCCACTTTTTCGCCCTAGGGTAAAAAAAACCACTTTTCGCCCTAGGGTAAAAAAGTCACTTTTCCGCCCTAGTGCAAAAAAAGCCAGTTTTTCGACCTAGGGCAAAAAAGCCACTTTTTCGCCCTAGGGTAAAAAAGTCACTTTTCCGCCCTAGGGCAAAAAAGTGGCTTGTATGCACTAGAGTTTTTGCGAAAAAGTGTCGTTTTACGTACTAGGGCGAAAAAGTTGATTTTTACGCACTACAGCGGAAAAGTGGCTTGTTATGCACTAGAGAAAGTGTCGTTTTCGTCAAGAGTACGATTTCCGTGGCGCCAAGATTTGATGGTTGTTTCCGGTAGTACTTTTCATGGGGAGCAAAAAAGTTCATATGGACTATGGTCCTAACTGCTTTAGTTTCCGAGATATTTAATTTTGAAGATTTGAATATGGCGTAAAAAAATGGACAGTATTACGATTTCCGGGGCACCAGAATTTGAGCGTGGATTTATCATTCTTGCACCAAAACAGAAGCACAACACTAGTAATAATAATAATAAAAATAAAATAATAATAATAATACCAATAATAATGATAATGATAATAATAATAATAATAATAATATGAGTCGGAGCCCTACGGGGCCGGTCGGGCATTTTACGTAAAAAAAAAGATACATAATAATAATAATAATAATAATAATAGTTAAAATACCCCCGGTATTTTATCCGGGGGTAAAGAACCTAAAGAACCTAAAGAAACAAACGCCAACGTAACTAACGCCCTAAAGAACAAATATAACAATATAAGAACAAATATATAATATAATATATTATATAAGGTATAATAGAACCTAAAGAACCTAAAGAACCAAACTAACTAACTCCCTAAAGAAACGAACACCAACCTAACTAACGCCCTAAAGAACCTAAAGAACAACGATAAAAAGTGCTCGATTGGGGATCACAATGAAGGTGAAGAATTAGCAAATTTCATGTTTGCGTACGTCAATTTAGTTTTTTTCGAAAACGGTAATGAGTAAAATAGTACTTTTTGGACTTGGTTTATGCCAAAAAGTGTCGTTTTATGTACTAGGGCGAAAAGTGGCTTTTTTGCACTAGAGCGAAAGTGTCGTTTTACGTAGTAGAGCGAAAAAGTGTCGTTTTACGTACTAGGGCGAAAAAGTGGCTTTTTTGCACTAGGGAGAAAAAGTGTCCTTTTTGCCCTAGGGCGAAAAAGTGGCTTTTTTACCCTAGGGCGAAAAAGTGGCTTTTTTGCACTAGGGCGGAAAAGTGGATTTTTTGCACTAGGGCGAAAAAGGGGATTTTTTGCTCTAGGGAGAAAAAGTGTATTTTTTGCTCTAGGGAGAAAAGGCCACTTTTTCGCCCTAGAGCAAAAAAGCCACTTTTTCGCCCTAGGGAAAAAAAGACACTTTTCCTCCCTAGAGCAAAAAAGCCACTTTTTCGCCCTAGTACGTAAAACGACACTTTTTCGCCCTAGTACGTAAAACGACACTTTCGCCCCAGTGCAAAAAAGCCACTTTTTCGCCCTAGTACGTAAAACGACACTTTTTCGCCCTAGTACGTGAAACAACAATTTTTCGGACTAGTACGTAAAATGCCACCTTTCGCTTTAGTATGTAAAAAGTGTCTTTTTTGCACTAGGGCGAAAAAGTGGATTTTTGCTCTAGGGCGAAAAAGTGGCTTTTTTTGCACTGGGGCGAAAAAGTGGCTTTTTTGCACTGGGGCGAAAAGTGACGAGAATGACGTTCATCACGGTTTATATCAACGATAAAAAGTGCTCGATTGGGGATCACAATGAAGGTGAAGAATTAGCAAATTTCATGTTTGCGTACGTCAATTTAGTTTTTTTCGAAAACGGTAATGTGTAAAATAGTACTTTTTGGACTTGGTTTATGTGAAAAAAGTTGACTGTTTGTGCCTTTAATCTGTGCGCAGAGACACTGTACGCAAATTGGAATATTCAGGTTTTTTTGCTCACTAGAGCGAAAAAATGTCTTTTTACGTACTAGTGCGAAAAAGTATTGTTTTACGTACTAGAGCGAAAAAGTGTCGTTTTACGTACTAGGGCGAAAAAGTTGATTTTTACGTACTACAGCGGAAAAGTGGCTTTTTATGCACTAGAGAAAGTGTCGTTTTCCGTACTGGAACGTATAAGTGTCTTTTTACACACTAGAGCGAAAAAATGTCTTTTTACACACTAGAGCGAAAAAATGTCTTTTTACATACTAAAGCGAAAGTGGCATTTTACGTACTAGTCCGAAAAATTATTGTTTTACGTACTAGGGCGAAAAAGTGTCTTTTTTGCACCAGGGCGAAAAAGTGGCCTTTTTGCACAAGGGCGAAAAAGTGGCTTTTTTGCACTAGGGCGAAAAAGTGGCTTTTTTTGCTCTAGGGAGAAAAAGTGTCTTTTTTTCTCTAGGAAGAAAAAGCGGCTTTTTTGCTCTAGGGAGAAAGTGTCTTTTTTGCTCTAGGGAGAAAAAGTGTCTTTTTGCACTAGGGCGAAAAAGTGGCTTTTTTGCACGAGGGCGAAAAAGTGGCTTTTTTGCACTAGGGCGAAAAGGTGGCTTTTTTGCACTGGGGCGAAAAAGTGGTTTTTTTGCACTAGGGCGAAAAAGTGGCCTTTTTGCACTAGGCCGAAAAAGTGGCTTTTTTGCACTAAAGCGAAAAAGTGGCTTTTTTCACTAGAGCGAAAAAGTGTGGTTTTACGTACTGGAGCGTATACGTGACTTTTTACACACTAGAGCGAAAAAGTGTCGTTTTACGTACTAGAGGGTAAAAGTGTCTTTTTACGCACTAGAGCGAAAATAGTAGTTTCGATACAAGGGCGAAATGTAATGCGTTTATAGCCGCATGCGAAGTTTGTTTCGAAATAACATCGTACGACGCGCCTAAATTCATCATTTCGCTCACTTATCGAACAATAGTTTTTATAACAAATGCGTGAAAAAGTTACTTTTTTTTTTACAAATTTTAATTTATTTTGAAAAAAAGTGATGTTTAAAAAGATTGTTTTTCGTTTTTCCACCTTTCCGTGTAAATTCCCATTTTATTAACCCTTTGATGCACAGCGGGATGTTTAACATCCCACCTAGATTATTATCATTTTTTAAATATTTCAACGTTTTCTTTCTCGATTTTAAATAAAAGTAACTTTTTAAAAATAAAAATGTGTGCATCAAAGGGTTAAGCCATGAAGCTTCAAATATAACCATAAAATGTGAAATATGTGAATGTGCAAATAATTAGTTTAAAGGAATAAAAATTCTTTGTTGGCAGTTTCAGACGTGCCATGAACCGATGTTACCTTTGAAGCTCATTTTTCACCAACGATACGAAAAAATTGAGTGGAAAGTTCCAAAATTAAACACATGGAAAAAATATACTTCATTCAATATTAACTAGCATTTAACGTACATATATCTATTTTCAACGAAATAGTGATGCGTAAAAATGTTGTGCTTTATTTTTTTATTAGATTTTCCTAGAAAGAATTTGTTTCGTTGATTTTTATTTATGAAAAAGGATTAAAAATGCTGTAACAGAGCTACGAGTCTTTCTGTGAACCGATATTTCCTTTGATGCTCATTCCGATTTTATCAGCGGATAGAAAGGGTCGAGTGAAATCAAATACTGAAGGCACGAGAAATTCTCGTTCACAAAGAGTCAAACAGCCGTGCAAATATCGTGATGAAGTTTTTATTTTCAGTCAAGGCAGTCCTTTCACATAAGCTAATAAAATTACGATCCATCATGAAATAGTTGAATATAAAAATATTGCAAAATTGCAATAATATGAAAAAATATATATATATTATTTTATACGCTTGATTTAATAACAATTAATCATTTTTTTATTCTATTTACTAATAAACAGTAAATTGAATTCAACGTAAATTTCTCTGATTTGTCCCATGTTTTTTTTATTTATTTTTATTTTATTGCAGCATCTCAAAAAACACTATTCATTCTTCTTTTTAAGCAAAAACATTTTTTTATTCTCCTTTATTTTTTAAACGAAAATAAAAATCATCAGTAATTCCAAAAAGTTAAATGGTGAATCGCCAAATGTTCAAGATTTTTAATTATTTAAAAGGTCCTCAAAATTACCAAAAAATTATATGTAAAAATAGATTAACGTTAAACACATTTCTGTACAAAAATCTCCCAGAATTATTCTAAGCAAACCAGAATGATTTTTCGTATTTGTTGTTTAATTATTGTGTGTACCCATTAAATTTGAGTACTTATCTTATTATCATGCTCATTAAAGTACCATTTTTTTAATCAGAACAGGAAAATAAAAGTTGATTTTTAATGTTAAAGCTAATAAAATTACGATCCGTCATGAAATAGTTAAATATAAAAATATTGCAAAATTGCAATAATATGAAAAATATATATATATATTATTTTATACGCCTGATTTAATAACAATTAATGATTTTTAATTGATTGATTGTAATGATTGAACGTACTTTTTTCTCATTTGACCCATGTTTTTTAAATTTATTTTTATTTTATTGCAGCATCTCAAAAAACACTATCCATTCTTCTTTTTTAAGCAAAAACATTTTTTTATTCTCCATTATTTTTTAAACGAAAATAAAAATCATCAGTAATACCCTGAATCATCAAATGTTCAAGATTTTTAACTATTTAAAAGGTCCTCAAAATTACCAAAAAATTATATGTAAAAATAAATTAACGTTAAACAGATTTGTGTACAAAAATCTCCCAGAATTGTTGTAAGCAAACCAGAAAGATTTTTCATATTTGTTGTTATAATTGTTAATTATTGTGTGTACCCATTAAATTTGAGTACTTATCTGATTATCATGCTCATTAAAGTACCTTTTTTTTATCAGAACAGGAAATTAAAAGTTGATTTTTAATGTTGAAAGAAATTTGGAGAAATTGAAAACAAAAGGAAGAAAAAATGCTTTAAATAGCGCAGACAGGAAATCCGAGGTTTCCGTGAGCCGATATTTCCATCAGTGGATTCTGTCGCGACGCAAACGCAGGGGCTTTCAATTTTGGTCATGGTGCGACGTATATACAGAGGCTGGATGCGATCGCGAAAGGGAGAATCGATTGCGGCATTGAATACAGATAGGTTCATTTGCAATCTAGAGATAGAGGTGAGAGAGGGTTCGTCACAGAATTCGGACAAACAGAGACTGCAAACCCAGGATTTCTAGTCCCTACGTGACAAAATCCCTTTCCCTTCCGCTCCTCCCTGTCTGTCTCGCATTTTTTTAAATCATCTTCCCCTAACTCTCGCTTGGTGTTCGATACCCATCTGTTCTAATCAATAATCCGTTTAAACGAAGCTACAGTTTCCCTGATTACGACACAATTTCGCGACAAGAAAATTAAGTCTCTTCTTCGTTGATATATCAATTACAAATTGATTTCGAAATTTCGTTTACGCTCAACGGAATTAAAAACAATTCAAGCATTTTTTTAAAACATTTTAATTGTACGCAATTAGACTTTGATACAAATCACAAAGCCAACAAATATGTCAATGATAAAACAAAAGTATTTTATATTAAATTCGGGTTTAATTAACTATAGAATTAATTGAATACTATTTTTTCTACTAGTAATGAAAAATTAGTCATCTTTTGTGTACCAAGAACTGATCCGCATCGGGATTTATAAACTGGTAAATTAATTAAGAGGATAAACTGGTAAAAATCAGAGAAAATGAATCCACCGGTTTCTAAAACTCAACTTGATTGCAATAAATTATATCTTCATGAGCACAAAATTTATTGTTCAAGTTAACAACAATACATCTTTTGATTAATTGAAATAATCAATTGATGTCTTTGATTTTGAATTGCAATTTAACTAATTACCGAATTAATTTAAAAAAAACGGTATAAAGCCTTTAAGGGGAGGGAGTCAGGTAAATAAAATTGATTTTGGAAATTCAATATCATCCAAATCCTATTGCATATAAAAGTACCCACCGCACTATATTGTTGGTACTCGATGAAAGAATTTTTAACTGTCATCTAACTTGCATATGCTTTTCAGTATTATCTTAAGCGAAGTTCTTAGGTTTTCCATTCTGCGCATGATTCAGATCAAACTACTAGGCAGATTGGAATGGTTGACGTCTCATTTTCTTCTTCATGAAAACATACACTGTCTAAATGGAGCAAACTATTTTTTTTCATTCTGAAAGCAAAGTTAATCACTGATTTAGAAAATAGCATAAAATTTATTTATTAATAATTATGTCACTTAAAAAATATTACCTTTTATTAATATTTGCTCCATTTAGCCAGTGTATCTTTTCATGAAGAAGAAAATGAGACGTCAACCATTCCAATCTGTCTAGTAGTTTGATCGGAATCATGCGCAGAATGGAAAACCTAAGAACTTTACTTAAGATAATATTGAAAAGCATATGAAAGTCAGACGACAGTAAAAAATCCTTTCATCGAGTACCAACAATATAGTGCATTGGGCATTTTTATATGCAATAGAATTTGGATGATATGGAATTTCCAAAATCAATTTTTTTCATCTGACTCCCTCCCCTTAAAACATGTTCTCCTTCTCATAATATATTTTTGCATAAATGTAGCATTCTCTGTCAATTCAGCCACTTTTTTTTCGACCCTCTCCGATTCGCCCTGTAATTGGTTATATGAATGTACCACTAAAAGACACTCTATGTGAATTTTTTCAGATTTTTTAAAATAATTTTTTAGAAAATGGCTTTTTTTATTCGAGTCCAAATATCTCAGAATTTTGAAGTTACTGAAAAAAATGTCAGCACATAAAAGTTGTCGTTTATTGTTAGCTTTCGAGCGGAATATTCCAAATAATTGTCACGTTCCTGTGAGTACGATTTTTTTCCGAAAAATGGAGGAATTATTTTTTGATTAAAAAAGGATATTTTTTTTTACTGAAAACATTACAGAGTATTGCTACATGACTGTTGATATCACAAAAAAATCGCCAGAGTGGTACCGATCGATCTTCTGGTATTAACAAATGCATTTGTGTGAAAGTTCCGAAAAACGGGGGCATTATTATTTTTTTGATAAAAAAAAGGTTACTTTTTTTTGGCTAATAAAATTACAGAGTATTCTTGCATGACTGTAGATATTGCAAAAAAATCATCAGAGTGGTACGGATCGAGCTTCCGGTATAAAAAAAAATAATTCCCCCGTTTTTCGAAACTTCCACACGAATAATTTTTTTTTTAATATTCCGCTCGAAAGCTAACAATAAACGACAACTTTTATGTGCAGACATTTTTTTTCAGTAACTTCAAAATTCTGAGATATTTGCACTTGAATTAAAAAAGCCATTTTCGAAAAAATTATTTTTTAAAATCTGAAAAAATTCACATAGAGTGTTTTTTAGTGGTACATTCATATAATCAATTACAGGGCAAATCGGAGAGGGTCGAAAAAAAAGTGGCTGATTTGATAGAGAATGCTTCAAATATAAAATGTTAAATACACTTTTTGTTAAAGGAAAATACGCTAGACGATAATTGATGTATGCATTTTATAAAAATAAAAAAAACTCGGTTGATTGAAAGGCTTAAGGGGTCAAAGGGAAAAAATAACAGCCGATGGGTAAAACCAAACCGAGCAAACTTTGTAAAACATCACTGGTGGTCTGGGCGTCGTTCTCCTTGGGGGCATGCACCGTTATATTGGGTTACATCCGGTTTCGTCCGGTGGTGCGCACCGCTCTATATTACACGCTACTACTATTATACATCCTGCAGGTTCGCATGCTGTTAACTGCCACACTGCCCACCAATGTAATCTGCAAATCGTCGAGAGAGTCATGATAGGCTTGTGGTTTAAACACGCACCGGGTCCCCAAGCAACTACAGTCTTTTTGTCGCGATAAGCGGAAGCGACTTGAGCTAAGAATCTGCGATTTTTTTTTGCACCTCAAAATCCACTAATACCTACGATAAAAATTGCTGATTAAATTGTAGATTTCTACTCAATTCAAATTCAAATTTTCCGTCGTATTTCCTAACGAGATAGTAAATTACTCACAAATTAGACAATAATTTATTCTCGATTATTTTATGTCAGAATTATTCTACGAAAATCTACAAAAAATCTACGAAATCGTTTTGTCCCGCCTAAAAATCCACTAATACCTGCGATAAAAATTGCTGATTAAATTGTAGATTTCTACTCAATTCAAATTCAAATTTTCCGTCGTATTTCCTAACGAGATAGTAAATTACTCACAAATTAGACAATAATTTATTCTCGATTATTTTATGTCAGAATTATTCTACGAAAATCTACAAAAAATCTACGAAATCGTTTTGTCCCGCCTAAAAATCCACTAATACCTGCGATAAAAATTGCTGATTAAATTGTAGATTTCTACTCAATTCAAATTCAAATTTTCCGTCGTATTTCCTAACGAGATAGTAAATTACTCACAAATTAGACAATAATTTATTCTCGATTATTTTATGTCAGAATTATTCTACGAAAATCTACAAAAAATCTAGGAAATCTTTTTGTCCCGCCTAAAAATCCACTAATACCTGCGATAAAAATTGCTGATGAAATTGTAGATTTCTACTCAATTCAAATTCAAATTTTCCGTCGTATTTCCTAACGAGATAGTAAATTACTTATAAATTAGACAATAAATTATTTTCGATTATTTTATGTCAGAATTATTCTACGAAAATCTACAAAAAATCTAGGAAATCTTTTTTGTCCTGCCTAAAAATCCACTAATACCTACGATAAAAATTGTTGATGAAATTGTAGATTTCTACTACTCAATTCAAATTTTCCGTCGTATTTCCTAACGAGATAGTAAATTACTCGCAAATTAAACAATAATTTATTCTCGATTATTTTATGTCAGAATTATTATACGAAAATCTACAAAAAATCTAGGAAATCTTTTTGTCACGCCTAAAAATCTACTAACATCTACAATAAATATTGCTGTATAATAATGTCACTAAAGATGTCACCTGTCAGACAACTAGTAGATATGGATAACCTAAAAAACCGGCTGATATTCAAAGTCGCTTTACTTTTTTTAGAGACATAAATATGAAACCGATACTTTTAGTCGACCAAAATCATAGATAAATTTTGGAGACAAACGTGGAGAAATTAGCCGTAACTTTTTTGGTTTTGACATTTATACGCTCGTTTTAACTCGATAAATAGCATTAAATATTCCTTGAATTAATGCATCCAGTCGAACGCTGGCCAATTCGTCGGACAACTTTTCAGAAACGAAAAACAGCAATCTCGAAAAATCAGCTGTGATTCAATGCGATCTAACTTTTTTGATTTTGACATTCATTCCCCCGTTTTAACTCGATAATTAGCATTAAATATTCCTTGAATTAATGCATTCAGTCGAACGCTGGCCAATTCGTCGGACAACTTTTCAGAAGCGAAAAACACCAATTTCGAAAAATCAACTGTGATTCAATGCGATCTAACTTTTTTGATTTTGACATTCATACGCCCGTTTTAACTTGATAAATAGCATTAAATATTCCTTGAATTAATGCATTCAGTCAAATACTGGCCAATTCATTGGACAATTTTTTAGAAGCGGAAAACACCAATCTCGAAAAATCAGCTGTGATTCAATGCGATCTAACTTTTTTGGTTTTGACATTCATTCCCCCGTTTTAACTCGATAATTAGCATTAAATATTCCTTGAATTAATGCATTCAGTCGAACGCTGGCCAATTCGTCGGACAACTTTTCAGAAGCGAAAAACACCAAAGGGATTTCAGAAACTCATTACTTTTGAAAATGAAAATTTATGGTGAAATTATAAAATATAGCAATAACTTGCTATGGTTATAAAAAGATGTTTAAGTTTTTTAATAGCTGCATTTCCAATAAAAAATTTTGACAAAAATTGTGAGTAGGACGTAGTACATCCATTTATTGTTTAATAGATTATGTATATGATCCTCATTAAAAAAAAAAAACATTATCGTGAAATTTTAAGCATGGGGTATTATTGGAAAAGCTATAGACTTAATTATACGATAAATGTTTATGGAATAAAATTATCGAATTTTACAGCCCGGGCCGTGATACTAATTGTACTTTACTACTGATGCATTAAATTTTCCATGAAATATTGCAAAAAATTCAGAACTCCATAAATTGATGTAATGCACGGTATATAATTGCGGCAAAGATTTTATCGTAACCGCAGCTTTTGAAGTTTTATCAACTTTTCGCGTGAAAACTGAGTCTGAGGTAAATCGAAGGACTGTGTAATAAAAATAATTACTTAAATCGAATGAAATTACGTTAACAATATAGTAGGTGAACGTGCAATGTGCGATGATGATACGGTGCAACTTAGATGCGTGAATCGTGTGCAATTTTATGAATATTCTATCACAATATTAATTCTAAGTAAATTTGTAAAAAAACAATACCTAGGCGAACGTCACATCGCATTAAGATGTCGCCACCTCGAGCCGGGACTGCCGTACTGCAACAAACACCCAAACCTTGTCATAATCTGTTTTTTTTTAACTCAACACTTATATTTATTTAAGGGGAACGAGTCAAACCCAAATTGGTGATATTCATTGACAAATATCTCCCTTGTTTATTGATAATTTCATGTAAAAAAATATATATTCTTTTGAACCCTTAAACAAATTTTTTTTTGGAAATATAGAAATAGGAATTTTATGGGTTTTTAAATTTCTTCACAATTTTCTAAAATAACCAGTGAGCTCATAATTATTTAAATTGATCAATTGTACATAAGAAAAAATCTTCTGGCATGAATGTAGTTTTTTTTCTCAAAATTTATGAAGTTTTCATTTTTTTTAAATTATTTTCGATCGCATTTTGTCGATTTTACATTTATTTCAATTTTTTTTCAATTTTTGGCTTACTATTTCAGGAAAGTGTGAAGATGTTTAAAGAACCATGAATTTTCTATAGCTATTTGCAATATTTAGATACTTTTGTCATAGAGCAAAAAAATCTTTGTTTCAGGGTTCAAAAGAATATATTTTTTTTAAATTACATCAGTAAATAAAAAAGTGAGAAATTTGTCAATGAATATTAAGAATTTGGGTTTTACTCCCGCCCTTAAAAGAGCAAAAAATAAAAACATAAAGTCCGATCGTTCTCGTGACATGCTGACGTATAAATTCGAGACAGATGCAACAGTTTAAATAAACCAAAAAATCACAAAGTACATTTTCGTTAAAGTGTTCCGAGTAAAGAGAAAACATAATTTTTTTTGTTTTTTTTTCGTAGAATGCGAATTTTAGTTGAATCATTTTTCATCCACGGGCCATGTTTATTTGATGCGCACGTTGATACATATACAAAAAAAAATAGAATGCAGCGAGGCTAAATTTTTTTACGATTCGTCATTCGTTGCACATGCCACTCGCCGTTGACCGCAACGTATACAATAATGCTTTTTTCTCGTTCAAGTGCCGTTAAAAAAGAGAGAGAATAATTTTTTCAAAAGTCATTCTGGAATATAAACGAAAAAAATGCCGAAACCAGATCCTGCGGCGAAACAAATGAAAACCGCAACCGGTCGGGAAAATAAAAACAACGAAAAAAAATAAAAAATAAACAAATATTGGATGAGTCTGCTTCGAGAGCGAAATCTGCTGCTTCGTGTGTGTAATCTGCGCTGGAAAATCGCGTGATATTTTTTTCCACCTCGCGAGCACACGACAACGTAAAACGATATGAAACCGTATGCATCGCGCTTCGCTTCCGTCTCTGATTACTTTTCGATAGTTGCATCACAGATACTGTATTTTTTTTCGTTTTTTTTTTTTTATTTTCCTGGTTTTTGTTTTTTTTCTGTCCCATACAGATTCGTCAATAAACCCCTTTGACTTCTCTGTTTCTTGTCCCTTTCGACTGGCCGCTTTATACATCAAATTTTATCGAATTTTTACCTTTGTTTCTCTCTTTTCAATGGAACACTTTATCGACACTGTAAAATTGATAAATGTTATCTTCTGTAGCTGTTAGTTTCGTAGAACTTATATTAAGAAAATGGTTAACGATATTCTGTCGTTGATAACATTTTGGGGAAATATTAATGCGCTTTCATTTCTCAATTTAATTACATAAATATAATTGGAAAATGTAATCTCTTCGTTTATTAAACATTTTTTAATAGCACACGTACATTACTAATGAAAAGTTTGATTTAATTTATTTTTCAGTTCTTTGCGAGAAGATTAATAATAGTGGTTAAAATTCTTCATAAATTTTTAAGTATACATTTTTTAATAAATTTGATAAAAATCTCTTCATTATTTTTCGTATGAAATAAATTTTATTGAATACATATAATATTTTTAAGAATTATCTATCAATTTTGAAATTCCTTTTCTCGTAAATCTGTTTTCATAAAATACACGACTTTCCAATCGTTTCTTAAAAAACAAACACTAAATATCGAGTTTGTAACAATTTTTTTTACAGAAATCGTATTTATTCCGAAAAATCAAAGAATTAATTTTCGAATTCGTTAATAAATTTTTATTTCACTGATTTCACTTTATTTGTTTCATGATTAAAAATCAATGTTTCAAGTAAATTCAATAACTTAGTTCTCTCTACAAAGTACTAAAATTCTGATGAACAAAATCTTCAGTAAAAAATGTACGTGCGTCTTTAAAAAAGCTCAAACACAAATTCTTCATTTGACAGCGCATGAACATTTTTCCAAGCTCCAATCCTGAAAGAAAAAAAACCAAATATTGTTAGTATCATTCAATGTTAATACACACGTCAAAAAAAAACGGTTGCTGTAAGTATCAAACAAATTAAAGATTCGCCGGGGAGTTTTTTGTGGGGGAAAAAAAATAAAAGAACAAATTGGTTAAGACTATATCTTGGGACTAATAGGAGGTGATATTCTTAGGGCGGAAGTAGTGATATTGGGGGTCTTAGTCAGTACGTGTTAAGTTGTTGCTTGGCGTCTGACGTTGTGAGACGTTGGTGAATTTGCCTACAGGAGGGGATGAGAGGATTTGGGGTTGAGGGGATGATTTTAGACGTTGGCGTCACGCGAGGCGGATATTCACGTTGCCTCTGAAGCTTTGCGTGCAAATTAACGCGTCACAACTTCATCGCTTCGGAGCTTGATGGTTGTAGGTGAAAGCCCTGAGGTTTCAGAACGTCCAGGTAGTAACGTAGAACCGCAACGTGGAGACTTTCCGGCACGTCGTGAAAGAGAGCGCGAGCACATGAACGAAATAAACGATGTTGCTTAGAGGAGGCGTGCGACGTCATCGTTAAGTCGTCGCGAGATTAACGTTAACAGTCATGCCTTTTGCTATTCATTCATATATTTATGCCACCTCAGAGACGTTCAGAGAATTTACTCACGAAATATTCAAGCACATTCACACATTCATGGCTCCAATTAACGTGTCTAATGCTCGTGTTGGAATTAAAGCAACTTTTCAGCGAGAAGGCAACTAAAAAATAATGAAAAAATAACAAAAGAATAATAATAATAAAATAGTCTCAATTGGTGGAATTTTCATTCGGATGAAGAGATAGTTATTAATATAATATAATTTATATTTATGAATATATGAATTATTTAACATTATCGAAATTTATTTGCACCGAAAAAAAGAAATTAGTAAAAATTATGAATCTGCGAATTTAAAAAATATGGCCGTTTGTAAACTTAATGATTACTTTTAGAAGAATTATAAATGAGAAAGTCAGCCTATCTCAGTAAATGTTTTACATGGACATCTTCCGAATTAAACAATGATTTTTATATTATTGTGACTGCTCAAAAAATATCTCATGTTATATTTTTTAGAAAAATGATTTTTTTTAATTATGGAAAATTCAAATTTTAACCATTAAAAAGTCGAGATTTAACAGTCATGCCTTTTGCTTTTCATTCATATATGTATACCACCTCAGCGACGTTCAACGTCTCTAATGCTCGTGTTAGAATTAAAGCAACTTTTCAGCGAGAAGGCAACTAAAAAGTAACAAAATAATAATATGAATAACACTATTAATTGGTGGAATTTTCATTCGGATAAAAAGAGAGTTATTAATATAATATAATTAATATTTATATATTGACAAAAAAAAAACAAAATAGTAATAACAATATGAATAACATTCTCAATTGGTGGAATTTTCATTCAGATAAAGAGATAGTTATTAATATAATATAATTAATATTTATGTATTAATAATTCAAATTGAGTATATGAATCATTTAATATTATCTAAAAAGTATAATAGAATTAGATGATTTCGGAATTTCATGTGATAATAGAGAAATTTATTTTCACAGAAAAAAATAAATCACTAAAAATTATCAATCTGCGAATTAAAAAAATATGGCCATTTATAAACTCAATGATTACTTTTAAAAGAATTATAAATGAGAAAGTCATCCTTTTATTTTATTGTAGTTTATATTATTGTAACTGCTCAAAAAACATCTGATGTTTTATTTTTTAGATTTTTTTTATCATTAAAAATTCAAATTTTAACCTTTACAAAAAATCAAGATTTAACAGTCATGCCTTTTGTCTTTCATTCATATACATTTCAAGCAAATTCACAAATTCTCGTCTCCAATTAACGTCTCTAATGCTTGTGTTAGAATTGAAGCAATTTCAGCGACAAGACAACTCAAAAATAATGAAAAAAATAAAAATAAAAACACTCTCAATTGGTCGAATTTTCACTCGGAAAATCAACTCGCAGCGTTAGCTACCTTCACTGAATAAGGGCAGGTTTCCTGTGGTTCATGTTAAAGAATCTGAACTGTAGCCGCTGCGTTAGGTCTTTCCGTACTGTTGGGGAAATAACATTGTGTTTGTGAGTAATCAACGTTGCATATCACACCACGCTTCGTCTGTAATGAGTGGTTTATGCGTCGACTAAGTGTTTCTTAATTTATTTACGTGTATTTTATAATATTTGTCGCTGTAAAAAATATAAATATCCTAATGCAAAATCGCGATTATGACTGTCGATAAGTATAGACAGAAAAAAAAGAGATAGAGAGAGAGCAAGAGAAAGTAAGAAGAGCAAGATAGAAAGATAGGAGCGCTCTACGAATGAGATACACTGAGAAAAAAATTATTCGGATGGAGACAATTTTAATTGTATCCATTTTATTCTATCAAATAAAAACTGTACTGCATTTTCATTCCGAACAAAAAATTATCACATTGAAGGACTATTATTATTATTAAAGGCAGTAAAAACGAAATACAAATTTTTGCACTTGCAACAAAATTTTTTCCTCACAGAAACTTTTTGTTTAATTTTCTTTTTTAATTATTTATAAATATGATCACAATTTCTGAGAGTGTAGAATTATAATCTGGTTATTACTACCAGATTTTCATATTTAATTTAGGTTTACAAAAACAGAGTTTTCTAATATTAATAGTACAGCTATAAATGTGCAATTCGAGTGATTTTTTTTTTTCAGTGTTGACAATGAAGAGGCGATAGAGCAAAAATGGAAATAATCGTGCACAAGGTGCATTGATTATGAATGGGCAAAAGAAAAAGAAAAAATAATTTCATTGTCTTATTTCGACAAGATAATTGTGAATTATTTTGCAAATTTTATAACAATTATACGAAGAATTTATAATAATTCCTCGTGAATAATTTCAACCTTTTAGAATCAATTTTTCATCTGGATTTTCAAAGACTAATGAATTGCTTTTTATTTTTATTGTGCCCATTCCTGGAGTGAATGATGATGTTTGTTAGCAGCAAAATATGATCCCAAAAGTGATAAAATTAATTCTACTTATTTTCCGTTGTATCAGGGTTTTTTTGTTTTTGTATCGCTTTTCCGAACGCATGACTCACAATAATTTCCTGATATGTCACAATAATTCATGCAAAATAATTGCATAATATGATTGTTTTGACTATTCTGTTTTGGGGCTTAAGAGAAAACACCAATAGCACGATAACACAGGCCGACAGTTCCACAGATGCGATATTAATGTCTCACATCTCGATCGTTCTTCGTCAAAACGAAGTTTTGCTTATGTTTTGCTCGAGAATTTGATTTATTTCTTTCTTTTTTTTTGGTTGTTAAGAGTTATACAAATCTCACGAAAACGACGAATAAAGACAAAATTAAGGGGAGATGGAATCGATTTTTTTTTTTGTTTTATGATTTACTCTTTTTTTTTTACTCACTGCGCCGTGTTTAGCGCGCTACGTTCTGTCTTTAAGGGCGTCTGCGGGGAGAACGGAGAAGCCACCTGGACCCGCACCGATCGCAACAGTCTTTGCGCGTTCCAAAGGTTCCACACGACAGACTGGCCCAGGGAAAATAAAGCCAATTAGAGAAAATAGTCTCTCGACGCTAGACTTTGAGTGATCCAACGCACAGACGAATTTAACGAGGATAAAATGAATTAACTCTGAAAGGGTCACGTGAGCATATATTCACTGCAACGAAAATGTTTGAATGAAAATTAATACACCACTGCTTGAAATTTGTATGCATACAAAATTAATATGGAAATGTCTGACGATATTTCACATTCGACATTTTGAATAAAATAATTTATCATTATCGTTGGTAGTCGAAAAAAGAGTAAATGAGTTTGGGATTTTCGGAATTTTATACAACAGAGAAATTTATTCCGGCAGAAAAAAAGTAATCAGACATTTAAAAATATGGACAATTATAAATTTCAGTTTGTGTATTGTTCAACACATGAACTGGTGGAGTTTTTTTCGATTTTTTAATCAGTCTAATAATTTAACATTATCGTTGGTAGTCGAAAATAGAGTAATTGAATTTGAGGTTTTTGAAATTTGATATAACAGAGAAATTTATTCCCGCAGAAAAAAGTAATCAGACATTTAAAAATATTTAAAAATGTTATGTTTAAAAAATTTTTAAGGAAAATATAAACTTTGACCGAATTGTCTAGAAATTCCAATTGAACAAAATTCCAATTTTGTTCACAAATCACATTAATTTGTATAAGTCATAAAATATAACAGTAAATGCAAATCGGTTCCCAAAAATGATGTATCAAATTTCACGCAATTTTGGCAGTGAATAAATAAACGAACTGTAAGAAACTCAAATGGGATAAATTTTTACGCGATAAATACGAATATCGTGGCAAGCATAAACTGTCATCGAAGATTGATTGGATTTAAACTACCAAAGCGTTTAATTTAAATGTTCCTAAAAAAAATTTCGTCTTTCAAATGAAAAGCGTTTTTTTTTCTACAAAAAGCTCACATATTTATTTTTGTGTATATTTCTCACTATTTCGTATTTGTTATGTAGAATTTTTCCAGCAAATTGACGATCATCGAAGATTGATTGGATTTAAACTACCAAAGCGTTTAATTTGAATGATCCTAAAAAAAATTTCATCGTTCAAATGAAAAGCGTTTTTTTTTCTACGAAAAGCTTACATATTTATTTTTGTGTATATTTCTCACTATTTCGTATTCGTTATGTAGAATTTTTCCACTGAATTGACGATCATCAAAGATTGATTGGATTCAAACTACCAAAACGTTTAATTTGAATGTTCCTAAAAAAATTTCGTCGTTCAAATGAAAAGCGTTTTTTTTCTACAAAAAGCTCACATATTTATTTTTGTGTATATTTCTCACTATTTCGTATTTGTTATGTAGAATTTTTCCACTGAATTGACGATCATCAAAGATTGATTGGATTTAAACTACCAAAACGTTTAATTTGAATGATCCTAAAAAAAATTTCATCGTTCAAATGAAAAGCGTTTTTTTTTCTACGAAAAGCTCACATATTTATTTTTGTGTATATTTCTCACTATTTCGTATTTGTTATGTAGAATTTTTCCATTCAATTGACGATCATCGAAGATTGATTGGATTTAAACTACCAAAGCGTTTAATTTAAATGTTCCTAAAAAAATTTCGTCGTTCAAATGAAAAGCGGTTTTTTTTCTACAAAAAAATCACATATTTATTTTTGTGTATATTTCTCGCTATTTCGTATTTGTTATGTAGAATTTTTCCACTGAATTGACGATCATCAAAGATTGATTGGATTTAAACTACCAAAACGTTTAATTTGAATGATCCTAAAAAAATTTCATCGTTCAAATGAAAAGCGTTTTTTTTTCTACAAAAAGCTCACATATTTATTTTTGTGTATATTTCTCACTATTTCGTATTTGTTATGTAGAATTTTTCCATTCAATTGACGATCATCGAAGATTGATTGGATTTAAACTATCAAAGCGTTTAATTTGAATGTTCCTAAAAAAATTTCGTCGTTCAAATGAAAAGCGTTTTTTTTTTCTACAAAAAGCTCACATATTTATTTTTGTGTATATTTCTCACTATTTCGTATTTGTTATGTAGAATTTTTCCATTGAATTGACGATCATCGAAGATTGATTGGATTTAAACTACCAAAGCGTTTAATTTGAATATTCCTAAATAAAATTTCGTCTTTCAAATGAAAACCATTTTTTTTCTACAAAAAGCTCACATATTTATTTTTGTGTATATTTCTCACTATTTCGTATTTGTTATGTAGAATTTTTCCATCAAATTGACGATCATCGAAGATTGATTGGATTTAAACTACCAAAGCGTTTAATTTGAATGATCCTAAAAAAAATTCGTCTTTCAAATGAAAAGCGTTTTTTTTTCTACAAAAAGCTCACATATTTATTTTTGTGTATATTTCTCACTATTTCGTATTTGTTATGTAGAATTTTTCCATCAAATAGACAATCATCGAAGATTGATTGGATTTAAACTACCAAAGCGTTTAATTTGAATGTTCCTAAAAAAAATTTCGTCGTTCAAATGAAAAGCGGTTTTTTTCTACAAAAAAACTCACATATTTATTTTTGTGTATATTTCGTAGTGTTTTGTAATTTTAATGGAAAATTTTTTCATTGGATTGACGATTTAAGTGGACGAGGGTGACATTCTGACATTGATACGTAGAACGAGCAAAACGGGACAATCCGGGGTCTTATAATTACCTCGATGCCGCTAGCTAGATAATAAATGAGTGAATAATAGCAGGATGATTGGATGAGTGGTGATTGGCTACAAGCTCTATGTCAGACTACGAAGCGATTTAAGAAGATATTTTTTTTTTTTTTGCTTATGAGTATTTGCTCATATAGTCGTCATAATCTCCCATACATTGGCTGCCATCTAGACGAAAGAAAAATTAACAGAGTGAAGATGATAAAAGCGTTTTCTGTGCGTCACAGGATTAATATAAGATGTAAGCTGTTTGGTCAAAACTATTTGTTTATTTATTCCATAAATACTGTGATATTCGTTATTTTTCGACGAGTATACAAATAAAATAATGCATAAACACTTTATTTTTAAAATCGATAAAATTATCGACCATGTTTTGTTTTTAATTAAATATTATTATTATATTTTTGACATTTTGAAATGAAACCTGAGATTTGAAACGAGAATTTATATAGATTTTCAATCAATATGGTATGATTTAAGAAATACGAATTTCTTAATAAACACGAAATTATCTATGTAATAAATAAACAAATAGATTGAATTGGAAAGCAGAGTTGTAATTCTCTATTACTTTATTAAATAAAAATTGGCATACTGTAGTTCATTATTATTATTATTCCATAATAACAACTTGCAGTGCTTATAAAAATATGTTCAAATTTCCCAATAAATGCAAACAAAATGAATTTATGGAAAATTGTAATGAAAAACTAAGTACATTACGCCAAATATTTTCAATATATATATTGCTTTTTTTGCAAGAAAATTTTCATCGTAAGCAGATTTTTTTCCTCCCGATTATTAAAGAATTTGAAAATCTTTTTACAAAAACTAGAGATAATTATTGAAAAATAATAACAATTTCGTAAATTATCCCATAAATATTTGTGAAATAAAGTAATTGAGGTTTACGACCATGTTTGAAGGTAATAGAATGATTATAAATATGTTGAGTAGATATTCGTTGTCGAACTCTACTGAAAGAAATTTTTTAAGTCTCGTCATATAAAGTGTAAATGTCGGAGTAAGATAAATCACGCGGTATTTCGAGTACTGTAAAAAAAAGTCATTGATTATCTGATTACGTTGAGTGTTTCGTGATACAACGTCGAAAAAATACTGTTTTGACATTATAAAATATGTTGATAAAAATGACGGCCACATTATCTCTTCGCAATCTACGGAATACTCACTCCTGTCGATATTGCGCTGAAGGTGCGCAGCGACACGATGTCTGGCGTCATTGAATTCAAGATGAAGACCCAATCGCAGCAACGTCGGATTTTGTTCGACGAGGTGCGTGATTTCCATCTCGATTTTGTTACCGAGCACTTGCGACCTCTGAAATTAATGGATTTAACAAAAATATTAATAGTCTGTATTTAAGGGGAGAAAGGCTGACGCAAATTGCCGATATTCATTGATATCAGAGTTGTAAATCCTTATTAATTCATGAGATATAGTTTACAGTACAATTTGTTTTGTTATTATGATTTCATAATAATAATATGTAGTGATTATAAAATAGAGTGTAAACATTTGAATAGCTGAAAGAAATAGTAATTTTCGCTTTAATATTGCAAGAAATAGTGGGAAAAATGAAAAAAATAAGTAATGCATTACTTTTGCTTCCTCATCTCTATGAGGAAAAAAAATGTTCACAAAAACAAAGCCTCCTCTGAAGCTTTGTTTTCGTGAACATTTTTTTTTCGAGATTTTCATGTCAAAATGGTCTAAAACGTCGAGAAAAGTGGATTAGAAAAAATGTCTGTATGTGTGTGTGTGTGTGTGATATCGGGCTCAAATTTGAACCACGAGTAAACTGTCGTTAAACAAGATATGCGATTGAATTTCGAGTCAATCCATCAAGGTGTTCAAAATTTATGGCATTTTGAATTTTTTAGAGAATGTCAGCTCGGGCTCTAACTCCCGCAATTTTTATGATATCCGGCACAAACTCGGAGTAGAAGTGGACTGTTATCAAATAGTGTTTGGGATTAAATTTGGTGTCAATCCGTTAAGGGGTTCACGATTTATGGCATTTAAAAATTTTTTGCCATTTTTTGTTCGTGCTCTAACTTTCGCAATTTTTAAGATATCGGGCTCAAATTTGGTCCACAAGTCGACTGTTATTAAATAAAGTTTGGGAGTGAATTTGACGTCAATCCGTTAAGGGGTTTAAAATTTATGGCATTTTGAATTTTTGTTCGTGCTCTAACTTCCGCAATTTTTAAGATATCGGGCACAATTTTTTTTCCATTTTTTCAAAAGGGTTACCGTGAATTTTTATTGAAAAATAATAATTTTTGCAGCCATTCGAAAGTTTAATCATCGTATTACAATCGCTACATATTATTATTATAAAATCATAATTATAGTGCTGATCGTATCATCATCATTATTTCTATAAGTATTAGGCATTTACAACTCTGATTGATATTGGATCATTGAAAAATTTGTCCATTGTAAATTAGAAGAATTCTTCCGACTTGAATGTAGGTTTTTATTTATTTATTTATTGAAATTATCATTCTTTTGTAACATTAAGAATTTTGATAATTGTACATGTGATTTTAATTTTGCGGATTTCCTTTTTCCATCACGTTAAATGATGATATTAAAATCTTACCTGGTTTGAGCATCGGAACTCCTCGATTGCTTTGGTTTTGAGAAGTGCTCTGATGAGCCTGACCATCACAGTTGGACTTATGAAATTCGTTTCGACACTGAAACAAAACACGAATTTTCAAAAGTTTTACATTACCATTTCTAATATCTTTCTCCTAAAAATTGCAAGATTAAAAAGACTATGCAAATAAAATAACATGTTTCTTCCATGATTTACAAATGTTCTTTTTTTGCTTTCTCATAGATGAAGCTTTTAGAGTTTTATCCTTAAATAACTTGAGAACCGTTTGAACTAATGTGCTGAAATTTATCACGTTAATAAAGCAAACATTTCTTTCTATTTGTAATAATTTTTGTTAAATTGTTACAATTTTTTAATTTTTTTTAACGCAAACGAGGATAAAAATTTCGAATTTCAAGTTACTGAACTAAAACTTTCTCCACAAGTTACAATTAGTTAAGGTTGATTTATTATTGTGTTTGGCCAAAATTAACAAAACAATTTAAAAATTGTAAATTTTTTTCCAAAATTACTACAATTAATTTTTAAACATAACTTTTTGTTACTCTAAAACAATTCGAGATGTTAGGTTGAAATTTGGCACGTTTGTAGACAATTTTACTATTTAATCAACGTAAAGAATTGAATTGAAATTGTTAAGATGACTGAATTTTCATTGAAGTTTTAATTCTACAGTAATGCTCAATTATTAAAAACTCACTTGAGGACTCTGAGAGTCGAATTCTTTTCCATCGCATCGGCCAATCGCTGTGCCGTCCTGTCGGTAAGTCCGACATTCGTCAAGCTCAACGTCTCCAGGTGTGTATTCACTTCGAGTGCCTCGAAAAGTTGGAGGAACTTTTCTTCTGAAATATTCTGCAAGCCACAAACACAAATTATAGCAGCGCCGTTCGATAAAACAATGTAAACTTGAATGGAAATTCATTAAATGATTTTTTTTATTTCTTAATGTTTCCATAACGAAAATTTTATGTCTATTAAAAATTGTGATTTATTGTAAACGAAAGTTTTAACGAAATTATTTATAATTATTGCAAAAATGTTAATATGAGAATTGATGATGAATCGTAATTATTAGTTACGAAAAATATTTAAAGAATATTTTCATTCATTCAATGTCCCCAACTCTTAATGTAAAATTAAGCGAATTCTTATGGTTTTTTTGTATTTACTTTGATATTATTCCAGTTTAGGTCCATCAATTTGTGGTCGTCCTCGCGGACCTGTCGAATCGTCGCATCGACGTCTGTATCATTGGGAGGATCGATCGGGAAAGCTTTTGGTTGACTTGCTTTCGTTATTCCGTCCCAACCCATGCCTACAGGCTGGCCCGAATTGAGGAGCGAGGCGTGATACTGATCCTGGTTCATCATCGAATGGAAACCAAGGATAGCTGCAAAGAAAAACGCCTTTTTTATTCTCTTTTTTAGTGTTGTACAAACACTAATTGAACAAAATTAGTTTGTAACTCGAAAAAAAAGATAAAAATTAAAAATTGCCCTTTTCACTTGAATGTAGCTTTTTTTTTATGATTCTTAAGATATTTGCATCCGCAAAATTTAATACTTGTGTCAGCCATAACTTTGTAACTCTGCGGTCAATTGATTTATTTCAAAGACAGATTTGTTCATTTCTTAATTTCTTATGAAAATAAGAAATAAGTACAAAGCCGTACAAACACTAATTGAATAAAATTACGTTGACGCTCGAAAAAGAAAAAGATAAAAATGAAAAATTGCCCTTTTGACTTGAATGTAGCTTTTTTTATGACCCTGAAGATATTTGCATCTGCAAAATTTAATACTTGTGTCAGCCATAACTTTGTAACTCTGAGGTCAATCGATTTATTTCAAAGACAGATTTGTTGATTTCTTAATTTCTTATGAAAATACGAAGTAAGAAACGCCTTTTTTATTCTCCCCTTTGACGCAGTACAAATACTAATTGAATAAAATTACGTCGACGCTCGAAAAAGAAAAAGATAAAAATTAAAAGTTGCCCATTTGACTTGAATGTAACTTTTTTATGACCCTGAAGATATTTGCATCTGCAAAATTTAATACTTGTGTCAGCCATAACTTTGTAACGCTGAGGTCAATTGATTTATTTCAAAGACAGATTTGTTCATTTCTTAATTTCTTATGAAAATAAGAAGTAAGAAACACCTTTTTTATTCTCCTTTTTGGCGCAGTACAAATACTAATTGAATAAAATTACGTTGACGCTCGAAAAAGAAAGAGATAAAAATTAAAAATTTCCCTTTTGACTTGAATGTAGCTTTTTTATTAATGACCCTGAAGATATTTGCATCTGCAAAATTTAATACTTGTGTCAGCCATAACTTTGTAACTCTGTAGTCAATTGATTAATTTCAAAGGCAGATTTGTTCATTTCTTAATTGTCTCAAGGACATTTTTTTTTTATAATTCTACAAAAGTAGCACTCATTTTTGTCATTTTTTTGCTTATTTTCAGCTGTACCTTTTCACCAGTTCGTTCAATCAATTTATTTTCAAAATTAACAATCTGACAAAATAAATATAAAAAAAGTAATTCATGCTATAAAATACCAGGAGCGGCGATAAATAATACAAAAATGATACCCTGTTCATCGATCCTAAATGAAAAGCAGTTATAACGAATTTCTTGCAGTCTCGACATAAATTTCTTATGAAAATAAGAAGTAAAATTTCATTTTCGTACCAGCGAGGTCAATGATCTCTTCTTGAGTAGCCGACGAGAGTGCTTGCTCATATTCATCGCCAAGATCAATGGCTATCTGTTCGTCAGCCTCTTTTTCTTTGATGTTGTCTTGTGGAGGTGGAACCCACTGAAAAATCAAAAATAACGTTCGTTTCATCGTGCAAAATCAGTGCTAATTGGTGAGTAACCAGAGAAAGACTCGAAGAGTTGTTATGCAAGAACAAGGAAGAGCTTGAAGAAGAATTATCTGGGGTATATACTCATCATAATCACCGGTTATTACGACAAAATCAATACTCACTTTCTTGCCTCTTACGACGCCGGGTACGTAGGGCTTCAGTTCAGGAATATCGGGTGTCTCCAAGGCTTGCTTGTTGATGTGGTCGATGAGCTTCTTGCGGTTCAGCGGCCCCGTTGGACTTTTGTCGCACTCGTAGCTGCAACGCTCTGAGGGTGGCATAAAACTATCCTAAAACAAAAAACAAAAAAAAGTCTTCGTTTATACAGGATTCACTACTCTTTACTGATACGACGATACATGAAAAAATATCGATTCTCATAATCGATTAAATGTTTCAAAAAAGACTTATCGATTCGATTAATCGATTAAATTTTTCAAAAAAGACTTATCGATTCTCATAATCGATTCAATTTTTCAAAAAAAAAGACGTATCGATTCGATTAATCGATTAAATTTTTCAAAAAAGACTTATCGATTCTCATAATCGATTCAATTTTTCAAAAAAGACTTATCTATTCGATTAATCGATTGAATTTTTCAAAAAAGACTTATCGATTCGATTAATCGGCATAAAATCAATCGATTGTAAAAGAATCGATTAAAATACTGATATTCATCTCAAATACGGAATAATCATAAAACAAAAATAAAAATAAATAGGCACATTGTCTCGCTGTATATATTTCATGCAGAAATCATTGAGAATCGATTATCAAAAGAATCGTGGAAATATAATCGATTCGCTAATAATCAACCGTCTAAATAATCGATGAATAATCATCACGATTAATTCATGAAAAAAAAAATCGATTCTTGAATAATCGAATCAGAATCTCGCATCACTACTGCCTTTATAAAAATAAATTGTGGAGACAAATTTGATCCTTAAGGGGATCCAGTCACCTAAAAAAAATCATAAGAAAAAAATGTTGTAAATGATACACTTGTTTTAAAAACTCTTACATTAAAACCTCATTCAATACATAACGAGCATTATATTTCTGCAATTTTGTAAAGACATACAGTGCACCAGAATGGTGTGAGGTAAAAAGTTAAATTTTTCACTTGTCGTAGCTTTCAGACCAAACCAGTGAACAAATTTTAGTGTTCCATGTCTTATTTTATCTGTCGAAGTGTGTATTTTGGATTGAATATAGGAATTTTTATTTCAGGTTTTTATAACAAAAGCTATGATTTTAAATGTTTAAATAAATCTTTCCCTATTAAAAACTCACTAAACAATTGGTTACAGTAAATCTAATTTTCACGGCATTCGGAATCGCTATATTCAATCCAGAATGCACTCTTCGACAGGTAAAATAAGACATTAAACACTAAAATTGGTTCACCAGTTTGATCTGAAAGCTACGGCAAGTGAAAAACTTTACTTTTGACTTCACACCATTCTTCCGCACTGTATGCTTTACAAAAATGCAGAATTGTAATGCTCGTTATGTACTTAATGAGGTTTAAATGTAACATTGTCTAAAAAAAAGGGTATTATCTACAGAATTTTTTTTCTTACCAATTTTTTTAGGTGACTGAATCCCGTTAAGAAAAGAGACAAGAAGATTTTCAGTAAAAAATAGAAAGTTTAATTCGCTATTGATTGAGTAAAATTTCATAAGAGCTTTAAAAAATATACTTTTAGGAAAGGAAATTCAGTTTAAGTATAATTTGGAAAGATAGTTTCTCAAACAGAGAAATTATAATATTTCTATCAGAAAAATAGAAACTTGGAGTATCCAAAAATGGAGTAATTTTAGAAAAATTATAACTTACATCAGGATCGACTTCCTTTGCCAGAATATTTATCTCTTCGGGAGTTAGTTGATCGAGCAGTTCATCGACATCCACATCGTCGTATTCACTCAGGTCCTTTCCGTACAGCTTCGCTGCCGTTGTCATGGTGGTTTTTTTGTGGGTTGCCGATGTCTGAAAAAAAAAAAAGTACATGATCAATAATGAAATTCTCGTCAACTATCACAAGGCCAAGATTATTAATTATTAATAATTAATCATAATAATAATAATATTGTGTCTACTATGAATGAAAATTGATAATTCGAAGACTGTTAAATCGATCTTAGAAAAAAAACGAAAATGTGGAATTCTGTGCATTATCGTTTATAATTTTTATCTTTCCGCAGAAGCTTAAAAGACATTTTTCAATCTTCGCAAACATAAATTTTATATTCACATATTTAAAAAATGCCAAATTTTCTGACAAGAACGAGCCATAATATTACGCAGCTCGCAACTTGAAATAATTCATTACAAAAAGCTCCATAAATTCTCCGCTGAAACGTAAAGTATTGTTATTTGTTTATTGTAACGTAAACTATCGTTATACATACGAATACTTGTAACTTTTGAATAATTGGTATTATTTTAAAATGTTGGTAGCGAATTAATAATATATCTTTTTATAAACAAAACGTAATGTCACTCATAATGTTTAAACCGATGTTATTGTTGTTTTCGTTGAAAAAGAAACTTTTTGGAAATTGGCATCGATTGAACAATTTTATTTCAATTACATGACTATAAATATTTTTCTGCATTCGTAACATATGCTGCTATATACGTCATGCTCCAAAATTCTAAATTAAGCCTCTAAAAACGATAGAAACATATCCAAAAAAAATTAGCGACGAATTGAATAATGCAAAGAGCTTAAGGAGCGTAACTCATTATAATGCAATTTGACACAATTTTTGTATTAATTGTAGTCAAATTTGACTTTTCTTCATTTGTATTTTTGTCCTCTCCCTTAATTTGATAACATAACCTCACTTTTTGAAATATCGAAATTTCCACAAATCCCGAAAGTTTAGCAATAAACAATTTACCGAAAATGATGAAACTTCGCACCTTTTTTAAATAAACAAATTATATGTAACATAAATTTTTATCAATTTTTGCAAAAGAGTATAAAGCTTTTTTTATATTAAAATATTGGTATTATTGGTGACAAAATTTGTCAAACGAAGCACTATTTATTTATTTCCAAAAGCGAATCTTCTGCCCAAAAATTCTTCATCACATTTTTAATAAACAAATATATTTCGTAATCAAAATTAGCACCAAATATTCGAAAAGTGTATCAATCGATTTAGTGTCAAAAAGTTGGTACTTATTGACAAAAAAGAATTGGTCAAACGAAGCACTATTTATTTGTTCCAAAAACAATCGAGGCCAATAAATCCTAATCACGATATCAAATAAAAAGTCCCCAATAATAAAAATGATTTTTTTATTATCTATGGTAAAAAAAAAAATTTCATTTAATTAATTAGCTCGATTCCGAAATTGGAAAGCGAGCTGAATATTTGTTTTCCTTGAACTACCTTAAAGCGTTATAACGATAACTTCGCGTGTTAAGGTTGCGATGACGGCCAAGTGAAAGAAAGTCTCTTTTGGTTCAGAGAAATATTTCCATTTGAGGGCACCAAATAATCTCTTAGTATCGTAGGCTCAAAAGAGGCTCAGAAAAGATTTCACTGAATTTAACAGGCGATTAAACGCGATTATAGAACCGATCGAATAATTCGTATTACGAATAATCGTTGTAGTGTGTCTCGTACGAGAGTTATAAGCCCGTTTGACTGTCGACAAGAGGTAGATTCGCACTCGACTCTCCGATTGGCAATCAATTTCGGCAGGTTTCCAACCCGGCTGATGCCCTTTGACCTGAATTATTCCGGATCGATTTTCATTGACAATTCCTCTGCCAAATTGGCGAGCCCCCCACGCATAAAGAGATACGTTCATCACATAATAAACTATATAGATATATATGTATATATACACATATATATATTTCTCACCGGCAAGTTAGTTGCAACAAATGAGCGATTTATTCCGTTTTTCACGTTAACGAGACTCTCGTAACGAAGCTCGTTGTTTTATACTGACGATCGTCGTGGTCACGATTTAATTATCACGCTTTGACACACACGATAATTGTTATACACGAATTAAAATAAAACCTCACCCACTTCTCATCGCATACACACGCTTTACTGACCTGTTCGCAACTGCGGCAGCGCCCTTTGACGCATACAGTATGTATTTGCTAACTCAAGAGGAGCGAAGCTGTTGGTCTTTAGTTTGGCCTCGATATAAGCGCGTGTTTGTGATATTTTATTTCGTTATTATCTGTCGTCATGCCAGGTGATATCGCGACGAGTTTTGGTAAGATTTGTTCGATAATACAAGCGCCGGTTATTAGCCTTGTGAGTAATCTTATCTTTTTGTATAATGGGCTTTTTTCTTTTTTAATGACTGTGACATTAAACGAAGGAAATTCTAGGATAGGTGGGATAGGTGATGGGAAGATCGTGTTAGCTGGAAGAGAGTATAGACACACGGAGTGCACGAGTGGCGGGGGAAAATCTCTCGCTCTCTGTCTCTCTGCGCTTCCTCCGACGCGCAGGTATTGACGTATGGTACAGTCGCGACTCTTTGCGCAAACTACCGGCGAGATAACAGCGACTGTCGCCGAGATGCGACGTTACTTGACGCTTTTGTGACTGTATGGAGAGAAACTGCGCGGGCAATTTTGTCGTGACTTGTTGCAGGGCGAAACCTAAGAAGAGATTTTAAATTGGATTTGTATAAATGAGTTTTATTAAATCGGTAATTAGGTGGTGGGGAGATAATTTTTTTTAAGGCGTTTTTCAGGGAAATGGATAATTAAGAGTTTCGTTAATTTTGTTGGATGATACCTCATAATTTTGGGGGGCTAAAATCTTTTTTTTACAGAATTTTTTTTTTTTTTTTTTTACAGTCGAGATAACAGCGACTGTTGCCTAGAATTGACGTTACTTGTCGCTTCAGTCTGTATGGAGAGAAACTGCGCGGGCAATTTGCCGTGACTTTACAGGGCGAAACCTAAGAAGAGATTTTAAATTGGATTTGTACGAACGAGTTTTATTAAATCAGTAATTAGGGGGTGAGACCATTTTTTTAAAGGCGATTTTCAGGGAAATAAATAATTGAGAGTTTCGTTAATTTTGTTGGATACCTCAAAATTTTTTAGAGCTCCAATTTTTTTTTTTACAGATTTTTTTTTTTTTCTTTTTTTTTACAGGCGAGATAACAGACTGTTGCCAAGATGCGATGTTATTTGACGCTTTAGCCTGTATGGAGAGAAACTGCGTATGCAATTTGCCGTGACTTTGCAGGGCAAAACTTAAGAAGAAATTTTAAATTGGATTTGTATAAATGAGTTTGATTAAATCGGTAATTAGGTGGTGAGACAATTTTTTTTAAGGAGATTTTCAGGGAAATTGATAATTAAGAGTTTCGTTAATTTTGTTGGATGATACCTCAAAATTTTGTAAGGCTAACATTTTTTTTTTTTTTTTTTTTTTTTTTTTTTTTTTTTTTTTTTTTTTTTTTATGTAAATGGGAATTATGAAATCGGTAATATGAAAATTTTGGTAATTACAAGATGAGAATGTTTGAGGTGATTTGCATAAATATAGACAATGAAGAGTAATGAGAAAAAAACTAATGTGAAATATTTATTTAAAAAATGTTAATAATGCTATTCAAAAGATTTGGAAATAATTGAAAATCAGTAGAATTTGATTAGGAATGCATCCAACATTTTAATTTTGTGAAAGCTATACGCATTTGCATGTAAAAATAATAAAAATAAATTTCCAAAGCTTTCAGTTTTTCCACTATTTTAGAAATATATTCAGAAAAGTGTCCAACAGTTAAGATGATTTTTTTTTTTCAACGAGGAAGAATCGTGATTCTTAAATAAATAAAAGGCTTCGACAATTTAATTAAACATAAATAAGCAATTCAAGACCGAGTGTCCAAAATTTTTTTATACTCTGTTCTTACGTTTCATTTTACATATAAACGTGATTCGCATGGTTCTGTTTGGCAATAAAAAAAGAATGATAGAAAACGATTGTAAAAAATCCTATGGTTCCGAATATGAACTTTGGTTCGCAAATTTACGAATTATCATAAATTTAAGATCGAAGTTGTATATACTTCTTCCATATCCTATAATATTGTTATAAATAATATAATTAAAAAATTTTGACAAACGTTACTATTTCATTAAAATTCCATACTACATTTTTATTTGACAAAAAGAAAAACGCATTTACATCTAAACATAAAAAGTGTAATTTTCCCTTATTTTGGTTAATATATATATTTTATGTCACACTGTGCGTAAAATGCGATTTTACGCACGCTTCGCGTGCGTTAAACTGCATTTTCTCACATCGTAACATAAAATATCGTTCGACACTCGTGCGAAAGACTTTTTCTAACTCGTGTGGTTGCAACCCTCGCCTTCGGCTTGGGCTGCAAACTCGCACTCGCCAGAAAAAGTTTTTTCGCACTTGTATCGAAATATACTATTTTGTAACACGTGCATGAACAGCAGTGCTTTTCATGGCAGTTTTGCGGGCCGAAAGTGGCTAGTTTCATAGCAGTGTTGAAACGATAGGTTGGCGCATGCGCAGTTCGCGATTCCTTCACTTCCGACCCTGCTGTTTCACTTTCGACTCTAGGGTGGAAAGTTGGTAACCTCACTTTTCACTGTTCGTCCCGCAAAACTACCATTCAAAGCATCACTATTCATGCACTTGTTACAAAAAGTATGGTATGCAAAACGGACCAAAATTGGCGTTTACGCAATCGCCAATTCGCGGGACGAACAGTGAAAAGTGAGGTTACCAACTTTCCACCCTAGGGTCGAAAGTGAAGGAATCGCGAACTGCGCATGCGCCAACTTATCGATTCAACACTGCTATGAAACTAGCCACTTTCGGCCCGCAAAACTGCCATGAAAAGCACCGCTTTTCATGCACGTGTTACAAAATAGTATATTACGCCTCTAGGGAGGGAAAGTAGACTATGGCCAACCGCGCGTAAGATTACCACCCAAGCCGAAGGCGAGGGTGGTAAACACGCGGTTGGGGATAGTCTACTTTCACTCCCCAGTGGAGTATACTATTTTTCACCATATCTGCAGCGGAAAGTTCGAATTACGTAAAGCCCGTATTGCGGGAAGTCGAACTTTCCGCGCAGGTATGGTGAAAAACGTTTTCTTAACTCGTGTGATTGCAACACTCGCCTTCGGCTCGTGCTGCGAATTCACACTCGTCAGAAAAAGTTTTTTCGCACTCGTATCGTAATGTACTATTTTTTATATCACTCCATTACCTGAACTTTAATCGATATTCTTTCAAAATAATACATAACCAAAATGCCACGAAAGCGCCAAGAATAAATTCTAAAAAAAATCCATCGGAATTTCATACTATTATTGATTTAATTTTAATCTGTTATTACATCATTTGGCAACACTGTTTATCATTCTATAATAGTATAGGACACTGCAAGGTCTATGGACTGTGATATATACTGGGAATCATTTAGCAGACAGAGCAAAATTGGATATAAACACGAGGCGTTAATATTGTTAAATGTCGATGACGCAATGTTTTCGCTATAGTCACGCGAGAAAGTGCACAGATTTTTTTATATCGTGCGTATATATTCCCTAGTGACGAGAGCCTCTTCAAGGCCTTTCTCAAGGAACTCGTAGCTTCGAGATTCGATTACAATACAAGAGGCGTATTACCTTCGCCGCTTGACTAACAGTCGCTATAGCTAAATTGAATTCCAACGCGGCCAGAGGTACTCGTAACATTCGGTAGTGCGGGAAGCTACTAGCTAGGACGATGATGGATTTAGGTGAGCGTGGGTCACGGCGAGCCCTCGCAATCCGCTGTCAAACGAATCTTGGCGCGAAATGCTTATCCGCCTCGTGTTGCTCTTATGGTTCCGCCATTCCATCTGCTTTAAGCTTTGTACTATACAAACTATGGTAAAAATAAATTATCGAGACTGATGCAAAACGATAGAATTTGAATGGGATTTAATGGCATGTTATAATCTCTCTCTATTCGAATTTTGATCAATTTGTACAAATTGAATCGGACAAAAAAAATTGTTACTTTATTTTGTCAAAAAATGGCGGAATTTTTTTTTTTGAACGAAAAATAATATTGTTACTTTATTTTGTCAGAAAATGGCGGAAATTTTTTTGAGCGATAAAAAATATTGTTCCTTTATTTTGTCAAAAAATGGAGGAAATTTTTTTGAGCGAAAAAAAATATTGTTACTTTATTTTGTCGAAAAATGGAGGAAATTTTTTTGAGCGAAAAAAAATATTGTTACTTTATTTTGTCGAAAGCGGAAATTTTTTTTTGAACGAAAAAAAATATTATTACTTTATTTTGTCAAAAAACGACGAATATTATTTTGAGCGAAATCAAATATTATTACTTTATTTTGTCGAAAAATGGCGGAAATTCTTTTTGAGCAATAAAAAATATTATTACTTTATTTTGTCAAAAAATGGAGGGAATTTTTTTTAAGCGAAAAAAAATATTATTATTTTATTTTGTCAAAAAATGGCGGATATTTTTTTGAGCGAAAAAATATTATTACTTTATTTTGTCAAAAAATGGCGTAAATTTTTTTGAGCGAAAAAAAATATTACTTTATTTTGTCGAAAAATAGCGAAAATTTTTTTAGAGCGAAAAAAAATATTATTACTTTATTTTGTCAAAAAGTGGAGCAAATTTTTTTTGTTAAAAAACTTTACATTCAAAAACTTAAATTTTATACAGTAACAAATTTTTTTTACGACCGGTAATTTTGATTAAAGAGCGATTCGAAAAAAATGAAATAAAAAAAATTGTTACTAAATTTTCGGCTAACTGTAGGTGTTAAAATTCTGAAATAATTTATGGATATTCGTGATACTCTAAACAATTTTTGAAAAAATTATGAACATTTTTTGTGACCACGCTAAATTTGGGTGGACCATTTGGTATGGAATGACCCATATGTTTCTTCCATATCCTATAATCCTATAATACGATTATAAATAATAACATTTATGAAATTAAATTTAACAATAAAAATATCCATAAATTATTACAGAATTTTAGCACTTATAGTTTGCCCAAAAATTAATAACGATTTTTTTTATTAAATTTTTTTCAATTCGCTGTATATTCAAAATTACCGACGTACATAAAATTTGTTCCTATATAAAATTTAAGTTTTTGAATGTAGTTTTTAATCTAAAAATTACCATAGACGCGCAAAAAAAAATTCCGACATTTTTTGACAAAATAAAGTAATAATTTTTTTTCTTTGAGACAGACCATACCGGTTTGTCTAAAAAATTCTCAGAATTTCCATTACTATACATACAAACTACAAAAAATTTGGCGTGATGGCACTTCGTATGAAATGACCCATATAGGATTTCGAACGTAAATTCATGATAGTACTTCGTAAATTCGCGAAACAAAAAAACGTTTTCTATAATTTATTTTTACCAGCGAAACATAAATCAGAAATTCAATAACTACATTAAAAGATCTTAACATCGCGCCAAAAATCGTTACCAAGTTCCTAAAAAAAATATTTCCGAATCCATCAACGACCCAATTTATTTAGACTTATGTCATTTTTATTTCACACATGGATATCGCTGTTTCAATATTTAAAAAACGCTATAATACACTTCCTAATAAATCTTTGCCACAATAAAATGCATTTAAAAAAATGATGCCACAAACAAATCTCAAAATTTCAATAACTACATAAAAGGATCTTCACACCGCGTAAAAAACCATTATCTCATTCCTAAAAAAAAAAATTCACGAATCCATAAACATTCCCAATTTATTAACCAATGAAAATATCTCTCCTCTTTATTTATCTTAAAGGCTCAAAACTATTCGTCATAAAATAGAGAAAAATACTTATATCATTTTTATTTCACACATATGGATATCGCTATTTCAATATTTAAAAAACCCAATAATACACTTCCCAATAAACCTTTGCCACAATAAAATGCATTTAAAAAAATGATGCCACAAGCAAATCTCCGAATTTCAATAACAACATAAAAGGATCTTCGTATTGCGTAAAAAATCGTTATCTCGTTGCCAAAAAAAAAAAAATGTTCAATCCATCAACATTCCCAATTTATTAACCAATAAAAATATGTCTCCTCTTTATTTATTATTCAAAGGCTGAAAACTATTCGTCATAAAATAGAGAAAAACGTGCGTCTCGGTCGTATCCAATTTTATCCACTTGTACAGCAGCGCAACGTTCAAGGTCGTGGGAAAATTGTGAAGGGTCATTGGAGACACCAGGTGGAGCTGAAAGAAGTTTCTTTAGGCATCGCTGCTTCCTTCAAGGGCCTGTAAGGCCTGTTATAATGTTGAAGTGAAAGAAGAGATTGAAAAAGGTGTGCGAGAGATGAGAGGAAATTGACGGGCACGTAGATGAGAGACAGAGTCGAAGGAACGCGTCTCTCGGTGCCGGGAGTTTTGATTAGAGTGTCCATCGTGTTGTAGCGCTCAACCGGCGACAGGCAACAGAAATAGCTGAGGCCTCCTCGCTGGCTGGCAGCCACCCAACGGTCTATACTTGGACATCCCCGCGCCATGATTATTTATAGTGAGCACGAGCGCGGCCACTGGCCTTCTTGTGAACTAACTAGCCGGCACCAACGACTATCCTCCATGCCCGTGACCTAGGCCCGTATTAATGATGACTGCCCCCCGGCAGCAGCAGCTTGGAAGAGCCACCACACTTTCTTTCAGAATTCATCGCATGGACGACTGAGCCTGTGTGCTCTCGTTGCACCCGTACTATACTATAGTAGTCAAGCCTCCCGCTATCTTCTCGCTCGCCTTTCTATCTACGAGATCTCTTTGCCTCCTCTAACCGCTCCTGGGATTAAAGTACATGTCCCAAATTTTCGTTTTTTATTTGTACTATTTTTTGGTTTGTAAAATTGTTCGTTATAAAAAGCGAGAAAAAATTTATTGTTGGGCTAAAAAGCAATTTTTTTTTAATGCTAAAAATGTTTTGTTTGAAAATTGTCATGACTGAAATTTAGTTTTTGTATGATTTTTTGTAGTTTATAAAATAATTCGGTATAAAATATGGAAAAAGTTTATTGTTGTGCTTAAGAAGCAATTTTTTTTCTAATGCAAAAAATGTTTTGTTTTAAAATTGGCATGGCCGAAATTAATTTTTTTGTATGATTTTTTGTTTTATAAAATAATTCGGTATAAAAAGCGAAAAAAATTTATTGTTATGCTTAAAAAGCAATTTTTTTAAATGCAAAAAATGTTTTGTTTAAAAATTGTCATGGCCGAAATTAATTTTTTCGTATGATTTTTTGGTTTATAAAATAATTCGTTATAAAATTAGGAAAAAAAATATTGTTATGCTTAAAAAGAAATTTTTTTTAAATGCAAGAAATGATTTGTTTAACAGTTGTCATAGCCGAAATTAATTTTTTTGTATGATTTTTTGGTTTATAAAATAATTCGTTATAAAATACGAAAAAAATTTATTGTTATGCTTAAGAAGCAATTTTTTTGAAATGCAAATAATGATTTGTTTAAAAATTGTCATGGACAAATTAATTCTTTTGCATGATTTTTTGGTTCATAAAATAATTCGTTATAAAATAAGAAAAAAAATTATTGTTATATGTAAAAAGCCATTTTGTTTAATGCAAAAATTGATTTTTTAAAAATATTGTCATGGACGAAATTGTTTTTTTTAAATGATTTTTTGGTGTATAAAATAATACGTTATAAAACACGGAAAAAATGTATTGTTATGTTTAAAAAGGAATTTTTTTTAAATGCAAAAAATGATTTGATTAAAAATAGTCATGGACGAAATTAATTTTTTTATACGACTTTTTTGTTTTTTTTTAGCACCTAAAAAGGGTTCAAGGAACGACTTTTTGTTCGGCATTAATTTTTTAACCCTTTAATTAAGTTGACATAGCATTTTTGCTACATTGCTGGTTTTTTAAATTTGTTTTTCAATATAAAATAATTTTATTTTTACACAAAAGTATTTTGCAAATAATATAGACATTTAATTTGCGGTGATTGGTATTTTTGGTGCAATGCGGGGAGGTAAGATAAGAGGATAAAGAGAAATAAAAAAGACAACGTTGTTGATTTTACGGTCTGCAGAGAACATTTTTTGGCAACTGTGAAAACAAAGTTTGAGATTTTTTTTTATTTTTATTTTTTTCAAAGCATAATTTAGCTTCTCGCCCCAACTACTCTGATTACTGTGTGTTGGGCTTTCAAGTGCTCCCAAAACGCGAACTGTCTAACAATAGCGAGGATGAACGGTAACGACAAAGAACGTGTTTGTTTTTACACATTTAGCACCAGTAGCGTCAGTGCTTAAAGCAGAGGCTTAAGGTCTTTGGTGTTTTGGAAGTGCGTGTACCCGAAATACGAAATTGCATTGGAGTCGGGTCAAGGAACTATGTCGTAAAGCCCAACTTTATGGCCAAACGCTCAGCTCTCGGTCAATCACCCCTGAGAAGCCCTATATATATATAGCAATGCAGTGTATACATGGAAAACATATATACTTATATACATATGTATATAAAAAATTTCTGAGGGCGATTAACTTATGATTACAAATATAATAAAAATGTAATTGAAAAAAAAAAAAAATTTCAAATGTTCAAAATTTTTTACATAAAACTGTATTTTTCATATAAAATTAATTTTCTGATTTTTTGTAATGCATATGAATTTTGCCAGAACTTTTGCACTGATCCACTTTTGGTGAAAAATGGAATAAGACGTATCGATGACAAATAAAGCTTATAATCGGTACTTTTTGGGGTACAATATGCGACTTGAGAACGGTAGTGAAGACCAAAATTCGATATCTTGAAGAAGAAAAAATTTAGGTTCTTTAGGTTGGATTTTCCGACCAAAAGTCGGATCTGTAAAGAACCGACCAAAAGTGACTTTTTCAAAATTCATCGTAAAAAGTCATGTAACGGGTACTTTCTGGGGTACAATATGCGACTTGAGAACGGTCGTGAAGGCCAAAATTCGATATCTTGAAGAAATAAAAATTTAGGTTCTTTAGGTTGGATTTTCCGACCAAAAGTCGGATCTGTGAAGAACCGACCAAAAGTGACTTTTTCAAAAATCATCGTAAAAAGTCATTTAACGGGTACTTTCTGAGGTACAATATGCGACTTAAGAACGATAGTGAAGGCCAAAATTCGATATCTTGAAGAAATAAAAATCTAGGTTCTTTAGGTTGGATTTTCCGACCAAAAGTCGGATTTGTGAAGAACCGACCAAAAGTGACTTTTTCAAAAATCATCGCAAAAAGGCATGTAACCGGTACTTTTTGAGGTACAATATGCGACTTAAGAACGATAGTGAAGGCCGAAATTCGATATTTTGAAGAAATAAAAATTTAGGTTCTTTAGGTTGGATTTTCCGACCAAAAGTCGGATCTGTGAAGAACCGACCAAAAGTGACTTTTTCAAAAACCATCGTAAAATGTCATGTAACGGGTACTTTCTAGGGTACAATATGCGACTTGAGAACGGTAGTGAAGGCCGAAATTCGATATCTTGAAGAATAACAAATTTAGGTTCTTTAGGTTGGATTTTCCGACCAAAAGTCGGATCTGTGAAGAACCGACCAAAAGTGACTTTTTCAAAAATCATCGTAAAAAGGCATGTAACCGGTACTTTTTGAGGTACAATATGCGACTTAAGAACGATAGTGAAGGCCGAAATTCGATATTTTGAAGAAATAAAAATGTAGGTTCTTTAGGTTGGATTTTCCGATCAAAAGTCGGATCTGTCAAGAACCGACCAAAAGTGACTTTTTCAAAAATCATCGTAAAAAGTCATGTAACGGGTACTTTCTGGGGTACAATATGCGACTTGAGAACGATAGTGAAGGCCAAAATTCGATATTATGAAGAAATAAAAATTTAGGTTCTTTAGGTTGGATTTTCCGACCAAAAGTCGGATCTGTGAAGAACCGACCAAAAGTGACTTTTTCAAAAATCATCGTAAAAAGGCATGTAACCGGTACTTTTTGAGGTACAATATGCGACTTAAGAACGATAGTGAAGGCCGAAATTCGATATTTTGAAGAAATAAAAATTTAGGTTCTTTAGGTTGGATTTTCCGACCAAAAGTCGGATCTGTGAAGAACCGACCAAAAGTGACTTTTTCAAAAATCATCGTAAAAAGTCATGTAACGGGTACTTTCTGGGGTACAATATGCGACTTGAGAACGATAGTGAAGGCCAAAATTCGATATTATGAAGAAATAAAAATTTAGGTTCTTTAGGTTGGATTTTCCGATCAAAAGTCGGATCTGTGAAGAACCGACCAAAAGTGACTTTTTCAAAAATCATCGGAAAAAGGCATGTAACCGGTACTTTTTGAGGTACAATATGCGACTTAAGAACGATAGTGAAGGCCAAAATTCGATATTTTGAAGAAATAAAAATGTAGGTTCTTTAGGTTGGATTTTCCGATCAAAAGTCGGATCTGTCAAGAACCGACCAAAAGAGACTTTTTCAAAAATCATCGTAAAAAGTCATGTAACGGGTACTTTCTGGGGTACAATATGCGACTTGAGAACGACAGTGAAGACCAAAATTCGATATCTTGAAGAAATAAAAATGTAGGTTCTTTAGGTTGGATTTTCCGACCAAAAGTCGGATTTGTGAAGAACCGACCAAAAGTGACTTTTTCAAAAATCATCGTAAAAAGGCATGTAACCGGTACTTTTTGAGGTACAATATGCGACTTAAGAACGATAGTGAAGGCCAAAATTCGATATTTTGAAGAAATAAAAATTTAGGTTCTTTAGGTTGGATTTTCCGACCAAAAGTCGGAACTGTGAAGAATCGACCAAAAGTGACTTTTTCAAAAATCATCGCAAAAAGTCATGTAACGGGTACTTTCTGGGGTACAATATGCGACTTGAGAACGGTAGTGAAGGCCAAAATTCGATATTTTGAAAAAATAAATATTTAGGTTCTTTAGGTTGGATTTTCCGACCAAAAGTCGGATCTGTGAAGAACCGACCAAAAGTGACTTTTTCAAAAATCATCGCAAAAAGGCATGTAACGGGTACTTTCTGGGGTACAATATGCGACTTGAGAACGGTAGTGAAGGCCAAAATTCGATATCTTGAAGAATAACAAATTTAGGTTCTTTAGGTTGGATTTTCCGACCAAAAGTCGGATCTGTGAAGAACCGACCAAAAGTGACTTTTTCAAAAATCATCGTAAAAAGTCATGTAACGGGTACTTTCTGGGGTACAATATGCGACTTGAGAACGGTAGTGAAGGCCAAAATTCGATATTTTGAAAAAATAAAAATTTAGGTTCTTTAGGTTGGATTTTCCGACCAAAAGTCGGATCTGTGAAGAACCGACCAAAAGTGACTTTTTCAAAAATCATCGTAAAAAGGCATGTAACCGGTACTTTTTGAGGTACAATATGCGACTTGAGAACGGTAGTAAAGGCCAAAATTCGATATTTTGACGAAAAAATAATTAGGTTGGATTTTCTGGATTGGAGCATTAAGACCCTAGAACTGTATGTGAACTTTCTGACGAGTTCCATTTTTTTTTTCATTGAAGAAATTTTTGAGGCTTTTTATTTTTTTTTTAACAAACGCTTTAATTATAATAATAATCATAAATTGGTTGACCTACAGGTAACTCAAAGTGTTATTAAAAGAAAGAACATCTGTTTTATTGAAAAGCCATGAATAAGTGTTTCCAACTTATCATGGCACGACAAATTGGAGCATTAAGACCCGCAGAGCGTTAACGAGCGCCTTAAGAATGCACCAACCTGTGACGAGACTAGGATAAGTATCACGTACTCTAACGACTTAGTAACATATGACACAATTATGCCACTCGGGAAGCAGGTAAACAAATACTGTGATGATCGTCAAGCGTAAAAAGCGACGCAATAAAACAACCAAAAATATCCTAGCATTACAAACATTGTCTAATATTGTAAATATTTGATGATAACAATTAACCACTGAAATTATCAATAAATATTTCGTTATACCCAATTTTTGTAAAACAAAAATGACAATACAAAAAAAATCACTATTCTTTGAAAAAAAGTCTATAATCAAAAATATTAATTCCAAATTTAATTTGTGCACTCAACAAACTAAGATAAGCCCAAAAAAAAAATGTATGACTTTCTTTTCATCAATAGAATTTTCATACATAAATACATAATTAAAAAATCATTACATTCAAATTGTATGTTCATGATGGCAATAAACATATTTAAAAAATTTTATTTCCTAGTTTTAGTCTATTAATTACGGACTTTTTATTCAAAATTACTTATTAAACAATCTGTAGTTCTTATAAATGAAGAATATATTTATTCATGTCTAGGTCCATGATACAATTATGTTGTAATGGTAAAAACAAAGGTAGGGGCAGGATAATAAACAAAAATGAGAAGTGTGGTTGCTAGGTGACCAAACTCCGTTGTGATCTATAACGCGTGTTGTCAATGTATATTTCCATAATAGGAACAACACCCCCTCTCAATGCGCGTTATTTTTTAATTTCTTCCATTCCAAGGCCTTCGATACATTTCCGATGACTAGGTCCAAACAGTGCCTTGGTGAGAACATCAGCGATCATTAAATTTGTTGGGATATATTTAACGTCCAATTCGCCTTTCTTGTAGACTTCTCGCACGTAATGGTGTTTGATATCAATGTGTTTTGTGCGAGTGTGATGTGTTGGGTTTCGCATCAGCTTCTGCGCACCCTGGTTATCGCAGTAAACAATTGTTGGTCCTTGATTCACGAAAGACACAGCAATTTCTTTGAAAACACTTCTTAAGTAGACTGTTTCTTTCGCTGCCTCGGTCAGAGCTACGTATTCGGATTCGGTGCTGGATAGGGCTACGGATTTTTGCTTTCTAGCTTCCCAAGTAATCGCTGCATTCGCCAGTTTAAATGAAAAACCAGTATACGATACACGATCATCTGGATCTCCTCCCCAGTCTGCGTCGACAAAACCAACGAGTTGCTCTCCAGTTTGTTGATATTTTAAACCATAATTCATGGTACCTCGTAGGTATCTCAATACTCGTTTCGCGGATGCCCAATGTTCTCTTCCGGGATTTTGATTAAATTGGCTTAAAACACTGACAGTGTATGCAATATCTGGTCGAGTTGAAATTGCTAAGTACATAAGAGCTCCAATGAGCGATTGATATGGAACTTCCTGCATTTCTGCAATTTCTTCTTTTGTCGTTGGTTGACTTTGTTTTGTCAACTTTGCATTGCCATCCAGCGGAGTTGAGATCGATTTCGAATCATCCATTGCATATGAAATTAGAATGTTCTGGATATATTTTCGTTGACACATAGAAGTCGTTTTGTCTTTGTCGTGCTGTTGGAACTCGATGCCTAGGCAATAATGTAGATTACCTAAGTCTTTCATCTGAAACTTGTGTGCCAATTCACGTTTCAACTTTTGGTACATTAAATCATCATTGGTTCCCACAATGAGGTCGTCGACATATATAATGACTAATAAGTATGACTCTTGATCTCTTTTCATATAAAAACATTTTTCGTATTCTAAAGCTTTCAATCCGAAAGCTTTTAGTGATTCATCGAGTTTTATAAACCATTGTCTTCCCGACTGCTTTAGTCCGTAAAGCGATTTCTTGAGAAGACATACTTGTTCTTCATTTCCTTTTTCAACGAACTCTTCTGGCTGTTCCATGAAGATTTCTTCGTCGAGTTCTCCGTTGATGTATGCCATCACAACGTCAAGTTGGTACAGAGTCAACTTCAGTTCTGCAGCTAGTGCCATGAGAATTCGAATTGAACTTTGTCTTGCCACAGGCGCGAATGTCTCTTGGAAATCAATTCCTGGCCGTTGTGTATAACCTTTTGCCACTAAACGTGCTTTTCGGCGCTCTATACTTCCATCTGCGTTGTACTTTGTTTTCAAAACCCAGCGACAGCCGACAACGTTTCTATTTGGAGGTCGCTTGACTAGAATCCAGGCGTTGCTCTTTTTAAGTGCATCAAATTCAGTTTTCATAGCTTTCTTCCATTCTTTAGCTTGTGCTCCGTTCAATGCTTTCTTTAAAGTTGGATCGCTTTGTTCATCGTACGCCAGATTTGCTTCATCTCTAATAAGGTTGTACAATTTTCGTGGTCGCCCTCTTTCACCCCTGATCAGTTTGGGACGTCCTGGCCCCCTCTTAAGAGGCGTATCCATTATTGGTAAATCCTCGCCGAGCTCATCGTGCGCTTCCTGGTCGTGATCTTCGTCTTCCTGATCATAATTCTCGACTTCCGGTTCGTTTGAAAATGACTCTCTTCCTGACTCAGCAATTTCGCGTTCATCTTCATCGTTGTAGACTTCTGTGGTTGTTTCGTAGTCGAAGAATACAATGATTTTTCTCGCTTCTTCATCCCACAAACGATAAGCTTTGGCTTCGCTCGAATAGCCTACAAAAATACACGGTTTCGATCTCACTTCAAACTTTCCCTTTTGCGTTTTATTCAAGGCGAACGCTTTGCATCCGAAAATTTTGAAATTCGACACATCCGGTTTGATTCCAAATTTAACCTCAAAAGGTGTCTTCTCATCTAGACTTCTTGCAGGACTTCGGTTTCGTATATACGCAGCTGTAGCAACAGCTTCGGCCCAAAAACTCTGCGCAAGTCCGGATTGTAACAGTAGGCACCTGGCCATTTCCACCAACGTGCGATTCATCCTTTCTGCTGTACCGTTCTGTTGCGGTGTATAAGCTGCCGTGTGTTCTCTTTTAATTCCTGTTTTTTCGAGTTTTTCTGTAAATTCAACTCCGCAGTATTCGAGACCATTGTCTGTTCTCAGAATTTTTATTTTTTGCCCACTTTGATTTTCTTCCAACGCCTTGAATTTCATGAACGCATCCTTAACCTCATTTTTGGCCTTCAGGAAGTTGACGTCCACCCATTTTGATTTTTCATCGATGAATGTTGCAAAATAAATTGCTCCGCCGATCGACTTAACTCTCATGGGACCGCAGACATCAGAGTGGATGAGTTGAAGTACTTCGTATACCTTTTCGTGTGGTCCTTTTGGGAAAGGAGTCGCGCTTTGCTTTCCCTGTATGCAGATTTCGCAAACAGGCATTTTTCGATTAGATTTTTTTTCAATGCCTTGGACCATTTCTCTTGAAACGAGTTTCTGCATATCCTTGTCGTTTAGATGCCCGTAGCGCTTGTGCCAGATTGCCATTTCGCTAACTGCAGCCGTTGATTCCGAATTCGCATTAACAAAGTACAAAGAGCCTCGTTTGCTCGCTTTAATTATTATTTCGCCACTAGAGTTTATTACCCATGCATAGCTATCTTTGAAACGTACTTCATGACCATTTTCTGTTATTTTAGAGATTGACATGAGATTTGAACTAAGCTCGGGTACATACAAGACCTTTTCTAAACGTATTTTTTTTGTCTCAGACCCGTTGTACGTTGATAATCGAACAGTTCCTTTCCCGAGTATTTCGGTTGACTTATTTGCAGCCACTTTTACGTATTGGTTGTTTAAGGGTGTGAAATCTGAAAATTTCTCCTTTTCTCGACACATGTGGGATGTTGCACCGCTATCAACACACCAATCATCACTTAATATTTGTTCAGCATGCATTGCGATTGCCGTGTATGCTTGCTCATCGTAGATCGATATTGTCTCGTACTGACTTATGCAGTTAACATTACAAGATTCAATAGCACACAAAGCTTCCTCAGTTTCAGCTTTACACACCGTTTCATTATTTTCGTTCTTGGCTTTTTGGTCCGCAGCCTTTTTCCAGCAATCTGCAGCTTTGTGTCCTACTTTTCCACAATAATTACATTTGTAGTTTTTACGTTCTTGACCGTTGTTATTTTGGTTTCTTGGCGGCGGTTTATTCGGGTGAGAATGCTTTTTGTAATGCGTAGGTCCCTTAACGAAAAAAGCATTTTGCTTTTGATCCGAATTCTCTTTTCTTGAGTTAAATTCTTCAAGTAATTTTATTTTCAGCATCCCGGGCGACGGTAGTTCATCTCTCGTCTCAATAGCACAACGGAAATTCTCGTAAGTAGTAGGTAAACTGTATAAGAGAAGTATTGCCAGAAGATCATCAGCGACGGGGATGTCCATTTCTGCAATCTTATCAACGTTTGAGAAGAAACGATTCAGATGTGCCATCATTGTCTCACCTTCATTCATTTTTGTAAATAATAATTGTTTCCACAGCGTCGCTTTCCTGGCGGGTCCTCTTGATTGGTAGACACCCTCTAATTTTTGCCACACGTCGTTTGAAGTTTCACAATGTTTTGCGTGGCAAAGTTCGGAGGGTGACATAGCCAAAATTAAATCTGCTTTTGCCTTTTGGTCTACCGCTGTCCACATCTCAATTTCCCTCTCGTTCGTAACTTGATTATTCTGGTCCATAGTACGTGTCGGCTTCTTCTTTTTGCCGTTTACGTACGTCCAATGATCATTTTTTATTAGGATCGCTTCCATTTGTAGTCTCCATGTATCATAATTATCTTTATTTAGCTTTTCAATGTTCAGCGTGTGCATCGACATCTCGATTTTCGTTGAGTCTCAGTGAAACGGTATCTTCTTTCACATTCAAGCGTTGTCCTCGTGATAACTGCGGGATTGTGTTCCCCTCAGTCGAATTGCGAGAATTTCGGCTCTTGCTAAAATTCTTTTTTCACTTGTACTCACTATTTTTACTTTTAATTGTCCAGTTATGATGCTGGGCCCATAACCTGTAGTTCTTATAAATGAAGAATATATTTATTCATGTCTAGGTCCATGATACAATTATGTTGTAATGGTAAAAACAAAGGTAGGGGCAGGATAATAAACAAAAATGAGAAGTGTGGTTGCTAGGTGACCAAACTCCGTTGTGATCTATAACGCGTGTTGTCAATGTATATTTCCATAATAGGAACAACACAATCTTTACAAGGAAATTGACATTTTTAAATTTTTTTAAATTTACTATTCACATTAATAATAACTTTATTATTAATATTATCATTATTATTTTTGTTTAAGTTCCTTATCAAATGACTTGCTCGGTGAATCCCAACAAATGACAACGTAATGACTCTTAAGATGTAGTCGTACTATTCGTTGCAAAATATATCGATTGTATAATTTTTAATTTATTTAATTCGTTATTTTCTGCCTCATTGATGCATAAGTGAGAATAGCAATCATTATGCTATTATTATTATTACTAGTTTTCCTCGACGATTGAAACGAAATGCTCCATCACGATGCAATTCCTTTGGTAAAGTTTATTATTTTTGTTATTATTGCAGATGCATTATTCAATATAAATAATATAGATGCAATTCAGAAAGCAAAGTCACGTTGCATACAACGAGTGCGTGACCCATTGATGATCGAACATGCGTAGGTTGCAGTGTGGATAATTACAGAGATGCAAACCGTGTATTCACACTGTCGTATATTATTAAGCTACGTGGACTCGGCGGTAGCACATAATAACCAAAGATCTCCGATAGTCGATTCCTCAGGCGCATAATGCTTTATTTCACAATAGCTATGAGTGTTCGTATAGCAAACGAGAGAGTAACGGTGCGATAAAATAAAACTCGCGTGTGTCCTCGGGGCATCCGTTATTCAAAGGCTCTTCTCTCTTTCATCAGAACCAAAGAAAAATATACTCGCATATAAACACCACACACTTTAGTGCACAAAGGAAAAACGGTAGAAATATTATGATAAAGAAGATAAAATGTGGTTGGAATATAGTGAAGATTGAATTTTTTATTCTACAAACTTTTTCAGCGACAAAAATTCATTTTGTTTAATGTATAAATAATTATATAAAATTTTTGTATTTATTATATAAACATTATTTTTGATTATTATTTTTTTTTTTTAATTATATATTTATTTTATTTATATAATATGTATTTATAGTAGAGGTTCAATTTTTTAAAATTATTTTTTCAGAGGTTTCAATTAATTTTAGTGAATAAAAAATATTGGTACATTAATTTTTGTAAATTTTCAACAAGATTCAAAATTTAGAAATGTTCAAAAGATAGAAATATTATGATAATGAAGATAAAATGTGGTTGGAATATTGTGAAGGTTGAATTTTTTATTCTACACCTTTTTCAACGATAAAAATTAATTTTTTTTAAATATCGAATATAAATTTTATTTACATAATATATATTTATTATATATAATTTATATATAAAAAGAAAAATAATTTTTGATTATTACTTAAGAAAATATATATATATATTTTATTTATATAATATATATTTATAGTAGAGGTTCAATTTTTTAAAATAATTTTTTCAGAGGTTAGAATTAATTTTAGTGTATAAAAAATATTGATACATTCATTTTTGTAAATTTTCAACATGATTCAAAATTTAGAAATATTCAAAAGGTAGAAATATTATGATAATGAAGATAAAATGTGGTTGGAATATTGTGAAGGTTGAATTTTTTATTCTACACCTTTTTCAACGATAAAAATTAATTTTTTTTAAATATCAAATATAAATTTTATTTACAAAATATATATTTATTATATAAAATTTATATATAAAAAGAAAAATTATTTTTGATTATTATTGTAAAAAAAATTATATATGTATTTAATTTATATAATATACATTTATAGTAGAGGTTCAATTTTTAAAAATAATGTTTTCAGAGGTTTCAATTGATTTTAGTGAATAAAAAATATTGGTACATTAATTTTTGTAAATTTTCAACATGATTCAAAATTTAGAAATGTTCAAAAGGTAGAAATATTATGATAATGAAGATAAAATGTGGTTGGAATATAGTGAAGGTTGAATTTTTTGTTCTACACCTTTTTCAGCGATAAAAATTAATTTTTTTTAAATATCAAATATAAATTTTATTTACATAATATATATTTATTATATAAAATTTATATATAAAAAGAAAAACTATTTTTGATTATTATTGTAAAAAAAATTATATATGTATTTAATTTATATAATATACATTTATTGTAGAGGTCCAATTTTTAAAAATAATGTTTTCAGAGGTTTCAATTGATTTTAGTGAATAAAAAATATTAGTACATTAATTTTTGTTAATTTTCGACATGATTCAAAATTTAGAAATATTATGATAAAGAAGATAAAATGTGGTGCGAATATAGTGAAGGTAATCAAAATTAATTTTATTTAATATAAAATATATATTTTATTTATATAATATATATTTATAGTAGAGGTTCAATTTCTTTACATAATTTTTTTCAGAGGTTTGAATTAATTTTATTGAATAAAAAATATTGGTACATTAATTTTTGTAAATTTTCGACATGATTCAAAATTTGGAAATATTATGATAAAGAAGATAAAAAATGTGGTCGAGATATAGTGAAAGTTGATATTTTTTTTACACCTTTTTCAGCGATAAAAATTAATTTTATTAAATATAACATATATATTTTATTTATATAATATATATTTACAATAAAGATTCATTTTTTTTAAATCTTTTTTCAGCAATTTAAATTAATTTCATTAAATATCTCGGTCTACGAGAATTTTCTTAGTCGACAATAACAAAATATTAAGTCAAGTTAACCATTTAATGACCAAGACAAAAAATTTACATTTATATTGGGTTTAGGTTCATGAAATAAAAATGAAAAATGTATTAAATATTTATATGCAATACATCGTTGGAATAAAATATCATTTTTATTCATGCGAATGAATATTTTTAAGATTAACCGTTGCAAAATAAAATGTGCACATTTATTGTAAGTAATCAGATATTTTTTCTTCAGACATAAAAAAATATTGAAAAAAGTAACGAAAATTTAATTTAAAAAATTGTTTACTTAAACTTTTAGTGAATTAATTTTGCAAAATTGAAGAAAGTTTGAAAAAATTTCCCAAAAATGATGCTGCATCGTAATTTTTTGGAGTGCCAAATTTATACACGAGTATAAATTCACATTACGTAGCATCTGAAATTCGGTGTATTTGAGATGGTGAAAGAAAAGAAACAAAACGCGGAAAAAAAGTGGTATTATCTCGTTCCAGAATATTCACATGCAAGTCACGAACGGATCGCAATATGCACGCGATGCTCTTCGGTGCATTGCTAATAATAATAATTATAATAACGCGCTTCCGGCGAGCAACACACTCACGCACGAATCTCGAAAATATCTGTCTGATCTACGAATCTACGTTGCCCTTTCGGAAAGGATTTTTTTTGCGTTTCAACAATTTTTAGCATAATAAATTAGGCGGAAGTGTTGTAACCAAAAATCATACTCGAACAATAATTCATTAATATTAGTTTTATTAATAAATGTTTGAAGTAAAAGACTGTAAATATTATTTTAATATAATTAGAAATAGCAACAAAAATGATTATATATAAAAAATTTTAATTCTTATTTTCGAAGAAACAAGAAAAATTTGTCAATTTCTTGAGATTACAAATAATACATTTTAAAAAGTAAAACCAAATATTTGTTTATAAAATGATTAAAAAAATAAATAGTGAAATATGAAAATTCCAAGTTTTTTGTACTTTTTTTGCAAAGTTGACAAAAATTTTCTATGCACATTTGTGGACAATTTTTTTTGTTGCAAAATCTACAACTTTTGTTCATCTAGTAATAATAATAGAATTAGAGCAATTGTTATTATTATAAATTTATATATTTTTTTCTAATCGTTAAAAATAACGAAATAGCGAATTTCAAAATAGTATTTTTCAATTTCTAAGCGATTTTCCTTATTTGGTTAATAATAAGAATTACGAATAACGTAACCAATAATAATGAAAATTGTGTAATTGTTATTATCATAATTTGTTTATTTTTTTCTAATCGTTAATAAATATTCACAGCTGCCTGCGCTCGTTTGGTCTCATCTAAAAATGTGAGGTGACAATTTTCTTTGTTTAACTAATAACAATAATAATAATAGTAATAACAATTACGAATACCGTAACCAATAAATAAAATAATAAAAAATTGTGTAATTGTTATTTGAAATTTAATAAAAGTTGTGTAATTTGTATATCTTTTGCTAATAATTAATAATTACATATTAGTCTTGTTTAACTAATAACAATAATAATAGTAATAACAATTACGAATAACGTAACCAATAATAATAAAAAGTTGTGTAATTGTTATTTGTAATTTAATAAAAGTTGTGTAATTTGTATATTTTTTGCTAATAATTACCCGCGTAGAAAAAAAAGAATCTTATGAAGAATCTTTTAAAGAATCTTAAAAAAAGTCTTGAAAGAATCTTTACAGAAATCTTGAAAAGAATCACGCATAGGAGCCGGAGCGAGATTCTTTCCAGGATTCTTTTCAAGATTCTTTCCATCCGAAAGCGTTTTGAGAATCTTTGAAAGAATCTTAATGAAATTCTTCAGAGGAATCGAGCGAAACCTGTTGATGCTTTCCAGGATTCTTTTCAAGATTCTTTCCATCCGAAAGCGTTCTGAGAATCTTTTAAAGAATCTTCGAAAGAATTTTGAAAAGCGTCTTTAAGAGAATCTTGAAAAGATTCCGTCCATTAAATGGAAAAATCGTTGAAAATTTTTTAATGAAATTCTTCAGAGGAATCGAGCAAACCCTGTTGTTACTTTCTCTTGGTGTCGAGACAGTAAATTTCGGTACGTCAACGAAGGTTAAACCCCTCGTGTATAGTCGAACTCAGAACAGCTTTGCAGTCTTATATACGTTCAGGCTTCAAGTCACTTGCGAGAAACGCTTCTTCGACCGCTCGCCATCTAGTGGCATCGTATGAAACACTTATATTCAATACTCCGCTAGATGGCGAGCGGTCGAAGCGTTTCTCGCAAGTGACTTGAAGCCTGAACGTATATAAGACTGCAAAGCTGTTCTGAGTTCGACTACACACGAGGGGTTTACCCTTCGTTGACGTACCGAAATTTACTGTCTCGACACCAAGGGAAAGTAACAACAGGTTTTGCTCGATTCCTGTGAAGAATTTCATTAAAATTTTTTCAACGATTTTTCCATTTAATGGACGGAATCTTTTTACGATTCTCTTAAGGTAGTTCTGTCGCTTCACGCTCATTTCGCATAAGTTTCCGAAAAATGAGAGCGATTTGCAAACACTTCTTGATGATATAAAAATCTGAAAAAAATCATGCATATTTAAGATACTTAAGACATTATTTCGACATAATAATAATTCCAAAATGTTATTAACAAATTGATGAAAAATAAAAATGTTCAACAAATCTTCCGACAACCTAATTTTTTTGTTTCGATGAAAATGATTCGTTCATTTTTCTGAATACGTATGAATTTTTTCAAATTTTTTTCTTTGCTTTGAATTTTGTGATTTTTTCCATGTAAAAAATCGAAAGATTCAAAGCAAAGAAAAAAATTTGAAAAAATTCATACGTACTCAGAAAAATGAAGAAATCATTTTCACCGAATCAAAAAAATTAAATTGTCGGAAAATTTGTTAAACAATTTTATTTTTCATCAATTTGTTAATAACATTTTGGAATTATTATTATGCCGAATTAATATCTTCAGCATCTTTAATATGCATGATTTGTTACAGATTTTTATATCATCGAGAAGTGTTTGCAATTCGCTCTCATTTTTCCGAAACTTATGCGAAGTGAGCGTGAAGCGACAGAACTACCTTAAAGACGCTTTTCAAGATTCTTTCGAAGATTCTTTAAAAGATTCTCAGAACGCTTTAGGATGGAAAGAATCATGAAAAGAATCCTGGAAAGCATCAACAGGTTTCGCTCGATTCCTCTGAAGAATTTCATTAAAAATTTTTCAACGGTTTTTCCATTTGATGGACGGAATCTTTCCACGATTCTCTTAAAGACGCTTTTCAAGATTCTTTCGAAGATTCTTTAAAAGATTCTCAGAACGCTTTAGGATGGAAAGAATCTTGAAAAGAATCCTGGAAAGCATCAACAGGTTTCGCTCGATTCCTCTGAAGAATTTTCATTAAGATTCTTTCGAAGATTCTCAAAACGCTTTCGGATGCAAAGAATCTTGAAAAGAATCCTGGAAAGAATCTTGCTCCGGCTCCTATGCGTGATTCTTTTCAAGATTCCTATAAAGATTCTTTCAAGACTTTTTTTAAGATTCTTTAAAAGATTCTTCACAAGATTATTTTTTCTACGCGGGTAATAATTACAACTTAGTCAATTACAAAAACTTATTTAAAAAATAACGAAGCTCTATATTCACAGCTTCTATGCTTGTCTCGTCTCATCTAAGAGTTTGAGGTTTACGCGGCGAATCCTTGCGTTAAAACAGTCACGGTTCGCGACTCGTACGGATTAACTAGCGTTACAAGAGTTGCCATGAACTGCATCAAGTATCTAGAAGTGAATACTATCGGTGATGCTGATCCTCGTCTTGGAAATAAACGAGGCATCAAAGATACGGTATACGAAGTGGTGGCACGCCTGTCTGTGTACGACCGAAATAGAAATACGAACGATCTCTCATAGACAATGAGGAAGAAAGGGAGTGTATTCGGTCGTGAGGAACCACGTAGGTAGCGATGCGTGCCGGTAGTACCGCAGCTACGGTACTTACCTATACTCCCCGGTCCTTGCATCGTAAATCACTACTTATAACTACAGGCCGATCGAACGCGTGACCGCGCGAGCGAGCCACCGGAAATGGGAGCCTCAGAAGAGTTCGGGAACCTCTTGGTAAAAAAATAGCTCGCTTCCTTTTTGTTTTTTGTTTTTTATTATCTTCGCGTGACTTGTTTATTTTTAGTATTTGTATTTTTAGTAGTAATCGTGATTTATTTACAAAATGTACATAATGATTTTATAATTAGAAACATATAATTATATAACTATAATGAAAGGCAATATAAATTATATTATATTATATTATATTATATTACATTATATTATATTATATTATATTATATTATATTATATTATATTATATTATATTATATTATATTATATTATATTATATTATATTATATTATATTATATTATATTATATTATATTATATTATATTATATTATATTATATTATATTATATTATATTATATTATATTATATTATATTATAATTATAATTATAATGGTAAAAAAGCTTATTTCTTTTTTTTTGTTTTTTATTATCTTCGCGTGATTTGTTTATTTTTAGTCTCTATATTTTTAGTAGTAATCGTGATTTAATTACAGAATATATCTAATTATTTTGGTCTGTATATTGAAAATTATAATTATAATTATAATTTATATTGTCTTTCATTATAGTTTGCCAATTGACCATCGGCCGCTTATTATTATAGTGTTTTTTCGATTCATTAATAATCTCTATTAGTCTGCATAAAATTAAGGCCCGATAAATGGTCCATTTTCAATTTTTTTTTTCTGATGAAAATATTGACCGAACGAGACACCGGAAGTGGGAGCCTCAGAAGAGTTCGGGAACCTCCCGGTAAAAAAAGCCCGTTCCTTTTTTTTATTGTCTTCGTGTGACTCGTTTATTTTTTAAATCTGTATTTTTATTATTACACTTTCTTTCGACTTTTCATGAAGGGATTTGAATAAATTTAAAAACCGATTTTTAATTTTTTCTTCTCATGAGAATATTGGGATGACGAGGTCCGAATTATAGAGATAATTAATACATTACCTTACGAAGTTTGAGTTTTTTAAAAATTGTTAAAAATTTATAAGCAACGACGGTATTATTATTTAATCACTCGTCCAATTAACTTCAAATTCGGAAAGAGTCTAGTTTATAACATTTCTTATTGTATGAAAAAATGATTTTTTAAATATATTTATGCATTTGTTAATAACAAATTATTTAAGTTTTTTTTTGTAGAAAAAAGAAATTTTTTTTTCTAAAGCTTGCCATTTTTGAAGTCGACAAGATTTTAAAAAAATATTCGATCATACGATAGAAAATTTTATAAACTATATTCAGTCCAAATTTAAAGTGAATCGTGATAATTTATCAAATAAATTCGATTTTATTTTCCAGAAAATGCTGTTTATTATAAACTTGTCAAAGTTACACAATTACAAAAATATTTTTGTTGATTTCCATTCAAATACAATAAGATTTGAGTTCTTTTTTCGAAAGTTTAATTTTAGTTTTACGATAATATGAAAGTATCGGAATTCATGGTTCTGACGGATTACTTTTTTTATATTTAATCTTGGCGACAACTTTGAGCCAATTGTCATGATGAAAGTCGAAGAAAATTCTCGTGAAAGTGTATCGATTAGTTGTGTAGCAGTGGACGACGATCAGTGGGTCAGGATGTCAGTAAACACAGGCGAAGAAGAAGAAGACAAAGAGCGGATACAGTTAACGACGTCCGCGCTGTGAAACCGTGACAAAATGTAGACTTTGCGAGATCGTTGGATAAAAAAAAGTAACAAAAGTCAGGAAGTGTCGATAAATAAATTCTTCGACGATTTTTCAATTTCTAAAGCATTTTTATTTTCTACCTGATACTTTTAATGAGTTTTCCGACTAATTTAATAATTAATAATAATGATCATAATAGTCGAAGACCAAAAAAAGAAAAAAAATTAATATAATTAAAAAATGCATTTAACAATCTAATGAGAGCTAATTTTCAACACGTTTCGGAAAATTTATATAAAAAAATGAACAACAATTTAACAATTTCTGATTATTTACTATTTATTTATTATTCACACGATTCTTTAGAAAAATAATCTGAATCATTAAGTTGATATTTAGTAAATTAATTATTTAATTAATCTGACAATTTTCGGTGTCTCAGTTTTTTAAGATTCTATTGTTGAAACTGTTTGACATGAAAATTGTTATACATAATATAAAATAAAGCAAAAAGAATTATTAATTTTTTAAAATCAAAAGTATCATTTCAACAAAAAAAGCTTTCTATCGTTCTTGCCGATTTTTATTTTTTTCAAAATCAATTAATTAATAACATTATCATTGATATTGATGTTTTTATTATAGGAATGGATATTATTTTTTTTTTAAATATTTTTGTGACCAAATAATGATAAATTTTCACACCTACAAAAATACTATTATTTATTGTATAAAATTAAAATTCCGCACAACGATTAGTCACAGTTAATTTTAAAAAATGTATTAGTAATGATAATAAGAATTTTTTTTTTAATTCGTAAAATCAGTTTTGTGCTCAAATTTATAATGTTTTTTTTAAATTTTATTTTAAAAATGTTATAATGACTATTAAATAAAATGTATAGTTTTCTCAGACAGTCAGCAAAATACAGATAAGGGGCGTTCTAGTTTCGATGTCGTGGCAATGACGTTGAGATATTTGCATTATTGCCTTACAAGAGTAGCAGTTTTATTGGTCACGGCGAGCGGAGTGAATGAAACAGGATTTTAGCTTCTACTTCGTAAATAATTATACTGAGCGTCAGTCCTGCCAACGATTTGCCATGAATGATTGCACTCGCCAAAATCAACGAATTTATAGTCTTTCATGCATATCTATACCTATATATTCAATTGTGCACTTATATACCGTGTAAATAAGAAAGCAAGAAAAAAGTTTAAAAAATAAAATAAATCAGATTTGTATAAAAAATCTAAGTATATCAATATTTCAAATACTTAGATTTTTTTTAAATATTTCAAATACTTAGATAAAATGTAAAAATAATAAAATACGAATATATGAAAAAAGTTTAAAAAATTAAATAAAGCAAATTTTGTATAAAAAATCTAAGTATATGAATATTTCAAATACTTAGAAATACAAATTTGTTTTATTTTATTTTTAATAAACTGCGGAAGCATTCATTTATACTCTGATTCAAGTCTAAAGTATTTAAAAAGATATTAAACAAAATTTTCAAATGTTGAAAAAAATAATAATACAAAATTCATTAAACCTTCTAGCACTAAGTAGTTAAATAAACAAAATAAACAGAATTTTCAAGAATTAAGTATTATAAAAAAATTATAATAAAAGTTTCATAAAATCTTGTAGTATTAAGTATTACAAAAAAAAAAAATAAATAAACGTAATTGTCAAGTGTATTTGTTTAAAAAAAAATTTAAGGCAGTTTATTTTTAATAAACTGCCGGATATTTCATTAGTACTCTGATTCATGTCTAAAGTATTTAAAAAAGTATTAAACAAAATTTTTAAATGTTGAAAAAAAATTATAATACAAAATTCATAAAACCTTCTAGCATTCAGTAGTTAAATAAACAAAATAAACAGAATTTTCAAGAATTAAGTATTATAAAAAAATTGTAATAAAAGTTTCATAAAATCTTGTATTAGAAAAAAAAAAAAAAAATAAACAAAATTTTCAAGCGTATTTAAAAAAAAATATTAAGTATTATAATACAAGATTCATAATATTTTGTATAGCATATATAAATCAAACGTCACTGTATTCTTATTCGATATATCATCGGAATCGTATCATATCTATTTATATTTCAATTTGCCAGAGTGGAGAAAGAAGGGCGTACATTAAGTGCGGTAGCGCTGAGCCAAACCGAGCGAATCGATCGCGAAGCACGTGCGAGGCAGGAAATGTGCCATCTCGTAACTCTTTGAGGCAGGTCAGTGAACGGACGATTCGATTTTTCGCTCCAACACCCGTCAAATAACAATAATCATAATAATACGTAATTATGAGTGAATTATCAACAAGTAATCATATATTTTTATTTCTCGTAAGACACGGACGTATTAAGAGTGTTGATAAATATTTTAATTTATCGAAGACACTTAAAATACACAATCGTTCACTTTTGGAAAAAATCACAAATAATTTCGTTTTTTTTTGGTTGAGCTGTTATTTGATTTTTATTCATTTTTATATTTATGAATATTTAATTAATAAATAAAATATTTATATTCATCATATTTATATTGTTAAATATTTAATCGAAGATATTTAAAATACACAATCGTTCACTTTTGAAAAAAATCGCAAATAATTTCGTATTTTTTTAGTTGAGCTGTTATTTGATTTTTATTCATTTTTATATTTATAAATTCTTTAGTGAATAAATAAAAAATTTATATTAATAAATATTTATATTTATCATATTTATATTAACAAATATTTAATCGAAGATACTTAAAAATACACAATCGTTCACTTTAGGAAAAATTGCAAATAATTTCGTTTTTTTTAGTTGAGCTGTTATTTGATTTTTATTCATTTTTATATTTATGAATATTTCATTAATAAATAAAATATTTATATTCATCATATTTATATTGTTAAATATTTAATCGAAGATATTTAAAATACACAATCGTTCACTTTTGGAAAAAATCGCAAATAATTTCGTATTTTTTTAGTTGAGCTGTTATTTGATTTTTATTCATTTTTATATTTATAAATTCTTTAGTGAATAAATAAAAAATTTATATTAATAAATATTTATATTTATCATATTTATATTGACAAATATTTAATCGAAGATACTTAAAATACACAATCGTTCACTTTAGGAAAAATTGCAAATAATTTCGTTTTTTTTTTTTTAGATGAGCTGTTATTTGGTTTTTGTTCATTTTTGTAATTAAAAAAATTGTTCGTTTTGAAATTCACAATTCATTCATCAAAATAGTGGGAAAAATTCTGTTGCTTAATCCACTTTTGCAATTTCTATTTTCAAATACTTTTTTATTTTATAAAATAAAAATTTAGAATGTATTTTTAATGGAATTTTATCGTTTGATGCATTTTGTCAGAATTTTTCAAATAATAAAAAAAAAGTTATCTTTAAAAATAATTATTCCACCGATGTACCAAATTTATATTATCTTTTGCTGACAGAAATTTAGGTATTAGTTCATAATCTGCATAATTATAAAATCAGAGATACTAGAAATTAACCATTTAACAAATAAGACCCAAAGAAAAAAAAAATCTTTCTCAATACTTGGATACTTTTGGATACTTTTTTGAATATCAAACTAGAAAAAGCAGTTTATAACTTACATTTTTCATTTTCCCATATAAATCCGTTTTTCACAAAAAAATAAAAACATTTCTATTGGAGTTCCACTGATTTTTCGGTTTTCTCAAAAATATTGGATCAAGAAATTTTTCTAAAATAAAAAATGTACGATTTGATCACTTAAAAATCCTCAATTTTTTGACACATCATAAACATCAAAATTTTCAATTATTTTGTACAATCGATATGAACAAAAAATTTGTCAGAAAAATAATAAATATATTGCAATGAAAAAAATTCCGCAGAAAAATAATAAATATATTGCAATAAAAAAAATTCCGCAGAAAAATAATAAATATATTGCGATAAAAAAAATTCCTTATAAAAATTAGTACTTTACGACACTTGTAAAAAAAAGCGGTGTTTACTCACACAACTCCAAATTTTCTTTTTAATTCACTTCACGTTCACTGATAATTGCAGGTCCACTAGATTTTCAGTTCGTTATTTTATTACGCGACAGAAAATAACGAAAAGATGTAAACTTGTGAGAAAACTTTTCACTGTAAGGATAAACTCAGAGAGTCGTGGAGATGAAGACGCTAGAACGAATGATAATACACTAAACAAGTGAGTATTATGCCTCTGAAGACGTGAGTCAAGTCCGAGGCAAGTAAGCAAGTGAGTGAATGGTCAGAGTAGTGGAAAGAACGGCGTACGATTGTAGCGGTGGTGGAGAGCGACGAATCGCGAGTTGTAGAAGCGACTCTCGAGTAAGTAAGTAACTACATACATACAATCAAGACTTTCACTCCTCATTGCGGAGCCAATGAAATTCTCTCCATCGACTAGATAAACATACAAAAAGCTTCGAGTATGAAGAGAAAGGCCATGAAAATTTCTCGGTCGTCAATCACATCATTCGGAATTTTTATTAATAATTATTGCAAATAAAATATAAATTAATATCGGGAATTAAAAATTTATAAACGATTATTGCAATCAAAATATAAATAATTTTTGAGAAAAAAAATCATGAACGATTATCGCAATAAGAATATAAATAATTATTGAGAAAAAAAATTTATGTTCGATTATTGCAAGAAAATATAAATAATTATTGAGAAAAAAAAATCGTGAACGATTATTGCAATAAGAATATAAATAATGATTGAGAAAAAAAAATTCATGTTCGATTATTTGCAACGAAATATAAATAATGATTGGGAAAAAAAATTTATGTTCGATTATTGCAAAAAAATATAAATAATGATTGAGAAAAAAATTCATGACCAATTGTTGCTAAAAAAATATAAATAGCTATACAGAAAAAAAATCATGACTAATTATTGCAACGAAATATACATAATTATTGGGGAAAAAAATTCAAGACCGATTATAGCAACAAAACTATATTATTATCGTGAAAAAAAAAGTTCTGATCATTTATTACAACGAAATATAATTAATTAATGCGAAAAAAATGTATGACCAATTGTTGCTACAAAAATATAAATAATTATTGGGAAAAAAATTCATGACGAATTATTGCAACAAAAATATAAATAATTATTGGGAAAAAAAATCATGACCAATTATTGCAACAAAAATATAAATAATTATTGAGAAAAAAAATGATGACCAATTATTGCAACAAAATATAAATAATAATCGAGAAAAAAAATCCTAACCGATTATTGCAACGAAATATAATTAATAAATGTGAAAAAAAAATATATGACCAATAAAAAAAAATGATGACCAATTATTGCAACGAAATATAAATAATAATTGAGAAAAAAAAATTCATGGTAAATTATTGTAACAAAATATAAATAATAATCGAAAAAAAAATCCTGACCGATTATTGCAACGAAATATAATTAACTAATGCGAAAAAAAATGTATGACCCATAGTTGCTACAAAAATCTAAATAACTATTGAGAAAAAAAAATGATGACCAGTTATTGCAACGAAATATAAATAATTATTGAGAAAAAAAAAATTCATGGCAAATTATTGTAACAAAAATATGATTATAGCAAAATATCGGTTGTTGTTTAAATATTATTGCAACTGGAGTTTAAATGTTGTGATTCGTAAGTTTGGGAATGAAGAAAAAATATGGTATGCTACAGCCTCCGCTGCCAATCGACTTTAGTACATATTTAGTTGTGCGTATGCGTGTATTACTGTGTGGCATTTGATGTCCATGTGTTGCGAGCTCGCGATGAGGTCACAGAGCCAACTCCTCTCGATGATATCATTCGGCAACCGACTGTCCTCCATTTGTTTACTTCATTCGAGTGGTATCACCGATGTCATATTTATGATTTTAATTTCGCTTAATTATTTGTTACGAGACGGTTTTTTGTTTTTAAAAAAATGATTACTAGTAATTTTAAAAAACCCATAAAAATATAGTATACTAATAAACATTTCCCTGCATTTTCATTAAGTAGATAAAAAAAATTCGATTAGAGAGAAATTTATTCGACAATTATTTTTTAAATAATGCATTTTTGTATATCTATAAAATTAATCGACGTCGTATTTATGATTTTAATTTCGCTTAATTATTTGTTGCAAGAAGATTTTTTGTTTTTAAAAAAATGTTTACTAGTAATTTAAAAAAAACCATAAAAATATAGTATACCAATAAACATTTCCCTGCATTTTCATTAAGTAGATAAAAAAAATTGGTTTAAAGATAAATTTATTCGATAATTATTTTTTAAGTAATGCAATTTTATATATCTATAAAATTAATCGACAAGGGAAAATTTAAAATAAAAAAAAAATTGAAATTAAAACAGAAATACGTCATAAAAATTAAAACAACAAAATTAGGCTGTGTTAAAAAAATTTTAATTTGAATATATTAAAAAATGTTAACATTCCGATAAATTTGAGGAAAAGTGAAAATTGTATAAAATTTGTTATAAAAATTAAAACAAAAAAATTAGGGTGTGTAGAAAAATTTTAATTTGAATATATTAAAAAATTTTAATTTGAATATATTAAAAAATTTTAATATTCAGATAAATTTGACGAAAAGTGAAAATTGTATAAAATTTGTTATAAAAATTAAAACAAAAAAATTTTAATTTGGATGCATTAAAAAATGTTAATATTCAGATAAATTTGAGGAACAGTAAAATTTGGACAAAAATGCAATGGAAAATAAATTTGGTTGTACCTCTTAAAAATTGTCATTTTCTGGCTATTTTGAGATGGTTTTTTTTTTTGGCTTGGCTATTAAACGGTTAAAATAAGTCATTGAACTTATATTTAAAGCGCGGCAGAACTCATGCTTTTATTTTTCTTTCGAGCTTAGACAAACGGTGCGTTTGTAAGGAGAGTAAAAAAAAAAGCGAGAGCGACTGATTGATGGATGTTCCCACGAGTCGTGGTTATTCAGGTCTCGGCGAGAAATTTGCTCAGGACGAGAGCTCGTTTAGTTGAGCTATTTCTGTGAAAACATTGTGCAAAACTGGTAGACAATGTTTTTTGTGTAAAGGAAATCACGGTAAGTGACGTCCCATTCATAGTTTCGAGTCTATTTCGTCAATACTTCCTTCAAAAAAGTAAAACGTCTGATATTCAGAATGAATATTGTTAATTAATTAATTATTATTTAATATTGTGATCAGTAATATTTTATGCAATACTTTTTTTAAAAAAACCATTACCTTTTTAATTTATCTTTAATTTTTTTTTCGCAATTATTACGGATTTATTTTCGACCATTATTTTCTTATAAATTTTTCGATTTTTTTCTGGTTTCGTCTTATTTCGTATAATTTTGTTATTAAGTCTGAGTAACACAATTTTTATATTCGCAAAAATGCTTAAAATAGTGTAAAGCTTATTGCAAATTAATTTAAGATTTATCAAAAATACGTTAATGTATTTTTCAAATTAAATACGTAAATTGGAGAGTTCTTTGGTATAAGCTATCAAGAATTTACTTATTCATATTTATTCAGAATTTTCATGAATTATTATTGCAACAAGAATATAAATAAAGATGGAAAAAAAATCATGGCCAATTATAGCAACAAAAAAATAAATAATTATTAGGAAATTCTTTTTTTTAATTAAATACATAATTTTGAGAATTTTTTGGTATAAGCTATCAAGAATTTACTTATTCACATTCATTCACAAGAATATAAATAATTATGGAAAAAAAATCATGAACAATTATAGCAATAAAAAAATAATTATTCGGAAATTCTTTTTTTTAATTAAATACATAATTTTGAGAATTTTTTGGTATAAGCTATCAAGAATTTAGTTATTCACATTCATTCGGAATTTTCATGAACAATTATTGCATCAAAAATATAAATAATTATCGAGAAAAAAAATCATGGCCAATTATAGCAACAAAAAAATTAATAATTATTGAGAAAAACAATTCATGGACAATTATTGCAACGAAATATAAATAATTAATGAAAAAAAAAATCATGGCAAATTGTTGTAATAAAAATGTAAATAATTATTGAGAATTTTTTTTTTTTTTGTAATACATAATGTCGAGAATTCTTTGGTATAAGCTGTCAAGAACTCAGTGTTCTTGATATCACTTGGATTCTCACGCGTGGGCCAGCAAATCTCTCAATGGTCAGCCTAGCGTGACGTTAGTGAACATAATATAACGCTTATCCTTGAGAAAATTCTTTGTCAAAGTGTTGTGGAGGCTCAATGTCCCTATATATATTCATTTTATCAATTTCAATGATAAAACTCCTTTACATATATATGCCGCAGGAATTGAAAATGTAGTTCACGTTAATTTTCATCTTTGACACTAATTATTATTATTCTGTACGACAAATCTCAAAATAATTGCATTCTCGACTTTCAATGTGGATTTGGTTTTGATTTTACGAAAAAAAATTGATTGTAATAATATTGCGATTTTTCACTTATTAAAATAACAAAATAATATTGTAATAAATTTAGAAAAAAATTAATATTTAACTTTAGCTCGTGTAAATTTTTAGATAAGTATTTGGCTGCAATTTTTCATGTGAATTCGCGATCAGTGATTATCAATAATGAATTTAGTCCAAAAAACGGTCGCCATGTTGGTAAATTTCGATTTTGCTTCATTAAAAAAAACATTCCTGTAATTAAATTTTTTTTATTTTTCTATAGATGTTGCTTAAAGGATCTTTGCAGTGTGAAAAAATAACCAATTTTTTTTTCGTCTTATCCATTAGTATATATGGTCAAAAACATCTTCTCAATTTTTTTCGAAAATATACAGGGAATATCAGGAAAAATGACCACCGTTTTGAAATTATATCATTTTAATATTTTCTTATTTTCATGCTATTTATTAGCATTTAAATAAAAGTCAAACACTTATTGATATAAGAACGATTTTTAAGGAACTTTCCGATTAGTCGTAGGTATACAATTTAGGTATATGAAATTTCTACAGTCGAAACTTTAAAAGCGTTTTTCTCGAAACGACATTTTTCAAAACGGTGGACATTCTCCAGGGAACAGTTTTCAAGCGATCGTTTTCATATTTTAGGAAAAAATTCTTCACGGTACTCTCCATCGTGCTATGGAAGCTTTTTTAAAAATCTTCCCATTTTTTTAAAAGAAAAACTGTCGAAAAAAAGGCTAAAATCGGTACTTTTTGTTCAAAACGCCGCCATTTTGTCAATTTTGATTTTAAAAAAGCCTCCATAGCGCGATAGCCAATCGCATACTAGTTAATAATCCTTTGGGTTTTTTTTAGCACAAATTTGCGACCCCTAGGATGTCCACCATGAGGCTATCTTTTTTATCAACATTATTTTCAACAATTAAAAAAAAATATTTAAACAATAAAAATCGTCTTATAAAAAATCATTTTCTGTCATTCATGATTACCTTAACATGTCATAAAAATTTCAGATTGATCGGCGTATAGTAACCGTCGGAAAAAAAATCGTGAACATAGGCTATTTTTCGGGCCATCACACCGGAATCCTTTAAATTTAGCTCAAATATAAACTACGATGGGACAAGGTTTGAGTTCAAATTTGACAAAAATCAACCAAGGGCAATATTAATTTATATTATGTACTTATATATCTATATATAAGCTGTTGTTCAAAATTACATAATTATTATTTCATGAATGTCTCGTTCTATTCATTCTCAGAGAGACCTGCAATACCTGCGTTCCATGTAACATGTAGTTTCCCACGCGTGGGCCGCAAGTCACTGGAACGGTCAGATTGTCGTGACTGAGCAAAAAGTAATAAACTGCTTGTTCTCGGTTGGAGCATTCATGTGCAATAGTACAAGGAACGCTGTTAATATGTTTTTTTTAATCCGGGTTACGCCTTCTATTTTAGATCCCAATCGGACGCAATCGATCTAAAACTGTCTTATTCGATTACTCCCTTAAGGAATAAAAGTATATTTCAATTACGTAATATTTCCTGACAAGAACATATTTCTTATTGTTAAGTTTTTTCATTATTCAGTTCGCAGAATTAAAAAAAAATTAAGTGTCTTTAAATATTATTGAAAGTTATAAAATATATTTTATTATATATAATTAAATAAAAATAATGGCTTAATTTGTGCAATAAATTTTAATAAACATAAGCAGAAAATGAGATATTGAAAAAGGTCTTGTTACTAATATAATCTGAAATTTACAGATTGGAATTGTATGGATTTGTATTTAAATTTGATGAATCAATTAATTAGATTTATTTTGTATTTTTTAATATCTAAATAAAAATAAATTTATTATGAATAAAAATCGAAGGGTAAAAAAATTATGAATAAAAATGTGTTTGATAAACATCTGCAGCGGACGTCACGAGGTATTCACGCATTCACGTGGGACGTTTGAGTTTATCGCTGTTCCACTTTTCAGGGCTAAATTACGAATTAGTTTGACGTTCGCACCCACGCACTGGTTTTTCTTTCGCTCCCCTCTTCCTCTCGCTCTTCTATCGCAATTCGACCCCGAGGACATTCGCTTAAATGATAGTCAGTGCTTATGGACTTGACAATCGAGTGCATCAGCCGCACTGGCAGTTCCGCTCACGCGGGTTAGTATGTCACTAACAAGTTACCTGTAAACTTGTTGCAGCACAAAAATAAATTTATTTAAAAAATATATAATTTTTGTTTAAAAATTTATAATTTTATTTAAGAATTTATAATTTTATTTAAAAATTTATAATTTTATTTAAGAATTTATAATTTTATTTAAAAATTTATAATTTTATTTAAAATTTATAATTTTATTTAAAATTTATAATTTTATTTAAAAATTTATAATTTTATTTAAGAATTTATGATTTTATTTAAGAATTTATAATTTTATTTAAAAATTTATAATTTTATTTAAGAATTTATAATTTTATTTAAAAATTTATGATTTTATTTAAGAATTTATAATTTTATTTAAAAATTTATAATTTTATTTAATAATGTATAATTTTATTTAAGAATTTATAATTTTATTTAAAAGTATATAATTTTATTTAAGAATTTATCATTTTATGTTACAAATTTTAATTTTATTTTAAAAAATTTATTTTAACTTATAAATTTGTATGTTTATTTATAAATTAAAAAAAAATTTATTTTTAATTTTAATCTATAAATTTTTTATTACTTTTTAAAAGTTTGTAACATGACAGATTTTATTAATATTATTAGTAGAAATAATTTGATTCATTCAAATTGTATTTTAGTAATTTGATTGAGAGATTTTTCATTGATACTTTAGCTGCTAATTTAGCATAATTCTTATTGTAGAATCATGTATTTTTATTAAATATTTAAAAAAAATGAAAATAAAACAAATTAGGGTAAAGTAAAAAAATAAAAATATTGATTTATTAAAAAATGTTTATTTTCGGATAAATTTGACAGTCACATTTTATTACAAATGCAATCGAAAATAAATTTGGGTATACGCCTCTTAAGAAGTGTCATTTTTTTTTAAAATTACGATCCGGAAATTTTATTTGCTTCGCCATTAAACGTTTAAAATAAGTCATTGAACTTTTCCGTTCACGCGGGTCAGTATGTCACTGAAAATTTATCTGTGGACTTGTTGCAGCTCCAATTTCCGTCACATAAATTGTAAACGAGTTTTCAATCCACCGAATACCGCCTCTAACGAGTTTTGCTATATTTCACTTGCAGGTAATCTCATCATAGTTTCACAGGCATAATTTGAGGAAATGAATAAATTAGAAAGTTTAACAAATCTACATATTGTATTACACGTGAGCCATAGTCATGATATATAGTCAATTAAGTTGTCTCATCCCAATTCTCATTAGAACGCCAAATATGCATATTTGTATTTAATGCATTAAATACAAATATGGACAAATGATTGAAATGAAAAAAATTGTGTACCATAAATGACAAATTAAGACATATGCATGAATGCGACGGAGATAAAACTAATAAAAATAGATTATCAATTATAAATTTAGTTCAAGGAACGGTCGATGTGTTGGTAAATTTCGATTTTGTTTTATAAAAAAAAAAAAATTGCTGTCATGAGATTTTTTTTTTTTTCATAAATTTCTTTTTTAATAATTTTTTTTTTTGCTATAATTTTAGCTTAAACTTGGCTCACATATAAATTACTATACATGAATCGCAGTCATGATATAAATATTTATATTTCGATTTTACTTCATAAAAATAAAAAAATTTGCTGTCATAATTTTTTTTTCTATAAATTTAGATTAAATTTGGCTTACATATGAACTACCATGTAACAAGGTTTGATGATAAATTCACATATTGTACTATATATGAAACATAGTCATGATATAAATATTCAAATTTCAATTTTGCTTCGTAATAGAAAAAAAAATTGCTGTCATGATAATTTTTAATTTTTTTCATAAATTTACCTTAAATTTGACTTACATATGAACTACTATATAACAAGGTTTGAGTACAAACCTTTGATGATAAATTCACATATTGTACTATATATGAACCATAGTCATGATATAAATATTCAAATTTCGATTTTGCTTCGTAAAAGAAAAAAGAATTGCTGTCATGATAATTTTTAATTTTTTTCATAAATTTACCTTAAATTTGACTTACATATGAACTACTATATAACAAGGTTTGAGTACAAATTTACATATTGTACAATATATGAACCATAGTTATGATGTAAATATTTAAATTTCGATTTTGCTTCATAAAAAAAAATGCTGTCATGGGAATTTAAAATTTTTTTTTTCTATAAATATAGATTAAATTTGACTTACATATAAACTACCATGTAACAGGTTTGAGTACAAATTTACATTTTGTAGTATATATGAACCATAGTCATGATATAAATATTTAAATTTCGATTTTACTTCACAAAAAAAAAAAATTGCTGTCATAAGAACTAAAAAAAAAATTTCTATAAATAAAAATTAAATTTGGCTTACATATGACCTACCATGTAACAAGGCTTGATTACAAATTTACATATTGTACTATACATGAGCCACAGTCATGATATACAGTCGATTAAGTTATCTGATTCCGATTCTCATTAGAATGTCAAATATGTTTCAATGCATTGAATACAAATACGATTAAATGACCGGCAACGATTAAATTAGCGTACCATAAATGACAAATTAAGGTAATGTAACGTACAAATGAGTGCGACAGAGATAGAACTTAATGAATTTAGTCGAAGGAACAATGCTGGTAATTTTCGATTTAGCTTCATAAAAAGAAAAGAGTTGTTGTCGCTGTGATATTTTGTTTATTGTGATATTATGTCACTGGGATACTTTTTTATTGTGATATTCTGTTGCTGTGATATTTTTTCATTGTGATATTCTGGCGCTATGATATTTTTTCATTGTGATATTCTGTCTCTGTTATTTTTTTTCAATGTGATATTCTGTCGCTGTTATTTTTTTTCAATGTGATATTCTGTCGCTATGATATTTTTTCATTGTAATATTTTGGCACTGTGATATTTTTTCATTGTGATATTCTGTTGCTGTCATATTTTTTCATTGTGGTATTCTGGCGCTGTCATATTTTTTCATTGTGATATTCTGTCGCTGTCATATTTTTTCATTGTGATATTCTGTCGCTGTGATATTTTTTCATTGTGATATTCTGACACTGAGATATCTTTTCATTGTGATATTCTGTCGCTGTCATATTCTTTCATTGTGATATTCTGTCACTGTGATATTTTTTCATTGTGATATTCTGTCGCTGTGATATTTTTTCATTGTGATATTCTGACACTGAGATATCTTTTCATTGTGATATTCTGTCACTGTGATATTTTTTCATTGTAATATTCTGTCGCTGTGATATTTTTTCATTGTGATATTCTGTCGCTGTGATATTTTTTCATTGTGGTATTCTGTCGCTGTGATATTTTTTCATTCTGATATTCTGTCGCTGTCACTTTTTTTTTTAATGTGATTTTCTGTCGCTGTGATATTTTTTCATTGTGATTTTCTGTCGCTGTGATATTTTTTCATTGTGATATTCTGTTGCTGTGATATTTTTTCATTCTGATATTCCGTCGCTGTCATTTTTTTTCAATGTGATATTCTGTTGCTGTGATATTTTTTCATTGTGATATTCTGGCACTGCAATATCTTTTCATTGTGATATTTTATCACTGTGACATTTTTCTACTATAATATTTTCTCCAGTGATCTTGTGGTCGTGATTTTTACTCATATGATATTTCTACCATTATATTTTATCTAATGTCCCCAGCGGCCAAAAAAACACAGATATCCATCAATGAATATCACAAGATATTGACCTGACTTCTTCCTTTAATCAGAAATTCAAGCTCTCAACTTTCCGATTTATTAATCTTCTCCAGCACTTTGTGAAATATGTTTTTCACGAGGTATTTTCATGCAGTGCCTTCACCATCAGCAAACAAAGAGCTTTTCTCGCAAAGAATATCCTCGGAATTTCTGCGCGGAGATCGGAGAATTTAAATTAGTAGCTGCGAAGATGAATCCATATTCTTTGTTCGTTGTGCTCTGTCGCCCTCGCTCTTACTCTTGCTTTGGCTCTGCTTGGGGAAGAACTATTTGTGGAGCGGGGTCGAAATACCCTGCTGGTCCACACGTTTGGCAGAGGTCAGTGAGAGACGCCAGTGTGGATAGACAGAGAGTGAGAGACTTCCTTAGCGCATTCTCGTTGCTCTCGCATTCTCGTTGCTCTCCACGAGTTCCATCCATCTGATTCATTTCGTCGCAATTATCGCGGTACTACGTGTTTAATGTTGATCTATTTTGACTTCTAGATGCGAAGTGTCTTACCAAGACGATGAAATTGATCATGCAGACACATCGCATTGCAAAAATGTATTTCTTTTGCTTCCTCATAGAGGAAGCTTTCACCGAGAGAAAAGATTTCATTGACGCCAGAGAAATGGGTGGATTGATTTTTTTTTCATTGATTTCAACGAAATATTTCATTGATTTCAATGAAATAGTGCATTTGAATTTCAAAGAGAACATTTCATTGCCTGTAAATAAAGATTTACTTAGTGAGCGTATAATAAAGAAACAGATTCATTGTTTTAAAGAGACGTTTTCATTGATCTCTCTCTCGCACCTAACCTCACTTTTTTGTTTTCCAGTTCTCCCGAACGAACAGCTTTGAGTTTTGAGGAGTCCGAAGCTTAGCCTATTTATGCCGTACTTCCTTACATACTCACAAAATTTGAGCTTTATCTGCCGCGTACTTCAGGAAAAAATAGGTTTCGAAATTTTGAGCTGGTAAGAAGAAGGTTTCATTGAATCAGAGACGATATCTTTGAAATCAATGAAAAAGGTTCATTGGTTTAAGGTAGTTCTGTCGTGAAGGCAATCCAAACTCATATGCATGAATTTTTGACATGTTGTAATTTAGTTATTCAATTTTACTTACACAAAATCTTGAAGGCTTTTACCGAGTATTTGAATGAACAATTAAAACTTGAAAATCGATCTTTTTACACGGCACTTACGGGAGGGCTGCAAAAATTGATCTTTAAATCGAAAATTAATATACTTAGATCAAAAATAGAGAAAAAATTAAAAGTACTGCGGATTTGGAAGTTATTCAGGAATTGATGCATCATGAAAAAAGGTGAAGTCTCCGGAATAATGTTTAATTGAACCAAGGTTAAAGTGCACGATACCGGTCCAAATGACGTTTCCTAACCTAATTATCGTAAAAATGAAGTCAAATCCGCACTAAACATATCAACTATTTACAAATAATCGTTTTAATTTGATTACGACAATTTCGAAGGATTCTCGATTATTTTTTATATTATTATTATGGCAATCAAAGCGATGCGTATGATTATTTTTTAATGTCATATAGACTCTGAGATTTATGACTCCGGCGTACCGGCAGAACTACCTTAAATAAATGTTTCTTCGAATCAATGTCACGACTTTTCATTGAGTTTGAGATCATTCAAAGAGAAGATAGTATTGAAATTCAACCATTTCATTTCATTGGCAAAGATTTCCGTGAATCAATGAAACTCACAATGAAAAAATATGACAGCGACAGATTATCATAATGAAAAAATATTACAGCGACAGAATATCACAATGAAAAAATATGACAGCGATAATATCACATTGAAAAATAGAGTGTCAAAATGATGCAATGTAAAAATATTTTGTCGATGCAATCGTCACAAAAAAGTGATTTTTTTTTTAAATAAGAGGAGTTCGCTTTAAATATTTTTCTCACAGTATGTGCTCATTTATAGCGACACTTAAGGCTGTAAAAACTCATTGAGGTTCTACGAAAGTCCATTTTGCCAGACAATAGGAACGCGCCTTGCGAGAAACTCGATTTCATTTGAATTCACATCAAGCCATCGAGTGCGCGCCACGCGTACCACGTGCAACTCATTGTTTGTTGTACACTACTCTTTCTCCGCGCCTACACGTGAGAGAATACTAAAGGAAGAGGCAGAAAGTTCACGCAACCAATTACATTCCACATTATTTATGTTGAGTGTGCACTACTGTCTGTGCTACATTGTTCCTTGTTATCTTAAGTCGACAAAAATGGCCTCAAGATATTTTCTTCACCCAAAAAGAATTCACTTTCTTACCGTACATTTAAATGCTACGAGACAATTTTTCTCCTCTCAAATATATACTGTTAAAAATATTTTTTGTAAATTTTTAATCAACAATATTGCATGTTCCTGGTTTTCTTTTAAAACCTATAAAATTAGGGAATTTAATATGAAAATTAGAAATTTTACTACAATTGTCTATTAAATTTAATATATCATAATTAAAAAATGTCACAGTGACAATATATATAATATTTTTAATAATATTAAATATTATTCAAAATATTATTACATAATATTTTTTTCTTTTATATTTAATAATATTTAATAATAAAAGAACAAAATATTATATATTTATTTATTATTAAAAATATTATTATATTATAAAATTATAAAAAATATATAATATTTTGTTAAATTTTAATATTTTGTGTAAATTTTTTTATTTAAAAAATGGTATGTTCTTGTTTTTCTATTAAACCCTATGAAAATTGGGGAATTTAATATAAAAGTTTGTAAATTTACTACATTTATTTATTAAATTTAATATATCAGTTGTTGAATAAAATTTCCGGTGATGTAAATTTGCAAACAATTTTAACAGTGTAGAGCAATCGCAACAAGGGGCAATCGATTCTCGCGGGTCTTTCAGCCAACTGTGCCAATATTATGTTTTATGCAAACCTGCCACTCGAAATACACACAACTGTCGATTTCCCCAGAGATCTGGGCCACCTTTGATTCTGGGAAGAGCATCTTTCTCATTCGCACTTTCTGCAACACACGTTTCTCTACTAGCAGAAATAACGTGCTTCGTGCTTGTTACTTCTGAATTTTTATGAGAGTTAATATTGCATTTTTATTATAATATTTATTTTATTTTTCTTTCGTAAAAAGTCATTATTTTTTATTGTTGAGCTGAATTATTGCTATTATTATGATTTGTGTTATTACTGATTATCAGATTCTTCCGTTTTTTGTTCATATTAACTACTTATTTGTCATTTAATTTTTTTTATAAATGAAACTCGGAATATTTTTGCCAATTAAAAAATATATATATAACCGAAATTACAAACTATATATATAACCGAAATAATAACTTTCTAGCAGATTTTTCGTTTTTGCAATTATGTATATGTACAGAGTGACAATTTAGGAGTGACCACATGTTTTTTTAACCCATTTCCGTTGTTGTCGATAGAAATTTAAACAATATGATTTTCAAATGTTTTTTCAAGAATTTTAAAAGCAGCAAATGTTATTGAAATTTGAGTATTTCTTAATTAGAGAAAAATCAACGTCATTAAAGATATCAAGAACATTAAATTTGATTACTTTATTTCTTTAAACTTATTTAAATTATTCCATTATTATGGCAATACTAGAAATCTAGTGACAATTAAGTTAAAATAATGTATTAATAATTGGAATTTTTTTTCTTTTCCTCATTTTTATGGAAAAACTTCTTATGTGTAATATAGATGAGATGACGATAATATGTTTTCATACAAATGTCATGCTCATTGCATATAAGACGAGGTCAATTTTTTTTTAACAAAGATTTATATACAATTAAGTTAAATGAATTTGTTAATAATTGGAAATTTTTTTCTTTTCCTGATTTTTATGGAAAAACTTCTTATGTGTAACATAGAGCAGATAACGATAATATGTTTTCATAAAAATGTCATGTTTATTGCATATAAGACGATGCAAATTATTATTTTTTTTTAACAAAGATTTATATACAATTAAGTTAAAAGAATTTGTTAATAATTGGAAAATTTTTTTTCTTTTCCTGATTTTTATGGAAAAACTTCTTATATGTAATATAGAGGAAATCACGATAATATGTTTTCATAAAAATGTCATGCTCATTGCGTATAAGACGACGCCAATTTTTTTTTTTTAACAGATTTATATACAATTAAGTTAAAAGAATTTGTTAATAATTGGAAATTTTTTTCTTTTCCTGATTTTGATGGAGAAACTTCTTATGTGTAATATAGAGGAGATAACGATAATATGTTTTCATAAAAGTTTTATGCTCATTGCATATAAGACGATGCCAATTTTTTTTTTTTTTAACAAAGATTTATATACAATTAAGTTAAAAAAATTTGTTAATAAATGAAATTTTTTTTTCTTTTCCTGATTTTTATGGGAAAACCTTATGTGTAATATAGAAGAGACCACGATAATATGTTTTCATAAAAATGTCATGCTCATTGCATATAAGACGATGCCAATTTTTTTTTTTTAACACAGATTTATATACAATTAAGTTAAAAGAATTTGTTAATAATTGGAAATTTTTTTCTTTTCCTGATTTTGATGGAAAAACTTCTTATGTGTAATATAGAGGAGATAACGATAATATGTTTTCATAAAAGTTTTATGCTCATTGCATATAAGACGATGCCAATTTTTTTTTTTTTTTAACAAAGATTTATATACAATTAAGTTAAAAAAATTTGTTAATAAATGAAATTTTTTTTCTTTTCCTGATTTTTATGGGAAAACCTTATGTGTAATATAGAAGAGACCACGATAATATGTTTTCATAAAAATGTCATGCTCATTGCATATAAGACGATGCCAATTTTTTTTTTTTTAACACAGATTTATATACAATTAAGTTAAAAGAATTTGTTAATAATTGGAAATTTTTTTTTCTTTTCCTGATTTTTATGGAAAAACTTCTTATATGTAATATAGAGGAAATCACGATAATATGTTTTCATAAAAGTTTTATGCTCATTGCATATAAGACGATGCCAATTTTTTTTTTTTTAATAAAGATTTATATACAATTAAGTTAAAAGCATTTGTTAATAATTGGAAATTTTTTTCTTTTCCTGATTTTTATGGAGAAACTTCTTATGTGTAATATAGAGGAAATCACGATTATATGTTTTCATAAAAGTTTTATGCTGATTGCATATAAGTCGATGCCAATTTTTTTTTAACAAAGATTTATATACAATTAAGTTAGAAGAATTTGTATTAACAGAAAGAAGAGAAAAAAATTCCAATTTTATAAGTGAAATTTTTTTTCTTATTCTGATTTTTATGGAAAAACTTCTTATGTGTAATATAGAGGAAGTCACGAGAATATGTTTTCATAAAAATGTCATGTTTATTGCATATAAGAAGACGATTAAATTTTTTTTTTTTAGAAAGATTTATTACTCCTGTACCTAAAAAGTGGCATTGAGAGGATATATCATCTGCAGTTACGATGTCAAATACCTCAGAGAGTCCCAATTCTTCTATAAGCACATTTAACCCACTTTGAGTGTTTAAGTGATTTCGTAAGTGCGGGCGACGCACTTTCAGTAGTTGTTTTTCGTCGGTACACAACTCCAAGCTGAAGAGGGTTGTGGGGAGCAAAGTGGATACTATCTGCCGTCAAGGTCGGCCGTGATCTCAAAATATCCCGGTGAATCGATCGGGCTATTCGAAATAGAATTCGGTTTTGCGTGTATTTTTGTTATCGAAGTGGCAACACAAGCATTCTACCCTTCCCTTACGTCTCAAAATGAGCATCAATCAAGCTCTGAAAAAATAATAGAAAAAGGGGAAAAGGTTTGGACTACATTGGGAACCGATTGTCATAAACTAAAAATCTAAAATTCGACAAAAGCTGCACAATAAAAATAAAGTCCAAATTGTCCCAATTATTGTTGGTAGATTAAAAAAATGGCCAAATTATTTTTTGTGAAATTGAAAATTGTCTGTATTATTTTTTTGTAGAATAAAAAGTTGCCGAAATTATTGTTGGTAAAATAAAAAATTGCCCACATGATTGTTGGTAAAATGAAAAATTGTCCGAATTATTTTTGGTGAAATAAAAAATTGTCCAAATTATTGTTGGTGAAATAAAAAATTGTCTAAATTATTGTTGGTAAAATTTAAAAAAATTGTCCAAATTATTGTGGGTAAAATAAAAAAATAGTCCAAATTATTGTTGGTAAAATAAAAAAATAGTCCAAATTATTGTTGGTAAAATAAAAAAATTGTCCAAATTATTGTTGGTAAAATAAAAAAATTGTCCAAATCATTGTTGGTAAAACAAAAAAATTGTCCAAATCATTGTTGGTAAAACAAAAAAATTGTCCGAATTCATGTTGGTAAAATAAAAAAATAGCCCAAATTATAATTTGGGCTATTTTTTTTACCAACAATAATTATTGTTGGTAAAATAAAAAATTGACCAAATTATTGTTGTTGAAATTTAAAACTGTCCAAATTATTTTTTGTAAAATCAACAAACTGTTTCAGTGAACAAATATTGTCCATCAAAATTATAAAAATTCTTATTTCTTGTTTACTTTGTTGTGTAAAATAAAAAACTGAACTTCGGGTCGTGCGTAAGAGAAATCGCGGAAAGAAACCAGCAGTGCTTGCGCGCGAAGAACTTTGTTCAAAAAGATATTTTCGGAGCCTCACGGTTAAAACGAGACGCGGCATAAATCATTGCGTCGCTGCTTTATAAGACGTCCGAGGGCCTTTTTCATCCTGGCAGACGAAAGCTCTGATTGTGCTGACTGGTTCTCGCTTTTTTTTTCTCATCTCCCTTTCACTTCGTGTGTGTTTCGTACTCTAAGCACGCGCCTTGCGAATTCGGCTGCTGCAGCTGCCGATTTATTTTTTCATTCGACTTCTACTGTCAATATTATTATTGGCACATTTGGCGCGTGCTGAGACCTCTGAACGTTACAGCTTCACTGGCGAATTTAAAAAGCCGGAAATACAACGTTGCTAGGCCTCGTGAAAAAAAAAAATCTTAAACAGATGATAAATGAGAATAGATAAATTTTAGGAAAAGCAGTAAAAAAAAAATTACTAGCCAATAAAAGCACATTTGGTGCGTGCTGAGACCTCGAAAAAACGTCGAAATTTGAATCAAGAATTATATATTATTTAATTGAATTATTAGTACATTTAATTAATTTTAAAAATTAGGAAACAGAAAATAAAAAATATATATATGAAAAAAATCGTCAATTTTCACCCCCTTTTTCGATTCTGCCCAAACTCAATATCAATTAATCTTAGTTATAAAAGCAAATGCAGAAAAATTTTCAATTCGCTAACTTGAAATTTGCAGGATTAAATTAGCTTCAGCCGTTTTGGGTATTTCAAAAAACAAAAAAAGGGATAAAAACATGAAGGACCCAACGAATTTCGATTCGATTTTCCACAACGAAAGAGTATCGACTATTTTACTTGCGTGCCAAGTTTCAGTCCGATAGTCCTAGCCCTTCTGTAGTTATACAAAAAAGTACATTTCTTTATTTTCGTGACAAATCAATTTTGCAAACAAAATTTCACAAAGTCAAAATTTCCTGTATGAAGAAGCAAAAAAAAATCAATAAATATATATTATGTTACTATAATTATATTGGCTAATTTGTCAATCGATAACCTCGATGGATTCGAGATTTGTGGCCTTGGCTAATTTAATTCAAGACTTAATTATAATTTTAAAAAAATCTGTATTGTCATGTTGCGAAATTTTATTGGCAGTGAAGATGGTGAAGTTGGTTAGACAACAAAAGGTACAACACTCGAACGAACGTAGTACTCGGTTCTACTGGCGCCAAACGTCTGGCGACTATCGACCCTAACCACTTATTTTTTTAACTACGTATGCACTGCACTGAGTCGATACCTGGTGGTATAAATAATACATGGCACAACCTGGTTGCAAGCGAAACCTTTGAATACAGTGTAGAGATAATTTTCTAGAGTTATATTCATCCATATGCCACAAATAGAATAAGACAATTGTTAATTGACAGATCTGTAATCCAAATGTAGAATAGTGGGACAAAACTGCTAAAAGCAGCACAAATATACTTTTTATAGAATATGTTATTCATTTTTCAGTCTATAAGTTATAGTGAAATTCGTTTTATAATTTATGGTGAAATTTGTTCTATAATTTATGGTAAAATTCGTTCTATAATTTATGGCAACATTTGTTCTATATTTTGTGGTAAAATTTGTTCTATAATTTATGGTAAAATTCGTTCTATAATTTATAGTAAAATTTGTTTTATAATTTATAGTAAAATTCGTTCTATAATTTATAGTAAAATTCGTTCTATAATTTATAGTAAAATTCGTTCTATAATTTATGGTAAAATTCGTTCTATAATTTATAGTAAAATTTGTTCTATAATTTATGGTAAAATTCGTTCTATAATTTATGGTAAAATTTGTTCTATAATTTACAGTAAAATTTGTTCTATAATTTACAGTAAAATTCGTTCTATAATTTATGGTAAAATTCGATTTATAATTTATGGTAAAATTTGTTCTATAATTTACAGTAAAATTCGTTCTATAATTTATGGTAAAATTTGTTCTATAATTTATGATAAAATTTGTTCTATAATTTATGGTAAAATTTATTCTATAATTTATGGTAAAATTTGTTCTATAATTTATCGTAAAATTCGTTCTATAATTTATAGTAAAATTCATTCTATAATTTTTTATAACATTTGTTCTATAATTTGTGGTAAAGTTCGTTCTATAATTTATGGTAAAATTCGTTCTATAATTTATAGTAAAATTCATTCCATAATTTTTTATAACATTTGTTCTATAATTTGTGGTAAAGTTCGTTCTATAATTTATAGTAAAATTCATTCTATAATTTATGATAACATTTGTTCAATAGTTTGTGGTAAAGTTCGATCTGCAATTTATGGTAAAATTCGTGCTAAAATTTATGGTAAAATATATATACAATCTATAATTTATGGTAAAATTCCATCTGTATTTTCTGGTGAAAGTCATTTTATTATTATCTATTATACAAATTGATTCCATGATTTCTGGTAAAAAATAATGAAGTTCCTCTTATTTGATACTCAGTGATTTAACCCTTCCAATAATTTTTGACTCACACTATTTGTTTATTCGTTTCATGAATTATTTATTTTCAAGCAATTTATAAAATGATCTTTCTTAAAAGTAATAAAAGATTAAACTGTCAATTAAAAAAAAAAGTATCTCTTTTTAACTTTCATTTGAAAATACCACTATCAAATCTGTATGATCTCTTAAGGTATCATAAGCCTAAAACAATGTTATAAGTAAGAAAACGATGCAAAGTAGAATCTGTGTAGAATAAGTCACTTACAAAATTAGCATTAATGTGAAATATTTTAAATAAAAGAAGTTTGTATGTCTATAAAAAAGAAAAAGATATGTATTCGAAAAGCTCACAGTTATTCCAGCAATAAAGTTTCAAAGATTCTTCATGTTTAGTGTACACAATCTATATTATTATTATTATAAACTAAGTTACTCAAATTTCTGGAAAGAATGAAAGAAAAAATCTGGAAGTAATTGAGTGCATAAAAACGAAACTTTTAAACCCGTAGTTCCAAGCCAGCTGCATCAGCATTTCGTGAGAAGTGAACTTGTGAAGAAATTCAGAGTTTGCAAATTCTGAGAGCTTTTCCAGCAACAACTTTTCGCCCACATACATATATAATTTATGCATTAACTGCAGCAAGCACAGAGTCGCCACTCTTGTAGAGTAGCGAGAGTAGATTTAACGATCACTATAAAATCTCTGCAGTCTTGAAAATAAATCGATCCTCTCTCTTCACTGAAAACGATCTGACCTTCCCCAACATTTTCAAAAGCTGAATTCTGCACAGGCGCGACCCTACACGGTGCTGTCGAGTTTTACTTGTGCAGACTTTTACTGTTTACAGTGTTATTTGTGTACACTTTTGCCTTGTAGAGTGTTAATTGAGTAAAATTTTATCGTGTAGAGGGTTACTTGTGTAGACATTTATCGTGAATAGGGTTACTTGTGTATACTTTTTCCATGTCGAGTTTTAATTGTGTAGACTTTTAGCATTTAGAGTGTTACTTATGTACACTTTTGCCCTGTAGAGTTTTGCCTGTGTAGACTTTTATCGTGTAGAGTATTACTTATATAAACTTTTTCCGTGCAAAGTTTTACTCGTGTAGATTAGAACCGTGTAGTGTGTTGCTTGCGTACACTTGTGTCCTCTATAGTTTTGCTTGTGTAGACTTTTATTGTGTAGAGTGTAACTTGTGTACATTTTTGACCTGTAAAGTTTTACTTGTGTATAATTTTACCGTATGGACTGTTGCTTGTGTACACTTTTGTCCTCTAGAGTTTTACTTGTGTAGACTTTTATCGTGTAGAGTGTAAATTGTGTACACTTTTGCCCTGTAAAGTTTTATTTGTGTATAATTTTACCGTGTAGACTGTTGCTTCTGTACACTTTTGCCCTATACTTGTGTAGACTTTTTTCGTGCAAAGGTTGACTTGTGTTGATTTTAACCGTGTAAAGTGTAGCTTGTGTAGACTTTTGCCCTATACTTGTGTAGACTTTTGCCCTATACTTGTGTAGACTTTTTCGTGCAAAGTTTGACTTGTGTTGAATTTAACCGTGTAAAGTGTTGCTTGAGTAGACTTTTATCGTGTAGAGTGCAACTTGTGTACACTTTTGCCCTGTAAAGTTTTACTTGTGTATAATTTCACCGTATAGACTGTTGCTTGCGTACACTTTTGTCCTCTAGAGCTTACTTGTGTAGACTTTTATCGTTCAGAGTGTCACTTGTGTAGACTTTTTCCGTGCAACGTATTACTCGTGTACACCTTTTCCATGCAGTGTTGTACTTGTGTAGACTTTGTCCGTGCCATGTTGTACTTGTGTAGAACTTTACCGTGTAGACTATTGTGTACACTTTTCCCGTGCAGAGTTTTACTTGTGTAGACTTTTATCTTCATAGTTTGTCTCGTGTAGGTAAACTTTTACGTAGTATTATGTAGAATTTGCATATCTTTACTTTAACTGGCGACAGTTATGCTGATTAGAGTCGCATTGCATGTGCAGAGATGGGATTGCGTTAAACTTGGGTTTGTGTAGAGTCGGTGGTGTAGAGTTGGATTCTGTAGAAACGAAGTGGCTGTTCATCTTGTCACGACGTAATGCTACATGTGCCGACAGCGGGCTTCGCAGCGACCAAAATATTTTGGTAAAACATCAAGAAAAAAATTAGTTGGAATGCTCGCGAGATGACGACGGGAGCGGGAGAGATCTTACGAGATATCCGGGCAGCAGCGGTGCATATCCCTTCTTCCCGTCGTCAAAGAGCTTATGGGCTGTAACGGTTAACAGGGACTAATCGCTGTCTCGGTACAACGAAGAGAAAACGAAGCGAGCTCAAGAGAATACGAGGTGTACATAAGCACGCGCAGTCAGAGCAGAGATTTCCACTCGCCATGGAAGCCAAAGACCGACGCATGCCAGAGACGTTTAATTCGAGGCTTGCCAAGTGGCGTAAACTTTGTTATTCGATGCTCGGATTCGCTACTCGCCGCTTATCCACAATAATAAGCGGTTAATAATGATCGTTCAACGACTCAAACGTTGTGATTTTCAACCGACCGTTTGACAATCACTTTTTAAATTGTATGACAAGCGCTGACATTTACCACTGTGAACTTAAGTGCTTTTCTGCCATTGTGCACATTTTTTAAAACCATTTCAGCGGATTTTTTTTTACAGTTGAAACTAAAAAGGTAAAATTAATTATGAGGAACCGGAAGATGGAGAAAATTCATTCGATAATCAATCATTATAGTTTATTTCGTCAATGCAATTGTGTATATTTTTCTGGCCTCAATAAAAGGACAATTGTAAGCATTTTAGTAGACATTACAAATATGTATATTTTTGACACTGCAAAGCAGGAATTTTTATTTTTGTCAATTTTGCGAGTGTCTGACATACATTTTAAAAAGTGTCTGACAAATGCTGATATTTACCACTAGGAGTAAAAAGATTTCCCTTGTTGCAATCATTTTCCAAGACATAATTGATTTTTTATTGCCATTCTGAGTCAAAATGGCAGCCTTAATCATCAGATACCGGAAATTGACTTATAATGGACCATAAAAAAATTTAAGACATTATTTCAACACGGATTTATGACATTGTATTTTTTTCTAGTCCCATTTGAAAGACGAACATAAACATCATTATTAACAATAAAATAAAAAGTCTCTTTATTATTTATGTTTCTGTAAGGCGAAAAAATAATATATATATTTTTAACATAATTTTTATACAGTTTTTCGAAAAAATATATATATTTTGGTAATAAAAGGGTATTTAAGTAAATTCTCAAAGAAAAATATAATTCTCAAGTATTTTCTCAGTCACGTTGTAGGTTATAATGTTTCCTGTTGAAGGTACGAGAGCCAAGAATATAATTGCTCACAATTGGCCCGCCCAACGAGTTTAGCAGTAAGACAAGTACAAAGCTGACATTCGCAAACTAAAACTAATGTGTTCTTCTGCCTTTGTCACATTCTTTTTCAACAATCCAGCTGCATTTTTGTTGTCAGTGCGAGCCAAAAAGTAAATCTTAATCATCGTAAACCGGAAATTGGCTTGGAATGGCGCATAAATAAAATGTTGGACATTATTTCAACACTGACAGTACAGTTATGTCATTGGATTTTTTTACTTCCTTAATTTGAACGAAAATTATGCATTTAAAAAATTTTTTAAATTATTTTGTCACTTTATTTTATAATAATACTAATATCAAAAATCAATATTGTCATAAAATTTTTGGTAACGAATATTATTATTCTGATTTCGAAAATCAATATTGTCATGAAATTTTTGCTAAGAAATATTATTATACTGATTTATAAAATAAATATTGGCATTAAATTTTCGATAGCGAATATTATTATATTGATTTTGTAATCAATATTGTCATGAAATTTTCGCGATCGAATATTATTAAACTGATTTTTAAAATCAATTTTGAATTTTGAATTTTGAATTTTGAATTTTGAATTTTGAATTTTGAATTTTGAATTTTGAATTTTGAATTTTGAATTTTGAGTTTTGAATTTTGAATTTTGAGTTTTGAATTTTGAATTTTGAATTTTGAATTTTGAATTTTAAATTTTGAATTTTGAATTTTGAATTTTAAATTTTAAATTTTAAATTTTAAATTTTAAATTTTAAATTTTAAATTTTAAATTTTAAATTTTAAATTTTAAATTTTAAATTTTAAATTTTAAATTTTAAATTTTAAATTTTAAATTTTAAATTTTTTTTGAGGATCGAAGGGCTAAAATAATTCGAATGAATTCTCAAGGTAAAATTAATTTACAAGCCTAACGAATTGCTCAGTCAACTTGTAGGTAATAATGTTTCCTGTTGAAGATACGAGAGCCAAGAAAACGATTTTTCACAGTTGGCTGGTCCAGCGAGCAGAGCAGCAGGACAAGTACAAAGTATATTCGGTGAGTAGAAGCATGTTCAGAATGTTTCACGCTAAGTTGTCGAGCCATTGGGTTTCAAACGACGTTGCGAGAGACTCAACGATTTCGACGATTGGTTAGAAGAGTGCTGCTTGTTTTCCGCGATTATTATGACGACTATCGCGTAACGACCTTGCCCCGCCTAGGCAAAACCTGATGCCAAGAATTCAACAAAATTTTCGTAAACTTTCGTAATTTTCCGTGATATTTGCACGTGGATTTCACACACATACACACATTATTAAATACACACGCGCCTTAGTATTTAGTAACGTCACGGGAATTAACACTTGGCATTTATTATAATCTGATTTGCGTCTTAAAATTGCCATAGCAAAATAAAATTTTTATATAATTTTTTTTTGGTAATTCGTACTTTGCTTGAAATTTTTTTAAATTTTATAATTTCATTTCATGTGGGAGATTCTGTCAATGTTGTTGTTTTTGCAACGATAAAAGTCACTATAAATTAAAAAACTTCTATTGATTAAATTAGCTTTTGAAATAGTTTAAGAATAGCCTATTATGAAAATTTATACAAAAAAAGTTAAGTCGTGATTGAAAATATTGAAGAAATATTTAATATTGTTGTATTTGTGGTAAAATTATTTTCGAAATTCTGATTTTATAATAATAATAATAAGTAGTGTTTATAGAAAAATTCATCAGCTTTTAAATAACTTCAAGTAAAATTCATTTCCAACAAAAATTAACGAAAAATCATGAGAATAATCTTTATTTTTTAATTCATTAGACATAAAACGCCATTTTCAGAAAAAAAAATTTCACGAAATTATATGACTTTTTTACAATTAATTTTAGTCATTTAAAAAAATCAACTTCTTTTTAAAAATAAGTTGCAAAGTTCAAAACAAGATGCATAATCTTGCAATCTAAAATTGAAATGATGATTCAAGTATTTACGACATCATTTTATTTTTATAAACAAAAATTTACCGAAAATATTTTTGGATCTTTTTTCGTCAAAAAAAGTTAACAAATTCGAATACTAACAACTCCACTTTATTTTTTTTAAACAAAAATCAACCGAAAATATTTTTGAATCTGTTTTCGTAAATAAAAAAGTTAACAAAATCGAATATTTACACTTTTTTATTTTCATAAACTAGAATTTACCAAAAATATTATGTTACAACAAAACTAATTTCTAAAATCGATATTGTCACGAAATTTCTGCTAATAAATATTATTATACTTTCTAAAATAAATATTATCATGAAATTTTTGCTAAAGAATATTATTTTTAAATTACAGTATATTTGTGACTTTTTTCGTACAAAAAAAAAGTTAACAAAATCGAGTATTTATGCCATTTTATTTTCGTAAACAAAAATTTCGAAAAAAAGTCCGAAAATACTTTTCGGACTTTTAAATTGTCATCCCATTTTTTGTGCACGTGAGTGAATCTGTCAATGCTATTAAAACAGACCCGTACGTCAGATCCTCTGTCATCTTTCTTTTTTTTTTTAAACCTCACCTCATCATCATTATCAACAACCCTCGAAGAAGTTGTCGTAGTAGTTTTCCTGGTAGTTTTTCTGCTGGTCCTGGACGTGATGGTCTCATGAGGTGAATCCCAATCCTGAAAGACCTCCGTGGTCGCCATGGTGCGTATTTATTTATCTTTTCTTCTCTCAAACTTAATCCTTCTGTCGTCTCTTAATAGAGAAAAATAGCCACACAGATCAAAACTCCAGTGCACTAATTAAGCGACGTTGAATATTTCACTGCACTCGCGAGCTCCAAATAATATACGAAGCACCAAATATACTAAATCCACAAAATAAAAATATCACAAAAAAAAAAAAATTTTTTTTAACAATCACTTGAAATAATTTATTATTAATACAGAATTTTTTTTCTTTTCTTTTTCTTATTCAGCTCTTCTAAAAAAAAAAATTTAACAACCACTTGAAATAATTTATTATTAAAATAATATTTTTTTTTTTTTTTTTTTTTTTTTTTTTTTTTTTTTTTAATTCAGCTTTTTATATACACAGGCAATGTCCACGCAGTGGCGCCTTTTTTCTCGCACATATTTTTATGCAACTCGTGGTTTTGTGTGTGTGTGTGTTTTTTTTTTTTTTTTTTTATTAAGTCGAAATATTTCGTGAGCTGACGCGACGCGTTTTACTCGTAATGCGCGATCTGTGAGATGGACCACGCCAGACTGAGGTCCAGAAACACGCCGCCCACGAAAGCCCGTGAGCTCCCGCAGCCAGCAGCCACACCGCACGCGTCTTAAGTCCGTTTCCAGAAATACGTGGAAACATGTATAATTAGGACGAGCGCGGGTTAACTTTTGAAAATGTTTCGTTGGGTGGGGTAAATCGTCCGAACGTCTGAGGGAGCCAAGGAGAAGGAAAATGCAAGGGAGAATGAGGGTGGGGGTTAAGGGGGGGTCGAGGGGAGGGGGAGTAGAAAGGGAAAGCGCTCGTTGAAAGACAGTGCATCATTCACAAATTCTCGTGACTATTTCACTCGATGCTCTAAGTGACTTAAATATAATTAAATTACTTTTGGCTAATCCAGACACATTGATGATGTGCCAATGAGATACAATCTCTTCGGCAGGTGAAACTATTTGGAATTATGTCGCAGTTGTGAAAGATGAAAATTATGGTTTTTTTTTTAATATTAATGATGGTAATGATTCATGTGAAAATGCAATTGATGATAATATTGTGAAGAATTGAATATCCTGTGAGAATTTAATAGGACACAAATGAATAAGATGAAATTATTGAATTGGTAAAAATTCATTAGAAGATTTGCCATTTTTTTTTCTTTTTTTTTTTTTTGTTTATTTTGGTTATGTCAGATCGTGGGGACATTCCAATAAGATACAATCTCTTTGGCAGGTGTAATTATTCGGAATTTAGTCGCAGTTGTGAAAGATGAAAATTATGTTTTTTTTTAAATATTAACGATGGTAATGATTCATGTGAAAATGCAATTGATGATAATATTGTGAAGAATTGAATATCCTGTGAGAATTTAATAGGACACAAATGAATAAGATGAAATTATTGAATTGGTAAAAATTCATTAGAAGATTTGCCATTTGTTTTTGTTTTTTTTTTTTTTTTTTTTGGTTTGGCTAATCGAGATCGTCGGGACATTCCAATAAGATACAATCTCTTTGGCAGGTGAAATTATTCGGAATTATGTCGCAGTTGTGAAAGATGAAAATTATGTTTTCTGTTTAAATAATAATAATGATAATGATTTATGTACGACAAACTGCAATTAATTAAAATATTATGAAGAATTGAAGATCCTATGAGGATTTAATATCACACAAATGAGCAAGATGAATTTATTGAATTGGAAAAAATTCATTAGATTTGCCATTTTTTTTTTTTTTTTTTTTTATTTTGGTTATTGCAGATCGTGGGGACATTCCAATAAGATACAATCTCTTTGGCAGGTGAAACAATTCGGAATTTTGGTGCGATTATGAAAGATAAAAATTATGTTTTTTTCTAAATAATGATAATGATAATGATTCATGTATGACAAACTGCAATAGATTAAAATATTATGAAGAATTGAAGATCCTATGAGAATTTAATATCACACAAATGAACAAGATGAATTTATTGAATTGGAAAAAATTCATTAGAAGATATGCCATTTTCTTTTTTTTTTTTTGTTTATTTTGGTTATAGTAGATCGTGGGGACATTCCAATAAGATTTAATCTCTTTGGCAGGTGAAACAATTCGGAATTTTGGTGCGATTATGAAAGATAAAAAGTATGTTTTTTCTAAATAATGATAATGATAATGATTCATGTATGACAAACTGCAATTGATTAAAATATTATGAAGAATTGAAGATCCTATGAGGATTTAATATCACACAAATGAATTAGATGAATTTATTGAATTAGAAAAAATTCATTAGAAGATTAGCGATTTTTTTTTTTTTTTTTTTTTGTTTGTTTTGTTTATTCCAGATCGTACGGACATTTCAATAAGATATAATCTCTTTGGCAGGTGAAACAGTTCGGAATTTTGTCGCAGTTGTGAAAGATAAAAATTATAATTAAAAAAAATATTAATAACGATAATGATTCATGTGAAAATGCAATTGATGAAAATACTGTGAAGCATTGAATATTCTACGAGAATAGAATATGGCAGAAATGCACAAGATGAATTTATTGAATTAGAAATAATTCATTAGCAGATTTGCCATTTTTTTTTTTTCGCTTTGGCTACTCCAGACTGTGGGGACATGCCAATAAGATAAAATCTCTTCGGCAAGTGAAACGATTCTACGTTTAATGTCGCAGTTATTAAAAATAAAACGTATGTTTCATTAAAAAATTATTGTTATTATTATTTTAGAATGAAGAACTCGACATTCCTGATACAAGATTCGGCAACACACAAAATCATATGATAAATTTATCCAATCGATGATTTTTTTTTTTAACAAAAATTTAATAATTAAAAAAATTATTGGTCTTCTTCAATGAATAAATGTTAATATTTAATTCATTAAAAAAGCATAGAGAATGTAGATTAAAACGTAAATAATGGAAAAAGTATGAAGCTTTTAATCCATGACAATCTATAAAAAAAAAAAAAATTTTAATGAAAATTTAATAATTAACAAAATTATTGGTCTAGTTTTTAATGATAAAATATTTTAAAATATTAATATTTAATTCATTAAAAAAAGGATAGCGAATGTAGATTAAAACGTAAATAATGGAAAAAGTATGAAGAGCTTTTAATACATGACAAAAATATATGACGAATTCGATCAATACAGAAAAATCTACTATTTTTACTCCTTTTTTGTGAACCGTATTTTTGGAATAAAAAAATGTTGGTTTTAGTTTCTGAAGTGCCATTGTTGATGTGATGATGATTTAGGAAGTTCAATTTAATAAAAATTAGTATTTAGATTGTACCAAAATATTTATTCAAATGGACTTTCACAGCACGATCATCTTTACGTATAGATCTATAAACCTCAATGGACCAAAATAGTTTGACAACCGTGGAGCGTAAGAAATATATACACGCACGAGCGGAGGTTGGGTTGCGTCACGCAGGGGCATAATGACCTAATAAAATGACTCAATGCTTCGGAATAAACAATATATTACAGGACCGATGGATTGCAGAAAACGTGACTAAGTCCGAGTTGTATGTAACCGGCATAAATCATTTTTTATTGACAACCGTTTCTCGCATAAAGATATTATTTTGGCAGCATATTATTTTAATATTAGAAATATTACAATCATTTTATATTTTTAAATCCGACACCAAATGTTTTTAGATTGACACGATAATTTTTTACTGACAAATTAAACAAAAATAAGCTGCGTTTTTTATCAATCAACTATTGATGAAAATTCCAGTGCAATTTACTGAAAATTCGTTCTATTATCATAATTTCGTGATACAAAAAATTGATTGAGAAAAAAAATATAGTTAAGTATGAAATTTAAGGGAAATTATGATTATCCAGAATAGATTGAAATCGAGTCAAATTGAGTAAAGATATTATTTTGATATTAGAAAGATTGTGAGATTTTTTTTTTTTTTCAAATTCGATTTAATAATTAAAAAAGAAATTGGTAACTTTTTAAATTACCTTATCATTCTCATAATTTTTACTGACAAATTAAATTTAATAAAAAAAAGTGCATCAATCAACTACTGAAAAAAACATCCAGTGCAATGTACTGAAAATTGTATCAATTATTATAATTTCTGTTCATATTTTGAAAAATCGATATTGACTTAGAAAAAATTGCGGTGAAATACAAAATTTAAGGTAAATTATGATTATCCAGAATAAATTGAATTCGAGCCAAATTTTGTAACGATATTATTTTTTGATATTAGAAACATTACGAGATTTTTTTTTCAAATTCGATTTAATAATTAAAAAAGAAATTGGTAACTCTTAAAATTACCTTATCATACTCATAATTTTTACTGACAAATTAAATTTAACAAAAAACTTACATTTCCATCAATTAACTATTGAAAAAAAAATCCAGTGCAATGTACTGAAAATTGTATCAATTATTATAATTTTTGTTCATATTCGGAAAAATCGATACAGAAAAGAAAAAATTCAGTGAAATACAAAATTTAAGGTAAATTATGATTATCCAGAATAAATTGAAATCGAGCCAAATTTTGTAACGATATTATTTTGATATTAGAAACATTGCGAGATTTTTTTTTTTCAAACTCGATTTAATAATTAAAAAAGAAATAGGTGACTCTTAAAATTACCTTATCATTCCCATAATTTTTACTGACAAATTACATTTAACAAAAAACTTACATTTCCATCAATCAACTATTGAAAAAAAAATCCAGTGCAATGAACTGAAAATTGTATCAATTATTATAATTTCTGTTCATATTTTGAAAAATCGATATTGACGCAGAAAAAATTTCAGTGGAATACAAAATTTAAGGTAAATTATGATTATGCAGAATAAATTGAAATTGAGCCAAACTTTGTAATGATATTATTTTGATATTAGAAACATTACGAGATTTTTTTTTCAAGTTCGATTTAATAATTAAAAATGAAATTGGTAACTCTTAAAATTACTTTATCATTCCCATAATTTTTACTGACAAATTAAATTTAACAAAAAACTTACATTTTCATCAATCAACTATTGAAAAAAAATCCAGTGCAATGTACTGAAAATTGTATCAATTATTATAGTTTCTGTTCACATTTTAAAAAATCGATACAGAAAAGAAAAAATTCAGTGAAATACAAAATTTAAGGTAAATTATGATTATCCAGAATAAATTGAATTCGAGCCAAATTTTGTAAAGATATTATTTTGATATTATAAACATTACGAACTCTTTTTTTTTAATTCTATTTAATAATTAAAAAAGAAATTGGTAACTCTTAAAATTACTTTATCATTCCCATAACTTTTATTGACAAACTAAATTTAACAAAAAACTTACATTTCTATCAATCAACTATTTAAAAAAATCGAGTGCAATGTACTGAAAATTGTATCAATTATTATAATTTTTGTTCATATTTTGAAAAATCGATACAGAAAAGAAAAAATTCAGTGAAATATAAAATTTAAGGTAAATTATGATTATCCCGAATAAATTGAATTCGAGCCAAATTTTGTAGATATTATTTTGATATTACAAACATTACGAGATTTTTTTTTTTTTTTTTTGATTTAATAATTCAAAAATAAATTGGTAACTTTTAAAATTATCTTATGATACTCATAATTTTTACTGACAAATTAAATTTAACAAAAAAACCTGCATTTCCATCAATCAACTATTGAAAAAAATATCCAGTTCAATGTACTGAAAATTGTATCAATTATTATAATTTCTGTTCATATTTTGAAAAATCGATATTGACTGAAAAAAAATTTCAGTGAAATACAAAATTTAAGGTAAATTATGATTATCCAGTATAAATTGAAGACGAGCCAAATTGCAATCAGTTGAGATGTTCAGCTTCCTGTGTTACCACAACGCACAGCTAGAAGCGAGTGCAAAATTCAAATTTATGTGTTATCGCGAAGGAAACACGTCACAGACCGGTTGAGCGGTGAAGAGCAGAGCGCATCCGTGACGTCTGGCGTCAGATGTGTGATGCCTGTACCGCTATGCTTACATCCAAACAGCAAGACGTCATTTGCAATGCTGCGAAGCCGCACACTTCACGAGACACTTCACTGGGTGCCATTAAACTTCCGTTTAATTGCACGGCCATGACTTTCTTGAATTACGACAAGTAAAGTATAACGGTCGTCACTTCGTCACTCGCAACTCAAGGATTATGTATTCGTTGAATGATGCTACATTATTTATAATATGCTTTATGTATTAATATAAATTATTCGATGCTCGGGAAATAACTGGAGCAATATTCGTACCTTAAATAAGATATTTATAAGTAAGTGGAGATTGAAATGCGACTGTATGAAGCAATGTCAAACATAATGCAAATTCGATATGAGAATTAGTTGATTGTTAAATTTGTCTTTTTGTTATAAAATGGATGGATATGATATGTGGAATTTGTTCCGACGTACGCTAAGATTGACAAAACTAAATACTGCTGAACTGATATTTAGACTATTCTAATCTAATGTTTGGATTATTCTAATGTAGTAATTAGAATAATACAACCTTGGGATAATTCGGCCTTCGGGAAATTCTCATGAAGAGATTTGGAATAATCCGTCCTTCGGGAAATTCTCATCGGGAGACTTGGAATAATCCGTCTTTCGGGAAATTCTCATGGGGAGACTTGGGATAATCCGTCCTTCGGGAAATTCTCATGGGCAGTCTTGGAATAATCCAACTTTGAGGAAATTCTCATGGGCAGTCTTGGAATAATCCAGCCTTGAGGAAATTCTTATGGGCAGGCTTGGAATAATCCAGCCTTGAGGAAATTCTCATGGGGAGACTTGAAATAATCGGACCTTCAGCACATTCTTATGGGAGACTTGTAGTAATCCGTCTTTCGGAAAATTCTCATGGGTAGTCTTGGAATAATCCAGCCTTGAGGAAATTTTCATGGGCAGTCTTGGAATAATCCAGCCTTGAGGAAATTCTCATGGGGAAACCTGAAATAATCCGGCATTCAGTTAATTCTCATGGTGAGACTTGGAATAATACGACCTTCGGGAAATTCTTATGAGGAAACTTGTAAATAGTACGTCTTCAGGAAAATTCTCAAGGGGAGAATTGGAATAATCCGTCCTTCTGGAAATTTTCGGGGGAGAGATTTAGAATAATCCGTCCTTCGAAAAATTCTCATCAAGAGACTTGGAATAATCCGTCCTTTGGAAAATTCTCATCAAGAGACTTGGAATAATCTGTCCTTTGGAATAATCCATCCTTTGGAAAAATCTCAACAAGAGACTTGGAATAATCCGGGCTTCAGGAAATTCTCATGGGGAAACTTTAAATAATCCGGCCTTTAGGAAATTCTCATGGGACACTTGTAATAATCCGTTCTTCGGGAAATTCTTATGAGAAAACTTGTAAATAATTCATCATTAGGAAAATTCTCAAGGTGAGAATTATATCCGTCCTTCTGGAAATTTTTGGGGGAACACTTGAAATAATTCGACCATGCAGGAGATATTATGAGGAGGGCTTAGATTTTCTCAACCCTGAACAAGGCTCATAGAGAGACTTTGAATATGATTAATAAAATTGAATATGAATTGCACAGTCAAAACTTGTGTTGTGAAGTCGAAAATAAATGACAGAAAGCATAATCCTGGGGCGTTCTGTCTGTAAAATTCGTTCTCCGATGCAGTCAAAACGAAACGAAATGGTCAGTTTGTCAACGCAACGTGACGTCTCGTGTTCGACATATGCAACGGCAACGTCATCATGCGTTTGGACTACTGCAGACCTTGGTCGAGACGTCTTCGACCCCGTTCGCCGACTGACGACAACGTCGAGATGTGAGAAAATTACCACCACCACAACGTCGAAATATGAGAAAACGCGACACTAGAATATGCGTTATTCTTACAAACTTGCAGTTCGTGCCTATTATTTTGCTATTTTGCCTGCCTGCTTGCATACACTCTTCAAAATATTTGCCAATTACACGGAAAAAAAAGCTTGGTTAGAACAACAACCAAGTGCTATGGTTATATATGCGCCACACAATTAATTGGTTAGACCAACCAAGTAATTTGTTAGGCTCCCAATTTGTTGGTTGGACTAACCAAGTCACTTGGTAATCTAACCAAGTGACTTGGTAGCCTAACAAATTAATTGGCTAGACCAACCAAGTAATTTGTTAGGCTCCCAATTTCTTGGTTAGACTAACCAAGTCACTTGGTAAGCTAACCAAGTGACTTGGTTAGACCAACGAAGAAATTGGTAGCCTAACAAATTAATTGGTTAGACCAACCAAGTAATTTATTAGGCTCCCAATATCTTGGCTGGACTAACCAAGTGACTTGGTAAGCTAACCAAGTGACTTGGTAAGCTAACCAAGTGACTTGGTAAGCTAACCAAGTGACTTGGTAAGCTAACCAAGTGACTTGGTAAGCTAACCAAGTGACTTGGTAAGCTAACCAAGTCATTTGGTAAGCTAACCAAGTGACTTGGTAAGCTAACCAAGTGCTGGGCCAAGAAATTGGGAGCTTAACAAATTACTTGGTTGGTCTAACCAATTAATTTGTTAGGCTACCAATTAATCGTCTGGCACATATAACCATAGCACTTGGTTGTTGCAACCAAGCCTTTTTTTCCGTGTAGCACAAATTTTATTAATCAACTAATGTATTAAATTTAATGCACGAATGTGGTAAAAAAAACAAATTTTTATATCAAATTCTCAAATTTTCATATGATTTAGTAAAAAGTAATGTAATTTTACATCTCACTTGTAAATCAAATTTGACACACCAGTTTTTGTAAAAAAGCAACCGGTACTACCTGTACTGGAAAATTACACTACATATTTTTAGCAGAGTAGTAATAGTGGACATTAAAAAAATAAGTACAGCTATTCACCACATAATTGGACTGTAAAGACATTAATTTGTATTCAATTTCCGGGCTCTTTAACGGACACCATCACCTACTGGGATTGCTAATGACTGGTGGACGGTCAACAACTTTACTCTTTACATTAAGTATCAACTTAGCTAAGAGTTTTGTAGCAAGCTACGAGGCTCATTGGTCTTTGCGACCGTTTGTTTGCGAATGCAGAAATAATATTTGGCACGCCTGGTCTTCTTGTTTATATAAGAGTTCCAACCGGATGAGACGCTCATCTTTCTTTTGTGCAAAGGGCTCATTTCGTCCCTCCATTAAAAGAACAGCAAACCTCAATTCAAATCGCAGACAAATTTTTCTAATCCATTGCATTGGCATAAAATTGCTGAAACGCGCCATTTCTGAAAGATCACAAAAAGTTCTAAAATGATATGTAATGGATATATGATAAAAAGTAAAAAAAGTTCTATATTTCGTATATATAATCAGATATTGAATTCCATGTGGGAATAGCCATTGATATCTTAATGCGGACAACGTTATTCTAATGGGATCGTAAAGTATTTTGGCTTAAAGACAAGTCAGATGATGCAAGCTTGAAATCCAATGATCAAGATTACTTTGTCACTCCTAAATCTTTTTTGTCTTGATAACGTAGACAATATTGATAGAATTAGGAAAATTGAAGCAATCAGTTATTTTCAGATTGTAATTTAGGTAAACGATTAATTATGACAAATTTATCATTGATGATCAAACTTACCGATCATTTATGACACACTTATTTATGATTAGACCTATGATCAAATTTAACGATCAATCATGTCAAATTTATCTACGACCAGAAATTAATTTGGCATCATTATCAGTGTGAGCTGTGATTTTCGCAAAAAAATTAATTTTGAAAATGTACTTCCAAAGGCGCAGATTTTTGTTATTGGATACAAAAAAGTTTTCGATTATCTTATTAGTATAAAAGCATTCATTATCTTATTATAAGCATTCTATGACCAGTAATTAATTATGAATGAGCTGCGAATTCCACAAAAAATAATTTTTTGAAAATTCTCTTCCAGAGGTGCAGATTTTTGCTAGCGGATATAAAAAAGCATTCATTTATCTTATTATCTTATAATTATATCAAGTTTATCTATGACGAGTAATTAATTATAAGTTAGCTGTGATTTACGCAAAAAAATTAATTTTGAAAATTTGCTTCCAAAGGCGCAGATTTTTGGTAATGAATACAAAAAAGCATTCGATTATCTTATTATCTTATAATTATGAAAAAATTATCTATGACCAGTAATTAATTATAAGTGCGCTGCGATTTCCAGAAAAAATAATTTTTTGAAAATTTGCGGTGCAGAGGTGCAAATTTTTGCTAGCGGATATAAAAAAGCATTCGATTATCTTGTTATCTTATAATCATGAAAAAATTATCTATGACCAGTAATTAATTATGAGTGAGTTACGATTTCCACAAAAAAATAATTTTTGAGAATTTGCTTCCAGAGATGCAGATTTTTGCTAATGGATACAAGAAAAGCATTCGTTTATCTTATTATCTTATAATTATGGCAATTTTATCTATGACCAGTAATTAATTATAAGTAAGTTGCGAATTCCACAAAAAATAATTTTTTGAAAATTTGCTTCCAGAGGTGCAGATTTTTGCTAATGGATACAAGAAAAGCATTCGTTTATCTTATTATCTTATAATTATGACAAATTTATCTATAACTGGTAATTAATTATGAGTGTGCTGCGATTTCCACGAAAAAATCATTATTTTAAATTCTCTTCCAGAGATGCAGATTTTTGCTAACGGATATACAAAAGCATTCGATCATCTTATTATCTTATAATTATGAAAAAATTATCTATGACCAGTAATTAAATATGAGTGAGTTGCGATTTCCAAAAAAAATCATTTTTGAAAATTTTCTTCCGGAGATGCAGATTTTTGCTAACCTATATAAAAAAGCATTCGTTTATCTTATTATCTTATAATCATGACAAATTTGTCTATGACCAATAATTAATTCTGAATGACCTGCGAAATCCACAAAAAATTATTTTTTGAACATTTTCTTCAAGAGGTGCAGATTTTTGCTAACGTATATAAAAAAACATTCGTTTATCTTATTATCTTATAATTATAAAAAAAATTATCTATGACCAGTAATTAATTCAGAATGAGCTGCGACTTTCAGAAAAAATTATTTTTTGAAAATTTTCTTCCAGAGGTGTAGATTTTTGCTAACGTGTATAAAAAAACATTCGTTTATCTTATTATCTTATAATTATAAAAAAAAATTATCTATGACCAGTAATTAATTCAGAATGAGCTGCGACTTTCAGAAAAAATAATTTTTTGAAAATTTTCTTCCAGAGGTGTAGATTTTTGCTAACGAATGGAACAAAAACATTTGTTTATCTTAAGACGCAACTAGCGAACAAAGAGAAAAGCCAAGAAGATCCGGCATGCGCAGTGACTTTCCTCTTCAGGTGTCCTCGGTCATCCGTCTTTAATCTCATGATTCACATCGGACGCGCGCAATCGCGTCGTCTTTGCCTTCATCTTCGTCTTCGTCTTCTTCTTCATCTTCTTCCTCCTCATCGCATTCGTCTCGTCGTCGTAGCGCGGATATTTGTGCCCGTGGTCGTGGTCGTATTTGGATTGGCGAAACGCGCAGACTCGACACGATGGAAAGCCTGCGTTCGTCTTTCTCCACGGTCGTGACTCGTGTTTGTCTTGTTCGATTTTCATTCGCATTTCGCGAGTTCCTCCCAACGAACTTCAACTCACTTTTCCGTGTGACAGACGTGCGCGCGCTTCAAACGAGTGATGGGAAATACAAACTGCGCAGAGTCTGTTCAACCCGTTCCTCTTCAAGTTCTTTGGCTTTTCTCCTTACTTCAGTATTAAATGAACTTTAGATCTAAAGTTAAGGACCTCATCTTTATTGTTATCCTGTAAAACGCTCCTTGAATTAAGATTATTTAAAATATACAATGTTTTGTAAGAAAACATACGGAATTTTGAGTAATTTTAATGCCAAAAGGAATTTTGGTGCAATTTTCAGATGAAAGAACGTTTTTTTGGTTTTTCTCCTCAATTCAGTGTTAAATGAACTTTAGATCTAAAGTTAAGGATCTGTTATTTATTGTTATCCTGTGAATCACTCCTTGAGTTAAGATTTTGTTAAATATACAATATTTTGTTAAATATACAATATTTTGTAAAAAAATATATGGAATTTTGGAAAATTATAATGTCGTCTGCCAAAAGAAATTTTGGTACAATTTTTGTATGAAAGAACGATTTTTGGTTTTTCTCAATTCAGTGTTAAATGAACTTTAGATCTAAAGTTAAGGATCTGTTATTTATTATTATCCTGTAAATCACTCCTTGAGTTAAGATTTTGTTAAATATACAATATTTTGTAAGAAAACATACGAAATTTAAAAAAAAATTTAATGTTAAGTCTGCCAAAAGGAATTTTGGTACAATTTTCACAGGAAAGAACGTTCTTTGGTTTTTCTCCTTAGTTCAATATTAAATGAACTTTAGATATAAAGTTAAGGATCTGTTATTTATTGTTATCCTGTAAATCACACCTTGAATCAAGATTTTGTTGAATATACAATATTTTGTAAAAAAATATACGGAATTTTGGAAAATTTGAATGTCAAGTCTGCCAAAAGGAATTTTCGTACAATTTTCATATGAAAGAATGTTTATTGGTTTTCCTCCTTAGTTTAGTACTAAATGAACTTTAGATATATAGTTAAGGATCTGTTATTTATTGTTATCCTCTAAATCACTCCTTGAATTAAGATTTTGTTAAATATACAATATTTTGTAAAAAAATATACAGAATTTTGGAAAAATTTTAATGTCAAGTCTGCCAAAAGGAATTTTGGTGCAATTTTTACTTGACAAAACGTTCCTTCATTTTTCTCCTTAGTTTAGTACTAAATGAACTTTAGATATATAGTTAAGGATCAGTTATTTATTGTTATCCTGTAAATCACTCATTAAATTAAGATTTTTTAAAATATACTATATTCTGTAAGAAAATATACGAAATTTTGAAGAAATTTGAATGTCAAGTCTCCAAAAGTAATTTTGGTGCAATTTTCACTTGACAAAATGTTTCTTCATTTTTCTCCTTAGTTTAGTACTAAATGAGAACTTTAGATATAAAGTTAAGGATCTGCTATTTATTGTTACCCTCAAAATCACACCTTGAATTAAGATTTTTAAAAATATACAATGTTTTGTAAGAAAATATACGAAATTTTGAAGAAATTTTAATGTCAAGTCTGTCAAAAGGAATTTTGGTGCAATTTTCACTTGAAAGAACTATCCATTTCTGTATTATTGCCGTTAAAATATCATATTCTGTTACTTTTTCAACTTAAGGTATGAACGTGACTTACCATATACTTTATTAACGAAACAATTTAGATAAAAACTTCATAAGGATTTTTAAAGCAAAGCTGTAATAAATTTTTGTAATTATTACAACATGTGGCCCAAAAATTGGACAGAATTTTAAAGTTCATATAATTCATCGATAAATAAGCAATTGTGATTCTCATTTTCAGGGTCCAAATATTTGAAACGATTTTTCTACCAAAATGTTACATATTTCTGTAATAATTTCAAAACCTTTCACAAAAATAGTATAAAATTGTCATTTCGTTCTACGGTCGTGCCATTTTGTTTCGAACAAATTCCGACAAAAATGCTAATGAAATTTATTGTATGCAAATCTAAAAAAAAAATTCTACAAAAATGTACACATTTCCATAATCATTCCAAACCCTCTCGCAAAAATTGCGTTATTCAATATACCTCGCAATGCCTGTCAAAAAACCCCTAATATTCTGTTTCTTTGAGCCAAAAGTGCATGTCCAACCCATGCATACATCCACCATATTTTATCATCAAAATAATTCCGAATTCTCTTAATTTAGATCTGTCATTTCATTGTACGATCGTAACATTTTTTTTCGAACAAATTCCGACAAAAATGCTAATGAAATTTATTGTATGCAAATCTAAAAAAAAAAAATTCTACAAAAATGTACACATTTCCATAATCATTCCAAACCCTCTTGCAAAAATTCCGTTATTCAATACACCTCGCAATGTCTATCAAAAAACCCCTAAAATTCTGTATCATTGAGCCAAAAGTGCATGTCCAACCCATGCATACATCCACCATACTTGATTATCAAAATAATTCCGAATTCTCTTAATTTAGATCTGTCATTTCGTTGTACGATCGTAACATTTTTTTCCGAACAAATTTCGACAAAAGTGCTAATGAAATTTATTGTATGCGAATCTAAAAAAAGAATGTCTACAAAAATGTACACATTTCCATAATCATTCCAAACCCTTTCGCAAAAATTGCGTTATTCAATACACCTTGCAATGTCTATCAAAAAACCCCTAAAATTCTGTTTCATTGAGCCAAAAGAATCAAATATCTACCATACTTAAATTAATTATTAAAATAATTCAGAATTCTCTTAATTTAGATCTGTCATTTCGTCGTACGATCGTAACATTTTTTCCGAACAAAGTCCTACAAAAATGCTAATGAAATTTATTGTATGCAAATCTAATTTAAAAAATTCTACAAAAATGTACCCATTTCCATAACATTCCAAACCCTCTCGCAAAAATTGCGTTATTTAACACACCTCGCAATGTCTATCAAAAAACCCCTAAAATTCTGTATCATTGAGCCAAAAGTGCATGTCCAACCCATGCATACATCCACCATACTTTATTACCAAAATAATTTCAAATTCTCTTAATTTAGATCTGTCATTTCGTTGTACGATCGTAACATATTCTCGGAGACATATCCACGCGCGGGACATTGAAATGCCAGTGGAAATTTCAAAAGTGCCTGGCAAAAAGTTGTATATAACAAATCTAAAATAAATACAACTATATTTTGTAAAATTCGCAACGAAGAATTACACCACACAATCATCACATAGGTATAGCAGGTACTGAGAGTGTAAAAGATCCTTGAACGTCAACAACCATCATCATCATCATCATCATCATCATCATCATCATCATCCTCCTCGTCCAACAGCAGATGCTATCAAAGTTCCCAAAGATTTGTGACTGTGCCTGGAATTAGAACTTGGCTTCGTGGCTTTCTCACGAAAGGAGATAATCGCTACTCGACGACGTGCCGGTAAATAAACGAGACGGGAAACGACGTTGGGCCAGGCCAACGTGAAAGATAAGTCGTTCTCATTCGGCTATGTGATGTTGCTTCTTGTGCTCGCGTTTCACAGTCGAGAGCGACCTTTATGTGTATGATGCGCCGCACGATTTCGAACTGCTTGACCTTGAAGTCGCTAACAATTTTCCGGAAGCTATATTTTTCGTGTATTATTGCATTAAAACCACGAGTTGTTATGCTGGCCTTCGTCTTTCGCATTCAAGAGGTACCAGAGATAATATAAGCACTGTGGAATCATTGACTGACCAATAAATCGATTGCACTCATTCCAAGACGCAGTTTCACAGAACGTTTAATAAAAAAATGCTCGAGGACACGCGATAAGCATATTCGATATACGATTAGACGGATATTAGATTATTCACCATAATTTAACGTATCTCATTGCAATTTTGCGTAACAAGGAATAATCATAAGCAATTAGATTTCAATTGTGTAATTATCGCTCCAGCGTTTTGTCACCTTGGGAATTCGATTTTTATGGCTTCAGACACATTTTTTTCGAGATTTTCATGTTAGCTGATTGAGAATTGCTACAAATATGAAAAATTACGTGATTTAGGGCTTAAGTAAGTGACTAGGGCTAAAGTAACAAGGAATAATCATAAACAATTAGGTTTCAATTGTGTAATTATCGCTCTAGCGTTTTGTGATCTTGGGAATTCGATTTTTATGGTTTCAGACACATTTTTTTCGAGATTTTCATGTTAGCTGATTGAGAATTGCTAAAAATATGAAAAATTAAGTGATTTAGGGCTTAAGAATGTTATCACCTATAAATCGAGAATTGTTCAACCGATTATGCTAAAATTTGGCACAAAAGTGAAGCACCAGTCTGTTTTGGATTTAAAAAACGTTCGAGGACACGCGGTAAGCATATTCGATATACGATTAGACGGAATATATTCACCATAATTTAACGTATCTCATTGCAATTTTGCGTAACAAGGAATAATCATAAGCAATTAGGTTTTAATTGTGTAATTATCGCTCTAGCATTTTGTCACCTTGGGAATTCGATTTTTATGGCTTCAGACACATTTTTTTCGAGATTTTCAAGTTAGCTGATTGAGAATTGCTAAAAATATGAAAAATTACGTGATTTAGGGCTTAAGTAAGTGACTAGGGCTAAAGTAACAAGGAATAATCATAAACAATTAGGTTTCAATTGTGTAATTATCGCTCTAGCATTTTGTCACCTTGGGAATTCGATTTTTATGGTTTCAGACACATTTTTTTCGAGATTTTCATGTTAGCTGATTGAGAATTCGTCAAAATGTGAAAAATAATGTGATTTAAGGCTTAAAAATGTTATCACCTATAAATCAAGAATTGTTCAACCGATTATGCCAAAATTTGGCACAAAAGTGAAGCACCAGTCTCTTTTTGATTAAAAAAACTTTCGAGAACACGCGATAAGCATATTCGATATACGATTAGACGGAATATATTCACTTCTAATATCACAAGAGCTTTGAAATTATCGGATATTTCCTGACAGGTTCGTTGCAAACAAATGAACGAGTCAAGTTTTCCAGGTTAAAAAATCACGAGCGCGTAGTGCGAGTGATTTTTCTGGAAAACTTGACGACTTTATTTGTTTGCAGGGAACCTGGAGGGAAATATCAGATTAATTTCGAAGCTCGAGTGGTATTCGGGAGATTATTTTTTCTATTCAAATTGCGACAAATGGAATTGCACCATGAGACAAAAATTATCATTCTGACAAGGAAATTTCATAATCAGATCAAAAACCTTTTAATTCATGTTTAAAGTATTGCAGTTAAATACACAATTGTTATAGACATTTGTATATTGATTCCAGACTGAGGTTTTCGATTTAATCGTATTAACAGGGACATTTCTCTTCACTTTTTCATCAATAGTTTGCAAGGATTCAACTCCAAACCTACTCATATCAAATAAAAATCCTTTGACTGCCACAATAAAATTCAATCTGTCAGTTTGACAGATGGTTGACGCGGCTAAATGATTTTTTGTCTTATATATATAACCAACACGCAAAATTATCAAAAAATTATCAGTATAATACTGTGTAGCTTGCCCCACGTGACGTCGAATGGTGCAATTCCATTGGTCGAAATTTGGATGGGAAAAATAATCACCATAATTTAACGTATCCCATTGCAATTTTGCGTAACATGGAATAATCATAAACAATTCGGTTTTAATTGTGTAATTGTCGCTCTAGCGTTTTGTCACTTTGGGAATTCGATTTTTATGGTTTCAGACACATTTTTTTCGAGATTTTCATGTTAGCTGATTGAGAATTGGTCAAAATATGAAAAATAAAGTGATTTAGGGCTTAAGAATGTTATCACCTATAAATCGAGAATTGTTCAACCAATTATGCTAAAATTTGGCACAAAAGTGAAGCACCAGTCTGTTTTTGATCGGTACAATTCTTTACAAAATGTATGCAGAAATTTTGTTTTTATATAGATTTTTTAATTTTTTCTAAAAAGTGAAATGAATGCTCCAGCTTTCGTAAAATTTGTAATAGTTCGCTAAATAGTTGTTCACAAGTGCAGGCATATGTAATGAGGTTTGGGATTGAATTTCGTCTAAATCGGAATAGCAGTTTGGATTTTATCGAGATTTGAAATTTTTGAAAAATTTTCGAAAAGATGAAATAGCGAGCCTAAATTTTGTACGTAAATGGAATCATAATCAGTTATACTAGATGCATCATTTAGAGGGTTCGAATTATATATGAATTTCAATTTTTCATTTTTATTCCTTGACGAGTAAAAATGTGCTAAATTTGCATTTTTAAATTTATTTAAAACAAGGATTTGAAAACGTTATTTTGAATAAAAAAAAAAATTCTTTCTCTTAATGATAGATTTGTAAAAAGTAAAAAATAATGAGGAGGCAATATGCACGGTTCTACTTTGATCCTTGTTTTTTTTTTTTATGTATGAGACTTTGAGATGCAAAGAGCATTCTTACGTTTATAAACGTCTTGTGTTGTTCTTTTTCAAACGCAGGCGATACAACGCGTCTGCGTACAGCTGCACTGCGTGGGTTTGGATTATTTATAAGTATCTGTTGCAGCTTCGAGCGCATTTTCGACAGATGGCAGTTTGGCACACTGGAGTCAAGCTAGTAGAGCTAGACACAAGCAGCTCCACGATGTTGATGTTCGTGCAAGCTTGAAAAGCACCGGGAGCTTTTTCATCTACTACGGATGTCGCCACGTGTCCGAATCTCGAATTGTCGGGATGCTGCTGTGAACGAACATTGCAGCGTTCAATAAAAAGGGGATCTAAGGGTTGTATTTGATAAACCCAAGTTTGAACTCAAATTTGTCTTTAAGATTTCGAAATTCGAAATCTTAATATCTTTGAATATAATAAGGATAAAAGGGATCTAAGGGTTGGATTTGATAAACCCAAGTTTGAACTCAAATTTGCCTCTAAGATTTCGAAATTCGAAATGTTAAGGACAAATTTGAATCCGTTGAGTGGTTCCAAAATTATGACAATTTGAATTTTTTAGAAAATCACATCACGCTCTTACTTTCAAATTTTTAAAGATATTTGAACTTGATACCACTCGCTCGAAATTCTATGGCCAATTTGATTTTAAAACAAATTATAGTTTCCAAAATTATGAATTTTTTTGTTGAAATTTTTTGAAATTTTGAAATTTTTTTGAAATTTTGAAGTCTTGTAATGTTTTGAAATTTTGTAATTTTTTGAAATTTTGAAGTCTTGTAATGTTTTAAAATTTTGAAATTTAAAAAAATTTTGAAATTAATTTTTTTTAATATTTTCAAATTTTTAAAAATTTTGAACAAATATTAATTTTTTTGTTACTTGCTACACCAAATACCTTCAATCGGTGCCCAAAAATAAAAAATCCACACACTGATTTCCTGTTACTTTCGTTTCTGATTCCAAAATTCACAGATCCGACTTCCGGTCGGAAAATCAAAGGAAAACTTTTTTTCTTCAAGATATCGAATTTTCGCCTTCACTATCATTCTCAAGTCGCATATTCTATCTCGGAAAATACTGTTTACACGGCTTTTCCGAAAAAAAAAAATTGGACATTTTTCTGTTTCTGATTCCAGAATACACAGATCCGACTTCCGGTCGGAAAATCTAACCTAAATTTTTTTTTCTTTGACTTAGCAGACAAATGTGTACTTCAAAATAAGCAAATTTCACTGTATGTCTGTACCAGGAGAACACATGTGTGCAGAGCAAACGAGAACACGCAACATTGTAGAGCAGTAGTCTAGCAAGGAGGTTAAATTTATGGACCATTTAGCACCACTAATACCAGTAATAAATATAATCCTACAGCACCTAGTGTTTCAGTGTCTGTATTTTGTGGTGGAAATTTAACGTGGTGTAAGGTAGTAGGATATGCGGCTACATTTTATTCAAGGCTACGAAGTTTATTCAGTTCTGCTTCTTAGTTTTACTCTAAATCACAATCACATTACTGACATCCAGTTATTAGCTATATATTTTCATAGGGTAATAACCATAATTATTAACCATATTTTCATAGGCTAATAACTTGTGGTCTCGGATAACGTTCATCGTTGCCAAATAAGAAAAAAATGTTTGCACAAAATAAAAAATAAAACAAGGATGCAAAGTAGAACCTTGCACATTGCTTCCTCATTCTTTTTCGCGTTTTACAAAGCTACCTCTATGAGGAAGTATGTTATTCAATTTTTGGCTTCCTCATAGAGGAAGCTTTGCAAAACGCGAAAAAGAATGAGGAAGCAATGTGCAAGGTTCTACTTTGCATCCTTGTTTTAATTAGATAAATATACATGTTGTGGATTCGTTTTTTCTATTTCGTTATTACGTTATTTCGTGATTATTAGAGCGTTTCCGAAAGTGAATGTGATAATGTATATTTTTAAAAATAATTCAACATTCCATAAAATCAAAAATTTCATACCGTTGGTCACTAAATTATACATATATAATGGCTGAATATTGTTTCATTTATATACAAAATTTGAGCTCGCTATCTTAAGTTTTGCAAAAGTTACAATAGAGCGATAATGTCAATTTTTTAAAAAATTCAAAACATCATAAAATTTTAACGATTCAACCGATCTTAACCAAATTCAATAGCGATCACCGGCGTATGAAAGCTCATTTTCATACCATTTTTAAGATCAATATCTCGATAATTGAAAGAATTATCGCGTAAACAGACATTTTTCAAAAAATTAAAAAACGCGTAATAATTTAACGATGAAGTGGATTTTAACAAAAATTTGTATGAACGATGAGGTTTGATCCCTTTATCTATGGTCCAAATTTCAGCTGGATATCTCAAGGCATTCCCGAGTTACAAAGGTTTACATTTCTCGATCGTGTAACATACACACATACACACATACAGACATTTTTTCTAAATCACTTTTCTCGACGTTTTGGCCCATTCTGAGTGTACTGACATGAAAATCTCGAAAAAAAAAAAAATTTCATGAAAACAAAGCTTCCTCTATGAGGAAGGAAAATAAAACAAGGATGAAAAGCAAACCTTGCACATTGCTTCCTCATTATATTCCGCTTTTTACAAAGCAACCTCTAAGAGGAAGTAAGGGAATTGATTTTGGCTTCCTCATAGAGGAAGCTTTGTAAAAAGCGAAATATAATGAGGAAGCAATGTGCAAGGTTCTGCTTTGCATCCTTGTTTTAAATAAATATAAATAAGCGCACACTCTCGCTTTGTGAAAATATAATAAGGACAAACGGACCAGAAACTCCCTCGAATACTCTATCTTCTCTGTTTTTTTTTTTTTTTTGTAGAACACGATAGAAATCGGTGGTTTCCGAAATTTCATTGGGAAGTAAAGATATGGCTAGTTTATACGACATAAATCGCTACTTTTCGCAATATAGACTGTACAACATCGCTATGAAAATATGTTATCGTTCAACATTTTTGGGCTGTATCTGACGTATTTTTCTGTTAATCATGAATTTGGCACTGATTTGACTCCCAGCTCGATATTTGATACCAAAATTCGCATCACAGAAAAAAAATCAAAAAATTCAAAAAATCAAAATCTCATAAAATTTTAACGTTTCAACCGATCTTAACCAAATTTAATAGGGATCACCGGTGTATGAAAGCTCACGTACATACCAATTTTGAGCTTAATATCTCGAAAATTAAAAGAGTTATCGCGTTAACAGACATTTTTGAAAAAATTCAAAACCGCGTAAAAATTTAATGATCATGGGGATTTTTACAAAAATTGGTATGAACGATGAGGATTGACCCCTCTATCTATGGTGTTAATTTCAGCTCTATATCTCGAGGCGTTCCCGAGTTATAAAGGTTTACATTTTTTAAGCGTGTAACATACACACACACACACATACACACATACAGACATTTTTTCTAAATCACTTTTCTCGACGTTTTGGACTATTCTGAGTGTACTGACATGAAAATCTCGAAAAAAAAAAAATTTCATGAAAACAAAGCTTCCTCTATGAGGAAGCAAAATAAAACAAGGATGCAAAGCAGAACCTTGCACATTGCTTCCTCATTATATTTTGCTTTTTACAAAACACCCTCTAAGAGGAAGTATGGGAATTGATTTTGGCTTCCTCATAGAGGAAGCTTTGTAAAAAGCGAAATATAATGAGGAAGCAATGTGCAAGGTTCTGCTTTGCATCCTTGTTTTAAATAAATATAAATAAGCGCACACTCTCGCTTTGTGAAAATATAATAAGGACAAACGGACCAGAAACTCCCTCGAATACTCTATCTTCTCTGTTTTTTTTTGTAGAACACGATAGAAATCAGTGGTTTCCGAAATTTCATTGGGAAGCAAGGATATGGCTAGTTTATACGACATAAATCGCTACTTTTCGCAATATAGACTGTACAACATCGCTATGAAAATATGTTATCGTTCAACATTTTTGGGCTGTATCTGACGTATTTTTCTGTTAATCATGAATTTGGCACTCATTTGACTCCCAGCTCGATATTTGATACCAAAATTCGCATCGCGGAAAAAAAATCAAAAAATTCAAAAAATCAAAATCTCATAAAATTTTAACGTTTCAACCGATCTTAACCAAATTTAATAGGGATCACCGGTAATATGAAAGCTCACGTACATACCAATTTTGAGCTTAATATCTCGAAAATTAAAAGAGTTATCGCGTTAACAGACATTTTTGAAAAAATTCAAAACCGCGTAAAAATTTAATGATCATGGGGATTTTTACAAAAATTGGTACGAACGATGAGGATTGACCCCTCTATCTATGGTGTAAATTTCAGCTCTATATCTCGAGGCGTTCCCGAGTTATAAAGGTTTACATTTTTTGAGCGTGTAACATACACACACACACACATACAGACATTTTTTCTAAATCACTTTTCTCGACGTTTTGGACTATTCTGAGTGTACTGACATGAAAATCTCGAAAAGAAAAAAATTTTCACGAAAACAAAGCTTCCTCTATGAAGAAGCAAAAATAAAATAAACCATTCAAAAACGTATGACAAAAATTCCACTTAATTCTAATTTCTAATCCTAATTTTGCGTAACATGGAATAATCATAAGCAATTAGGTTTTAATTGTGTAATTATCGCTCTAGCGTTTTGTCACCTTGGGAATTCGATTTTTATGGCTTCAGACACATTTTTTTCGAGATTTTCATGTTAGATGATTGAGAATTGGTCAAAATATAAAAAGTAAAGTTATACAGGGCTTAAAAATGTTCCGACATTTCTTTGGGAAGCAAAAATATGGCTAGTTTATACGACATAAATCGCTACTTTTCGCAATATAGACTGTACAACATCGCTATGAAAATATGTTATCGTTCAACATTTTTGGGCTATACCTGACGTATATCTGACGTTTGGCACTCATTTGACTCCCAGCTCGATATTTGATACCAAAATTCGCATCGCAGAAAAAAAATCAAAAAATTCAAAAAATCAAAATCTCATAAAATTTTAACGTTTCAACCGATCTTAACCAAATTTAATAGGGATCACCGGTGTATGAAAGCTCACGTACATACCAATTTTGAGCTTAATATCTCGAAAATTAAAAGAGTTATCGCGTTAACAGACATTTTTGAAAAAATTCAAAACCGCGTAAAAATTTAATGATCGTGGGGATTTTTACAAAAATTGGTATGAACGATGAGGATTGACCCCTCTATCTATGGTGTTAATTTCAGCTCTATATCTCGAGGCGTTCCCGAGTTATAAAGGTTTACATTTTTTAAGCGTGTAACATACACACACACACACATACACACATACAGACATTTTTTCTAAATCACTTTTCTCGACGTTTTGGACTATTCTGAGTGTACTGATAGGAAAATCTCGAAAAAAAAAATTTCACGAAAACAAAGCTTCCTCTATGAGGAAGAAAATAGTACATTACGATACTAGTGCGAAAAAACTTTTTCTGGCGAGTGTGAGTTTGCAACACGAGTTAAGAAAACGTTTTTCGCACGAGTATCGTACAAAATTTTATTTCACGAGGTGTGTAAATGGGGTTTGATGCACGAAGCGTGCGTAAAACCGCGTTTTACGCACGGAGTGATATATAATAAAATAAACCATTTAAAAACGTATGACAAAAATTTCACTGGTAGAATTAATAATTTTTCGCAGCTTCTTCCCATCGTCCGACAAAGTTTTCGTATTAACGCTACGACGAATTTTCGGATTTCCCAGTGATCTGGAAACTTTCGCTGCCAAAGTAAATGAGAAGAAAATATTGCCGGAACAGTGAAGTCTCACCGAGTCTCACGGAAAATATCAAAGTGCTGGGAGGACAGGATACACGTCGAGGGAAACTTTCCATCGACGCAGCTGTTCCACTAGTATACGCAGCGTTATTTTTGTGCGAGCGCCCTCCTTCCGCCACCCAAACTTATACCGCCCCACCATTCGAACTTTGGCGTCATTGGTCTTGTCGTTCTTCGATCGTGAACCGAGCATTTTTTTTAGTTTTTTTTTTGTTTTTTTTTTTATTTCATTTATTTTCTCTATTCTGTTCGTAACGCAAACTTGAATTTCTGAGTGCGAGCAGACCTTCCCCAATCGACCTTCTATCTCCCTACTGCACAGTATGTCAGTTCGCGCGGTGTATTTGAAATCATGCGACGAAGTCTCGGTCGGTAACAAAAATCTGTAATGCATTTTTTTTGTTTGGGTTGAATAATTTGGGCAAAATAAAATTACGAATCGTTTCCCCTATCGATTCGACAGAAGATAGGCATTATGTTTTAAATTAAAAAATTTTAGCCCTTTTAAAATAATGTGAATTGAAAAATTCATGATTTTTTATAAAATTTTAATAATTTCAATTTTTTGAAGCTTTTCTATTATTTGCGATGAAATAATATTATTATTAAAAACATTTTTTTTTATCTAATAATATTATTATTAAAAATAATTTTCTTTTGATCAAATAATATTGTTATTAAAAAAAATTTGTTTTAAATCAAATAATATTATTATTAAAAACAAATTGTGTTAAATCAAATAATATTGTTATTAAGGACAATTTTTTTTATATCAAATAAATATAATTAATATTAAATTCATTCAATACAATGTTTCTATCGATCTAGTTTTTATTTGATAATGATTACATAGCATCGATGAAGCACAATAATATTTCTCGATGTCAAATAATTATAACTTTATTTTTATGATGAAATTATTTTTCATTCTTAAAAATAATCCAATATTTCTGCGATTAATCAAATCAATTCAAGAAATAAAAAATAAATAATAACCAACGTTTAAATATCCCCAAATTTTATTTTCGGTAAATAAATCGAAACTAAACTTCGATTTCGTGAATAAAATAATTTCTGCAAATTTAGAGAATTTTTTTCACACAGTATTATTGAAAATGCTTCTGAAATTTAGGAGAATTTTAGCTAAAAAAAAAATCGTACTGTTGGAGTGAAGTACGCAAATGTGTGCGCGAAAATAAATAAAGAAATGGCTGCACAAAAAGGAAGAAAAAAAATTGCTTGTGGAGCTAAAGATGTTAGCATAATAACATGTATATAACGATTGAAGGCGTAGGAGGTACATTGAGAAAAAAGAGAAAAAAAAAGTGCATACGACAAACATCCCGAGGCTAAAAGCTTTGCTCGTCTCGACTGTTTGGGGTGGGAGGGGGAAAAAGCAGATCGCTACAGCGTCGTCGTTGTCGCCTCTCGACGTATATGACGAGACCGGCTCACGGACTTGGCAGAGCCGGCGCTTAACATGAATGAAAAATTGCGAGGGTGGTCGCAGGCATAGTTTGTATACGAGCACGTGTTTCTAGTGTCCTTTCGAGTTACAGAACGTCAATTATATCTCATTTTTTTTTACATTTCAATTTTTGTTATCTAATATTTTTACACACCAATTTTTGTTATCTAATTTTTATACACACCAATTTTTATTATTTAATTTTTATACACACCAATTTTTATTATTTAATTTTTGTACACTCCAATTTTTGTTATTTATTTATTTTTTAAATTCCTTTTTTTAATCCCAATTTTTGTTATCTAATTTTTTTTACACTCCAATTTTTGTTATGTATTTATTTTTTAAATTCCAATTTTTGTTATCTAATTTTTTTTTACACTCCAATTTTTGTTATGTATTTATTTTTTTAATTCCAAATTTTGTTATCTAATTTTTTTTACACTCCAATTTTTGTTCTATATTTCTTTTTTTAATTCCAATTTTTGTTATCTAATTTTTTTTTACACTCCAATTTTTGTTATGTATTTATTTTTTTAAATCCAATTTTTGTTATCTAATTTTTTTTACACTCCAATTTTTGTTATTCATTTATTTTTTAAATTCCTATTTTTTTAAATTCCAATTTCTGTCATCTAATTTTTTTTTGCACTTCAATTTTTGTTTTGTATTTATTTTTTTAATTCCAATATTTGTTATCTATTTTTTTTTTAATTCCAATTTTTGTTATTTATATTTTTACAATTCAATTTTCGTTCTCTATTTTTTTTTTGCACTTCAATTTTTGTTATGTATTTATTTTTTTAATTCCAATATTTGTTATCTATTTTTTTTTACATTTCAATTTTTGTTATTTATTTTTTTACAATTCAATTTTTGTTCTCTATTTTTTTACATTCTAATTTCTGTTATCTATTTTTTTTATGACACTTAAAAAAAAATGTCATTGATTTAATAAATTCTTCGCTTGCGGAAAATGTCAAAAACAAGCGTTAGGAACTTATTTTGTACTTTCAATTTCTAATACAATTTTCTATGATATTGAAACAATAACTCTAAAATAATAGGCGAAATAATATATTATTGTTTCAATGTTAAGAATTTTTCGCTCAAACATTCTCGACTAAATAGAGTTAGATTCAAATTAGGAAAAAAAAATCAACGTTATTGAGGTTCCTAAGAACATTCATTTTTAATAATAATAATAGTAGTTATGGCAAAAACTTATTAGTAAATAAATTTTAGAAAATCGTTCATCAAGTTTATTTTCTGTTCCTATGAAATTAATTAGCTACTTTTTCCAAAAATACATAATTTTCGGAAGCATTTTAATACGATTTCGAAATTTACACTCTAGAAAAAAATATTAGATTTTGCCTCATTTTGCTACATTTCAAATTGGAATTGTAGAAAAAATTTTCAAGTTTTGATAAATTTCGGAAATTTTTCGAAAAATCTTTTTCAATATCACTCCAAAATTTTTATAACCTGTATTTAAATTTCATAAAAAATAAAGAGCTTTTATTTTTCACAAATTTAATTCAGAAAAATTCTCTTTTAACATAAAACGTGTTTGGCCATTAAGGCCAATATTTGCTAAATTTGAAATTTTAAAATAAAAAATGTTCTGTCTATTTTTCAAAAACGAAAACTCAGTCAATTTGACATATCGTGACAACAGAGAATTAATAACAGCTTGAGAGGAAATGTCGCATTGATATTTTTCTTGTTTTGAGCGATTGACTCGCTGAAAGGTAAATCGAAATTAGAATTTAAGGACAATGACTTGAGAGAAAGAAGAAGAAGCGATGGTTAGAGGAAAGGGTGGAAAATGGAAGGGAAAAGAGCTTCGACATGTCGGACAGCTGGCTGTGCTTCGTTATACATTATATTGGCTCCCATAGGCCATTAAGACTGACGTTAAGACCGACGATCATCGGGTTACCCGGCGACTCGACACGTAGATTCACTTACTGCCGGTATTTCCATCTCGCCGTCGTCTTCTTCTTCGTCGTCGTCTTCGTCGTCGTCGACGACGACGACGAAGACGACGACGAAGAAGCTGACGAGGGACGTCGAGCGAGTGGCTATAGCAATTGCTCTCGAACTCGCTTGCGGAAAACCGGCTCACGGGATCGAGTGGTTAAGGTGACTTCCTGTTTGAAATTTCACGCCCGCTCGAAGAGAGACACAGCCGGCTCGAAGCCAAACGTTTTCTCTATGCTTACTATTACTACGTGAGTCCTATACCCTCCACACGACATAAGTCCTCAATTTGTTTAATTCTATCACGATTCGACGAATCGACTGTTGAAACTCGACGTCCACTTTGGAGGAAATTTAGTGTAGAAGCCTGCGGCTATTTGGAGTTGAGAGCAACAGTGTTGTTGTTCATCTAAATGGTGGGAAGTGCATATGCACTCAAAAGCTAAGAGATATCGTAGTAGTCCTGACAACAATTTAGGCGACAATTATTAATTGGTTGTTTGTGCGACTATTCACGAAATTCTGCAAAAGAGGAGTTTTTTTTTCATCCGAATATATTTTGTCGGGTGGGGATTTTGTCTGGTGGGGATTTTATCTGGCAGAGATTGTATCGAGTGGGAATTTTATCTGGTGGGGTTTTTATTTGGCGGGGATTTTATCTGGTGGAGATTTTATCTAGTGAAAATTTTATCTGTTGGGGATTTTGTCTGGTGGGGACTTTATCTGGTGGAGATTTTATCTAGTGGGAATTTTATCTGGTGGGGATTTTATCTGGTGGTGTTTTTATTTGGTGAGGATTTTATATGGTGGGAATTTCATCTGGTGGAGATTTTATCTAGTGGGGATTTTGTCTGGTGGTGTTTTTATTTGGTGAGGATTTTATTTGGTGGGGATTTTATCTGGTGGGGATTTTATCTGGTGGTGTTTTTATTTGGTGAGGATTTTATATGGTGGGGATTTCATCTGGTGGAGATTTTATCTAGTGGGAATTTTATCTGGTGTGGATTTTGTCTGGTGGGGATTTTATTTGGTGGGGATTTTATCTGGTGGGGATTTCATCTGGGGGGGATTTTATGTGGTGGGGATTTTATTTGGTGCGAATTTTATCTGGTGGTGATTTTATTTGGTGAGGATTTTATATGGTGGGAATTTTATCTGGTGGAGATTTTATCTAGTGGAAATTTTGTCTGGTGTGGATTTTATCTTGTGTGGATTTTATCTGTTAGGAATTTTATCTGGTGGGGATTTTATCCGGTGAGGATTTTATCTGGTGTGGAATTTTATCGGGGGGATTTTAGAATGTGGAAATTTTATCTAGGATGGATTTTAGTGGTGGAAATTTTATCTCAACGAAATTTTATTCGGGAGAGCTTTGTCCGGGGGTTTTACTATATGCATACCGAATTTTTAGAAAAGCTTCATGAAAGATGTTCCCAATTTCGTATACCATACTCTGAATATTCAGCATATAGTAAATTATTTTTCACAATCATTCAAAAGTTCAACGATTTTTTATAAACACTGCAAATTATTATTGTAACATCACAATAACAATATTAACATCACATAAATTTTGACTTTTAAATCTTCTTTTTTTATATATAAAAACACAGTGTAACTGTGTTCCTCATTCTTCTCCTCCTAAACTGCTTGGCCGATTTTTTTGAAATTTTTTTCTGTCATTGATGGGGTCACCTGAATGGTTCTTAGCTATAGTTGGACCCGGTAGGTGGTGCCGTTGTCGAGATCCATAAGTTTTCTTACTCCTCCCCCCCCCCCCCCTCCGAGTCCCTCGGGACCCACTAGAAATTTTTTGAAAATTTCAAAATTTTTTTCCAAACATTTTTAAAAACTTAAAATTTTTTTTTTTTTTTAAATTTTTTTTCAAATTTTTTTTTACGCACATAATGGCGGAATACATTATGACGCACCTTTTTTTTAATTCAAAGAAATATACTTCAACATTTTTTAATTGTAATACGATAATGTCAACATTTAAAAATGATGCGATTATTCGATCACCATTAAAAAAAATTCATGAAAATTTACGTTGTCAAGCATACTTTTATTTACTTCTCTAATAATTATTAGCAGACTAAGCCACAGCGAAGCGTGGCGGGGTGGCTAATTCAATACAATTATGAAAATACAATTTCAATTAGTCACCTGCTCGATACTTGGAACTCAACAAATGTCACTTAAAAATACTCCAAAATCTTATTTACAATACCCAAGATTTTTTTTTGTTTTTTACGCTTCATAAAAGATATCTTCCCTGTTTCGTATATCATATGAAAATACAATTTCAATTAGTCACCTGCTCGATACTTGGAACTCAACAAATGTCACTTAAAAATACTCCAAAATCTTATTTACAATACCCAAGATTTTTTTTTGTTTTTTACGCTTCATAAAAGATATCTTCCCTGTTTCGTATATCATATGAAAATACAATTTCAATTAGTCACCTGCTCGATACTTGGAACTCAACAAATGTCACTTAAAAATACTCCAAAATCTTATTTACAATACCCAAGATTTTTTTGTTTTTTACGCTTCATGAAAGATATCTTCCCTGTTTCGTATATCACATCTTGGAATATACATCGTAAAGTATATTAGTGAGACACGTATCTATTTCGAGATAGTGGATTGGCCTGAACGTGGAACAGACCGGCAGCATCGACCGCCTCGTTCACAACGCTAATTGAGATGCTTCTCGACTCTCGGTGGCATCGACCAGACACCACCAACGCAGTCACCAACCACAAGTCAAAGCAGAAGTATAATTCGTGTGTACTACCCTCATAGACAGAGAAACTTTGCAGAGCGGAAGCGTTTGGTCCGCGACGAGTTGCCTCATTACGTGACGCGGAGAGCGTGCGATCGGTGAAACGTGGCGAACGCTCGTACATACAGCAAAGCTGTACACTTCGAGGCCGAGACAGCACAGTTCTCGATCAACGAACCGAGCCACAAATTTTCTTCGGCTCCTTGTTCACCCAAACGTTCATCTATCTCGCCTCTTCTTTACCGGAGGCACCGAACGTGCAATAAGCAACCGTTGTTCACTCCCTCGCACTCTTCGCCACGCTCGATGCATCTCCCACGGACCAACTTTGCGACTATTCTAAATTTTCAAATCCGACCTACAATAAAACTGAACAGCGGCATTTCTCACTTGGTTTTGTAGACAATTTTCAGAACATCCGGAGAGAGTGAAATGATTTTTGACTGAATTAACATTTGTGAATGGATTTTGATGTAATGTAGGGATTTTTTTTTTAAATATTTTTGATAGTTATTGCAAAAAACACTTTTTGCAATAAGTATGAATTTTCAGTACTCTAACCTTAAGAATCTGAAAAATAAAATTTAAAATACATAATAATTTCTTATGTGGCGTTTTAATTTCGAAGTTACAACCATTTTCGTTAAATAATAACATTTGGCTAAAATGGATTTTTTTTTTTCGTTTTCGATTAAACAACCTGATTTTGGGCACGTAATGCGGGCGCAAAACTGCACATTTTCAACCTCCGTATCGTACGTAATGTTGTGTTTTTTCACATATTTTTTCCATGTAAAAAAGAAAAAAACTCAAAGTGAATTAAAAATCTAAAAAAAAATCATACGTATTCAGAAAAATGAACGAATCATTTTCATTAAGGTAGTTATAACGCGACGGCAAACACGTTAGATACGTCCGAATTTTTTATATCTTGTAGTCTGAGTATTCATCTTTTATTTGTGAGGAATTACGAGATACATTACCGGATATCTAATTAAGTAAATAACTTTTGAAAACAGAGTTTTATACATGGCGTTATACGGAGAAGTATAAAAAATTGACTTTTGAACAGAGAAAAAAGCATATCAGAAATGAAATACAAAACATCTAAACAGCTCTACGTTTTCGTTAGATCTTAAAGTAACCGATACGACCATAAAAAGTAGTAGTCACCGGACATTTCAGCGAGTTATTGCAAGTTAATTGAAAGAAATTGCGTCGTGCAAAAACAATCTCTACCAGCTGTTCAAGATGGCGCCGAAGTTTGGCAACGTTGCACATCAGCTATATACGCGACAGTTACCATCGGTCGTTATATACTGGTAGTGTTCTGCAATGAAAATGAATGAAAATGATCGCTCTCATCCTAAATTCGACGTAATTATCTGAAATCGGACTTTTTAACCTATCGATACGCTTGAATTTTTCATTTGTTGATCAAACTTCACTTGCGTCGATTCTTCATTGTATCTGACTTTTTGTTGCTTGAATGTTGTTGAACCACGCTTTTCTTTTACGCGTAATGAATTGGCCGTTTCTTTTTCGACGATCCGCTCTAACGTCGTGTCTTTCTTTTGGAGAATTCGACATGACAGAGCAGATTCGCCAAACAAACTTCGCAAACCTAACCTCGTTTCATGTCAGTAACGTACGATGCCGGTCGAACAGTCGGTCGATATTGCGGTGTTGCCACGATGTGTCGTGGGCTTACAGAGCCAATGGCGGACGAGTCAAGACACAAGTTAAATTAGTTTTAATAACATAATTAAATTAATTACGCACGTGAAAAAAATTTCGTAATATGATTGAATGAAACTTTTTTATTTTAGAATTTAATTGTGGAATATGCAGAAAGTATGAATAATTTTATTCTTCGATGACGATAGTTGCTAGTATCTATGACTCAGGCGTACTGACATAGCTACCTTAAAAATCAAAAAATGTTGGGTTTCGGGAAATTTGTTGAACAATTTTTTTTTCATCAATTTGTTAATAACTTTTTGAATAATTATTATGCAGAATTAATCTTTTCAGTACCTTTAATGTGCATGAAAATTTTCAAATTTTTCAGATTCAGATTTTTCACGACTAAAATTTCGCTAATTTTAACTTTTTCAAATTTATTTAAAACAACGATGCAAAGCAAAACCTTGCAAATGGCTTTGTCATTATTTTTAACTTTTTACAAAGCTTTCTCTATGAGGAAACCTAAACTGATGAACATACTTCTTCATAGAGCTAAATTCGTAAAAAGTTAAATATAATGAGGAAGCAATTTGCAAAAATTTCTACTTCGTATCTCTATTACAACTATTCTTTATTTTTGCTCTATGCCAATGTATCTTGCTTCGCTGAATACAGATTAGCTATTTCATTTAAGAGATAAATAAAAAATCATCCGCAGCGAAATTTCGTTTTTTCTGGCATTAATCCCAAAGTCTCACAATTCGGATGTTCGCCTCGTACTTAACGTTGGAAGCAACAAAGAAGTCGCAATTTCGATGGGTACTTGAAGTTCCTTTTCCGCTTTCCCTCGAGATTATTGGCTTTCGTCTTTCGTCTGGCACACAACATTCAAGTGTTCGACTTGGAAGTTTAAGACGCTTTAAAATCCAAAACGAGAAATAGTGGCGTGAGCATGAGGGCCAATCGATGTGTGGTAACTATTGACTTGCTTTTGATGGTCCTGCGAAATAACCTCACACGACAAGCGTGATTGGCATAAACTTTCGTGAAAGCTCGCAATACTCAATCATGTATACGTATATATATATATATATATTCATACATGAATGTATGAATACATATATAGATCTTGTTCTGTCGACGGGTGTAACCGACGATCGTCAGTAACGTCAGTAAGAGAAGTCAGTAGTCGACAGTGAACAGAACGTATGTATTCTCGTCTGCACTCTCGTTCGCTCGTTTACAGTGTCTAGAAGACGCAAACGTTTTGAGCCCTCGACAAACGCATCGGCGTCGATGTTCACGTCCCATTATTTCATCTGGTTACGACTCCACCCGCGCTATTTCCCGCCACGAAACGTCATCTATATATGTATGCATGTTTTTGTGTATGCTACTAGCATATACTTCTAATACACATACACACTATTTCCTTTCCTTTTTAATCAAACTATCATAGGGTACCAAAAGATCGTACACTGTTAAAAATGCAAGTGCTCATATCGTTTTGGATATTAAATTTATATTAATTATATTAATTTTTAGATGCATTCGTCATTGATAAATAGGTACAATATTGGTATATTAAAATGAAGATTACAATACTAACGTACTGTAATTTTCAAATACCAGTATCGTAGAATTCTTATACTATTCTTAAATTTACAATAAAAGTATATTAATATGAAATTTATTATAAATTCCATATTGAATTAATTTCCATTCCATATTTAATTAATTTAATTCCATATTCTTAAATTTACAATAAAAGTTGTTTTGACTCGCGAAGGTATTTAGGGTTTTCTATTCAACCGATTCGAATTATCTAAAAATTTTTCGATCGAAGATATTGATTGACAGAAATTGAACATTTGGAAAATTTCTGAAAAATACTGTATCCGATGTAAAAAAAATGTTAAGCTTGGAGATGAAGTGGGTGAAGTGGGTGGGTGGGGCTATTTTTTTTTAGAACTTCTTTATTTAAAAAAAAAAAAGTAATTATCATTTCGTTTTTATGAGATTTTTTACGGTGTTGAAAAATGTCGATAAATGTTCTAACTTGAAAAAAAAAGTTATCTATCGGGCTAAAAATTCATATTAAAATTGAATAAAGGGATGCGACCTTCATTATTGAATTTGGGCAAAATCGGTAAAACGATTCGGGTCTTATGGGGTTTTATATATTTTCAAAAAAATTTACGTCATTGTTACGTTATATTACGTTATACAAATTTCCCCCATAAACAAAACGATTTTAAGCGATGCTACATATCTAATTTAGTGAATATCGATAGAAGAATTCGATTTTCATACAAATTTTATTTTTTCTTAATTATTTCTTAGTGACTCAATATTTTATAAATTTCAGATTCTTAAATGTATTTAAAACGTGAATGCAAAGCAGGACCTAACTCATTACTACTTCGCAAATTGTCATTGCGAACTTAGCCAGGTACGCTTCAACTACTCGTTTAGGTTAAGTTAGTCTTTACAAGATTAAGTTAGATTAAGTTGATATTAATTAAATGAACGACTTTCTTTCATTTTTATGAACTATTAATTTTTAACTATCAATATTATAATATTTAACTATTAATTTATGTAAATGTTACTTTTTAATAATGCATTTATTTTGTATATCCCCTTAGGGGTTTTAATAAATTTTCAATTCCAATTTCTCTAAATCGGCCAATTATAATTACCATATATTTTGGTGAACTACGTTTAAAATTCGTTGAAAAATAATTCTCATCTTGGACATAGCTTATCTCATGCATGAGAGATATGCGTAAACCATGCGCACCGAGTACAGAGTCGTCGAGACGGGAATCATTCTCGCTAATGAAGTCCAGGCCGTTATATGCAATCCTAGTTACGTGGAATTCACTATAGACCAGACTGGTCTCCGGAGACTTCGCGTCGAGCGGAGCAAGATGGATATTAAAGACCCACATGCGTCCACGATGCGTCAGGAGGATTTTAATGAGACGCGTTCCACGTCTATTGTGGAGATTCGGACACGGTCACCAAGTAGTGTATTTCTTCTGTCTATTCCAAAAATAATAAAGTTCCACAGCGGCATTTCTGATGACCGTGCGGCATACACTTGTCGTAGTCAAAGTTGAGAAACTTGACGTGGGCTTTAATTATTCACAATCGTCATTTAATTTAATTTTTTTTTTATATGACTGTAAAAAATGTTAATTACACTTGTTGTCCGCAGGCGATCAATTATTTACCTCCTGGCCTACAGTTTTTTTTTCTTATCTATCCCAAAACATTCACCAATTCAAAATAGCTCGAATTCCGAAAATCGAATGTCGAGTTCGCGCCACGTCAACAGATGGCATCCGCGCGCTCGACTTTTCCGCAAACACAGACGAGCGAGCCTCCCGGAGCCACGCGGCAGGCCGAGTTGTTCGCGTCGCGCCGACAGATGGCATCCAGGCCGCTCGAGTTTCTCGCAAGCACTATTGGCGTGCTTATAAGCCCGATCAAATCCGTTTTTAAGGGAGTATTTCGCCTGCGATTCCTTACCGAATCAAAGGTATTTTTGTCGGTTATAGTACTGCAAAGTGATTAACCGTCCACGATGCGTCAGGAGGATTTTAATGAGACGCGTTCCACGTCTATTGTGGAGATTCGGACACGGTCACCAAGTAGTGTATTTCTTCTGTCTATTCCAAAAATAATAAAGTTCCACAGCGGCATTTCTGATGACCGCGCGGCATACACTTGTCGTAGTGAAAATTGAGAAACTTGACGTGGGCTTCAATTATTCACAATCGTCATTTAATTTAACGTTGTTTATTTTTTTGTATACATTCTAATTTTTTTTATATGGCTGTAAAAAATGTTAATTACACTTGTTGTCCGCAGTCGATCAACTATTTGCCTCCTGGCCTACAGTTTTTTTTTGTTACCTATCCGAAAACATTCACCAATTCAAAATAGCTCGAATCCCGAAAATCGAATGTCGAGTTCGCGCCACGCCAACAGATGGCATCCGCGCGCTCGACTTTTCCGCAAACACAGACGAGCGAGCCTCCCGGAGCCACGCGGCAGGCCGAGTTGTTCGCGTCGCGCCGGCAGATGGCATCCAGGCGCTCGAGTTTCTCGCAAGCACTATTGGCGGGCTTATAAGCCCGATCAAATCCGTTTTTAAGGGAATATCTCGCCTGCGATTCCTTACCGAATCAAAGGTAGTTTTGTCGGTTATAGTACTGCAAAGTGATTAACCGTCCACGATGCGTTAGGAGGATTTTAATGAGACGCGTTCCACGTCTATTGTGGAGATTCGGACACGGTCACCAAGTAGTGTATTTCTTCTGTCTATTCCAAAAATAATAAAGTTCCACAGCGGCATTTCTGATGACCGTGCGGCATACACTTGTCGTAGTCAAAGTTGAGAAACTTGACGTGGGCTTCAATTATTCACAATCGTCATTTAATTTAATTTTTTTAATATATGACTGTAAAAAATGTTAATTACACGTGTTGTCCGCAGGCTATCAACTATTTGCCTCCTGGCCTACAGTTTTTTTTTTCTTACGTATCCCAAAACATTCACCAATTCAAAATAGCTCGAATTCCGAAAATTGAATGTCGAGTTCGCGCCACGCCAACAGATGGCATCTGCGCGCTCGACTTCTCCGCAAACACAGACGAGCGAGCCTCCCGGAGCCACGCGGCAGGCCGAGTTTTTCGCGTCGCGCCGACAGATGGCATCCAGGCCGCTCGAGTTTCTCGCAAGCACTATTGGCGTGCTTATAAGCCCGATCAAATCCGTTTTTAAGGGAATATTTCGCCTGCGATTCCTTACCGAATCAAAGGTACTTTTGTCGGTTATAGTACTGCAAAGTGATTAACCGTCCACGATGCGTCAGGAGGATTTTAATGAGACGCGTTCCACGTCTATTGTGGAGATTCGGACACGGTCACCAAGTAGTGTATTTCTTCTGTCTATTCCAAAAATAATAAAGTTCCACAGCGGCATTTCTGATGACCGTGCGGCATACACTTGTCGTAGTGAAAATTGAGAAACTTGACGTGGGCTTCAATTATTCACAATCGTCATTTACTTTAATTTTTTTTTTTATGACTGTAAAAAATGTTAATTACACTTGTTGTCCGCAGGCTATCAACTATTTGCCTCCTGGCCTACAGTTTTTTTTTTTTCTTACGTATCCCAAAACATTCACCAATTCAAAATAGCTCGAATTCCGAAAATCGAATGTCGAGTTCGCGCCACGCCAACAGATGGCATCCGCGCGCTCGACTTTTCCGCAAACACAGACGAGCGAGCCTCCCGGAGTCACGCGGCAGGCCGAGTAGTTTGCGCCGCGCCGGCAGATGGCATCCAGGCGCTCGAGTTTCTCGCAAGCACTATTGGTGTGCTTATAAGCCCGATCAAATCCGTTTTTAAGGGAATATCTCGCCTGCGATTCCTTACCGAATCAAAGGTACTTTTGTCGGTTATAGTACTGCAAAGTGATTAACCGTCCACGATGCGTCAGGAGGATTTTAATGAGACGCGTTCCACGTCTATTGTGGAGATTCGGACACGGTCACCAAGTAGTGTATTTCTTCTGTCTATTCCAAAAATAATAAAGTTCCACAGCGGCATTTCTGATGACCGCGCGGCATACACTTGTCGTAGTGAAAATTGAGAAACTTGACGTGGGCTTCAATTATTCACAATCGTCATTTAATTTAACGTTGTTTATTTTTTTGTATACATTCTAATTTTTTTTATATGGCTGTAAAAAATGTTAATTACACTTGTTATCCGCAGTCGATCAACTATTTGCCTCCTGGCCTACAGTTTTTTTTTCTTACCTATCCGAAAACATTCACCAATTCAAAATAGCTCGAATCCCGAAAATCGAATGTCGAGTTCGCGCCACGCCAACAGATGGCATCCGCGCGCTCGACTTTTCCGCAAACACAGACGAGCGAGCCTCCCGGAGCCACGCGGCAGGCCGAGTTTTTCGCGTCGCGCCGACAGATGGCATCCAGGCCGCTCGAGTTTCTCGCAAGCACTATTGGCGTGCTTATAATCCCGATCAAATCCGTTTTTAAGGGAATATTTCGCCTGCGATTCCTTACCGAATCAAAGGTATTTTTGCCGGCTATACTACTGCAAAGTGATTAACCACCCGAGTTCTTTCTGCAAAGAGAAACTCCCCCATTAGATAGTAATGTTTTTCATAAAAATCAGTGTTTTATTAATTTAAATTTTGTAAATGTTCTTACTCTTTTACTTTTTTTAATGCGACGCAAAATTTTTAATTACACTGAGAGAAAAAAATTACGCAGTTAAAGACAAACAATTAGAAAATTGAAAACACAAGACCATTAATGACTAAAGAAAATATGTTTACGGATATGGCAATATCAATTTTTTATTCGTTCGTTCAAATTTTTTGATGGCATCATAAACATCAGATTATTTGGGTTCAAAATATGACTTCAGTATATAAGTTTATTTTATCGGAGAAATAATTGAATTGCAATCATTTCATGATTATTTAGCGACAGAATTTTTTTTTTCTGTACGTCATTTGTTTAAATAAAATATAAAATTTACTATTATATTAAATTATATAAAATAATAAATAAATATATTTGATTAATTTTATGTAAAAAAAAATTCACGAATTCTTTAATAGAACTAAACAAATACTTCATGGTAATAACTCAATGATATTTCATAACTGATACGTCAAAATTAACGATAAAATTTGATAAAGCAACTTAATGATCTTGAAAAATGTTTATTACTCAATTTTTAACTATCTTTATTTTTCACAGTATTATTACTATATATATATATTTACTTGGTGACGTCCAAGCCATAGATTTAAAAGCTGAATCTCTCGCTTATGTTAGTTGATTTGGCGAGGGAAGCATTTCCCGGCATCGCGACGGTCCTCGACAGTGACGTCTTCGCTAGATCTGTACCTAAGCTGCTGAGAGTAAAGCCACTCGTCGAGCAACAGTGATGTCATGATGAATGACGTTTTCCTACCGAAAAACATCGTGGGATTATATTATTGTGACTGAAAAGTCACGTAAAACCTTGAACCTCAACATTCCTTCATTAAAGGAAAAAAACCACGTTTATATATACAAAGATATATCAAACGATTGTCTAATAAAATGATTTCCCATCAGTAATAATTATTACTAAAATTATGGGTTGAAAGATTTTTTTTTCAATTAAAAATTTTTGTAGTTATGTATACACAATAAAAAGCAAATCGTATAAATTATTTAGCGTGCAGACTTTTTTTTAAAATTCAATATTTAATAAAACGTGAACAAAGATATTTTTAATTGTCGTTAAAATTATTGTAAATAATTTCAATAAAAAATAAAATAAATACATAGAAATGTATGAGAAATATTTGTTTATTCGAATAAGCATTTTATGAGACAAAAAAATTATTTATCTTTTTTTAGAATAAAGTAACATAACTTGAGATGATTTATCTAAAAAATGGATTTATTGTTTTTTTTTTTTTTAATTATTCATAGTTATGGAAAATGAAATCAGTGGTGAATGCATTTTTATTCAAATATTGTTCATGTTTTGCTCATACAATCGTTAATAACACGTAGTGTCGTTATTATTACAGTTTTGACAAGTGATAATTATTACTAATGACTCGGTAATGACTAATGAAAGATAATATCGCTAGACTGAGGCACTGGCTGTCGTCATTGTCTGGGAATAAATTAATGAACTACCTACTCGTTGCTCTCGTGTGGATAATAGAACATCAGTTCGGAGCCAACGACAAAATTGCCACTAGCCTCTTATTTCATCCCCCCATTTAATTCTCCATTTCTCTCTTCGCCTTAAGTCGACATAGGAAATTATCATTTTTGTACACTGTCCTAATAATTAATCTACAATTTCTACTCTTACCAAAGCACGATAATATTTTCAGCTTACTATTCTTTACTTTAAAATCAAAATAAAAATACCAAATTTTCGGAAGTATTTTAAAAATATTTTCCATTTACTTTTATTAATAATTGGACTTTATTTCTTTTTTGTTGAGGGTTTTTATTTAATAATAATTTTCGATTGGAAATAAAAAAATTATTAAGGTTTTTTTAAAAATTGGTATTTATTTTATTCAAGTTTTTTTTTTAGACAAGCAATTTATGTCCGATTTTTTTTAAGGGTTTTTATTTAATAAAAAAAATTATAAAGGTTTTTTTTTTCAATTAGTATTTATTTTATTTAAGTTCTTTTTTAGCCATGCAATTCATGTCCGATTTTTTTTTGAAGGGTTTTTATTTAACAATAATTTTTGATTGAAAATTAAAAAATTAGAAAGGTTTTTTTAAAAATTGGTATTTAATTTATTCAAGTTTTTTTTCTAGGCAAGCAATTCATGTCCGATTTTTTTTAAGGGTTTTTATTTAATAAAAAAAATTATAAAGGTTTTTTTTTCAATTAGTATTTATTTTATTCAAGTTCTTTTTTAGCCATGCAATTTATGTTCGATTTTTTTTTAAGGGTTTTTATTAAATTTTTTTTTTTCATTCTTAATAAATAAAAATTATGGGGAAATTGAAATTCCAAAATTATGATTAAAGCTTTCGAATAGACCACAAACGACTAATTTACGCAGCTTCCCTTTCACTCTGTCTTTCTCTGTGCATTTCGAATATCTGGTCGTAGAGTTTGGACCGTTTGTCATCGCAATTAGCCTGCAGACTGTAGGAAACCCCAGAGCAAAATTATAACCCCGAATCACGTTGCATATATAGCGAATCACTCGACGTGCTCCTGACATTCAATTAATCATCAGGGTTAATCCAGTATATTGGCTGGTCTTTCCATTCCTTTTGTGTCTTCTGATTCATTTGATTAAAACTTTGGCAATTGATTAATCGTCGTATAAATTAAGCTTTTTTTTTTGGTACTGCAATAGCTTAAATGAATTTTTAATTTCCGGTTAATATGATTGAAAATTTGGCAATGGATAAAACGTCGTATAAATTTTGCAATTTATTTTTTTGTATTGCTATAATTAAAATTCAAATTAAATATAAAATTTACTATTATATTATATTACATATAACTTAAAATTATAATATATATAACTTAAAATATAAAATTTGCTTTTATATTATATTAAATATAATTTAATATAATAGTAAATTTTATATTTTATTTGGATTTTAATTATAGCAATATTAAATTATATTTAATATAATATTTATATTATGGATTTTTTTTACATTCCATAGATTTTAAAATTTTATTTTAAGATAAAAAACTTTTTTTTGCTGTTATAAAATTAGAAAGATTCTATTAAAAAATAAATCATTTTTTCGTGCGAAAGCTTATAAAAACAAAATATTAAGGAGCTTTTAAAAAATCTATTAACATTAAGAGTTTAATAGTGCAAAGAAATAGAATGGACTGGTAATGAATCTTTTTTTTTTTCAAATGTACGAGTGATGAGGACTAAAAGCATGGAGGATGATGGGTTCCCTCGTAAAATTTCTAATTTTACGTTAACTCAAAAGTATATGGGAACAAATAAGAGTTTAAAAACGGTGGAGCTTTTTTTTCCGACTTCCAGGAACCTTAAGTTCAATTCTATACACTACCGAGAAAGCTTTCAACGACCTGCGGGCGCCTCTAACCTTTTTTTTCTTGTTGTAAAGTTGTAAAAAGTGTGAACTCTCTGAAGCTAAAGCGATTTCAAAACAGAAACAGGAGAACGCATCGGCGTTTGTTATATTTCGAGATCCCTTAAGCTCTCTAATCGCTTGCACGAAAATCTTATTTTTGCGTGACCCTACTTGACTATAGCCTCATTGAAAATTAAAAACGAAAATTTTTTAATATATATTTCGTATATATAAAATATATTACTCACGAAAAATTGCATATATTTTGAAATACATCTCGGGTGTATTTCTGAAATGATATAAAAAATATATTTATTTGCACACTAATTATAAAATATATTTTAATGCAAAAATTAGATATTCATAATATATTCCTTACGTGAGGAATTATTTAAAAAATTTTGAGATTACTTAGTAAAAATGTAAATATAAATTCATTGTTGACAAACCATTGAAATTACAAAAAAATATATAATGCTTTACACGTTAAAATAAATAAATCAAAATTAAACAACGTAAAAATTTTAACCATTTAACAATTTTTGTCTTCAATTTTCATCCTTTAATATTACATTTTAATACTAGGAAGAAAATATTAATTTCTCTCGAATGTTGAACGAGATTTTTCAATACGAAATATATATTCATTTTTGGCTTTTCTCGTTGACAGCAAAACGTTATATGATAATTATAGAAGCACTGAGAGAAAAGATTGGAAGTTTTTATTCATAAACGCGTCATCGAAATTTAATATACAATTGTGGTATAAAATTCATGTAATTTTCCAGTAAAATTAAAGCAAATTATTAAAATTCTAAAAAAAAAAATTATTAAAAAGTGCAATAAATTTAAAGTTGATTTTTTTTACAGTGAGATTTTCGTTAAAAAATGTATTTTCCTTATTGACTCTTTGGTCAAAATATAGTAAAATATATTTTTTAAAATGTATTTTGTCAATAAATTTATAAATGCATGTTTGCAAGAGGAAAACAGTGAGAGCGCCACAGAGGGAGTTGACAATGTTCCCTCTAACCCTGGCCTAAAGATCCCGCGGGCTGTGGCATTCTAAAAACTAATCTAGAGCGTCAAAGCACAGCTGTCTCGGAGGCGAACTGTCGGAGAGTCGTCGCCTCGAAGCTCTTGGTGAAAATTGCAAAACTTTTGGCGTAGGCCGTTGTGACACTCAGTCGGGAATGGAGAACACGTTTTGCCGAGGAGACTCGCGAGCTCCCGGCACATTCTCGAGTCAAGGGGAAAATTAGCAAAAAAGAAATGACGCCAAGGTCCGGCCTCCGCGTGAAAATCACTTCTCGGCATTTTAAAGTCAACACACGTGAGCGAAAATCCGGCTTAAAGAACTATTGGAATTTATTGAATTTGATCTGGGACTAGAGATCAAGCTCTGGGGCACGTGGTTCACTCGAGTTTGGTGCACGTTGCCAAGCATGCGGATCAACACTCTAACCTTTGAATAGTTTTTACTACTTTATAGTTGGACTTTGAGTCAATTTCTTGGGTTTTTTTTTGTGCACGGTGATATGTAGCAAAAAAAAGTGGTACAGTGGTGATTTAATACTTCAGGGCACACATCAATATTTTTTAATTTTGAATATTTTTTTACTACTTTATAGTTGGACTTTGAGTCAATTTTTTGGGAAAATTTTTGTTAGTTTTTTTTTGTGCACGGTGATATAGTGCACAATAAAATGGTTTAGTGGTGATATGATACTTTAGGACACATCGATAGTGGACAAACATATTTGTCTTTTGGATATTTTGTATTACTTTATAGTTGGACTTTAAGTCAATTTTTTGGGAACGTCTTTTCTGGACGTGTTTTTTTTTGTGCACGGTGATATAGGGCACAAAAAAGTGGCATGGTGGTGATATAATACTTTAGGACACACATCAATAGTGGACAAACATTTTTGTCCTTTGAATATTTTGTACTATTTTGTAGTTAGATTTTACGTCAATTTTTTGGGAAAGCCTTTTCTGGACGTGTTTTTTTTTGTGCACGGTGATATAGTGCACAAAAAAGTGGTATAGTGGTGATATAATACTTTAGGACACACATCAATAGTGGACAAACATTTTTGTCCTTTGAATATTTTGTACTACTTTATAGTTGGACTTTAAGTAAATTTTTTGGGAAAGTCTTTTCTGGACGTGTTTTTTTGTGCACGGTGACATAGTGCACAAAACGTAGTATAGTGGTGATATAATACTTTAGGACACACATCAATAGTGGATAAACATTTTTGTCCTTTCAATATTTTGAAGTACTTTATAGTTGGGTTTTAAGTAAATTTTTTGGGAAAGTCTTTTCTGGACGTGTTTTTTTTTAGCACGGTGATATAGTGCGCAAAAAAGTAGTATAGTGGTGATATAATACTTTAGGACACACAACAATAGTGGACAAACATTTTTGTCCTTTGAATATTTTGTGCTACTTTATAGTTGGAGTTTCAGTCAATTTTTTGGTAAAGTCTTTTCTAGATGAGTTTTTTTATTAGCACGGTGATATAGTGCACAGAAAAGTGGTATAGTGGTGATATAATACTTTAGAACACACATCAATAGTGGACAAACATTTTTGTCTTTTGAATATTTTGTAGTACTTTATAGTTGGATTTTAAGTCAATTTTTTGGGAACGTATTTCTGGACGTGTTTTTTTTTGTGCACGGTGACATAGTGCACAAAAAAGTAGTATAGTGGTGATACAATGCTTTAGGACACACATCAATAGTGGACAAACATTTTTGTCTTTTGAATATTTTGTATTACTCTATTATTGGACTTTGAGTCAATTTTTTGAGAACGTCTTTTCTGGGCGTGTTTTTTTGTGCTCGGTGACGTAGTGCACAAAAAAGTAGTATAGTGGTGATATAATACTTTAGGACAGACATCAATAGTGGACAAACATTTTTGTCCTTTGAATATTTTGTATTACTTTATAGTTGGATTTTAAGTCAATTTTTTGGGAAAGTCTTTTCTGGACGTGTTTTTTTTTGTGCACGGTGATATAGTGCACAAAAAAGTGGTATAGTGGTGATATAATGCTTTAGGACACACAACAATAGTGGACAAACATTTTTGTCCTTTGAATATTTTGTGCTACTTTATAGTTGGAGTTTCAGTCAATTTTTTGGTAAAGTCTTTTCTGGACGTGTTTTTTTTTTAGCACGGTGATATAGTGCACAGAAAAGTGGTATAGTGGTGATATAATACTTTAGAACACACATCAATAGTGGACAAACATTTTTGTCTTTTGAATATTTTGTAGTACTTTATAGTTGGATTTTAAGTCAATTTTTTGGGAACGTATTTCTGGACGTGTTTTTTTTTGTGCACGGCGATATAGTGCGCAAAAAAGTAGTATAGTGGTGATATAATACTTTAGGGCACACATCAATACTAGACAAACATTTTTGTCCTTTGAATATTTTGTGCTACTTTATAGTTGGAGTTTCAGTCAATTTTTTGGTAAAGTCTTTTCTGGACGTGTTTTCTTTTGTTGCACGGTGATATAGTGCACAAAAAAGTGGTATAGTCGTGATACAATACTTTAAGACACACATCAATAGTGGACACACATTTTTGTCCATTGAATATTTTGTACTACTTTATAGTTGGATTTTAAGTCAATTTTTTGGGAACGTCTTTTCTGGACACGTTTTTTTTTTGTACACGGTGATATAGTGCACAAAAAAGTGGTATAGTGGTGATATAATACTTTAGGACACACAACAATAGTGGACAAACATTTTTGTCCTTTGAATATTTTGTGCTACTTTATAGTTGGAGTTTCAGTCAATTTTTTGGTAAAGTCTTTTCTGGACGTGTTTTTTTTTAGCACGGTGATATAGTGCGCAAAAAAGAGTTATAGTGGTGATACAATACTTTAAGACACACATCAATAGTGGACACACATTTTTGTCCATTGAATATTTTGTACTACTTTATAGTTGGATTTTAAGTTAATTTTTTGGGAACGTCTTTTCTGGACACGTTTACATTAATAGTGGACAAACATTTTTGTCTTTTGAATATTTTGTACTACTTTATAGTTGGACTTCAAGTAAATTTTTTGGGAAAGTCTTTTCTGGACGTGTTTTTTTTTTGTGCACGGTGATATAGTGCACAAAAAAGTAGTATAGTGGTGATATAATACTTTAGGACACACATCAATACTAGACAAACATTTTTGTCCTTTGAATATTTTGTGCTACTTTATAGTTGGAGTTTCAGTCAATTTTTTGGTAACGGTGGACGTGTTTTCTTTTGTGCACGGTGATATAGTGCACAAAAAAGTGGTATAGTCGTGATACGATACTTTAAGACACACATCAATAGTGGACACACATTTTTGTCCATTGAATATTTTGTACTACTTTATAGTTGGATTTTAAGTCAATTTTTTGGGAACGTCTTTTCTGGACACGTTTTTTTTTTGTACACGGTGATATAGTGCACAAAAAAGTGGTATAGTGGTGATATAATACTTTAGGACACACAACAATAGTGGACAAACATTTTTGTCCTTTGAATATTTTGTGCTACTTTATAGTTGGAGTTTCAGTCAATTTTTTGGTAAAGTCTTTTCTGGACGTGTTTTTTTTTAGCACGGTGATATAGTGCGCAAAAAAGAGTTATAGTGGTGATACAATACTTTAGGACACACATCAATAGTGGACAAACACTTTTGTCCTTTGAATATTTTGTACTACTTTGTAGTTGGACTTTAAGTACATTTTTTGTGAAAGTCTTTTCTGGACATGTTTTTTTTGTGCACGGTGATATAGTGCACAGTAAAGTGGTATAGTGGTGATATAATACTTTAGGACACACATCAATAGTGGACAAACATTTTTATCTTTTCAATATTTTGTACTACTTTATAGTTAATTTTTTGGGAAAGTCTTTTCTGGACATGTTTTTTTTTTGTGCACGGTGATATAGTGCAAATTTTTTGAACACAGAAGATTTTTTCATAAATTTCCGCCGTTTAAATCAACATTTTTTTGTGCACGTGACTAATTGTGCATATCACTGTAAAGCACATATCGTTGCATTTAAGAAACTGAAAAATTATAATAGTACACATTATTATTGCGCACAGTTCGATAATGCACAGCACTATTGTGCACAACTGACAACCCCCCTAAATCATGAATTAAACCGTACAATAGTGCACGTCGTTATTGTCACAATTCACCAAAACCTTAAACAATCACTTGATAGTTGACATGTGCACTATCAAATGTATTGATTGTTTGCAACTGTATTTATAATTAGGAAGCATCAGATTCACATAGTTAAAAAGAATGGAGTATAAAAAACATTACTTTTTTCACTGCTTTATAAAATGGTACTAATTGTTAAATAAATTATACAATAGCTTTCCATATCTTTTTGAAGAACTGATAGCTCATTTTTTAACCATATCTTGAACAAGTCACAGAAAGTGCCCAATAATAATTGCACCTTTTCTATCTTTATCAAGATCCTCAGATTTTCATGATACAATCGCTAAAAACAAAGCTCGCGTTTTTAGTTTTCACGCTCACGACTGTATTTTTAATTCGGAACTCGAGATTTACGTAGTTAATAAAATTGAGTATAAAAAACATTACTTTTTTCCTGCTCTAAAAAAATGGTACTGATTGTTGAATAAATGATACAATAGCTTTCCATATATTTTTGAAGAACTGAAAGCTCATTTTTTAACCGTGTCTTGAAGAAGTCGCAGAAAGTGCCCAATAAAAATTGCAGCTTTTCTATCTTCATCAAAATCCTCAGATTTTCATGATACAATCGCTAAAAACAAAGCTCGCGAGTTTTCAGGCTCACGACTGTTTCTATAATTCGAAAGCCCGCGCAAGCATAGACACAAACGACTCGCTCGCTGATCTCCAAAGCGTCTGCTTGCGACCTCGATGCTATTTTAAAAGTTCGAGATCCGTGTTATAGACTTCGATAGCGTTCGACCAATGTGAAATATTCTTCGAAGAGCGAGTATTATCCAGTATAGTTCCGCAGCGCGGAATCATCATCAGTCAAACCTCAAAAATCCTCATTCATTCACAGCCAATAATTGATCTTCGTTACAATCAATCGCCGCCAATTAGTCAATGCATCGATCCTCATCGAAAAATCATTCGCATCTAAAATACAATAAACAAAATAATTATTTTAAAAAATGCCATGTGAAAGGATAAACATAAACTAGAAAGTCTTTTTGAAAAATACAAAGGAAGGGAAAGTGTAAAAAAAAGGGAAGGAAACAAGAAAAAATACTTTTTTCATAATCAAACAGGTATTGAAATTGAGGGAAAAAGTTCGAATCTCGAGGAGTATATCGCGAAGCGAGAAACGAGCCGCGCGTGTATCAAAATTAATGCGTTCGGTGGCGGCCAAAAATGTGCTGTCTTCGAACGGGTCGTCCATACGAACGTCGCGAAGCGACGAGGCTGTTCCGCTGCTGGTTGTACGCTCGTCGCGTCTGAAATTATCCGTTCGACTTTGTGACTCTCTTGCGAGCCTGCGGCAAAACTCACTTCTCTTCTTCTTCTTCTTCTTCTTCTTCTTCTTCTTCTTCTCCTTCTTCTTCTTCTTCTTCTTCTTCTTCTTCTTCTTCTTCTTCTTCTTCTCCTTCTTCTTCTTCTTCTTCTTCTTCTTCTTCTTCTTCTTCTTCTTCTTCTGCTTCTTCTTTTGCTGTTAGAATCGTAGGACACAGTGGCGCGAAGCTTTCGGAAAGCTGCGATGCTTTGCAATGCTCCTTGTCGTCCGCACATGCACAATCGTTAAAACCCATAACGTAGAAACTGGCAGACAGGAACAAGCAGACGAAACGGTGACTGCATTCAGCGTTATTAAGAAGGTTGGAGTGCTCCACACTAGTCAAATCAGTGCTAAATTTTTAAAAGCGTTTCTACAATTTCAGATGGTTTAATAATCTATTCCAAGGTGTTAATCACATAGCAGCCTGAGTTCTTGATATTCAAATACATTCACAGCTGTGATATCAACAGTAAATCGATCAATATCTGCAGATTTCCGAAGTTATGTTTTTTCATCCAGTTTTTTAAAAGGGTAAACCGTAATATCAGTCCGATTATGACGACCAATAGCTCATTTTCTTTACTAAAAGATATTCTATCGATTGGCCGTCTATTTTTTTTAAATTGTATTAGTAGTTCAAAAGATACAACCGTTTGTTTATCCTATCATAACCTAACATCAAGTATACAAATGGCTGTAACTTTTGAACGCCTGATACTATAGAAAATCCGGACGGTCAATCGATTAAGGATCTTCCACTGATCAAAATGAGTTATGTTTCGTCATAATCGGACTGATATTACGGTTTACCCTTTTACAAAACTGGATGAAAAAACATGACATCGGATGTTTGGAAATATTGATCGTTTTACTGTTCATATGACAGCTGTGAATGTATTTGAATATGAAGAACTAATGCTGCTATGTGATTAACACCTTGGAACAGATTATTAAACCATCTGAAATTGTAGAAACGCTTTTAAAAATTTAGCACTGATTTGACTAGTGCGGAGCGCTCCAACCTCCTTAAGGAGAGGAAGTCCCAAGTCAAAGGCAATAATACTCGTGGTCGTCTCATTTAAACACGGTAAAAAAATCTACTTGAAATTTAATGTACAAGTACTGGAAGTTTTTATGCATTAACTGGAATACTAAATTTAATATACAAATGCGATGTATATTAAGATATGGTAATGTCAATAATTTTCTTGAACTTAACTGTAAAAGTATGTTAATTTTTATAATTTCCTTTAATTTTTCTGTAAAAGTTCAGCAATTGATTATCACAATTGTACATTAAATTTAATTGACGAGCTTGTGCATAAAAGCTTCCAGTTTTTTCTAACTGTGAAAAATATATATTGTAAATTTTGGCCCGTTTATCAAAGACATTTTTACAAGGTGGTAAAAATGCTTTCCTATTGTGGGGAAAGTACCAAAAAAAAAATTTGTTTTCACGATTTGAACGCTTTTATAAGAAAACCGGTAGGTTAAATATTTTTAAGGTAGTTCGAGCGATTCACTCCCACCAAACGTCAAATTTAGAGAAAACTTCGAATACTTCTCGATGGGTTAAAAAAATGAAAAAAAAACGAAGCATATGGAAGGTGGTGAAAGATTGATTTTGCATAATAATAATCTCTAAATCTTATTAACCAATTTAAAAAAAAAACTGTTTAACAAAACAATCGTTGGCCTAACTTTTTTTAAATTTCATATAAAAATAATTTATGAATTGTGAATTTTTTCTGAATTTCGTTTTTTTAAATAATTTAAAGTTTCCGGTCGGAAAATAGATCTTAAATATAACCAAAAATTATCGTAAGATAAAATTTTGCCTTCTGGCTCTTTCATAAAAATGTGCAGTGTAAAAAAAAAAGTTTAGTCTCTCAAACGACTGGATACCTTACAAAAATAGTAGTATCTATTCTTTTAGCTTTCCACACTAAGACGTGGTAGATACTATTGTGGGGAGACTCGACATCGAAACTTCACCAGAAAACTGTCAAAACATTTTTCTCAAACCAGTTTTTTTTGTTCGACGTCAAGTTTGTGAAGCTAACTAACTTGCCACATGCCACAAGCCCCACAATGCGCTTATTTTTCATAAAATCGGGGTGCATTAAAAATGCACTGGAAAATTTTAGCTCTGCGTCTTAAGTGACAATTATTAATTGCTAGTACATTCAACTATTTTTATTCCTACAGAAACTGACAATCAGTCGCAGTTTCATGGATCAACAAAAAATAATCATCACTTTAGGCGTCAAAAATATCACGATTACTTAAGTTTCAATTTGATAAAATAAACAGAATTTTTCAAAAATCAAATTTTTTACCATTCCTAAAAAAAAAAGTGTCCAACATTTAGGAAAATTTTTTCTCAACGTTAAAATGTCTTCTTCATTAAAGGGTTAAATATTAGAATTTATTCTATATAATAGTATAGTATATTTATTATGCATATAGAAGAACAAAAGGATTCATAATGCAGGTAGTTCCGTGATTATATCATTGTAAACGATGAGAAACAATGTTTTCGTTGTCTTACAGTCTGAATATAAACGGAGCGCACAGGACAAATTAATTAAACATTTAATAGCGAAGCTCGGAGTTTGAAGGTATTCGAGAGGTAGTAGAACAGATTTTTTATACTGCTCATGTCGTTGCTATCAAGTAGTACGGTAGCGGTGGATTCCTGAGTGGTATCGTTATTGATTCAGTTGTTTAACAAATGCAGCCTTAAGGTGATGTGTTACATATCGTCTATGTCTCTCAGATCGTCATAAGTGCGAGTGAGATAGTTGAATCTTCCCGAAGTGTTATTCGTCGCCACGGTTGATTTTTCGAATAAAAGTCGAGAAGTACTGACTGCAGGGTACTAAGACGCAGTCGGTACTTCTCGTCTTTTGCCTGAAATATAAATTGTGACCGAGAACAACGCTTTACGGTTTTTGTTACCGACCGAGCACTAACACATCATCTTAACGGTCAATAAGTCGGGCAACGTAGTAGAATGTGTTCCAAAGTCTCATTTACATTACCGCGACGCAGTAATAGTATATTACACACCTAGGGCAGTAAAGTAAGAAATGTCTCGGCTTCGCCTCGGCCGACAATTACATGTGATCTGAGGCTTTCTTATTTACTGCCCGAGGAGTGTATACGATTTTTCTCATCGACGGAGCCGAAAACCGGGAACTTCGTTCCGCGCAGCGGAACGAAAGTTGTCGCTTTCGGCCCGGAGGTGAGAAATAGTATATTGTGCAACAAGGGCCGAAAGTTGGCGATTGCGACGAGTGTGAGGTTGCCGCCCGAGCGAAGCCAGGGCTACAATCACACGAGTCGCAAACGCCAATTTTGGCTCGTGTTGCACACCATACTTTTTGTAATAAGTGCATGAATAGTGGTGCTTTGAATGGTAGTTTTGCGGGACGAACAGTGAATAGTGAGGTTACCAACTTTCCACCCTAGGGTCGAAAGTGAAACAACAGGGTCAAAAGTGAAGGAATCGTGAACTGCGCATGCGCCAACCTATCGTTTCAACACTGCTATGAAACTAGCTACTTTCGGCCCGCAAAACTGCCATGAAAAGCACCGCTGTTCATGCACGTGTTACAAAATAGTATATTACGCCACTAGGGAGGGAAAGTAGACTATGTTCAACCGCGTGTAAGATTACCACCCTCGCCTTCGGCTTGGGTGGTAATCTTACACGCGGTTGGGGATTGTCTACTTTCACTCCCCAGTGGAGTATACTATTTTTCACCATATCTGCAGCGGAAAGTTCGAATTACGTAAAGCCCATAGGGCGAAAAGTCGAACTTTCCGCGCAGGTATGGTGAAAACAAATTTGCGTAGGGTCATATCTATGTATGGTCTTGTTGATAATAAACCTACGAGAATGTTTGGTGGCCAACCTGATCTGCATTTTAGCTCTAATAAAGCTAATGGTCCAGCGAGTGGGGTAGAATTCTATATAATATAATAATATTAGAATCACACTAGAGACTTATCTTAATTATTCCAATTTATTACAGAAAGGTGAAAAAATTTTAATTGCGCAAAATAATTAATCGTAGTTCTTTATTTCATAAAATATTAAAAATACATTCTTCCAACATATTGCCATCACTGGTAGACTGTATACAAGGTATAAAAAAACTGGAAAAGGTAAAAATAAAAAAAAATCATTGGTCGGCGAGGAAAGAAATGGTTGAAGTTCGAGCGTTTGAATGCGACGCGAAAGGATTAAGGATGAGCGATTCGCCGACGCACAAAGCGAACAACGCTGAGGCGCACACACTTGGAGCATCGGTTGCCATTTGTCGAGATTTTACGTCATTGTCAAAGACGATTTTAGAACTGGCAAGCGTTTAAGAGTGCCGAGAGTTCGAATAGCGAGCAAGTTATATACGCGGGGGGAAACACCACGCGTCGTAAATCCGGCAGATGTTACTAGCAATTATTCGCAAGCTATCGAGACTTCCGCCGCCGGCGTCGAATACGATTCTGAACGCTCTTTCTATTTTCCGGCATCACTTTTCTCTTCCCTCCTCTTTCCAATATATAACAACTCGTGGTCCGATTTTGTAGCATTGCGCTTTTACACTAGACACTACGTTAAGCCTTCCGGCTATAATCAACTAGATTTACATGTGGATCTATAACTTTCTCATCCATAACCGAGAGATTTTCCAACGGCAAACACTTGCGCGCTGATTCTATGTCAACGACACGACTGCAAAAATAGTTTACAGTTAATTTTGCATCAGCATCAGTGGATTATTGTTTTTATTCGACAATCGATATCATTTTTTACAGCAGAAAAAAATGTAATTTTACTTTGTACCTCATTTTTGTTTAACGATGTGAATTTGATGCTTTTGAATTATAAATACAACACATTTCAGGTTTTTTATGGAGATAAAAAATTCGGCAGATGTTATTTTTAATTATTCTAATTATTTTGAATTATTTAATTACTATAATGTACACGGTAAAAAAAATTATGGCAAATTTAATGTACAAGTATAGGGATGTGAAAATACCGGTATTTTTATTTTCGGTAAAATGACCGTAAAAATACGATATTTTTACCGTATTTTACCGTCATTTTTTTTCTACAAACTTTGTGTTGTACAATACGGTCATGAAAATTGCTCGTAAATTTGACCGGTCACAAATTTGTTGGTAAATTTACCGTAAAAAATGGTGAACTTCGTCTATATGGTTGTGAAATTACCGGTAACACTTTTTTTGGTAAAATGACCGTAACATTTTTTCGTAAAGTCACCGTATCTTGACGAGATTTTAAACCATGATGAGACCATATGATTTTATTACCAATGTGGTCATTTTACCGTTTTATCACGGTAAAAATACATAAATACATAAATACATAAAGTACCGTTTTTTCACGGTAAAAATACATAAAAACATAAATACATAAAGTACCGTTTTTTCACGGTAAAAATACGGTAAAATTACCGGTCATATTTACCGCTCACATCTCTACTATACAAGTACTGGAAGTTGTTATCCATAAATTGATATACAAAATTTAATATAGAAGTGCGATGTGCAATTAATGTATGCTATAGTAATTTCAATAATTTACTTTAATGTAAAATAATATTAATTTTATGTCAAAATTGTACATTAAATTAAATTTTTTTAATTTACGAATTTATGCATAAAAACTTCCGATCTTTTCTAACAGTGTATTGTAAATTATTTTATTTCATGTTAATTACTCAAGTTGAATAAAATAATTTACTTTAAATAAATACAATCCCATTAGGTCTACATTTAAATAAGACAATTTATTTACGTCAACTAAAATCTCAATAAAATAAGTCAACAATATCAATAAAATAATATTATTAATATCCATTGTAAAAAATAGTCCTATAATTAATTATTGACTTCCACATTGTTTATACCGAAGATGATCAAAAATTGTATTCGAATCAAAAACATATTTATTTCATCTTAATTACTCAACTGAAAAAAATAATTTACTTGAAATAAATACAATCCCATGAGGTTGACATTTAAATAAAAAAATTTATTTACGTCAACTAAAATCTCAATAAAATAAGTCAACAATATCAATAAAATAATATTATTAATATCCATTGTAAAAAATAGTCCTATAATTAATTATTGATTTCCACATTGTTTATACCGAACATGATCAAAAATTGTATTCGAATCAAAAACGTATTTATTTCATGTTAATTACTCAACTGAAATAAAATAATTCACTTAAAATAAATACAATCCCATTAGGTCGACATTCAAATGCGAAAATTTATTTACGTCAACTAAAATCTCAATAAAATAAGTCAACAATATCAATAAAATAATATTATTAATATCCATTGTAAAAAATAGTCCTATAATTAATTATTGATTTCCACATTGTTTATACCGAACATGATAAAAAAATTGTATTCGAATCAATAACATATTTATTTCATCTTAATTACTCAACTGAAAAAAATAATTTACTTGAAATAAATACAATCCCATGTGGTTGACATTTAAATAAAAAAATTTATTTACGTCAACTAAAATCTCAATAAAATAAGTCAACAATATCAATAAAATAATATTATTAATATCCATTGTAAAAAATAGTTCTATAATTAATTATTGTTTTCCACATTGTTTATACCGAAGATGATAAAAAAATTGTATTCGAATCAAAAACATATTTATTTCATGTTAATTACTCAACTGAAAAAAATAATTTACTTGAAATAAATACAATCCCATTAGGTCGACATTTAAATAACAAAATTTATTTACGTCAACTAAAATCTCAATAAAATAAGTCAACAATGTCAATAAAATAATATTATTAATATCTATTGTAAAAAATAGTCCTATAATTAATCATTGTTTTTCACATTGTTTATACCGAGTATAATAAAAAATTTTGTTCGAATCAAAAACATATTTATTTCGTGTTAATTACTCATCTGAAATAAAATAATTTACTGAAAATAAATACAGTCCTTAGGTCGACATTCAAATAAGAAAATTTATTTACGTCAACTAAAATCTCAATAAAATAAGTCGACAATATCAATAAAATAATATTATTAATATCCATTGTAAAAATAGTCCTATAATTAATTATTGACTTCCACATTGTTTATACCGAGCATAATCAAAAATTTTATTCGAATCAAAAACATATTTATTTCATGTTAATTACTCAACTGAAATAAAATAAATTACTAAAAATAAATTCAGTCCTTATACAAATAAGAAAATTTATTTACGGTAACTAAAATCTAGTTCGATCTACTAGATCATGTTTCTGGATGTATAGCATTGCGCTTTTATACTAGACACCACCTTAAGCCTTCCGGCTATAATCAAATAGATTTACATGTCTAATCTATAGCTTTCTCATCTATATCCTAGAAATTTTCCAACAGCAAAATTATCTTCTGCGCTGATTCTATCTATGCGCAATCGTAGATCAACGACACGACTGCGAAAATAGTTTGCAGTTGATTCTACATCAGCATCAGTGGATTAACGTATACTTAATGCGCTGCTGAGTTGTAGCCACGAGGCTGCAGTATTTATATGAATGGAGGGATAACAAGTGGCGTCATTTATGCGCTTTTGATCCAAAGTCCAGTCCGAAATATTTTGTTGTTGCAGTTTCAGACAAGAATCTGATGTTTACGAGTATCAAGTTCTTCGCTTCATTGCCAATGATTTAAACGATGTAGGATAAAAATTTCATTGGGAAAACCAGATATTAAATGGTTGAGAATATATTAGTTTGTGGCACTTTATGTGTGCAAATTAGAGAAATATATTCTTGAAATAAGATCATATAGTAGGCCAAAAGCATTATTAATTATACTTCCCCTACGGAAATAAAATATATGCAAGGTGTATAAAATATATGTTCATGGAAATTTCGATATCGACTATTTATATTTTGAGATTTACACAAAATATATGTAAACGAAAAATATATTTTAAATACTTTCATAACTGAATGATTTTGAATTATTATACATATTAAATCTTCAACTGTAAATGTTGCAAATTTTTTTTTTTACGACGTGTTTATTTTTTATATCAAAGATATTTTTATTTATAGTTTTTGATTTCATAGAAGAAAAAACGTCTTCAAACGTAAAAAATAATTATGTGAATTTTTCAAAAATGCACTTATTTACATTTTTATTTTAAAAAATGCCCAACATTTAGGAATTTTTTTTTCTTATCTATAAAGATTATTATGTATTTATTATTTTTGGTGTCATTTTTTATTTGGGCTATTTGCACCGGAAATTTTTTGACATATTGCTAGATCATTTTTCAAAAATGCACTTTTTTTACATTTTTATTTTTAAAAATGCCCAACATTTAGGAACTTTTTTTTCTTATCTATAAAGATAATTATGTATTTATTATTTTTGGAGTCATTTTTTATTTGGGCTATTTGTACCGTAAATTTTTTGACATATTGCTAGATCATGTGTATTCTGAATTAACTTCGGCTCGGATTAAGTGAATAAATTTATCTCACTAGCTGTTTCAGTCATTTCTCTCTCATGTTCTGTCTGAACTTCCCGGAAACACCGGTACTTGTTTATCGCTTTGCAGACAGATTCTCGACAATGGATTTACACGAGAACATTTATTAATCGCTTTCGTTGAAATATAATCCCTACAACATAATGACAAATATGACCAATTTAGCAGAATTATAAGCGCCATGAAAATAAAAATTTTAGGTAAAATAACTTTTACAATTTCATAATAATAATCTGAAGTCGTTATAAAAATATTTTCAATATTTTAAATTGCAAAGAGCACAAATTTTCAATAAAATCTCCCAAAAAACTATTTTAAAAAAATGGAAAATTGGGTTTTTTAATTTTATCTTTTAATGTAAATATATGTTCCCATTTTTTCCATTAAAAATTTGGAGAAATTTTATGTAATTTCTTTTCTTTGGAATCAGAAAAAAATTAAAAATCTTAGAATAAAAATTATACATTTTAATAAAATCATGGCAAGAATAAATGCATTTTTTTCAAGTGCATCTGTACAGACTCTATAATTCTTCTTTAACAATTACTATTTAATGTCCAGCGAAGGTCGAAAAGCTAAAAAAAAAATTCCAACTTCGCTTCAACTATTATGATTAAAAAAACAAAGGATGCAAAGTAAAACCTTACACATTGCTTCCTCTTTTATTTTTGGCTTCCTCATAGAGGAAGCTTAGCGAAAGATGAAAATTATTGACAAAATTGATGATTTTTGACGTTTTACGAAATCCAGAGTGACACCAATAAATTTTTAAAAAATTCAAAATCACGTAAAATCCGAACCGCTTTACCGATCATCACCAAATTTGGTACGTAGCAGGGCTGAATGTTATTTTTCCTGTGTAGAAAATTTCAGTCGATTAGTCGAAATTTTACGTGAATTAGAGCAAAACGAAAATTTTTCGAAAAATTCAAAATCTCATAAAAACCGAACCGCTTTACCGATTTGGCCCAAATTCAATACCAATGTTCGTATCACTTTGTTCAATTTTAATACGAAGTTTCAGCCCGATAGCTAAAAATTCGTTCGAGCTAGAAAAATTACGTACTTTTTTCAAAATTTCAAAATTCGCATAAAAATGAAATGCGTTAAGCGATTTTTGTAAAATTTGTACCAATTGAAGATTAACCAGTACTGTACATGTTGTTTAAATTTTAGCTGATTCGGTCGAATACTTTATAAGTTACAGTTATATGAATTCTTGGCCTTTCATCACACACACACACACACATACATCCGGACAATTTTTCTAAACCACTTTTCTCGACGTTTCAGACCATTCTAAACATTTTGACGTAAAAATCTCGAAAAAAAGAATCTTTCCTTCTGCGAGGAAGCAAAATCTTAGAATAAAAATGGCAAATTATTGTTGAAAAATAATAACTATTAATTGCAACTTATACATTTTAATAAAATTAGACATGATTTTATTAAAATGTATAAGTTGCAATTAATAGTTATTATTACTATTATTAACTTTTTTTTTTTTTTTTTTTTTTCTTAATCATAATAGTTGAAGCGAAGCTAGATTTTTTTCAGCTTCTCGATTTTCGCTGGATGTTAAATAGTAATTGATGGAGAAGAATTATAGAAATTGTGCTGATGCACTTGAAAAAAAATTGCATTTATTCCATTTTTAATAAAATGTGCCATTTTTTTTTAAATTTGCCATTTATAGTAAAAATGGCAAATTATTGTTGAAAAATAATAACTATTAATTGCAACTTATACATTTTAATAAAATTAGACATGATTTTATTAAAATGTATAAGTTGCAATTAATAGTTATTATTTTTCAACAATAATTTGCCAATTTTAATTTTAATAAAATCATGTCTAATTTTATTAAAATGTATAAGTTGCAATTAATAGTTATTATTTTGCAACAATAATTTGCCATTTTTATTATAAATGACAAATTTTTTAAAAAATTGCACATTTTATTAAAAATGGAATAAATGCAATTTTTTTTTCAAGTGCATCAGCACAATTTCTATAATTCTTCTCCATCAATTACTATTTAACGTCCAGCGAAAATCGAGAAGCCGAAAAAAATCTAGCTTCGCTTCAACTATTATGATTAAGAAAAAAAAAAAAAAAAAGTTCATCGACGAAGAGGAAGACGATTTATGATTGCAAGGACACGGGACCGAAGTGACCGGCACGTGGTGCGTGCGGATAACCTCGTGAATTATACCAAAGTGTTGAGCGCATGGCTGCATGAGTTATTGGAGCGTTGGGCGATGAATTTTGGTTAATTATGCGTCCACGGAAAGAGAACTCGACGAGCACTATATGAAAACTAAATTTTACGAGGATTTCATTATTTCCGAATAGATCACCTAATTTATAGAAAATTAACCATAATCTCCTGTTTTTTAAATTGATAATTTAAAAACCAAACGTCATATCTTGATTATAAAAAATTATAATTCGCTAAAATAATAGACATGAATTCAAACGAGCTGAATCGGTTCAACACCGAAATTGGCGGGTTCGCCGTCCAAGTGGCAGCCAGAGTAGACGCCGCTCGCCACACCCAGAAAACATTTCTCGAGGACTGACGCCCGCGTGTTTCTAAATTAAAACTTCTCCCCTGATCTTATTAATAAAGATCATTATTATCTTCTGTTGGTTGAAAATCATTTGGTGATGATATACCTGCCGGAATACATTGCTAATTCGATGCCTCATGTGTCATATGAGTGATAACATGTATTTATTAACCCGCGTAATTCAAATTTGTCACTCCCATAAAAATTTAAAAAATAGTTTTCTGGAAAGCATATTTTTAAAATAAATCATAATTTAATTTTTTGTTTAATATAAATTATTATTTTATGTTATTAATAATAAAGTTATAACATGTATCTATTAGCCCGCGTAATTTTAATTTAAGTCACTCCCATAAAATGTTTAATTATTTTTTGAAAAGCATATGCTTAAAATATATCATAATTTAATTTTTTGTTTAATATAAATTATTATTTTTCTCACAATTATTAGTGAAATTTTCCAAAAAATTTATTATCTGTTCTGTTATACCCAATGGAAAAATCATACATGCGAGTATAGTCTCAAAAAATATATATGTATATGTCTTTGTAATATTGTATGTATTGTAGTTATATATTTGTTTTATATGAAGGTATTAAAAAAATGTCTCCTTAATAATTTCGCCTTTTTCATATACGAGGTTTTGCATATATTATATTTATATGCACATTATATATATTTTGTGTACGAACGTATTTTTGTATATATTTTGCAATATATAATTGTTTCTATGGGGCGACAATCTTGTCTGTAAGACACTAAAAATGTTAACCATTTTCGTAAAGTATCGTGAATTTTACTTCTTAAATTTCGTAAATGGTTCTGACAGTTTCTATGGGGTTTACATTTTTTTTCAACATGAAATAATAACAAAAAATAATAATTTTTCCGAAACTAATGAGGGTTCAAAATCTATTCTGTAAGACGCTAAAAACTTAAGCAATTTTCGTAAAGTTTCGTGAAACCTATTTCTTGAATCTTGTAACCGGTTCTGTAATAATTTAATCAACAATAGAAATAATTTAATCATAAATTTCCACGCTGAAATTTTAGGCATTTTCGTGAAACTTACTTCTTGAATCTTGTAATTGGTTCTGACTATTTTTATGGGGTTTACACTTTTTTTTTTCGTAATGAAATAATAACAATAGAAATAATTTAATCATAAATTTCCACGCTGAAATTTTAGGCATTTTCGTGAAACTTACTTCTTGAATCTTGTAATTGGTTCTGACAATTTTTATGGGGTTTACACATTTTATTTCATCATGAAATAATAACAAAAAATAATAATTTTTCCGAAACTTATCAGGCCTCACAATCTTGCACGTAAAACGCTAAAAATGTTAGGCATTTTCGTAAAGCATCGTGAAATTTACTTCTTGAATTTTGTAAATGGTCCTGACAGTTTTTATAGAGTTCACACATTTATTTTACCATGAAATAATAACAAAAAATAATAATTTTTCCGAAACTATTGGGGTTTCAAAATCTTTCCTGTAAGACGCTAAAAACTTAATGAAATAATAACAATAGAAATAATTTATTCATAAATTTCCACGCTGAAATTTAAGGCATTTTCGTGAAACTTACTTCTTGAATCTTGTAATGAGTTCTGACAATTTTTATGGGGTTTACACTTTTTTTTTTCGTAATGAATTAATAACAATAGAAATAATTTAATCATAAATTTCCACGCTGAAATTTTAGGAATTTTCGTGAAACTTACTTCTTGAATCTTGTAATTGGTTCTGACAATTTTTATGGGGTTTGCACATTTTATTTCATCATGAAATAATAACAAAAAATAATAATTTTTCCGAAACTAATCAGGCCTCACAATCTTGCACGTAAAACGCTAAAAATGTTAGGCATTTTCGTAAAGCATCGTGAAATTTACTTCTTGAATTTTGTAAATGGTCCTGACAGTTTTTATAGAGTTCACACATTTATTTTACCATGAAATAATAACAAAAAATAATAATTTTTCCGAAACTAATGGGGTTTCAAAATCTTTCCTGTAAGACGCTAAAAACTTAATGAAATAATAACAATAGAAATAATTTATTCATAAATTTCCACGCTGAAATTTAAGGCATTTTCGTGAAACTTACTTCTTGAATCTTGTAACTGGTCCTGACGGTTTTGCGTCTGGTGGTCGTGACCTCGTAAGTTTCCTCGACGGTAGGTCCATCGTCGTCGGGTTCCTCGACGAGTTCGGCGCTCGCCTCGACCTCGGTGCTCGTTGGTTCTTCCGTCACTTCCATGCTCGTCCTCGTGTTATCCGAATTTTCCGTGTCAGCCTCCAGCTTCGTTGAATTTTACGTGCGACAAACGATTTATTATCACGAGTCACGAGTTGTAAAAACGTCCCTGAACGTTTGAGTCTGCGGTTTCCCGTAAAACCGCACGTCTGACCAAAGTGGGCGATTACTACTGCCACTGAATTACGTTCAAACAGTAGATAACGACGTTGCGGATCAGACAACGAATTAAATAATATTCTTCGTCTGTTTTCCCTGCAATTTTTAACGATACTTTAAAAAAAATATTTCAGCCACAGAACTTTGAGAAAATTGCCGAAAATACGCGTAGATCTTTCACGAAAACGTTATTTATTGGCTATTATTTATTACTGATATTTTTTTCCCATCGCTTTTTTTTTCTTTTTTTTTTTTATAATGAAGATATTAAAAAAAAAGATAACTTGTGAGATGAACACTGGAACGATGAATATTTACACAGGGAATAGGGGGCGCTTTAACTTTTCTTCGGCGCGGGTTTAACGCGGTACGTAGTCGCTCCGCGCGATATAAACTAACGTCTGTTGTAACTATTCCGGGATCGTCTGCGCTTAGCGAGAAGACTGGCCGAACTGAACGCCCTGCTCTTGGTCGTCGTCTTGCTCGACGTCGACGTCGATGTCTACGTCGTCGTGGAGAGCGGCTGCTACTGCTACGACCGCCACCACCACCCCGTGGGCCCCTCGGAAACGGACGCGGTTCACGGCGAAAATAGAATCCGAGTTTTCTTCCTTTCGGTATATACAGTGTAGTAAAGTTCTTCTGTCGTATAGATGTATGGCTACGAGACTCTCGAGTAACGCTGATCAATGCTTTTTGCTGAAACAAAAAATTTTAAAAACATTACGAAATTTTTTTTTTATTTCGCGTAAATATTTAAAAAATAATTGAATATTAATTTTTATAAATGTTGTAGTTTTTTAAAATGTGTTTTTAATTCTCAGGTTATGGTTATTTATTGTACGGTAAAAAGTATTGAGCATTTTTTGCTGAAAAAATAACAATAAAACGTTATGAATTTTTTTTTCGCGTAAACATTAAAAAAAAATTTGAATATTAATTTTTATAAGGAAGTTGTAGTTTTTTTAAATGTGTTTTTAATTCTCAGGTCATGGTAATTTATTGTACGGTAAAAAGTATTGAGCATTTTTTGCTGAAAAAAATAACAATAAAACGTTACATTTTTTTTTAATTTCACGCAAATATTAAAAAAATAATTGAAAATAAATTTTTATAAAAGTTGTAGTTTTTTAAAATGTGTTTTTAATTCCCAAGTTATGGTAATTTATTGTACGGTAAAAAGTATTGAGCACTTTTTTGCTGAAAAAAATAACAATAAAACGTAATGAAATTTCTTTTTTATTTCACGTAAAAATTAAAAAAATAATTGAATATTAATTTTTATAAAAGTTGTAATTTTTTTAAATGTATTTTTAATTCCCAGATTATGGTAATTTATTGTACGATAAAAAGTATTGAGCATTTTTTGCTGAAAAAATAACAATAAAACGTTATGAATTTTTTTTTATTTCACGTAAATATTTAAAAAATAATTGAATATTAATTTTTAGAAAAGTTGTAATTTTTTAAAATGTGTTTTTAATTCCCGGATTATGGTAATTTATTGTACGATAAAAAGTAATGAGCATTTTTTTACTGAAAAAAATAACAATAAACGTCATGAAAAAAATTGTAAAAATTCGACATAAACATTAAAAAATTATTCGAATACAAATTTTTATGAGTTGTAGTTTTTTAAATGTGCCTTTAATTCTAAGGTTGTGGTAATTTATTGTACGATAAAAAGTATTGAGCATCTTGTGCTGAAAAAAATAACAATAAATCGTTATGAAAAAAATTGTGACATAAACATTAAAAAATTATTTGAATACAAATTTTTATGAGTTGTAGTTTTTTAAATGTGACTTTAATTCTGAGGTTGGGATAATTTATTGTACGATAAAAAGTATTAAGCATTTTGTGTAAAATAAAAATTCACACAAACATACAAAAATGTACTAAATATTTTTTTTTAGAAAAAAAGTTGTAGTTTTTAAAATGTGCCTTTAATTCCAAAGTATTGAACATTTTGTGTAGCAATTAAAATTTTATTTTTGTATTCTGATTTAATGAGGCTTCGCAACATGATTTTACTGTTTATTATTTGGTTTGAGATTTATTTGAATTTTGTCTGTGGTGTATAGGTTTCATCCAATGGGATTTGTTTTGCCACCTGTTGCCATACTGGCGCGGCTTCGTTACTATATATATATATATAGTGCTGCTGTTCTTATTACACTGGAGAAATTTCTATTTCCATTAGACGCTCATCTTTGTATTTTTGACCTATAATTATAACGTTACAGGCTGTCGAAAATATTAAAACTTTTATTTAGGACTGAACTGTAAAAAAATGAAAGCTAATACAATATCATTTTATCCAATATTTATTGCTATCATACAGTTTGAAAAAAAGTTAAGCTCTTTTTCTGGTAATCCAATTTTTTCAAGACAATTCTTTCGATCCATTTTCGTTTTCCCCACCTGAAGTTTTCGATTTCTTGTCTATTTGTTAAAAAAACATTTCTCGTCTATTCGTTGTTAAAAAAAAGGCTCTTGATTTTTTTTAACTACGATTTTTTATAATATTTCGAAGTTTCAGCGTAAAAGTGCATAAAATTTTTTCAAGCCCTGTAATTTTTAAAAGCTCTATTTGAATTTCTGTTAATTTATAGTGAAAGAAAAAATAACAAAAAAAAATTAGGTCATAAAAATTATGATAATCCCAACATTTTCGTAGAGCAGTTAAGATGTAAAGGACTAAAAAAAACAAACCACAGAATTGAAAGAAAATTTTGTATTCACTACTTTTTATAGACGTGCACAACTTTTAAAAAACCGCGAGGTAATCTATGCGATTTATTTTCGCCTACATTAATAAACCCGCGTATCGTGTTTTGCCTGCTCCACTGTTGATCTGACTTTTCTGCACACAACTTTACTCTCGCTTCACTGGTTCTCTGGATGAGAGAAAAGAAAATAACTATATTGTCTGGTTCAACGAACTAGGAGCGCGAGGCGGTAACAGACTCGATTATGTTTCACTGAATAACCTCACGCAATTCTTTTTTTCAACAGCCGAGAAGAAATGAGGCAGCGAGAAAGAAATGAAAATTGTGAGTTTCACTGAGATATTTGACAAGCAAAATTGTAAATTTCCATTTAAAAAAATATATTTTGTAGCACTGTTTTTTTTGGTCATTTTCATTTTATAAAAATAGACTGTAGTGATTATAAAATTGAGTGTAAATATTTAAATAGCTGCAAAAAAAAAATACTAATTTGTGCTCAAATATTAGCTTTACTTAATGATTTTTTTAAAGCCACGTTATATGTAAAAATAAGAAGATTGGCTGAGATTTTACAAAGCAATTGAGTCTTTAGATAAATAGTAGTAAGTCTTAAGAGAGTTAAATTTTTTTGCTGAACGCTGAAATCTGAAGAACCTAAATTTACAGGTGAGTCATTTCGCCCCAGTAAATCCCTATGAAATAAGAAAATATATTTCACAAGACACTTTTTTTTTTGTAATTTAGATTTTATAATAATAGACTGTAGTGATTATAAAATTGGGTGTAAATATTTGAATAGTTTTAAAAAATACTAATTTTCCCTCAAATATTGGAACAAATGATTGAAAAAAAAAGATGCAAAGTAGAACCTTGCACATTGCTTCCTCATTATTTTTCGCTTTTTACAAAGCTCCCTCTGTGAGGAAGCAGTATGTTATTCAATTTTGGCTTCCTCATAGAGGAAGCTTTGTAAAAAGCGAAAAATAATGAGGAAGCAATGTGCAAGGTTCTACTTTGCATCTTTTTTTTTTATACCTTGTGTTTCTTTTGCAGAGGTGTTTTATACAGCTATAAATCACCTCTGCAAACACCGTTACATCTAATTTTGATTAGATACAAATTTTTGTCGTACTTTCTCAACTTTTCCGGAAGTTATAGCGAAAATCTACATTTTTTTTTAAATGAAAAATGGTGTAAAATCCGAACGACTTTACCGATCATCACCAAATTTGGTACATGGCATTTCCGAATGCTATTTTTCGTCTGTACAAAATTTCTGTTCATTTGTTGAAATTCGACGTAATTTAGATCAAAATCTATTTTTTTCGAAAAATTCAAAATTCTATAAAACCCGAACCGCTTTACCGATTTCGTCGAAATTCAATACCATACAACATTGAACGTATCTTCAGTTATGAAGAACTATTTAGCCAAATCGGCGAACTTTTACGAAAGTTAGAGCGACCACGCCCTTTTTTCAACAAATTAAAATCAACATAAAATCTTAATGACTTCACATATTTTGGCAAAAATTACAACATTCAAAGAGGGGCAGCTACTCTACTTGCGTGCCAAATTTGAGCCGGATCGCTCGAACGGTTACCGAGTGAGAGGAGATTGAATTTTCGAAGCCCAGCACACACACACATACATACATACGGACATTTTTTCTAAACCACTTTTCTCGACGTTTTAGGTGATTCTAAGCATACTGACATGAAAATCTCGAAAAAAAAAATTTCATGAAAACAAAGCTTCCTCTATGAGGAAGCAAAATGAAAGAGATAGTTTTTGCAGCTATCCAAAAGTTTGCATATTGTATTATAATCGCTACATGTTATTATTACGAAATCATAATTATATAACGTATCGTATCATATTTATTTCTTGGCTAAATGCCAAAGATTCCAACTATTTTTCTCTGCGGACGTTAAAAGACTTTCTTTTCTTTTTTTTTATAAAATAAAAAGTTTTGAATTTGTAAGCAGAAACAAGTTTTTTCTGTAGTTAAAAATACAACTTGAGCATGATAGTGAAAATCAAAGACATCATGAAAAAAAAATTTATATCGCTTTGAATTTTCCGACCGGAAGTCGGATTTTATAATTCTGTAATCAGAAACGACCAAAAGTCACTTTTTTTTAAACACATTAAAAAGATTTGCAATGTTTTTATTTCCTGTTAAAACATACAATTTGAAAACGACAGTGAAGAAAAAAAGTCGATTTTATTTTATTATATTATTTTAAATGTCGATGAAAATTCCAATTTCGAATTGCCGGTTTATTAATAATTAATATAATTACATTATTACTAATTTTCGTAGTTCTTCGATAAAAATTGACTGGATTTTGTTTTCCTTCTTCTAATATGTCTGTAATAACCTTCTTAAGATGTCAAAGATTTAAAAAATTGGTAACCTCAGAAATCCTGAGAATTATCGCATCATGTCATGGAGATTTCGGGATACGAAAAGTCACACGACTACAAAAAAAATGATTTTCCGGTAATTTATCATCGTTGCTATAAAATGACAGTGAAACTAAATGCTGTGATTTCTGTGTGACGAGTAGAGTATCAAATCTTGATAACAAGTTGGTTTTTCCAGGTGGGACGAATAAAACCACACGGAACGACAGCTGCAGCTGCCGGTGATGCTGCGACCATTAAAATTCTTTTTAATAACAAAAAACGAAAAGCCAAGGCAATGAAAACCAAAGGTAAAACAAAACGAATTAACTCGTGAAGAACAAAAAAAATATTTGCCCTCTTTTGACTCTATCAACTCAGACAGAAAAATATAGTTTCATATATTTTCAATAAATAGCGCCAAAAAGTTCTATATGTTGCATATATTTTACACTATTAATAATAATTAATGTAAATTTCCATTTCGCTTAAAAGAAGTTTTTTTAAAAATAAAAACTGGTATATTGAATTTGATATGCAAGTGAAATGTAAAATTGCAATAATTTCTACTAAATTTTATAAAAATTAAAAAATTTAATATAAAAATTTGTAATTTTACTGCAATTGTGCATTTAAATATTTCAGCTGATGAATAAAATATGTGGTAATATAAATTTGCAAACATTTTTAACAGTGTATAAAATATATATATATATATATTTAGGGCGAGAAAGTTTTATATGTCGAATATATTGTGCATATATTTCTATTTCCATGTGGGCGAATCTTCGACGAGAATAATTACAGAAGTGATGGGTAGTCGTATGGTTTTAATGGAGACTGATATTTCCAACGATGAAGATGATGATGATGATGATAATGACAATGACAACGACAACGACTCCAGCAATAAATCCGATGTTAACATCAATGCCTGCGGCTTTCCGTACTACAGGTTGTTCTTCCTCGAGGCTATTCCTCCGTTTTCTTTTGCTGCACTGAACTTTCCCTTCCTGTAACACCTAATATGTCAAATGAAAGGGATACTACTTTCTATGAGACTTTATGTACACTGAGAGAAAAATCTAGTAATGTAAAAAAAAATATATAGTTAGACCGACGATAATCTTACTATAAACTGTAATTCCCAGGAGGAACGTCTCTATTTTATGGTTATAGAAAATATAATTATAGTAGCAATCATCAAAATGATAATAGTTTCAATTATGCCGTTTCGTTGCATATACGATTTCAACGTTTGTTCCTAATAAGCCAATACGCAGACTCTACAGAATCCAACTCTACACATCACCAACCTACAAGATTAACTCTACACAACACCTACTCTATACAACACCAACTTTACAGAACACCAACTCTACACAAGCACCAAATCAACAAAAAAACATTCAGCAAAACTCTCCAAGGCGAAACTCTCCACGACAAAACTCTCCAAGGTAAAACTCTACACAGGCAAAACTCTCCATGACAAAACTCTCCAAGGTAAAACTCTACACAGGCAAAACTCTACACAGGCGAAATTCTACACAGGCGAAACTCTACGCAGGCAAAACTCTGCACAGGCAAAACTCTCCATGACAAAATTCTCCAAGGTAAAACTCTACACAGGCAAAACTCTACACAGGCAAAACTCTACACAGGCAAAACTCTACACAGGCAAAGCTCTCAACGGCAAAATTCTACACGGCCAAAACTCTCCACGATAAAAGTGACGTTTTTAACCCGATTCACCAAAATTACAACTCTACACTTGGAATTTTGGTGAATCGGGTTATGTGTAGAGTCGGTGAAAATCCTGATTTACAGCGTTAAAGCTGTGTACAGTTTTGTAATGATGAATTAAGCATGCGTTGAATATATCTCGGGACAATTTTGTGGGGGAGAATTTTGTCGTGGTGACTTTTATCGTGGAGAGTTTTACCCGTGTAGAATTTTGCCGATGAGAGTTTTGCCTTGGAGAGTTTTATCGTGGAGAGTTTTGCCTGTGTAGAGTTTTGCCTTGGAGAGTTTTGCTGAATGTTTTTTGTTGAATTCGTGCTTGTGTAGAGATGGAGTTGTGTACAATTGGTGCATGAGTAGAGTTGGTGTTGTGTAGAGTTGGTGTTGTGAAGAGTTGGTGTTGTGTAAGTTAGTGTTGTGGGTTGGTGATGTGTAGAGTTGGATTCTGTAGAGACTGCGTGTTGCCTCCAATAACCTTGCAAGTATCATTTATTGAACCAGATTATCATCGCTTCAACCATAAAACATTGCAAACCTTCCTATATTCGTTTTATCATATGAAATCGTTAAATCAATGTTTTTCTCTCAGTGTAGGTTTATGAAAAAAAAACGTATATTCGTTTTTTCGTGGAGCAAACTTTTTAATTAATGGGTATAGACGAAAAGATATATTAAGGGGGTTAAGATTTAAGGGCCTTTGAAAGTTGAAAATAACGTGATTTTTGGGATTTTTTTCGAAAAAAAATATGCGCCTAATTAGGAAGTCGAAAAAATTATGCATTTCGACCCTAGGGAGAAAATAGTTTTTCACCATACCTGCGCGGAAAGTTCGACTTTCCGCCCTACGGGCTTTACGTAATTCGAACTTTCCGCTGCAGATATGGTGAAAGATAATATACTCCACTGGGGAGTAAAAGTAGACTTCCCTCCCTAGTGGCGTAATATACTATTTCTCTTAAGTGTTGAGCGCAATTTTTCAGTATGACGTCGGAAAACTGCAGTTTTTTCAAACTTCCGAAAAGTGCATTTTTTTAGAACGAGGCCGAAACAATAATTTTTCCGTTTTTTTAATCATTAAAAGAATTATCTTTAGTGCTCAATTTTCTATTAAAATATACATATATTAAACTAGTGCAGCCGTTTTTTTTTTTTTCAAGAAAATATTGATAAATGACAGATTTAAGGGAATGTAGCAAATAAATAAATAAATAAATAAATTTGTCGTAGAAGTTGGTGCAACGGTCGAATGGAGGATGCCGTACTCGTTAAGGATGCCTGCGTGTCTTGTACGATTCTGCCACCAAATTCAAATAATTCAAAGAGTTCGTCGTTGGAGAAACAATTGCTGAAGCAAATCAAGACAGAATACAACGACTTATCATCGATAACACGAAAAATCAGTGCATATACAAAGGATATTATCACGAGTCTTGCCACGAAAACCGTTAAAAAATCGTCAATAACCGAGAACGAAGATGAAAATTGTACTTCTGAGCGAGAACTCGAGATGCAACCAATAGCTATGCAATATTTTGACAAAACTGGTAAACCCTGCTTGAAATTAAGACTCCGAGATTCGAAGGATTTTTCAAAAGAGCAACAAGCCTTAAATAATCGTGGTTGTATCCAAAACCGTCTTAATCCTAAGCATAAACGTCAGGAATTAATGCAGAGGATATTTCCCGATTCATTTCGTACTGTCGACGAAACGTCTTCGAATTGCAGTAGCTCATCGATCTACAATTATCTCATGTTCACTGGACGACGAAAGGCAACGATTCAGAAAAAATATTCCAGCAACAAAATGTACAATACGCCGAAAATATCAGATTTATGGAAAAATTGAACATATCCGTTTGCAATCATTACAAATACAATTATGCGTAAAATTATTATCGGGGTCCTTATCCGTCTAAATAATGATAACACCAAAATCAGAGTAACATATCTATACACTTAGTAATATTAGTCTTTGTACTAACATTTTAAAAAGGTAAACATTGTTTCGTAAAAAATATTGTAAACCCGATTTTATTATCAAATAATAAACGAAACACCCTACTCAACGATAATAATCAGGCTGAAGGACTTCGGTCAATGGGCAATTGCGTACCTTACATTTGTATGTATATAAATGCTATACGAAAAAAAAAAAAAAAAAAAAAAAAAAATTAAATTTGTACGCATTGTTAATAAACAAACAGTTACTACTATTATTATCGGGGATATACAATTTCTCTATTACAAAAATGCAGTCCTGATTAATATTTGCTGATTAATCTCACTTATTTTAGACTGACGCTTTCTCTCCTTTAGAAAAATTAATGGTAGCTACAAATATGTATAGCTAATTCGCCGATATTTTTTACAACTTATTACTCTCACGCGAAACACTCGTGTTAATGTTTACTAGTCATGCTGCGAATATATTCATTAGACTAACGTTAAAACTATTACGCGAATTACAAAAGAAAACTCTGGATTAAACAAATGTTTAGGAGAGAAATCTGTACCTACTATTTCTATTATCTTGGCAGCTTCGTCGCTTTCTCACAACTTCTCTAAAAATTACGACGATGTCCAAAGTGAAAAAGAAAAACTTTCGACAATAATAAAAACGACCTTCGAAATAACCAAAAACAACTACTACTGATTTTTTTTTTTTTTTGTTTGCTTTGAAAATTAGTTTTTTCTGTGCAAAAAAGCAATTATCTTTTTGGTCATTTCAGCAGTTACTTTATGACAAAAAAAATTACAGTTATCGTGATTGCTACGTACAAAATACAGACAAAGTTTTTCCTCTTCTTTGTGTACCAAAAAACAAAAGAAAAAGAAATCTGATACTAAGTTTCACCGCGAAACTCGTCAGAGTTTATATCTATTCAGCGAGTGTCCTGATTGGCTGAAATTCGACTATTGGTCAGCTGTAGCCAATCAGCAGAGTCGAACACGTGTATATATTTCTTCTGAATGTCATGTTTAGTCTAGTTCGAGCTCTGCAATCGCCTTTTATGTTTTCCAAGCAACAAGTATATCCAGTGTTTACATTAACCCAAATTTTCGATTGTTTAATCGAACACAATCTGATTGACACATCCAGAGCATTTGTGTTTATTTAAAACGGAAACACATATTGATAAAGTATTAAAAGCAAAGAATTTATAGGTTATACATTGTTTGTATACAAAATTGACAACCGGAAAGACTTTTTGCAAACTTTATTGCAACAATTGCCGAGCTTTGTAACAAAAAGTGTTTTAAATGAACGCAACAATGTTTTCGGGCGCTGATAATTTCGACGCCAAGTGGAAAAGTATTTTAATAGACGATGCAAAATATTCTATTTGCACTTTGGAAAGAGACGGAAGCTGGAAAATATCTTTGACTAATCTCGTTGAGATTTGGACCGAGGATTTGGATAGAGGAAAGATATTACAAAAGTGTGAGGTATTCCTTTATTTTATCGCATGCGATTCTATATCGTTTATTTAAATTTGAAAAAAAAAGCCTGTAACGGAAAGATTGATATTTTAGAAATTGAATCCAAGCTTGAGTATCGAAGACATCGATGTGCATCAAATTGTGAGTCAAATACTCGAAGATATACCGAAACACGCCGCCAAAATATCGGTGGAACAAATTAAGTTGAGCTGCGAATTGGAAGGCGGTATTTTTGAATTTGCTATCGACTTTACGAAAGGCAGCGCACAGCAACTTTGGGAAGAAGTTACGATGCCTTTGTGTCTCGCAGCTGGCGAGTTGAGAAGGAGACACACAATTTTGTTGGATTTAATTAAGAAAAAAGATACTGAGATATTGGAATACCAACTCAGTGGCGCTGAATTGATCAGAAGTAAGGGAATTGTTGAAAAATGTATTTGTACAGTAATAAAAATATATACCAAGTGCTACGTCAAAAATATATCCTGCCACAAACATTGAGTGATAAAAAAACATGCAAAAAAACTATCGATTTCCTCAAAAGTATTGACAAGTATTGAAATCTGTAAACTAATATTTGGACACTCTTTTATATCTCCATTTATGTAAATTTTTTTTTTTTTTTTATACAGTTGCTGAAGTCTGTCGTCAAAGCGACTATAAATAAATTTAAAAAAAAAGCAACAAATATTAAGAGATATATGGATGTATGATAAAAAGAATGTACGATATGTAAAAAGCTAGAATATGTAAAGTTTATACGTATGTTCACTTGAATTATGTATAATAATACTGGAATATTTTTTACCAAAATTAAGGATAATTTTAGTAGCTACATTTTAGTAGTTTCTGTTATATGAGATGTTAACTTAAAAGACCAAATTTTTGCTAATTTTCATCAAAATTTTTTAACATTTTTTGCTTATAGTTACAGTTTTGTATTTTTCATGTCAAAAAATTGGGCTAAGTAGATAAAATATAATCATTTTTTTGGCTAGCTTCAATTTGAACAATTTATTTAAAACAGATTGTTTCAAACTTTGAAAAGATCAATTTTTTGCTAATTTTCATCAAAATTTTTAAACATTTTTTGCTTATAGTTATAGTTTTGTATTTTTCAAGTAAAATAATTGGCCTAAGTAGATAAAATGTAATCTTTTTCTTGGCTAGCTTCAATTTCAACAATTTCTTTAAAACAGATTATTTCAAACTTTGAAGACCAAATTTTTGCCAATTTTCATAAAAAAATTTTAACATTTTTTGCTTATAGTTACAGTTTTGTATTTTTCAAGTAAAATAATTGGCCTAAGTAGATAAAATGTAATCATTTTCTTGGCTAGCTTCAATTTCAACAATTTCTTTGAAACAGATTGTTTCAAAATTTGAAAAAAACAAATTTTTTGCCAATTTTCATAAAAATTTTTTAACATTTTTTGCTTATAGTTACAGTTTTGTATTTTTCACGTCAAAAAATTGGCCTAAGTAGATAAAATGTAATCATTTTCTTGGCCAGCTTCAATTTGAACAATTTATTTAAAACAGATTGTTTCAAACTTTGAAAAGACCAAATTTTTGCCAATTTTCATCAAAAATTTTTAACATTTTTTGCTTATAGTTACAGTTTTATATATTTCAAGTAAAAAAAATTGGCCTAACTAGATAAAATGTAATCATTTTCTTGGCTAGCTTCAATTTCAACAATTTCTTTAAAACAGATTATTTCAAACTTTGAAAAGACCAAATTTTTGCCAATTTTCATTAAAAATTTTAAACATTTTTTGCTTATAGTTACAGTTTTATATATTTCAAGTAAAAAAAAATTGGCCTAAGTAGATAAAATGTAATCATTTTTTCGGCTAGCTTCAATTTGAACAATTTCTTTAAAACAGATTGTTTCAAAATTTCCAAAGAGTTTTTTTTTAACATTCTCACTAAATTAATTGATTGTTAAGTCTTTGGAATGAGTCAATAAAGAAAGTTGATTTTCTTTAATCACGTTTATTATTTAATTTAACATTTCAGAGCACATTAAGACAGAACCTTTTCACGAAGACTTATTTAAGAAAAATGCACCAACTCAGAATGCAGAAAGTTGCCATGAAGCTTTTCAAAGAATAATGGAATTGCAAGGAGATGTTAAAATGGAAAGACGTTCTGTAAAGACTGAAGCCCCAAAAACGAGGTAAGAATATCATTTCGATTGTTTACTAGATATAAACAGAATTGTAAATCCCCATTAATTCAAGAAATACAGATTGAATTACAGTTTATTTTGTAATTAGAATATCATAATAATAACCTGTAGTGATTATAAAATGGAGTGTAAACATTTAAATAGCTGCAAAAAAATCGTAATTTGCAAACACACAAAAAATACTTTTTACATGTTATTCAAATAGGAAATACAAAAGGTCGTTGCGCCAGCTCTACAAAAATTTGTACAAATCTTTCCTTTATCGAAGGCCAATATTAGAGTTCAAATTATTGTTTTTTGATGTGGCAAGTAAAAAAAAAGTTTTTTTTTCTAATGTGTAAATTATCTTTTTAAATACATTACATTATTTTGAAATCATAAAGCGAATTGTATCGTTATCTTTAATTCTATATGCATTAGGAATTTACAACTCTGGAAATAATTGCCCTTTGAAAATTAAATAGAGCAGTGAAAGTTTTTGTATAAAGAACATTAAAATTTTTATCGAGGCCCGGTGATTCATGTAAAATTCTTTCACCAGTTTCCCGGCGAGTCTTGTTCAGACTGTGATAAGTACCGCGACGAATGACGAGGCCAAATCAAAAAGTGGCAAACGCTTTCGTCATACATTGTTGAGCGTAGAAGGTCCTGCTAGAAAAAAGCGCCGACGTTGCGTCGAATGTTATAGAAAACGACGACAAAGCGGTTTGTCCGCGACAGATGCAGCATCCTTAACGAAGCAAGTGAAAACTTACTGCAACAATTGCTCGGAAAAACCACATTTGTGCTTACCATGCTTTAACTCTATACACGAAAATATGTAACTTCGCTATGAATGCGAATACAAGAGAATTGTAAATATATTTTTTATTGTATATAATACGAAATATAGTATAAATGAAATTTATTTGTAACAAATAAAGTCACTCCCTTTGTATAGCTAAATTTTGGCATGATTCACTGGTAATTAATTCTGGATAAAAAAAAAATTTAACAAAGATGCCTATGATGTTTATAGCATTAATAGCTAAGTTAATAGTAATTTTTTTTTCCATCCGAATTTGCGTGAAACTCGGATTTCTTCCATAAAAATCTTCTCGCACAAAATCTGAGATCGTATAAAGAAATTCCGCATCAATTAATTCCAAATTATAAATACAAATTCGATTTCTGAAGAATATAAAATGTCCTATTAATTATTCGCGTGAACTGAGTTATTTTTTCGTAAATTAATTCCGATACATTTTTTTTCTACGTCTTCAGATCCATTTTTTTTATACTGGTGTAATTTTTCAATTACGTACAAATAATTTTTCAAATCTTAGTTAAATAAAATATTATACGATTGATATTTATTATTTACAAATATAATCACTGCCCTTTACTTGACTGGTTATTTTTCCGTAAATTAATTGCAATACATTTTTTTTCTACGTCTTCAAATCCATTTTTTTTATACTGGTTTAATTTTTCAATTACGTACAAATAATTTTTCAAATCTTAGTTAAATAAAATATTATACGATTGATATTTATTATTTACAAATATACTGCCCTTTACTTGACTGGTTTTTTTTACATGAGACATCGATCGGCCGTTTTGTAAATAAAACAAAATCGTGTGTCTCATGCCACGAGTCACCGGTGACTCATAGTGACTTTTGCACATTTTGTATGTTTCAGTCAAACGGAGGCACTAAATATTGTCGAAACTTCGGTCAATATTGAAGAAACTTCAATAAAGATTGAAGTAGAGGAACATGTGAACGAAAACAAAACCGATCTAGTCATAAATAATGAAACGTCAGCCAAAATCGAAGATAATCCAACTCCAGAAACAGTGAATCAAGAGTCAAACGGCGTTTTACCGAAGGTTGAAAAAAATAGTTCACCGGAAACTTCGCAAGTTCCAAAAGAATCTAAATCGGAGACGGAAATAAAAAATGGCAAAATGGACACACTAAAAAGAACACGAAGTGCTCCAGCTTTGCGAACAAAACGTACGAGAAAAAATATCCACGATTTTATAAAATGAAGATTTATGGTAGTATTTGTTTAATTATGTTTTTATTGAATTTGTTATTAATATATTTTGTTATATCTATTATTGATAATTCGTTGCGAAAGACGATTGTCGATAATGTAGGTAAAAAGTGTGCATTTTATTTATTATACTGACTCAAACATCAAGTTGTACAATTGCCCTACAAACTTAGAAACTAATAATGCTAAGAAATACACAATCTAATAATCAGTTTTTTTTTTAAATCGAAATTTCGCACGTTTCTTGCATCGTTCAGAGGTTGAAAAACTTAACGAGTAGAGATTCGAAAAAGCTACAGTTTGGGAGAAGCTTCGAGCCCGCAATTCACATTTTCTTGGCAGTATCTGTGACAAACGAACCTTGAAATCGTTCTTTGTTTTCAGGAACTTTGTGCATTATTACTTTTTTTTTTTTACTCGACATTCAAGTCGAATTGTATTTTTATATTGTTTCTCATACTCGCCAAATCACAGCGTGAATCAAATGTGCAATAAGTCTGTTATTGACGTTAACGTTGTTGTGGTATTCAATTATTATTACATAAAAATTAAGACAATATCTTGTTTTTTTATGTAATTGCAATTTTTATGCTGAAAAATTAAGGCGATTCATTTTTTTATGCAGCTGCTCATTGAGATCTTCGTTATTTATCACATAAAATTGAATTCACCCAAAAGGGCCAGTCTTAAACAATTAAGTGTGATTAAAAGTAAAATATTAAAAATCCATTTTTCTTTCAAAATTTTCATAATTCGCTCACCAGCAGAGCAAATAATTGTTTACGATTGGTCTTTTTGTTTAAATCCATTTATTGTGAGAGAAAAAAATTGCAATGCAGTGACACAGAATTTTTGTTTCTATCCACAACAACCTTAACGCGTTAAAAAACAAATGTTTAATTTAATAAAACAAGTAAATCAACAAAACAACGTACGAACTAATGGTCTAATGATAGATCTCGTAGAGAAGCCAGCTCCAAATAAGATCTTTCTTCGTTTATTGGCGAAACGAACCCGCGTTCACCGAGTTAAGAAAAAAATTAATTTCTTTCTCGTCGTTACCAAAAATTCGAAATTTTAGTTGCCGTTTAATTGATAACAGTTTAACTGACGAAAATATGACGAAGACGAGAACTAACGACAATTGGTTTAAGGGTGCACGGTGGAAAAGGTATAAATGTATACTAATACGAGACTAATCCATTCTCATCTTCGCTCGCCGCCCTATTCGATACCCTCGAAAGCATTTTTACGTAGAGACCCTAGCAAGTCGTGTCACCGCAATTTTAACCGCAATTAACCCCTAGTTCACCAAAAAACGACTGACGTTGTTTTGTGCAAAAATGTTACGGCAAATCATTGCAAAACGACCGATATTATTTCATACCCGATCGGTCGTTTTCCGGACAGTTGACGAAAAAACGACTGCAAAACGACCGACCTTATTTCATGCTTGATGCAGTCGTTTTACGTTTAACGACCGAAAAATGACTGCAAAACGACCGATCTTTTTTCATTTTTAAATATTAATTAAATATTATTAAATTAATAAATGCACGGAACAAGAAAATATGTGCGTGCTCCTGAAATATCGTATTTGGAGAGAGAAAAAAAAATTAGTCACGTCTGTAGGTCTCGAATCTGCAACCTTCGGATTAGTGCTCTGCCTCCTCGGCTACTCAGTTCGTTAATACATGTTAAACTTATGTTGCATATGAGGGATTCCACGGGACTTTCGCCACCCTCAAAAAAAAAAAAATCTCAAATTTTATCTAAAAATCAGGTTCAGCGGTGTCTATTGATGGGCCAAATTTCAAAATTCTAACAAAATAGTTGACCGGAATATGCAAATTTTTTCGTTTTTTATCGTTTTTCATTTAATCTGTAATATCTCAGAAACTATTGATCGTGTCGAAATCATTAAAAGACGAAAATGTGCATTTTTTTATGGCCAACAAGAAAAAAATATATTCAAAATTAATTGCTTAATTTCAGGTTACATTTTATGGAAAAAACAACAAAATTATTTTTTTTTTATGGTTGGACTTCAGATTTTTTCATCGGACAAATTGTCTCAGAATCTTTGAATGATCGCCGAATTTTGAGTATTTTTTTTTTCATGGGATGGCCCAATGCTGTGACGTTACAGCAATCTGAATGTTTTTAATTCAAATTGCTGTAACCTCACAGCATTGGGCCATCCCATGAAAAAAAAATACTCAAAATTCGGCGATCACTCAAAGATTCCGAGGCAATTTGTCCGGTGAAAAAATCTGAAGTTCAACCATTTTAATTAATTTAAATTTTGAATATGGATTTTTTTTATATATATTAAAAACATTCAGATTGCTGTAACGTCACAGCATTGGGCCATCCCATGAAAAAAAAAATACTCAAAATTCGGCGATCACTCAAAGATTCCGAGACAATTTGTCCGATGAAAAAATCTGAAGTCCAACCATAAAAAAAAAATAATTTTGTTGTTTTTTCCATAAAATGTGACCTGAAATTAAGCAATTAATTTTGAATATATTTTTTTCTTGTTGGCCATAAAAAATGCACATTTTCGTCTTTTAATGATTTCGATACGATCAATAGTTTCTGAGATATTACAGACTAAATGAAAAACGAAAAAATTTGCATATTCCGGTCAACTATTCTTTTAGAATTTTGAAATTTGGTCCATCAATAGACACCGCTGAACCTGATTTTTAGATAAAATTTGAGATTTTTTTTTTTGGGGGTGGCGAAAGTCCCGTGGAATCCCTCATATACGTTATCAGCTGAAACATATGGTAGGTTATGAGGAACGTGTGTTGATCATATTCCAACGAACTGAGTAGCCGAGTAGAGTACTCGACTGGTAGGGCTTTTTTTCCCTCATCTCCATCTTTTTTTTGCCCTTTTAATATTATGCTAAGTCGTGGCATACGCTTTTTCTTAGCGATAATACGCTTTATTATAATAACTTGTTTATTTGTTTCTTTTTTTCTCCTACACTGGTATTTACCTCTAAAAAATGATTACATTAAGTGCGACAAACTTGTAGCCATAATGTACAAGATGTTTTTTAAAATTTTTATCAATTAATAAACATCTTTTTTTTTTTTTAAACAAGAAAAGTACTCGACTGGTAATCCGAAGGTTGCAAGTTCGAGACCTACCAGCGACACAATTTTTTTTATTTTTTATTTTTGAAAAATGAAAAAAGATCGGTCGTTTTGCAGTTGTTAAACGTAAAACAACTGATCGAACATGGAATGAGGTTGGTCGTTTTGCAGTCGTTTTTTCGTCAACTAGCCGGAAAACGACCGATCGAGTATGAAATAATATCGGTCGTTTTGCAATGATTTGCCGTAACATTTTTGCACAAAACGACACGACGTCAGTCGTTTTTGCGGTTGTTTATCGATGCCACAACTTGCTAGGGGAATTACACTCTTCGCGGACAGGATAGAGTCGAAAAATTTAGGGAAAGGGGCATAAATTTCTATCGTACAAATCTGCTTGCGATAGTTATAAATATACAAAAGCAACAATGATGTACATTACCATGTATGCATACATATATAACCGTAATAATCGCGATAGTACAAAGCCACAGTCGACGGTTGTCAGAGTCAACTCTGGTCATCAAAATACTCGGGAGTCATTGAAAAATTACAGCCGTGAAGAAATACATATGTTAGTCGTTTCGTGATTTAAGGATAGGCAATCAGACCAAAAATGTTGTTTTTTTTTTATTGACAATCTTCAATTGTTTATCTGCTGATGTTATTAAAAGATACATCTTTTTTTAAAACCTGAAACAAAAATTTTTTGTTCTATGGCAAAAGTAACTATTATAAATGAGCTACGAGAAATTTCTAAAAACTGCTCAATTATACATACGAAAAAGTCTTCCAGCATCAATGTAGCTTTTTTTCTTCTTAAAATTAGTGAAGTTATCAGTTTTTTATGAAAATAATTTTTTTAATTAACACTCGAGATAATGGCATTTTTTTCAAATTTACCTTCATCTCAAATCGCTACATTCATAAAGGAAGAACTTTTGTTATGTTTAATTAAGCAATTTTTAGACATTTTTGGCTTACACTGTTAAAAATATTTTGAAAATTAATATATGTATTGGAAGTTCTTTTGCAGATACAGTATATTAAATTTCATTTAATATTAAATATTAAATTTCATTTAATATACAGATATATGTCGTAAAATTCCAATAATAATATTACAAACACAACTTTTATGAAGTATTTAGTATACTGTGTATTAATTTTACAACCATTTTTTTGTATATTAATTAACATTTGCGTATTAAATTTAATATACGCGTAACCGCAAAAAAACTTCCAATACTTTATACTAATTTTCATACAAAAATTTCAAACAGGGTACCGGTTATCTAGGGAAATTGTGAAGAAGTTTAAACGCCCATAAATTTTTGTACCTCATCTGCAATAGTTAAATGCTTTTGCCATAGGCTAAAAAAATCGTTGTTTCCTGGTTCAAAAAAAGATATATATTTTTATAACATTAGCAGATAAACAAGTGAAATATGTCAATGGATATCAGCAATTTACGTCTGACTTCCTCCCCTTAAGAAGTCTGCATAATCTTGGGGCCCAAAAAAACAGGTCGATTTTCAATATTTTTTTCTGTTTAGTGTATTGACATGATCAGATCGGGATTTCATACACAATTAATACATAATCTTGCCTAGATTGATTTTTTTTCAGTTGAAAAATATTAGTAACGATTAAATTCTTATTATTTAAACAAAATACCTCCGAATAATATATTCAGCCGATTCACATTAAATTCGGATAGAGCATTATAACATATTCTATCGTACGAACGGATGATTTTTTACATATGTTTGTCCACTTGTTAATAACAAATTAATTTCTTTTCTACAGCTTAGTATTTTCGTATTTTCCAATTAAAATTTTTTTTTAATTTTAATTTTTTTCTTATTAATTAACTAATTAATAAGATGTCAAGTGATTTATTAATTAATTTCCAGTTTATATATAAATTGGAAATTTATTTATTTATGTATATATAATATAAATAAAAATAAGATTAGATAATCTTATTAATTAATTAATAATTGATTAATAAGTAATAAATTTATTTATTATAATTTATTAATAAAGTAATTTTTATTAATAAATTAATTTAAAAAACTTAATTAATTAATTAATTAAGTAATACGGTGGTATTTTGTTGATATAAGAAGAACTTCATTGTTTATCATTATTTTTCAGTAAAAAAAAATACTTAAACTCAGCAATAGTGTATATTAATTGTGTATAAAATTCCGACCACGTAATCTTAATATGCTCGTCAGAAAAAAAAGATTCAGAGTCGACCTGCTTTTTTGGGCCCTAAATTTATGATAACCAATTCCCTTTTTGCAAACGCTCTAGATTTGAAACGCATTTCTAATTTTTTCTTTTTTTCGCACGCGAGCGTTTAACACAATATAAACTCACCGCCATCTATAATACACCTATACAAAGCGGCTTGTTTTATTTACCTTTTTACCATTTTGTGTTTTTTTTTCTTTTTTGTTAATTCTTTATAATCGTTTATAGGCACAATAAAGGCTTTTTTGTTTCTGCCAGCATAAACGAAGGTTACGAATAACGACAGCGTGTTCATTTACCGGGAGACGAACGACTCTCTACGCTACTACCTAATAGATTTGTGCGAGAGTTTGCACCGTTATTAAATGTTACTTTACTCGAACGTCGACTAAGTATTTTTTTTTTTTTATCGTTTATAATTCACTTTTTCGAACGATCGTCCGCGTCTCTGCTTCTCGTTCGATATTCGCGTCAATTACGAATTCAATAAATTATGAATTTTACATAATCATCGAGTAAGCATAAAACTTTTGGTCGCAATGTTTAATTAATTTTTTTTTTCCGTTAATTAGCATTTCCTAATAAAAACAAATATTCCGTTTCTCGAAAAATACTATTGAAAACGAGAAAATTAACTTCTTTCACAGTACTTTTTTTTCACGTATCAGAGTTTTAATCCCCAATTATTTAATTAAATACACATCTACGCTATATTCCATGATTATCATTTCACAATAAAAATATACATCCTTATAAATTGATGTATTCATTTTGCAATGTAAATAAATGTATGTCCTAATCGTTTCAAATTTTCGTGAATTCTTATGAGAAGTTAATTTATTTTTATCATTTACTTAAAAGTTTGAACATCTTTTTATAAAAGCTGCAATTGTTGCAAAATAATAACTGCTTAACTTTACGATAAATGTTTATTTAATAGAATGATGGAGATTTAAAACTCTGCTAAATTACACTGTCAAAAATATTCCGAAAATTAATATACATTTATGGAAAGTTTTTATGCATAAACCGATCGACAAAATTTAATACACAAATGTCTAGTAATATTGCACTTTTATATTAGCCATGATTTTTCACCGTCTTTAATGTACCGTTCATTAAATTTACATGATATTAATATATTAAATTTAATATACCTCATTATGCACACAAACTTTCAACAAAAGTATATTTATTTTCATAAATTGAATATTTTACCAGTGTACACAATACATTTTTTTTCTACTCTATTCCATGACAGAAAAAAAAGAAAAGTAAGAAAAAAAAAACGTTCATTTTCTTGTCCCCAGCTAAAATAGTCTTCTTTTTGGGCCGTGAGGCCCGTTTCAACACTGTAAAAATTTTCATTATGAAAATTAATATACTTTTGTCGGTTATTTTTATGCAATCAAATTTAATATTTAAGTATAATGTAAAATTCACGGTATATTAAACATATTTAAAAAGTCATATTTAATATAAAAGTGCTGTAATATTACTGTATAATTGTATATTAAATTAATTATTTATGCATAAAAATTTCGGGTAAATGTATATTAATTTCCTGAAGATTTTTTTTACAGTGAACTTAAAATAGATGAGATTCTACGAGTCTCGAGTTAATTGACTCACGACAGCGAAACTTACAAGATATCGTAGTATTTAGAATTAGGCAATCCCGTTGTAACGGTACAAGGCTACACGAACAAAGTTACAGGCGGCATTTAATATATTATTTTAAAAAAATAAAAAATAAGAAATAAAAAAATTAAGCTGTATTGAAACGATTTGACAAAAAACATTGATGGTCCTCGATTGGAGATGTCGCACGGCTGAATATACTAAATACTCCCGCAAAGTTTATTTCTTTTTAATCATTATTCAGACGGTAATCACAATGCGCTTGATGAAAGTCTTATCAGTTTTTCAGATACGTCGAGTAGCAACAGTTGAATATAGTAAAAACGCGGGTGGCACGGCGGGTGTGCGATTTTGCGTTAGGCCTCTGCGAGAACAACGAGAGATGTTTTTTTATTGTTATTTTTTAATTACTTATACTCAGAGTTGTAAATGCCTAATAATTATAGAAATAAAGATGAGCTCAATAATTATGATTTCATAATAATCAAATTTAGTGATTGTAATACGATGACTAAACTTTTGAATAGCTGCAAGAATTATTATTTTTTAATAAAATTTCGTGATAAACTTTTTGAAAAAAATGAAGAAAGTAATGCATTTTTTTTTCTCTCATTTTTTCCACTATTTAAACGAAAATTAGTATTTTTTTGCAGCTATTCAAATATATATAATATAAATTACAATACAATTATAATACGATTATTAAACTTTTGAATAGCTGCAAGAATTATTATTTTTAAATAAAATTTCGTGGTAAAATTTTTGAAAAAATTAAGAAAGTAATGCATTAATTATTTCTTCCAATTTTTCCACTATTTAAGCGCAAATTAGTATTTTTTTGCAGCTATTCAAATATATATATAAATTATTATATTTTAAAATACAATTTGTTTTGTAATTATGATTTCATAATAATAACATTTAGTAATTATAATACGATTACGAAACTTTTGAATAGCTGCAAGAATTATTATTTTTTCATAAAATTTCGTGGTAAAATTTTTGAAAAAATGAAGAACATAATTAATGCATTAATTATTTCTTCCAGTTTTTCCACTATTTCTTTAAATATTTAAGCGAAAATTAGTATTTTTTTCAGCTATTCAAATAATTCCACTCTATTTTATAATCACTACATATTATTATTACGAAATAATAATTACAAAACAAACTGTATTGAAAACTGCATATTTAATTAATTAATTGGAATTTACAACTCTGCTTATATTGTGTGTGATTGTAATTTTCATCGCCGGTTTCATGCCGACCTAACTTTACCGCAAAATTCTTTCCTCGATCTTCGATTTATTAAATAGCAGCACCGATCGACTCTAAACGCTAAGTGCGCGCTGATCAGTGCATCCAAAGCTTGCGAAAAGTGTTTTTATTTTTTTTATGGTAGAGAAACACCGGATATTTTTTTGTTTTTTTTTTTACGAACGTCTCGCAAAATCGATGCTGAAAACTATTCGAAAATTGCGTGTTCGTTAGTAGCTATAGTAGAACGCCTTTTTTATTAATTCTGTTGCTTCGGGCCAGACGCTCACGATTTAATCCAACTTCTCGCACGCGTTACTACTATTTACACACCTATTTGTTGTTCTTTCTTTTTTTCTTTTTTTTCTATATTTTGTTGTTGTTGTTGTTGTTTTTAAAACGACGTACAACGCGCTCGCACGCGGCGAGACAAAGACGAGACATCTCTCACCCAATTTAAAAATCCTCGCTCTCGTTTTGTGAAACCAAATCGTCTCTTCTTCTTCTTCTGCTTCTGCTTCTTCTTCTTCTTGTTTTTATCCTTTGAAAAAATCGGACTAACACGAGCATCTCCATGCGTCTCCTTGCTGCGATGGTGATCGAGCTTTTATCACACTGTCTGCACCTTCTCGCTCCGACGCTTCGAAAAGGCTCGCCTTAATAATAAATAAAATTTCAGTTAATTTTGATGTTAATCGCAATCAAATTAATATTAATTAATATGGTGTATTGAGTTTTTAGCAGATGAATTTTTAGCATTATCAATGTAATCGTTTGATTTTATTTTGAACCATAGAACAAACAATATTTGGCTGTGTCGCAAAAATACATCTAGTATACAGTCATTAAAAAAAAATAATAGTAATAATACAGTTTAAAAGTGAGATATTTCTGATTTTAATCCCTTACCTTAATGTACAATAATCTATAGAAAATCTTATAAAAATCCAGAACTATTTTCAATATTATAAAGCTTTTTAATCTCCTTAATAATGACGTAAAAAAATAAATGCAAATACTGGTCAAAAAATTAAATTCAGGTGAAAAAGAATTGACGTTTGGAAAATCGTAAGTTTTTTTTCTTTTTATCTTTTGAAATAAAAATTTAAATATTGTTCTTAAGATTTGTAACCTCCTTAATAATGACGTAAAAAAGTAAATGCTAGTCATCAAATTAAATTTGGGTGAAAAAGAATTGACGTTTGGAAAATCGTAAGTTTTTGTCATTTTTATCTTGTGAAATAAAAATGTTAATATTGCTCTTAAGATTTGTAACCTCCTTAATAATGACGTAAAAAAGTAATTGCTAGTAAAAAAATTAAATTCAGTTGAAAAAGAATTGACGTTTGGAAAATCGTAAGTTTTTTACCTTTTTATCTTTTGAAATAAAAATTTAAATATTGCTCTTAAGATTGTTAACCACCTTAATAATGACGTAAAAAAGTAAATGCTAGTCAAAAAATTAAATTCAGGTGAAAAAGAATTGACGTTTGGAAAATCGTAAGTTTTTTTTCCTTTTTATCTTTTGAAATGAAAATTCAATTATTGCTCTTAAGATTTTATTGCTTGAGAAAAAATAATGTTTTAATGCGTGATTTCAATTAGTACAACAATGCATCATTTTGCTATTCATTTTTAATCTATGCAATTTAAAAAAAAAATGTATAACGAAAAAAATGTTCTAACTATATATTTATAATTCAAACGTTATTGCAACTATAAAAAAATAATCGTATAAACTTAAAATCAATTGTCGTAATTTTATAATTACCGACAATAAAATTTTCTATGAATGTATAACTAAATTGAAAATTGTTATAAACAATCTTAGCTCACCCGTCGATCTCGCTGTTCCCGTATCCTTCTGGCGAGTGTGAGAAAAGCTTCCTCGATGTTAATATTATCCTTGCAGGAAACTTCAAAGAAAGGCATATCAAAATTTTCCGCAATCTTTTCGCCTCTCTCTGCATCGACTGCTCTGTGAGCTACAGCGTCGCACTTGTTTGCAGCCAAAACTTTAACGACATCCGGTGAAGCATTCTGCAATTAAAAATAGCAAATAAATTCCGCCTACAATCTTTAAAAAAAATTAATAAATTAATATGATAACATACTGTTTTAGCAAATTGTTTTTTAAATAAAAAAATAATTAAAAGTATAATTTTTTTCAATAAAAAAATAATTAAATGTATAATTTTTTTTCAGTACAAAAGTAATTAAAGTATAATTTTTTTTCAGTACAAAAGTAATTAAAGTATAATTTTTTTTCAGTACAAAAGTAATTAAAGTATAATTTTTTTTTAGTAAAAAAATAATTAAATGTATAATTTTTTTCTGTAAAAAAATAATTAAATGTATAATTTTTCTTCAATAACAAAATAATTAAATGCATAATTTTTTTCAGTAAAAAAATAATTAAAGTATAATTTTTTTCAGCAAAAAAATAATTAAAAGTATAATTTTTTTTCAGTAAAAAAATAATTAAAAGTATAATTCTTTTTCAGTAAAAAATAATTAAAAGTATAATTTTTTTTCAGTAAAAAAATAATTAAATGTATAATTTTTTTTCAATAAAAAAATAATTAAATGTATAATTTTTTTTCAGTACAAAAATAATTAAATGTATAATTTTTTTTCTGTCAAAAAATAATTAAATGTATAATTTTTTTTCAATAAAAAAATAATTAAATATATAATTTTTCTTTAATAACAAAATAATTAAATGTATAATTTGTCTTCAGTAAAAAAATAATTGAAAGTATAATTTTTTTTCAGTAAAATAATAATGAAATGTATAATTTTTCTTCAGTAAAAAATAATTAAATGTATAATTTTTCTTCAGTAAAAAAATAATTAAATGTATAATTGTTTTTTCAGTAAAATTACTTCTTGAATGTTGCGCAACCAATACGACAAATGATTGAAACTCTCGAGGCTGGTTACATCGTACATTAATAATATTCCCATGGCACCTCGATAATAAGCGGTCGTCAGGGTCCGAAATCTTTCTTGTCCAGCGGTGTCCCTGAAAAAGAAAGCGACAATTTTATTTTCATTCGTCATTCATTGCAACGCGTTATCTCCCACCCAAATCGATTAATTTCCCTGACACACAACACAACACTTTTATCTACTAAGCAAACACAATAGTTTCCATCTATTTCACAAGTGACTCACCAAATTTGCAGTTTTATAGGTGTTCCATCGAGGTTTATGATCTTCTGCTTGAAATCGATTCCTGACAAAATTAAGCGAGTTTCATAACTGAATTTTTCATAAATAAATTAATTAATTCACTTTGCCAGGTATTAAAAAAAAAAAAAATTGGCAAAAATATTTTTTTACCTAATTATTATTATAGTGACAAAAAAATCGATTTTTTAAATATTTAAATAAATGTTTTTTTTTTCTTTCTCACGTCTCAGGGACGCGTTTATAGTGGATCATCCCGATGTTTTATAAATTTTGTAGTTAAGCGATAAAAGGGGTAAAAAAAAATTAAGCGACTCACCTATAGTCGATATGTAAGTGTCGTAATAACGTTCGTCGCAGTAACGATGAACGATGCAGGTTTTTCCGACGTTGGAATCGCCAAGGACGAGTACCTTGTAGGTGGCTGCAAAATCCAGCGCCATGTTTGGCTCTCCGGGTGCTTTTGAACTGTTGTTAGGTCGTCGGAGTCAGCGGCCGGGGGTTTCTCTCTCTTGTTCCTTAGGTTCTCGGGGGTGGAGGATCGATTCGAAGCCTGCGCGCTCCAATCTTCTGTAAAGGTGCTTTCACAATCCCACATTTGCTTTTCCTAGACTCGCTCACTCGGTCCTCGTATCTTTAGGGGAGATGGTAGCGCTGATCTCTCGGGAACTAAACATGTTACACCCTTCTCATCCCTTGGAGAAAAATACTGTATAGATAAGAAAACTATAACTGCATTTTTCCGATAGTGTTCAATACCGTGTCTCGCTATCATTTTTTTTTCTGACTTTTATAGCGTGCAGTAAAAAAAATATATATAATCTACATTTTTTTCTCTGACATTTATTGTTTTAATATTTTTACTGATATTTGGAATTTTTATTTTTGCTCTGTCCATTAAAAAATATTGCATAAATAACAAAACTATAATTTTCTTACTGTTATTTTTTTTTTGCGTTTATAGTGTATACTAAAAAAAAATAAAATCAAAATTTTTCTTCTGACATTTATAGTTTTATTATTTTCAGCAATATTCATAATTTTTATTTTTGCTCTTTCATTTTTTAAATATTGTATAAATAGCAAAACTATAACTGTTTTTTTCAATAGTGTTCAATACCGTGTCTCGCTATCATTTTTTTTCTGACTTTTATAGCGTGCAGTAAAAAAATATATATATAATCTATATTTTTTTTTCTCTGACATTTATTGTTTTAATATTTTTACTGATATATGGAAATTTATTTTTGCTCTGTTATTTAAAATATATATAATAACAGAACTGTAACTTTTTTCTGGCGTTTATAGTGTATAGTAAAAAAATAAAATCGAAATTTTTCTTCTGACATTTATAGTTGTATTATTTTCACCGATAGTCATAATTTTTATTTTTGCTCTGTCATTTTTTAAATACTATACTATATAATAGCAAACCTATAACTATTTTTTTTTCAATAGTGTTCAATACCGTGTCTTGCTATCATTTTTTTTCTGACTTTTATAGCGTGTAGTAAAAAAAATATATATAATCTACATTTTTTTCTCTGACATTTATTTTTTTAATATTTTCACTGATATATGGAATTTTTATTTTTGCTCTGTTATTTAAAAAATATATAAAAACAAAACTGTAATTTTTTTCTGGCGTTTATAGTATATAGTAAAAAAAATATATATATAAATCTTTCTTCTGACATTTATAGTATTTTCACTGATATTCACAATTTTTATTTTTGATCTGTCATTTTTTTAAATACTGTATAAATAGCAAAACTATAACTGTTTTTTTTTCAATAGTGTTCAATACCGTGTCTCGCTATCATTTTTTTTCTGACTTTTATAGCGTGTAGTAAAAAAAATATATATAATCTACATTTTTTTCTCTGACATTTATTGTTTTAATATTTTCACTGATATATGGAATTTTTATTTTTGCTCTGTTATTTAAAAAATATATAAAAACAAAACTGTAATTTTTTTCTGGCGTTTATAGTATATAGTAAAAAAAAATATATATATAAATCTTTCTTCTGACATTTATAGTATTTTCACTGATATTCACAATTTTTATTTTTGATCTGTCATTTTTTTAAATACTGTATAAATAGCAAAACTATAACTGTTTTTTTTTCAATAGTGTTCAATACCGTGTCTCGCTATCATTTTTTTTCTGACTTTTATAGCGTGCAGTAAAAAAATATATATATAATCTACTTTTTTTTTTCTCTGACATTTATTGTTTTAATATTTTCACTGATATTTCGAATTTTTATTTTTGCTCTGTCAATTAAAAAATATTGTATAAATAATAAAACTGTAATTTTTTTTTTGGCGTTTATAGTGTATAGTAAAAAAAATAAAATCTAAATTTGTCTTCTGACATTTGTAGTTTTATTATTTTCACCGATATTCATAATTTTTATTTTTGCTTTTTCATTTTTTAAATACTGTATAAATAGCAAAAGTATAATTGTTTTTTTTTTTCAATAGTGTTCAATACCGCGTCTTGCTATAATTTTTTTCTGACTTTTATAGTATGTAGTAAAAAAAAATATATAATCTATATTTTTTTTCTCTAGCATTTATTGTTTTAATATTTTCACTGATATTTGGAATTTTTATTTTTGCTCTGTCAATTAAAAAATATTGTATAAATAATAAAACTGTAATTTTTTTTGGGGTTTATAGTGTATAGTAAAAAAAATAAAATCTAAATTTTTCTTCTGACATTTGTAGTTTTATTATTTTCAGCAATATTCATAATTTTTATTTTTACTCTTTCATTTTTTAAATACTGTATAAATAGCAAAAGTATAATTGTTTTTTTTCAATAGTGTTCAATACCCCGTCTTGCTATCATTTTTTTTCTGACTTTTATAGCGTGTAGTAAAAAAAATACATATAATCTACATTTTTTTCTCTGACATTTATTGTTTTAATATTTTTACTGATATTTGGAATTTTTATTTTTGCCCTGTCAATTAAAAAATACTGTATAAATAACAAAACTATACATTTTTACTGTAATTCTTTTTTCTGTCGTTTATAGTGTATAGTAAAAAAAAAGTAAAATCTAAATCTTTCTTCTGACATTTACAGTTTTAATGTTTTCACCAATATTTATAATTTTTTTTTGCACTGTCATTTTTAATCATTTTTTTTCTGACTTTTATAGTGTGTAGCAAAAAAAAAATAATCTACTTTTTTTTTCTCTGGCATTTATAGTTTTAATATTTTTACTGATATTTGTAATTTTAATTTTTGCTCTGCCAATTAAAAAATACTGTATAAGTAACAAAACTATAATTTTTTTACTGCAATTTTTTTCTGGCATTTATAGTAAAAATAAATAAAATCCACATTTTTCTTCTGACATTCATAATTTTAATATTTTCACTGATATTCATAATTTTTATTTTTGCTCTGTCATTTTTACAATACTGTATAAATAACAAAACTTTAACTGTTGTTTTTTCAATAGGATTCTATACCGTGTCTTACTATAATTTTTTTTCTGACTTTTATAGTGTGCAGAAAAAAATATATATGATCTTAATTTTTTATCTAATATTTATAATTTTTATATTTTCCCCGACATTCATAATAAAAAATTTTCTTCTGTTATTCGTAGTCCATTTTTGTTTTATTCCTAAAATCAAATGATAGAAATAAGCATAATTTAGATGCGAGTTTATAAAAATGCTTTAAAAAACAGATTATTTTTTACCTCCACCAAAAAGTCTAAAAAAATTAAAATGTTTTTACATGAATTATCAGGAAACGATTAATCTTGCCAACAAATGGATTAAAATGTTCTGTAAGTTGTTTAAAATTCTGGAATACGTTTTTTTATTGATTAACATTCCGTATTTTATAAAATGAAATAAGTTCCTCAATTTTATTATAAATAACTTTCTTTTTTATTATGCCAACAAATTAATTACAATTTTTTGGCAATTGTATAAAATATTTTAATACACTTTTTATTGATAAAAAAATTATATTTTCCCAGCGACGTATTATTTTGCGTCCTCCCTGCAATATTTCGTTGCGTGTGCATCGAGTCGTAGATTCCAATCAACGAGACAGTCTAATAAGCCAAACCCTTTTGCGGAGTCTCTTCGCATCGATTCGTCTGACTAATTGGAGTAAGAGAATTGGCAATTAGTGGGAAAATCGATGAACCGAACACATTCGCACGATTGTGTAAAAGCGACGTTTTATTACCCTGTTAAAAATAAATGATAAAAAATGATTTTAAAAAATCCTATCGTTTCATAAATTCACGATCGAAATTCTATATATTTCTTCCATATCCTACAATATTATTATAAATAATATAATTTTTTTATTAAGTTCAATAATAAAAACATACGATCGTAGGAGTAATATTAATAATATTAAATTTTTAATTTAAAAAAAAAGTTTCATCCACAAATCTTTGCTTTCAAATATTTATCATATTCAAGATTAATTATAATAAACTTCCTATAACTGTGAAATAATGAGAAGAGAAACGATTTAATCAGTATGAAATTATTGTATAAATGATAGAAAACTGTTTTATTTATATTAGGATTTTACAATAGATTCTGATAATTCTTTCAGTCTAAACACATATAATTTATTCCGATATACTTTTTGTAATTATGAGACGATAGAAAATTATAGGATCACTCTATATTATATATCTTTGATTGCGAACGATTAACGTTGGATCATATATTTACGATACACCAAAAATGGATAAAAATTGACAAAATGTAAATTCAATATAAAATATTATAACGAATCTATTGTATTTAACCCATAGAAAACGAAAAATATAGGAAACTAATAATAATTTAATTTGTATAAATTGATCAAAGTCCAATAAATAGAGATGATAATATACAAATAAATCCCATTCAAATATATAATTTAATATCATTTATTTTTATCAGGGTAACGAAGTGTAAATTATCACAGAGTTGTAAAACCCCATTAATTCATGAAATCTAATTTACAGTACAGAATGTTTTTTAATTATGATTTCATAATAATAATAATATACAGTGATTATAAAATAGATTGTAAACATATTAATAGCTGCAAGAAAAATACTAATGTTCCCTTAAATATTAGAAGAAATGGGGGAAAAATGGAAGAGTACACTACTTTCTTAAGGAGGTTGGAGCGCTCCACACTAGTCAAATCAGTGCTAAATATTTAAAAGCGTTTCTACAATTTCAGATGGTTTAATAATCTGTTCCAAGGTGTTAATCACATAGCAGCATTAGTTCTTGATATTCAAATACATTCACAGCCGTCATATGAACAAAAAAACGATCAATATTTCCAAATTTCCGATGTCATGTTTTTTCATCCAGTTTTGTAAAAGGGTAAACCGTAATATCAGTCCGATTATGACGAAACATAGCTCATTTTGATCAGTGGAAGATCCTTAATCGATTGACCGTCCGGATTTTCTATAGTATCAGGCGTTCAAAAGTTACAGCCATTTGTATACTTGATGTTAGGTTATGATAGGATAAACAAACGGTTGTATCTTTTGAACTACTAATACGATTTTAAAAAATAGACGGCCAATCGATAGAATATCTTTTAGTAAACAAAATGAGCTATTGGTCGTCATAATCGGACTAATATTACGGTTTACCCTTTTAAAAAACTGGATGAAAAAACATAACATCCGAAATTTGCAGATATTGATCGATTTACTGTTGATATCACAGCTGTGAATGTATTTGAATATCAAGAACTAATGCTGCTATGTGATTAACACCTTGGAACATATTATTAAACCATCTGAAATTGTAGAAACGCTTTTAAAAATTTAGCACTGATTTGACTAGTGTGGAGCGCTCCAACCTCCTTAAATCATTAATTGTGTTTCTTCATTTTTTCAAAAATATTGCCATATAATTTTATTACAAAATAATAAATTTTGCAGCTGTTTGAAAATGTTGTCATTGTTTTAAAATCGCTTTTAAAATTGTTATTATTGTTATTATTATAGACCTGATCATTTCATCTTTATTTATATAAGTATTAGGCATTTAAAACTTTGTTAAATTATCCCTGAAGGGGATAGGCGGTTGTGAACAGGCATTCAAAGAGGAAATTTCGTGCTGATATTTATACACAAGTTGTGCAATGAATTAGGGCTTGCGTGGGCGCGTAACTGCCCTACGCAAATACCTGCGTATGGGGGGAAAGTGGGCCTAGATTTTCTCTCTCTCTCTCTGTGTTATCGTCGACGCACCATGCGACAATGCTACGAGGGTTGGTAATGGGAATGGGGGTCGATGTGACGTCATAGTATGAAACCCTGAGAACCCGGGTCAAGTTCACGACGAGGTCGTTCAGGGTCGCAGAGGGTCAGTTGGAGGGCGCTGACATCCAGCTAAATCGGAAGCAAACCGTCGAAAGTCCGTAGCGCAATTAATAACCCTCTAAAGCGAAAAAACGTATTTCGTTGAAAAGTATATTCAAAAAAAAAATGTTTACTCTTTTCTGAATTTAAATAGTGGAAAAAAGACAGTTTTGATAAATTCGGTTTTTTAATTTTTACGTATAAATGCGTTTTTATTTTGTAGAATTTAAATGCAGAATGCATTTTTAATGAGATGCAACTTAAAAAAAAAACAATTCGGATTTTTAAAATTGTACTTTGAAAAGGTGTCTCTAATTATAGCATGTAGCTAGATCGGATGGAAACCTTCGAAAGTATGTAAAAAGTTGAACCCTCCAAAGCCCAAAAACATATTTCGTTGAAAACTATATTTAAAAAAAAAAATTTAATTCTTTTCTGAATTCAAATAGTGGAAAAAAGACATTTTTGATAAATTCGGTTTTTTAATTTTTACGTATAAATGCGTTTTTATTTTGTAGAATTGAAATGCAGAATGCATTTTTAATGAGATGCCACTTAAAAAAAAAAATTTCGGATTTTTTAAATTGTATTTTGAAAAGTTGTCTCTAATTATAGCATGCAGCTAGATCGGATGGAAACCCTCGAAAGTATATAAAAAGTTGAACCCTCTAAAGCCCAAAAACCTATTTCGTTGAAAACTATATTTAAAAAAAATTTAGCTCTTTTCTGAATTTAAATAGTGGAAAAAAGACATTTTTGATAAATTCGGTTTTTTAATTTTTACGTAGAAATGGGTTTTTATTTTGTAGAATTGAAATGCAGAATGCATTTTTAATGAGATGCCACTACAAAAAAAAAAAAATTCGGATTTTTTAAATTGTACTTTGAAAAGTTGTCTCTAATTATAGCATGCAGCTAGATCGGATAGAAACCCTCGAAAGTATATAAAAAGTTGAATCCTCTAAAGCCCAAAAACATATTTCGTTGAAAACTATATTTAAAAAAAATGTAACTCTTTTCTGAATTTAAATATTGGAAAAAAGACATTTTTGATAAATTCGGTTTTTTAATTTTTACGTATAAATGCGTTTTTATTTTGTAGAATTGAAATGCAGAATGCATTTTTAATGAGATGCCACTTAAAAAAAAAAAAATTCGGATTTTTTTAATTGTACTTTGAAAAGGTGTCTCTAATTATAGCATGTAGCTAGATCGGATGGAAACCTTCGAAAGTATGTAAAAAGTTGAACCCTCTAAAGCCAAAAAACGAATTTCGTTGAAAATTATATTTAAAAAAAAATTTAACTCTTTTCTGAATTTAGATAGTAGAAAAATGACATTTTTGGAAATTTCGGTTTTTTAATTTTTACGTATAAATGCGTTTTTGTTTTGTAGAATTGAAATGCAGAATGCATTTTTAATGAGATGCTACTTAAAAAAAAAATTCGGATTTTTTAAATTGTACTTTGAAAAGTTGTCTCTAATTATAGCATGCAGCTAGATCGGATGGAAACCTTCGAAAGTATGTAAAAAGTTGAACCCTCTAAAACACAAAAACGTATTTCGTTGAAAACTATATTTAAAAAAAAAATTTAACTCTTTTCTGAATTTAAATAGTGGAAAAAAGACATTTTTGAAAAATTCGGTTTTTTAATTTTTACGTATAAATGCGTTTTTATTTTGTAGAATTGAAATGCAGAATGCATTTTTAATGAAATGCCACTTAAAAAATAAAAAATTCGGATTTTTTAAATTATACTTTGAAAAGTTCTCTCTAATTATAGCATGCAGCTAGATCGGATGGAAACCCTTGAAGGTATGTAAAAAGTTGAACCCTCTAAAGCCAAAAAACGAATTTCGTTGAAAATTATATTTAAAAAAAAATTTAACTCTTTTCTGAATTTAAATAGTAGAAAAATGACATTTTTGGAAATTTCGGTTTTTTAATTTTTACGTATAAATGCGTTTTTATTTTGTGGAATTGAAATGCAGAATGCATTTTTAATGAAATGCCACTTAAAAAATAAAAAATTCGGATTTTTTAAATTATACTTTGAAAAGTTGTCTCTAATTATAGCATGCAGCTAGATCGGATGGAAACCTTCGAAAGTATGTAAAAAGTTGAACCCTCTAAAGTCCAAAAACATATTTCGTTGAAAACTATATTTAAAAAAAAATTTAACTCTTTTCTGAATTTAAATAGTGGAAAAATGACATTTTTGAAAATGTCGGTTTTTTAATTTTTACGTATAAATGCGTTTTTATTTTGTAGAATTGAAATGCAGAATGCATTTTTAATGAGATGCCACTTAAAAAAAAAAAATTCGGATTTTTTAAATTGTACTTTGAAAAGTTGTCTCTAATTATAGCATGCAGCTAGATCGGATGGAAACTCTCGAAAGTATGTAAAAAGTTGAACCCTCTAAAGACCAAAAACATATTTCGTTAAAAACTATATTTAAAAATAAATTTAACTCTTTTCTGAATTCAAATAGTGGAAAAATGAGATTTTCAAAAATTCGGTTTTTTTACTATTACGTATAAATGCATTTTTATTTTATAGAATTGAAATGTATAATGCGATGCCACTTTTTTGGAATTTTTAAATTATGTTTTAAAAACGTGTCTCTAATTATAGCATCCAGCCAGATGGGACGTAAACCCTCGAAAGTCTGTAGGGCAAATTGAACCCTCTGAAACCCAAAAACCTATTTCGTTGAAAACTAAATTACAAAAAAATTCGACACTTTTCGGAATCCAAATAGTGAGAAAATGTCATTTTTTTTAAATTGGATTTTTCAATTATTATGGTAGATTAGTGCAATGAACTCAATCGTCATATGTGAAGATTTGTCTTCTTTAGAAAATGTATACTTGATCTATATTAAATTTGAGAAGAATTCTCCCATAATGTAGCTTTTTTTTATATTAAAATTAGTCAAGTTATAATTTTTTTAAATTAACACTCGTGTTTATAGCATTTCGCAAATTTTACTTTTACCTCAAACCGCACATTTCATACCGGAATAATTCTTATGCACAAATGAGAAATTTTTAGAAATAATAACACCAAGAAAGTTATCATCTCTTAAAATGAACAAAAAATTGAATTTTTAAGGTCCTATCTTTTATTTTAGTTCAGTCATGTTGGTTAGTTTTCTCTCATTTTCTTCCCGAATTATTGGCACAAATATCCATAATGGTTATTAAGCAAAATGCTACGGGTTTAATTGGTGAATAAATGAAAAAAGAAATAGTGTAATTCTTTCAACAGGGAATGTATTAACTACTGTGATGTCACGTGTAACAATAATTTACTACAGGATTTTCTTTTTTTTTTCTTCATTTTATATTAACCTAATATAAAAGTGCAAGCTTGTAAATTAGCTTGCGCTTCGTCGCATAAAATACTGATTACGCTTATCGGGATATCTACGAGATTCTACAAAAGCATACGAAATTCGTTTACCTCTTCTTTGGTAGCCGTAGGCCGTCTACGAGGCTTCTAAACCGCCGTAAAATAAACTACCAAACGTTAAAAACAATCGTCACTTTCTAACTATCGACAAAAAAAAAAAAAAACACTAAAAATATCATTTAAAAAAAATGTAAGTCTTCTTTCTACGATTAGCTGCGTATTTTTGGTGCAACAAAAACAACTGCACGTATTTTTTAAGGGAGTCTTCTAGTGTATATACTCATTTTCGAGGTGATTTTTTGTAAATTAAATTTAGAAAAACGGTTAAATGTACAGTGTTAATATTTTACAGTTATATTAATACATGTTTGAAGCAACATCTTGAATTTTTTCAAAGCTTTTTATTCCAAACGAGACAAGATATTTAATATTGCGCAGATCATGTCGCGAAAATTCTTTTTAATCTGCAGTTGAGATTCTGACCTTCCTGGTCATCTGAAACAAACGTTTTTTTTATTATTCCATTCTTTACGAATATGGCTATCGTTTGGGCCTCCATTTTTATTATTTCCTCATAATTACTATTTTTCCGGGCCACGAGAAGTAAAAATTTTACTGTGAAAATCAGAGTATTGTTTTTGAAGCGACGCCATTTTGTAAATTTTTTATAAAATTTTTTTTTTAGACGGCCGAACGATAACCGTATTTGTAAAGAATAGAATTAAAAAAAAAACGTTTGTTTCAGACGACCAGGACGGCCATAATCTCAATGCCCGACTAAAAAGAATTTTCGCGACATGAATTGCTCAACATTAAATATCTTGACTCATTTGGAATAAAATGGTTTGAAAAAATTCAAGATGTTGCTTTAAACATGTATTAATATAACTGTAAACGTAAATACACTGTACATTTAACCGTTTTTCTAAATTTAATTCCCAAAAAACCACCTCGAAAATGGCTATATACACTAGAAGATTCCCTTAAGTGGATTTCTCATGAAATCCACTCGTTGAGTATTTTAACAATAGCGATAACGCTTTTGACAAAGTTTGAGAGATAACAATATTTCTCTGTACGTCAGTGTCAACCAGAGTTGTAAATGCCTAATACTTATAGAAACAATTATGATGATACGATGAGCTCTATAATTATGATTTTATAATAATAACATGTAGCGATTGTAATACGATAATTAAACTTTGGAACGGCTGCAAAATTATTATTTTTCAATAAAAATTCACGGTAATCATTTTGAAAAAATGAAAAAAAAAGTAATGTATTAGTTATTTCTTCCATTTTTGCCACTATTTCTTGCAATATTAAGGCGAAAATTAGTATTTTTTTCAGCTATTCAAATGTTTACACTATATTTTATAATCACTACATATTATTATTATGAAATCATAATTACAAAACAAATTGTACTGTAAACTATTTCTCATGAATTAATGGGGATTTACAACTCTGGTGTCAACCAAGACGTAAACGTTGTCTCGAATAAAAATTACAGACTTTTACACGAATATATCTTTTTTTTAACGCAATATTGGCACGATACCTCAAAGGGTTGTGGAAGTCTTTTCGGTTTTTCTTTTTGTGATATGTTTTGTCGAATTGCGCGGATTACACAAACAACCGTCGAAATACAGTTAAGGATATGTTGTAATAAGTATATAAAACATTAAGGTAGTACCACCGTGATAATCTTAAATTAATCAAAAGTTTCGTCCCATGGACAAGTCTTAAAAATTTACAATTTAATCAGGTCGTCATAAAAAATCTATAAAACATATAATATTGACATGGTAGTGATTGATAACACAAAAAATTGTAATTACTGTCGCAAAACTTATTCTAGTAGATATTTTTGTTACGTCGATGGGAGTAAACTTTTTGCCAAATTGTACTTTTTGTATCAGATCGCTATTAAGTATCGTTTCGCTGCACGTGATTATTCGCTGGATATGTTTAATAATGCCAAGTACTTTTTTTCAAGGTTCTTTAAAACGAGGCGGTAAAAAAATCGCCTAATTACTTACACTAGTCTTTAAATCAAATTCTTAATTGTCGTTTTGACGTTCAAACATCAAAGTGTCATTTTTCGTATGCTTCGTACATTTTATTCCTTCTCCATCAATTCAGCCACTTCAACTATTGAAAAACTCTTTTTACTCCTGCAAATATATTTAAACAGTGCCAATTTTTTAAAATAGTTTCTGTACATATTATTATGAATTATATCGAATTAAAAGCATAATAAAAAGAGTTTGAGTGAGTTAAAAAATGTAATTATAAAAAAATGTCGCTGATTTTAAGTAGAATGTCTTGTATTAATTAACTTACAAATTAATTTTGTCGAATTCAAACGCGAATATCTCGGTTTAAAGACGGTCAATATTTCCTAATTATTTTTCTCGCTTTTTTGTATTAATTAACTTACAAATTAATTTTGTCGAATTTAAACGTGAATATCTCGGTTTAAAGACGGTCAATATTTCCTAATTATTTTTCTCGATTTTTTCCTTTTTTTTTAGGTCCATGAAAACATGTTTCGGTTTTGGTACTACCTTAGGTAAAACGATCGTAAATTATTTGAGGTTTATAATTAATCTCGTCGCCTCTCGTCAATTAAACGGTACTAAAATACTTTAAATTTTTCTTAGGGGTCTGCTGACCCGCTTGGCCATTTTGATTTCAAGAATACTATATTTAGAGCGACTCGGAGAGCTCATCAGAGAATAGTGCACATCGCCAGACCCATGAGCACCATACCAAGCATACACGTGAGATCTCGCTTCATACTTGGATCCTTGAGGCCACCGCCAGGCAAACTGCAGCCACTTCGCCATCGCAAAGACCACAGAGGTATCAACACGTGAAGAATATCCGGAATCATAAAGCCGAGATCACGAACAACCTTTTAAAAAAATATTATTAGTTATTTTTATCATTTTTTAGCAGCATGAAAAATTGTGACGATTTATGATAAAATTGTTTTAATAATAATAGCTCGCAGTGTTTGTAAAAATGTTTAAGTTTTTGAATAACTGAAAAAGAAATTTTTAGCGCAAATAGAAATGAGTTCGGCCTTTAATTTGTTTTTCAATGCTATATAGCTCTTTCTTTTTAAGTAACAAAAAAAATATTTATAAATGAATCTGAATTTTTTATCGAACTAGTATCTTTGCAACTAATTGCCTAGAATTTTATGCATTTTTACGATAAATTGTCAATAATGTGACTGCAATTTCACATCACAAAATTAAAAAAATGGAAGTTAAATCACCGTTGAGACACGGTAATTTAACTTCAATTTTTTTTCTCCTAATCCTGTAAAATAATTTTTTCCTCATAATCCTAATCCTGTAAAATAATTTTTTCCTCCTAATCCTGTAAAATAATTTTTTCCTCCTAATCCTAATCCTGTAAAATAATTTTTTTGCAACAGTGTGCGTAAAATTCGATTTTACACCTCGATATTCCGGGTGTAAAGTGCTACTTTTTTCGACACTGTGCGTAAAAATCGATTTTACAACTTGCGGGCGTAAAATGAAAAATTGGGTTTTATGCGTTTAAACGGGCCCAAAAATGAAGGCGTGAAATGGATTTTTGTGTTTAAATATCCGATTCATATACAACTACCGTTATAACAGTAACTACGAAAACAATCCAGATGGAAGATTAATTTTGTTAGATTTCGTTTCTTATAATTATAATTCTTATAATTATTTATATTGAACAATACTTTTGTTCCTGTATCACTTATATATTTTGATATAATCTAATATGAAATAAAAAATATATTTTTGTCGTTAAAAGCTAATATTCGTTTTTTTTTCAAACAAGAAAGTGTTTTTGTAACTACAAAAACAATCCAGATGGAAGATTAATTTTGTTAGATTTCGCTTCAAATCAATTATAATTATTTATATTGAACAATATTTTTGTTCCTGTATCACTTATATATTTTGATATAATCTAATATGAAATAAAAAATATATTTTTGCCGTTAAAAGCTAATATTCGTTTTTTTTTCAAACAAGAAAGTGTTTTTTTAACTACAAAAACAATCCAGATGGAAGATTAATTTTGTTAGATTTCGTTTCAAATCAATTATAATTATTTATATTGAACAATATTTTTGTTACTGTATCACTTATATATTTTGATATAATCTAATATGAAATAAAAAATATATTTTTGCCGTTAAAAGCTAATATTCGTTTTTTTTCAAACAAGAAAGTGTTTTTTTAACTACGAAAACAATCCAGATGGAAGATTAATTTTGTTAGATTTCGTTTCAAATCAATTATAATTATTTATATTGAACAATATTTTTGTTCCTGTATCACTTATATATTTTTATATAATCTAATATGAAATAAAATATATATTTTTGCCGTTAAAAGCTAATATTCGTTTTTTTTTTTCAAACAAGAAAGTGTTTTTTTAACTACGAAAACAATCCAGATGGAAGATTAATTTTGTTAGATTTCGTTTCAAATCAATTATAATTATTTATATTGAACAATACTTTTGTTACTGTATCACTTATATATTTTGATATAATCTAATATGAAATAAAAAATATATTTTTGCCGTTAAAAGCTAATATTCGTTTTTTTTCAAACAAGAAAGTGTTTTTGTAACTACAAAAACAATCCAGATGGAAAATTTATTTTGTTAGATTTCGTTTCAAATCAATTATAATTATTTATATTGTACAATACTTTTGTTACTGTATAACTTATATATTTTGATATAATCTAATATGAAATAAAAAATATATTTTTGCCGTTAAAAGCTAACATTCGTTTTTTTTCAAACAAGAAAGTGTTTTTTTAACTACGAAAACAATCCAGATGGAAGATTAATTTTGTTAGATTTCGTTTCAAATCGATTATAATTATTTATATTGAACAATACTTTTGTTACTGTATCACTTATATATTTTGATATAATCTAATACGAAATAAAATATATATTTTTGCCGTTAAAACAGAATATTCGTTTTTTTTTTAAACAAGAAACTGTTTTCTTGCAGGGGGGGTCCGCCCCCCCCTCGGGGGCTTCGCCCCCTGCACCCCTAATAGGGCTTGCAGCCCTGTACCCCCTCCTGCACCTGCCTCGAACCCCACTTCAATAATTTCTTGATTTATCGCGGTATAATAAGTGATTTACATGCACGAATTTTTCGCACACTATTGCAAAAAATATCGTATGCAACGCGGGCGTACGATTTACGACCTTGTGCTGATCAGCACGCGGGCGTAAAACCGTCCTTTACGCCCATGTTCCATAATATACTATTACCTCTTAATCCTAATCCTGTACAATTTTTTCAGTACAACTCTGTATAATTTTTTAACTGTCGTAGAAATACGATAGTTAAAAAATTATTTTGTCTAGTCACATTATCTTAAGTCCAATTGGATTTATTTTGTACCTGATGAGCGTAGCCTTCTCCTTGTAAAACGTTTCTTATAAACTGGTCCCAGCTACCAGCAAATATGTGAATTAAACCGATTGCGCTGATGCCAAAAGCTTTTCGGTGAGTAACGGGCCTTTTGGAATCCGCGAGAAGTACAACGAGAAAAGTCGACAGCAATTCCGTGACGGAGAAGAACATCTGGTGATACCACTGAGAGTAGAAGTCGTCGTTCCAGTAGTTTATGTAAACCCACCAGGAGTAATAATGCGAAAATATCGCACTAACGAATAAAACGAACATTCCAAATCTCAGTCTCGCGTGAAACGCCAACCATGTCAAGTACTTGGAGGTCTCGTAGAACGCCACAACTCCTATCACTATTGTTGCCCAGATTTTCAGAGTGTTGCTTGTAGCATTGAAGTACATGTGTTTGTAAGATGCAATGCCCGATTCGTAAGATCCTGAAAAGCAAAAATAATTATTAAAAACAAAAAAAGGGACTTTTAGTAAGTAAAGAATAGTATAATTTCTGAAAAGAAAAAAAAAACCAAAATGATATATAAATTGTGGCAAATAAAAAAATCAATCTTTCTGTTTTTTTTTTTTCTCTACTGATTTTGTAAATAGCAGAATATAGTCAAATTGTATTGTATTTTTTTTTTATTGTTTTAAAAAAATAGGACTTGAGATAGTAAAGAGCTGCTTCATTTCTGAAAAGCAAAACAGAATGATATATAAATTGTGGAAAATAAAAAAAGTGTACTGACTTTTTTTTCACTATTCAATTTTTTTAATGGCAGGATATACTCAAGTTACATTGCCATTTATATTTAGTGGCAAAGTTAATAATTTTTGTCACAATTTTATTGGGTAGTTATATATATATATGGTGAAACTTTACAAAGTCGATAGATTGTAGTTATAATAAATAAAATAGGTAAGGAACCAACAATCGAAATTTCCATTTTTGCTTAACTTCATGCTGTGAATATATACTAAAAAAAATATTGCCATTCAGTTTTGGCATTTCTGCACATGAGAAAGTTAAGATATTTTTGTCACCTTTTTATGAGCTAATGATAAAGATAAATAATTCTAAATACTTAAATATTTAATAAAATTTTTGTACTGTTTCGAGCGTACATATAATACTTTGAATTTTTATTTTATTACAGGAGTCTGCAAAGCAAGAAGAATGATACGAAAATTGATAAATATAGAAAGTACAAGGCACATGAAAATATATTGTAATGAGTGGAAAAATCAAGTTCCATTTTTTTATCACTACTGATTCTATAAATGGCACAATACACTCAAATTACATTACCATTTATTTTATTAGCTCATTACAAATATAGTGAAATCAAAGAAACTATAGAGTTTAAAGTTTTTAATCTCTGTGGAATTCTTTTCTTTGTTTTGCGAATTCTATATAACAAAAGTTTGTAAATTCCCAAAAATCATTATTAAAAAACAATAAATTTAAATATTCTTTTTTTTAAATCTTGATTTTATAAATATCTACGTATACTAAAAAAAAACATTGCCACTAAGTTCAGGCACATTTAAATATGACAAACTTAAAGTTATATTGTTTATTTCCAAATAAAATTTTTTTTTTTTAGACATCGTACAGTTTGAGAACAAAATGATATTTCCTAAATTGTAGATGCACAACTCATCTACAATTAAAAAAATCATTAATGATTGTATCAAATCGCCATTTTCAGAATTTTATTATCGCACCTTTAAACATCGCACCTTTATTTTATTTTATTCCATACAAAAATTTTAAATACTCATTTTTTTTACTCTTGATTTTATAAATATTTGTATATACTAAAAAAAACATTGCCACCAAGTTTAGGTACATTTATATATGGCAAAATTTAAGTACATTATTTATTTTTAAATAAAATATTTTTTTTTAGATATTGTACAGTTTGAAAACAAAATGATATTTTCTAAATTGTAGATGCACAACTCATCTACGATTTAAAAAATCATGAATGATTCTATCAAATTCCGATTTTCAAAATTTTATTATCGCACCTTTGAACATCGCACCTTTATTTTATATTATTCCATACAAAAATTTTAAATACTCATTTTTTTACTCTTGATTTTATAAATATTTGTATATACTAAAAAAAACATTGCCACCAAGTTTAGGCACATTTAAACATGACAAAGTTTACATTATTTATTTTTTAATAAAATATTTTTTTTTACATATTGTACAGTTTGAGAACAAAATGATATTTTCTAAATTGTAGATGTACGACTCATCTACAATAAAAAAAATCATTAACGATGCTATCAAATCGCCATTTTCAACATTTTATTATCGCACCTTTAAACACCGTGTCCCAACAGGAACAGGAGCAGTATTGTTTGTCGACATCCCTAGAGAATTCCTGCCAGAAGTGCGACAGAAAAAGGATATGCAGCGGAGGTACAGCGAGAGGTGCAAGAACTCCAACAAACTTAGAGCCGCAGTTAGCCAGATTGGAGCACAGAGTGTGCTTGATCATGCGATAAACCATTTTGGATGAATACCAAAGTGTTTTCGTATGCTCAAATATTAGATATATATATATATTTGATTTTTGCCTTACGTAAAACCGGCAGTTAAACGCGTAATACTTAAATAATATTGTTATCGCAATGATTTTCAATGGCTATTTGAAAAAATTGTCTCTCGCGAAGCCGCGAAACGTGACTACGTAAACGAGTCATCGCACAACGGTCCGAAACACTGCGACACCGTTTACGAATATTCGCGCTTATTTTTTCTTTATAAAACATTATTTATAGATCCATGTTCCTAGCTAATCACACCGTCGCTCGCGTTCTCGTTTTCGGTGCATATACACGAGACACTAAACGTGTGATACGCTTAGGGAGGTTAGCGAATTTGTAGTTCATGATTTTGTCAACGAGATGGCGCTGCGATTCTTCAGTTGCGTATTTGCTGCTGAGTACGACGATCTCTCGATTATCAGTTGGAGATAATCTCTCGACCGAAACGTCCGTTAGCTATTTTTTTCTAAGAAAAAACACAAAGCAATTGTTTCGAACTTTTTGCTCTGCTTTTCGGTAGATAAATCATCGACCAAATGCAGATCTTTATTGCTGTAAGGTAAGTTGTACTAATATGGTTTATTTTCTTGCCTTTTGGCATTGAAAAGAGGTTTACGAGTTTCACACATTGTTTAGTAGATTATAAGATTTTCTCTATTCTTCAGGATTTTTTCAACAACTGCAGATGTTTATTACTGTAAGGTAAGTTGTAGTAATAATGTTTATTTTCTTGCTTTTTAGCATTGAAAAGAGGTTTACACTTTTTATACATTGTTTCGTCGTAGATTATAATTAGATTGTTGGATCTTTTTGAGGATTTTGGGCAGCCATTGTTGTTTTTCGTCTCCCTAGTAAAAATAAATTATAGAGACCGAAACGTCCGTTAGCTATTTTTTTGTGAGAAAAAACACAAAGCAATTGTTTCGAACGTTTTGCTCTGCTTTTCGGTAGATAAATCATCGACCAAATGCAGATCTTTATTGCTGTAAGGTACGTTGTAGTAATATGGTATATTTTCTCGCCTTTTGGCATTGAAAAAAGGTTTACGAGTTTCACACATTGTTTAGTAGATTATAAGATTTTCTCTATTCTTCAGGATTTTTTCAACAACTGCAGATGTTTATTACTGTAAGGTAAGTTGTAGTAATAATGTTTATTTTCTTGCTTTTTAGCATTGATAAGAGGTTTACACTTTTTATACATTGTTTCGTCGTAGATTATAATTAGATTGTTGGATCTTCTTGGGGATTTTGGGCAGCCATTGTTGTTTTTCGTCTCCCTAGTAAAAATAAATTATAGAGACCGAAACGTCCGTTAGCTATTTTTTTGTAAGAAAAAACACAAAGCAATTGTTTCGAACGTTTTGCTCTGCTTTTCGGTAGATAAATCATCGACCAAATGCAGATCTTTATTGCTGTAAGGTAAGTTGTAGTAATAAGGTTTATTTTCTTGCTTTTTAGCATTGAAAAGAGGTTTACACTTTTTATACATTGTTTCGTCGTAGATTATAATTAGATTGTTGGATCTTTTTGAGGATTTTGGGCAGCCATTGTTGTTTTTCGTCTCTCTGGTAAAAATAAATTATAGAGACGGAAACGTCGGTTAGCTATTTTTTTGTAAGAAAAAACACAAAGCAATTGTTTCGAACGTGTTGCTCTGCATTTCGGTAGATAAATCATCGACCAACTGCAGATCTTTATTGCTGTAAGGTAAGTTGTAGTAATAAGGTTTATTTCCTTGCTTTTTAGCATTGAAAAGATTTTTACACTTTTTATACATTGTTGCGTCGTAGATTATAATTAGATTGTTGGATCTTGGGGATTTTGGGCAGCCATTGTTGTTTTTCGTCTCCCTGGTAAAAATAAATTAGAGAGACGGATAAAGATCGATGGAAATTGAATGGTATTTAATTGAATGTTATCATCTCTATTCGGACTTTGATGAATTTATACACATTGAATTGTTGGCATTATTTTAATTAATTAAATTTAATTAATTGTTGAATAGTACTTCGTAAATTCGCGAACCAAATTTCGTATTCACAATGATAGGATTTTTAAAAAATCATTTTCTATCATTTATTTTTACCAGGGATAAATAATTTAAACAATCAAATTTTATTTTGATGTTTTTCTTTTTTATAACGAGACTGAGATTTTATACACAGCGTGTTTCAAGGTCCGACGGACATAATCCAAAGTGTCGCGAAGTCAAGTGAAATTTGATTAATCTTGTCATCTAAATAATTGCGGGCCTTCAGAAAATAATTTTTAATTGTGAAAGGACACACTTAATTAAAACGCAGTGCTCTATGGATTACCCAGCGCTGACCGCGTACGGTAAGTCAACAAACCCGATACTTTTAGAGATAAGGACGAGAAAAGACATTCGAATAGTTGTGTCCATTAATTTCCTGAAAATTCTTATCTTATAAGTAACTGCGAGCCTTCAGAACACAATTTTATATTGTGAAATAACACACAATTAAAACGTAGTGCTCTATGGATTACCCAGCGCAAATCGCGTACGGTAAGTAAAGAAATCCGATACTTTTAGAGATAAGTACGAGAAAAGACATTCGAATAGTTGTGTCTTTTAATTTCTTCAAAATTCTTATCTTATAAATAATTGCGGGCCTTCCGAAAATAATTTTTCATTGTGAAAGGACATTCAAGTAAAACAGTGACCAATGGAATACCCATCGTATAAAGTAAGTAAACAAATTCGATACTTTTAGAGATAAATACGACTAAAGACATTTCAATAGTTGTGTCTTTTAATTTCGTCAAAATCAATATCTTATAAATAACAGCGAGACTTCAGATAATCATTTTTAATTCTGGAAGGACACTAAATGAAAACAGTGACCAGCGAATTATCCATTGCATACAGTAAGTAAACAAATCCGATACTTTTAGACGAGTAACGAAATTCGTATAGTCGTGCCTTTTAATTTCCTCAAAATTAATATCTTATAAATAACAGTGAGACTTCAAATAATCATTTTTAATTCTGGAAGGACACACAGTGAAAACAGTGACCAGCGAATTATCCATCGCATACAGTAAGTAAACAAATCCGATACTTTTAGACCAGTAACGAAATTCGTATAGTTGTGTCTTTTAATATCCTCATAACAGCAGCATCCGCCTTGGTCTACGACCTCTTGGAGCCGCAATAATTGCAAAATTGTCATCTCGCACATATCAAGGTTACGTAAAGTCGCCTGATTAACAAGAGTGAAGAGAGATATACGCTTCAGACTCCGAGGTCAACATCATCTGACCCTTGCGATAACAACGGATGTCGGAAACACTAATCAATAAATAGTTTGTTCTTTAAATAGTAGTCATATCGAAATGACTTGTTTGTATTAAGACAATCAGCGCCAACCGGTCGAATCGGTATTTGCAATTGATGGAATCCTGTAAAAAACCGTTTAGTGATAGTTAGTCGATAGCTAATGTAAAGAAATTTAGATTGTAAGGCTGAAGAACTCGGGTTGTTATCTATATGAATAATTATAATGTGACCACCCGTGAGTTGCAGCAATATGCATTTTTATTTCCTTAAGTTGATAACGGAAAAAAAGAAGATCTTCGGGAGTCGTTGGCCGCTCACATATGTGAGCGATATATAGTTTTATGGAGATTGTCGATAGTTCCGGTGCTGCGGACTTAAGGCTTCAGGACAATTGAATCGTAGTGAATTTTTTCTCACGCCCCGATAACGATGTAGAGGTCATGGAGTAGGGATACCATCTGTCCATTATTTCTTACTCTATCGTTTCTTTCGCACCTATACATTTTCATTTGGATTATATACAATTTCATGCGAAAATTACCATCTTGCCGGACACTTTTAAAACCATAGTTTTCAGTTCATAATTTGAAAAATCTTTACGAATCTGTAGTAAGAAAATTATTGCGGTATTCAAAATAATGGTACATTACGATGCAAGTGCGGTAAAACTTTTCCTGACGAATTAAATTTAATCTCACGCGTTAAGAAAAAGCTCTTGTCAATAGAAAAAATGGCGTTTTAGAACTGAAGTAATTGAAAGTCATGGAAGAAATAATCTTTCAAAAGAATTTGCTGCACTGAGAGAAAAGCATATCGTTGATTTAACGATTTCACATGATAAAACGAATATAGGAAAGCTTGCAGTATTTTATGGTTGAGACGATGACAATATGGTTTAATAAACGATACTTGCAGGGTTATTGGAAACAAACGTTGAAATCGTATGTACAACGAAACGACATATTTTAAACTATTAGAATAGTTTTTGAAACTGTTATCATTTTGATGATTGCTACTATAATTTGCTATAACCATAAAATATATAGACGTTCCTCTTGGGAATTATAGTTTATAGTTAGATTATCGTCGGTTTAACTATATTTTTAAATTACCAGATTTTTCTCTCAGCGTGGTGGTTTATTTTAGCAGTATGTACGTCGATGTGTGATCAGCGATTTTTATATACATTGATGCAGAGTTAGAAAAAAAGAATGAAAAAAGTCGGCGAAATTAATAGCTAGGAATAAGCAAAGAATTTACCGTTCATCCTACCGTATCTCATAAAATGAACGACAAGCCTGTGAATAATTGGCACCGGCCAACGGATCAGCGATTCAATTCGCATTTGAATGTCAAAGTTCGTTTGCCTTTATTGGCTCTTCGATGATATCCCAACTGCTTTCTTTTAACCGCTACATTCGGTATGCGGTGTTTATGATTAATGAATGGCTTCGCGCGAAATCGACGGCAGCTCTGTCTGGAGGAACTCGCTTCACGTGGCGATGCAAGGTCCATTGGGGGTATAAAAAAAATCGCGATGAAAAAAGTGGGCGTTTCCGTAAAGCTAATAAAAAAGAAATTATGTATATCCTGGCCTTGAGTGCGGATATTTGACTAATTCGGTGGGCACGATTATTCAAAAAGATTTGGGACTCTAATTACAGACAATTAACATAAAATGTTTATAGCGACTGCTGAATTGTAGTAGTGCGTTCAAATCACATTTAGTGATATTCATTGATGGATATCTCACTTAATTGGCTGTTGGTGTTATACGAAAAAAAAAATTTGTGCTGTTTTTTTTACTCTGTACATATTTATAAAAAATGTCGTAGGTCGAATATTCCTAAATAATTGTCAATTGTACGTATGAACAATTCTTACGAAATCAGCTCAGCGAATTAAGGTGGTATTGATATTAAGGAAATACCATTGATTTTAATAGTGATTTCGAAAAAACTCTTGAATAATTTTGAGAAGAAATTTATAAGTACATCTCATGCCGGAAGGATACATCTTATGCATAGCTGAGAATAATTTAGGAATTTCTAGCAAACCGGTTTTTCCTCAAGTGTGCAGAGTGCAAAAGCAAAAGGATAAAACAAAAAATAAAAAATTACGTAAATTATCTAGAAGAGTTGGAAGCTTTTTTGACCTGAAAAGTAATTCATGGTTTGAAGGGTCAACAGCATATATATTTTTTATATAGTAACCAGTAGCCAAACAAGTGATATATTCATCTATTCATTTGGAAAATAAAGAATAACCATGATTTTGTTAATCCACCATTTTACATGTAATACGAGTAAAACGAATCGTTACGGTTGATCAACCCATGATGATAACCCTCTGGTATAATCCTAGACTTAAGTCTAGGAGACACTTCAATAAGCCAATAAGTTTAAAATCAACTTGCGGTCAACTCATGTACTACTTGACGTTGATAATGAATAGCAATAAAAAAAACTTTCCTTGTCGACGGCAAGTCGCCCATGAGTCGTCCATAAGTTTATGACTAAACGACCATCTGTCGAACATCATGCCAGTAAGAAAGTATGTATTTTCATTTTTCCGTTTATACGGCAAGTAGCGCAAGAATCAAATATATATGCTATCAAACATATAAGCTACCGACCATATAAGCTATCGACCATATGGACCCATTGGGAACATGAGTGGTCCCAGTGGGTCGATTTCATTGGCTAATCACTTGTAGACATTCTTTTTTTACAAGGGTGAATCGAATATTCATTTGCGTGTTGATAAACGGTGCACAGAGATAACTGTGGCAATTCCACGGCGTTTCAACGTCCAATTTTTTTTTATTGCTGTAAAAACTGTAAATTTAACCATTTTTCCCTTCGAGTATAAGGAATAGATTAGCAGTTTATATTCTTTTTGCTTCCTTATAGAGGAAACTTTGTTTTCGTGAATTCATTTTTTTTTTTTTTTTTGAGATTTTCATTTTCGGACACTCGAAATGTTGTAAAACATTGAGAAAAAACGATAGATTGAAAAGAAAAAAAATTTAAGTTGGATTTTCCAACCGGTAGTCAGATTTGTGATTTCTGAAATCGGGAACGGACAAAAGTCACTTTTTTAAAAAAATCATCGTAAAAAGGCTTGTAACCGGTACTTTCTGAGGTCGAATATGCGAGTTGAAAATGATAGTGAAGGCCGAAATTCGATATCTTGAAGAAAAAAATATTTAGGTTAGATTTCCTGACCAAAAGGCGGATCTGTGGTTTTTGAAATCGGGAACGGACAAAAGTCACTTTTTTGAAAATCATCGTAAAAAGGCTTGTAACCTGTACTTTCTGAGGTCAAATATGCGACTTGAGAACGATAGTGAAGGCCAAAATTCGATATCTTGATGCAAATATAATTTAGGTTCTTTAGGTTGGATTTTCCGACCAAAAGTCGGATCTGTGAAGAACGGACCTCACGTGACTTTTTTAAAAATCATCGTAAACAGGCATGTAACGGGTACTTTCTGGGGTACAATATGCGACTTGAGAACGATAGTGAAGGCCAAAATTCGATATCTTGAAAAAAATATAATTTAGGTTCTTTAGGTTGGATTTTCCGACCAAAAGTCGGATTTATGAAGAACCGACCAAAAGTGACTTTTTTACAAATCATCGTAAACAGGCATGTAACGGGTACTTTCTGGGGTACAATGTGCGACTTGAGAACGATAGTGAAGGCCAAAATTCGATATCTTGAAAAAAATATAATTTAGGTTCTTTAGGTTGGATTTTCCGACCAAAAGTCGGATTTATGAAGAACCGACCAAAAGTGACTTTTTTAAAAATCATGGTAAACAGGCATGTAACCGGTACTTTCTGGGGTACAATATGCGACTTGAGAATGATAGTGAAGGCCAAAATTCGATATCTTGAAAAAAATATAATTTAGGTTCTTTAGGTTGGATTTTCCGACCAAAAGTTAGATCTGTGAAGAAACGACCAAAAGTGACTTTTTTAAAAATCGTCGTAAACAGGCATGTAACCGGTACTTTCTGGGGTACAATATGCGACTTGAGAACGATAGTGAAGGCCAAAATTCGATATCTTGAAAAAAATATAATTTAGGTTCTTTAGGTTGGATTTTCCGACCAAAAGTCGGATCTGTGAAGAACCGACCTCACGTGACTTTTTTAAAAATCATCGTAAACAGGCATGTAACGGGTACTTTCTGGGGTACAATATGCGACTTGAGAACGATAGTGAAGGCCAAAATTCGATATCTTGAAAAAAATATAATTTAGGTTCTTTAGGTTGGATTTTCCGACCAAAAGTCGGATTTATGAAGAACCGACCAAAAGTGACTTTTTTACAAATCATCGTAAACAGGCATGTAACGGGTACTTTCTGGGGTACAATGTGCGACTTGAGAACGATAGTGAAGGCCAAAATTCGATATCTTGAAAAAAATATAATTTAGGTTCTTTAGGTTGGATTTTCCGACCAAAAGTCGGATTTATGAAGAACCGACCAAAAGTGACTTTTTTAAAAATCATGGTAAACAGGCATGTAACCGGTACTTTCTGGGGTACAATATGCGACTTGAGAATGATAGTGAAGGCCAAAATTCGATATCTTGAAAAAAATATAATTTAGGTTCTTTAGGTTGGATTTTCCGACCAAAAGTTAGATCTGTGAAGAAACGACCAAAAGTGACTTTTTTAAAAATCGTCGTAAACAGGCATGTAACCGGTACTTTCTGGGGTACAATATGCGACTTGAGAACGATAGTGAAGGCCAAAATTCGATATCTTGAAAAAAATATAATTTAGGTTCTTTAGGTTGGATTTTCCGACCAAAAGTCGGATCTGTGAAGAACCGACCTCACGTGACTTTTTTAAAAATCATCGTAAACAGGCATGTAACGGGTACTTTCTGGGGTACAATATGCGACTTGAGAACGATAGTGAAGGCCAAAATTCGATATCTTGAAAAAAATATAATTTAGGTTCTTTAGGTTGGATTTTCCGACCAAAAGTCGGATTTATGAAGAACCGACCAAAAGTGACTTTTTTAAAAATCATCGTAAACAGGCATGTAACGGGTACTTTCTGGGGTACAATATGCGACTTGAGAACGATAGTGAAGGCCAAAATTCGATATCTTGAAAAAAATATAATTTAGGTTCTTTAGGTTGGATTTTCCGACCAAAAGTCGGATTTATGAAGAACCGACCAAAAGTGACTTTTTTAAAAATCATGGTAAACAGGCATGTAACCGGTACTTTCTGGGGTACAATATGCGACTTGAGAATGATAGTGAAGGCCAAAATTCGATATCTTGAAAAAAATATAATTTAGGTTCTTTAAGTTGGATTTTCCGACCAAAAGTTAGATCTGTGAAGAAACGACCAAAAGTGACTTTTTTAAAAATCGTCGTAAACAGGCATGTAACGGGTACTTTCTGGGGTACAATATGCGACTTGAGAATGATAGTGAAGACCAAAATTCGATATCTTGAAAAAAATATAATTTAGGTTCTTTAGGTTGGATTTTCCGACCAAAAGTCGGATCTGTGAAGAACCGACCTCACGTGACTTTTTTAAAAATCATCGTAAACAGGCATGTAACCGGTACTTTCTGGGGTACAATATGCGACTTGAGAATGATAGTGAAGACCAAAATTCGATATCTTGAAAAAAATATAATTTAGGTTCTTTAGGTTGGATTTTCCGACCAAAAGTCAGATCTGTGAAGAATCGGCCAAAAGTGACTTTTTTAAAAATCATCGTAAACAGGCATGTAACGGGTACTTTCTGGGGTACAATATGCGACTTGAGAACGATAGTGAAGGCCAAAATTCGATATCTTGAAAAAAATATAATTTAGGTTCTTTAGGTTGGATTTTCCGACCAAAAGTCGGATTTATGAAGAACCGACCAAAAGTGACTTTTTTAAAAATCATGGTAAACAGGCATGTAACCGGTACTTTCTGGGGTACAATATGCGACTTGAGAATGATAGTGAAGGCCAAAATTCGATATCTTGAAAAAAATATAATTTAGGTTCTTTAGGTTGGATTTTCCGACCAAAAGTTAGATCTGTGAAGAAACGACCAAAAGTGACTTTTTTAAAAATCGTCGTAAACAGGCATGTAACGGGTACTTTCTGGGGTACAATATGCGACTTGAGAATGATAGTGAAGACCAAAATTCGATATCTTGAAAAAAATATAATTTAGGTTCTTTAGGTTGGATTTTCCGACCAAAAGTCGGATCTGTGAAGAACCGACCTCAGGTGACTTTTTTAAAAATCATCGTAAACAGGCATGTAACGGGTACTTTCTGGGGTACAATGTGCGACTTGAGAACGATGGTGAAGGCCAAAATTCGATATCTTGAAAAAAATATAATTTAGGTTCTTTAGGTTGGATTTTCCGACCAAAAGTCGGATTTATGAAGAACCGACCAAAAGTGACTTTTTTAAAAATCATGGTAAACAGGCATGTAACCGGTACTTTCTGGGGTACAATATGCGACTTCAGAATGATAGTGAAGGCCAAAATTCGATATCTTGAAAAAAATATAATTTAGGTTCTTTAGGTTGGATTTTCCGACCAAAAGTTAGATCTGTGAAGAAACGACCAAAAGTGACTTTTTTAAAAATCGTCGTAAACAGGCATGTAACGGGTACTTTCTGGGGTACAATATGCGACTTGAGAACGATAGTGAAGGCCAAAATTCGATATCTTGAAAAAAATATAATTTAGGTTCTTTAGGTTGGATTTTCCGACCAAAAGTCGGATCTGTGAAGAACCGACCTCACGTGACTTTTTTAAAAATCATCGTAAACAGGCATGTAACCGGTACTTTCTGGGGTACAATATGCGACTTGAGAATGATAGTGAAGACCAAAATTCGATATCTTGAAAAAAATATAATTTAGGTTCTTTAGGTTGGATTTTCCGACCAAAAGTCAGATCTGTGAAGAATCGGCCAAAAGTGACTTTTTTAAAAATCATCGTAAACAGGCATGTAACCGGTACTTTCTGGGGTACAATATGCGACTTGAGAATGATAGTGAAGGCCAAAATTCGATATCTTGAAAAAAATAGAATTTAGGTTCTTTAGGTTGGATTTTCCGACCAAAAGTCGGATCTGTGAAGAACCGACCAAAAGTGACTTTTTTAAAAATCATCGTAAACAGGTATGTAACCGGTACTTTCTGGGGTACAATATGCGACTTGAGAATGATAGTGAAGGCCAAAATTCGATATCTTGAAAAAAATATAATTTAGGTTCTTTAGGTTGAATGTTCCGACCAAAAGTCGGATTTGTGAAGAAACGACGAAAAGTGACTTTCTTAAAAATCATCGTAAACAGGCATGTAAAGGGTACTTTCTGGGGTACAATATGCGACTTGAGAACGATAGTGAAGGCCAAAATTCGATATCTTGAAAAAAATATAATTTAGGTTCTTTAGGTTGGATTTTCCGACCAAAAGTCGGATCTGTGAAGAACCGACCTCACGTGACTTTTTTAAAAATCATCGTAAACAGGCATGTAACCGGTACTTTCTGGGGTACAATATGCGACTTGAGAATGATAGTGAAGACCAAAATTCGATATCTTGAAAAAAATATAATTTAGGTTCTTTAGGTTGGATTTTCCGACCAAAAGTCAGATCTGTGAAGAATCGGCCAAAAGTGACTTTTTTAAAAATCATCGTAAACAGGCATGTAACGGGTACTTTCTGGGGTACAATATGCGACTTGAGAACGATAGTGAAGGCCAAAATTCGATATCTTGAAAAAAAATATAATTTAGGTTCTTTAGGTTGGATTTTCCGACCAAAAGTCGGATTTATGAAGAACCGACCAAAAGTGACTTTTTTAAAAATCATGGTAAACAGGCATGTAACCGGTACTTTCTGGGGTACAATATGCGACTTGAGAATGATAGTGAAGGCCAAAATTCGATATCTTGAAAAAAATATAATTTAGGTTCTTTAGGTTGGATTTTCCGACCAAAAGTTAGATCTGTGAAGAAACGACCAAAAGTGACTTTTTTAAAAATCGTCGTAAACAGGCATGTAACGGGTACTTTCTGGGGTACAATATGCGACTTGAGAATGATAGTGAAGACCAAAATTCGATATCTTGAAAAAAATATAATTTAGGTTCTTTAGGTTGGATTTTCCGACCAAAAGTCGGATCTGTGAAGAACCGACCTCAGGTGACTTTTTTAAAAATCATCGTAAACAGGCATGTAACGGGTACTTTCTGGGGTACAATGTGCGACTTGAGAACGATGGTGAAGGCCAAAATTCGATATCTTGAAAAAAATATAATTTAGGTTCTTTAGGTTGGATTTTCCGACCAAAAGTCGGATTTATGAAGAACCGACCAAAAGTGACTTTTTTAAAAATCATGGTAAACAGGCATGTAACCGGTACTTTCTGGGGTACAATATGCGACTTCAGAATGATAGTGAAGGCCAAAATTCGATATCTTGAAAAAAATATAATTTAGGTTCTTTAGGTTGGATTTTCCGACCAAAAGTTAGATCTGTGAAGAAACGACCAAAAGTGACTTTTTTAAAAATCGTCGTAAACAGGCATGTAACGGGTACTTTCTGGGGTACAATATGCGACTTGAGAACGATAGTGAAGGCCAAAATTCGATATCTTGAAAAAAATATAATTTAGGTTCTTTAGGTTGGATTTTCCGACCAAAAGTCGGATCTGTGAAGAACCGACCTCACGTGACTTTTTTAAAAATCATCGTAAACAGGCATGTAACCGGTACTTTCTGGGGTACAATATGCGACTTGAGAATGATAGTGAAGACCAAAATTCGATATCTTGAAAAAAATATAATTTAGGTTCTTTAGGTTGGATTTTCCGACCAAAAGTCAGATCTGTGAAGAATCGGCCAAAAGTGACTTTTTTAAAAATCATCGTAAACAGGCATGTAACCGGTACTTTCTGGGGTACAATATGCGACTTGAGAATGATAGTGAAGGCCAAAATTCGATATCTTGAAAAAAATAGAATTTAGGTTCTTTAGGTTGGATTTTCCGACCAAAAGTCGGATCTGTGAAGAACCGACCAAAAGTGACTTTTTAAAAATCATCGTAAACAGGTATGTAACCGGTACTTTCTGGGGTACAATATGCGACTTGAGAATGATAGTGAAGGCCAAAATTCGATATCTTGAAAAAAATATAATTTAGGTTCTTTAGGTTGAATGTTCCGACCAAAAGTCGGATTTGTGAAGAAACGACGAAAAGTGACTTTCTTAAAAATCATCGTAAACAGGCATGTAAAGGGTACTTTCTGGGGTACAATATGCGACTTGAGAACGATAGTGAAGGCCAAAATTCGATATCTTGAAAAAAATATAATTTAGGTTCTTTAGGTTGGATTTTCCGACCAAAAGTCGGATCTGTGAAGAACCGACCTCACGTGACTTTTTTAAAAATCATCGTAAACAGGCATGTAACCGGTACTTTCTGGGGTACAATATGCGACTTGAGAATGATAGTGAAGACCAAAATTCGATATCTTGAAAAAAATATAATTTAGGTTCTTTAGGTTGGATTTTCCGACCAAAAGTCAGATCTGTGAAGAATCGGCCAAAAGTGACTTTTTTAAAAATCATCGTAAACAGGCATGTAACGGGTACTTTCTGGGGTACAATATGCGACTTGAGAACGATAGTGAAGGCCAAAATTCGATATCTTGAAAAAAAATATAATTTAGGTTCTTTAGGTTGGATTTTCCGACCAAAAGTCGGATTTATGAAGAACCGACCAAAAGTGACTTTTTTAAAAATCATGGTAAACAGGCATGTAACCGGTACTTTCTGGGGTACAATATGCGACTTGAGAATGATAGTGAAGGCCAAAATTCGATATCTTGAAAAAAATATAATTTAGGTTCTTTAGGTTGGATTTTCCGACCAAAAGTTAGATCTGTGAAGAAACGACCAAAAGTGACTTTTTTAAAAATCGTCGTAAACAGGCATGTAACGGGTACTTTCTGGGGTACAATATGCGACTTGAGAATGATAGTGAAGACCAAAATTCGATATCTTGAAAAAAATATAATTTAGGTTCTTTAGGTTGGATTTTCCGACCAAAAGTCGGATCTGTGAAGAACCGACCTCAGGTGACTTTTTTAAAAATCATCGTAAACAGGCATGTAACGGGTACTTTCTGGGGTACAATGTGCGACTTGAGAACGATGGTGAAGGCCAAAATTCGATATCTTGAAAAAAATATAATTTAGGTTCTTTAGGTTGGATTTTCCGACCAAAAGTCGGATTTATGAAGAACCGACCAAAAGTGACTTTTTTAAAAATCATGGTAAACAGGCATGTAACCGGTACTTTCTGGGGTACAATATGCGACTTCAGAATGATAGTGAAGGCCAAAATTCGATATCTTGAAAAAAATATAATTTAGGTTCTTTAGGTTGGATTTTCCGACCAAAAGTTAGATCTGTGAAGAAACGACCAAAAGTGACTTTTTTAAAAATCGTCGTAAACAGGCATGTAACGGGTACTTTCTGGGGTACAATATGCGACTTGAGAACGATAGTGAAGGCCAAAATTCGATATCTTGAAAAAAATATAATTTAGGTTCTTTAGGTTGGATTTTCCGACCAAAAGTCGGATCTGTGAAGAACCGACCTCACGTGACTTTTTTAAAAATCATCGTAAACAGGCATGTAACCGGTACTTTCTGGGGTACAATATGCGACTTGAGAATGATAGTGAAGACCAAAATTCGATATCTTGAAAAAAATATAATTTAGGTTCTTTAGGTTGGATTTTCCGACCAAAAGTCAGATCTGTGAAGAATCGGCCAAAAGTGACTTTTTTAAAAATCATCGTAAACAGGCATGTAACCGGTACTTTCTGGGGTACAATATGCGACTTGAGAATGATAGTGAAGGCCAAAATTCGATATCTTGAAAAAAATAGAATTTAGGTTCTTTAGGTTGGATTTTCCGACCAAAAGTCGGATCTGTGAAGAACCGACCAAAAGTGACTTTTTTAAAAATCATCGTAAACAGGTATGTAACCGGTACTTTCTGGGGTACAATATGCGACTTGAGAATGATAGTGAAGGCCAAAATTCGATATCTTGAAAAAAATATAATTTAGGTTCTTTAGGTTGAATGTTCCGACCAAAAGTCGGATTTGTGAAGAAACGACGAAAAGTGACTTTCTTAAAAATCATCGTAAACAGGCATGTAAAGGGTACTTTCTGGGGTACAATATGCGACTTGAGAACGATAGTGAAGGCCAAAATTCGATATCTTGAAAAAAATATAATTTAGGTTCTTTAGGTTGGATTTTCCGACCAAAAGTCGGATCTGTGAAGAACCGACCTCACGTGACTTTTTTAAAAATCATCGTAAACAGGCATGTAACCGGTACTTTCTGGGGTACAATATGCGACTTGAGAATGATAGTGAAGACCAAAATTCGATATCTTGAAAAAAATATAATTTAGGTTCTTTAGGTTGGATTTTCCGACCAAAAGTCAGATCTGTGAAGAATCGGCCAAAAGTGACTTTTTTAAAAATCATCGTAAACAGGCATGTAACCGGTACTTTCTGGGGTACAATATGCGACTTGAGAATGATAGTGAAGGCCAAAATTCGATATCTTGAAAAAAATATAATTTAGGTTCTTTAGGTTGGATTTTCCGACCAAAAGTCGGATCTGTGAAGAACCGACCAAAAGTGACTTTTTTAAAAATCATCGTAAACAGGCATGTAACCGGTACTTTCTGGGGTACAATATGCGACTTGAGAATGATAGTGAAGGCCAAAATTCGATATCTTGAAAAAAATATAATTTAGGTTCTTTAGGTTGAATTTTCCGACCAAAAGTCGGATTTGTGAAGAAACGACGAAAAGTGACTTTCTTAAAAATCATCGTAAACAGGCATGTAAAGGGTACTTTCTGGGGTACAATATGCGACTTGAGAACGATAGTGAAGGCCAAAATTCGATATCTTGAAAAAAATATAATTTAGGTTCTTTGGGTTGGATTTTCCGACCAAAAGTCGGATCTGTGAAGAAACGACGAAAAGTGACTTTTTTAAAAATCATCGTAAACAGGCATGTAACGGGTACTTTCTGGGGTACAATATGCGACTTGAGAACGATAGTGAAGGCCAAAATTCAATATCTTGAAGAAAAGAAAATTTAGGTTCTTTAGGTTGGATTTTCCGACCAAAAGTCGGATCTGTGAAGAACCGACCTCACGTGACTTTTTTAAAAATCGTCGTAAACAGACATGTAACGGGTACTTTCTGAGGTACAATATGCGACTTGAGAATGATAGTGAAGGCCAAAATTCGATATCTTGAATTTAAAAAAATTTTGATGGTTTTTCACACCGGAAAATTTTTCTACACCATTTTTCTCCATGTTTTGGACCATTTTGAGTGTTCTGACATGAAAATCTTTAAAAAATAATTTTTCATGAAAACAAAGCTTTCTTTAGGAAAGAAAAATCACAGGAATTGAGATTTTCGGGAAAAAAATAATTGGGCTAACATGTGACGTCAGCAGAATACCGTTCCGGCGTTAAATGCAGTTAAGTTATGTCTTTATGACTTTAAGAAGCTCATGTCTGTAATTTGAATGCTGCTAAGCGTGCAGATAGCTTGATGGCAACCATTTAAAATTCTACACGTGCCAGTGAAAACGACACACAAGAATCGTTATCGTGTCGGATTGCATCGATGCAAGGTCGGCAAGCAAATATAATATAACGTCCAGCGAATAGATATGTACATATGCTGTAACTACTGCTGACTCGTAACCAAAAACAGTTTATCAGCAATTGTTATGTCTGGAGAAAGATTAATTATTTATCGCTTGTAGAACTTTCAACTCGCTTTTCCGCATTGCTCAATGTTAAATGATCAAACTATTCATGCTATAGTCCAACTAAGTGTGCAATTAATAAATCACGCAAGAATCAACATTTTAATTAATGCAGTTCAATTAAAAAAAAATAGATTTATTGGTCTACATATACAGTATATTAATAGATCACATCTACTATGTAGTTGCAAAATTTCAGATGCTTAACTGAATCCAATGCATTTCGAATAACATTTATTATAAGATTATAGCTCTTAACTTTCATTAAAAAATAGTAAAAGACTCATTAGAGATTTTTTTTCGCTTGATGGACTTTTCGGACTTTCACAATCACTTCCTAATTAGTAAAATAAAAAAGCAATAAAAAATTCCGTTGCTCATTTAACCTATTTTCAGAGACCAGATAATTAGCCCATCATTTCTTGAAAAAAACAAAATCTCATTTTTTAAACTCAGCTTCTAACGAAATTAATAAAACTAATCCAGCGAATAAAGAATAATTTTTATTGCAAGTACAACAACGATCTTCTTTCGTTAAATACAGTATCGAAACTATTTTTAATTTATAAATAAATTTGTTTCACTTTATGAATAATCGTCCATAATTTACCATGGAAAAAAATAAATATCTAAAAATAGAAAAAGTTTTTTCTTTTTTAATAAAAAAAAATACAAACACGTGATTGGAAAGACTGAATCGATGGCACGTTTTTCTATACTTAGTCTCTACTGGGTTAATCTCTGTAAAAACTGCTAATGTACTGAAAAAAGTCCTTCTAAGACGTTGATCGAATGAAAATACATATATAGGCCATATCACGTTATAAAGGAAGAGCTATAGTACATCAGAAAACGTGATGCGCTTTTTAAGACGGTATAAATTGTCGTCAAATTGAAAGATCGCGTTTTAGAAAGCCTCTCGGGTACAGTGAGTAAATAAACGTGAAGGTGGTTGTTGTGAGGGGAGAAGCGATACATCACCATTCTTGGATATATACACGATGGGTTGAGAACCGACTTAGCGAGTGCAGTTTTTTTTTCTTCTTGATCAATATTTTTTGCAATATTTCTTGCACGTCTAGGCAACTGAGACACGCGTGCTCACTTCGTAGATTATAAGCGAATGTTCAGACTCCTGCGTCAGTACTGACGTACCTGTTCGTTTTCCAGCTCGATGGACGTTTGACGAGACAGCTAATTACAAAAAATTAGCTAAACCGAAATAACTGAAAAAATTTATTAATATTCAAAGTGGCAAATTTTTATCATTGGTCTTAAATTATGATACTTTTTTTTTTTGGTGTTTCAGAGAACATTTGATGTCTGATGGGTTGGGAATTTCGATTTAGCTGCAAAGGCTTAATATAGAATCTGCTGTAGAATTTTTTGCTTTCTCATATTCGTGAAAACATTTTTTGTTTTCTGGATTTTCATGTGAGTTACGTTAAATGGTGTAAAACATCGAGAAAAGCGATTCAGAAAAAAAAATTCGGATATGTAGAGCAGCAATGCACTTTTCATTGTAAAAATGTATGCAAAAATAGAAATCTTTTGGCAGATTTTATAAGATTGCATTTTTCAAAAAAAGTTCGCTCCCTAGTTGCTGCAATTTTTGAGCTAGTGAGCTAAATAGTTCTCAACAAATAAAGTAATATAAAAGGGCGCTCGATATTGAATTTGAGTTAAATCTATAATGCGGTTCGAATTTTACCGAATTTTGAATTTTCGAAAATTTAAGTTGTTCTAATTCAAATCAACTTCGACCAACTCAACTAGAATTTCCTACAAGGGCAAACTAATATACCACTACAGTAGATATTAAGTTTAGTGAAGATCGGTAAAGAGGTTCTGATTTTATGAAATTTTGAAAATTTCGAAAAATTGAAGTTGTCGTTCTAAATTAATTAAACTCTCCACAAGCCAAAGCCATAATATCACTGATCTATGCAACCAACCGTTACCAAATGTCAATCGAAAACCGAAGCACCCAACTCTCACTATTTATCAGCGACTCGCGAGATTGGCTAATGATAACTTAGAACTAGAATAGTGGGATAAACAAATTCCCGAGATGATACAAAAATATAAACTACTCCATCCTCATAATTCCAGGGCTGAAGGACCCAGGTCGATGGCCCATTGGCAATATAGCTTTATCAAAATCCGTTTGAATGTACTGTATTATGTCTGCGTCCAACAAAAATGTACATTGTCTTGTGAATAAATTCTTTTACTACTACTACTGAATTAAACTTCGACAGATTCGGCTTAAATTTTCTACAGGGATGAAATATTATTCAACAATAATAGATATCAATTTTGGTAAAAATCGATAGAGAACTTTGGTTTTTATAGCAATTTTAATTTTTTCGTCTTCATAACACTTTTGCTTTTCACTTATCTGATAAAACCGGCTAGAAATTCAGATATAAACGTAATAAAGTGCAATAATGTTTGGCATCCACTTTGATAAAAATCGAACATTGAATTATTTGAACATATCTAAAAAAAAAAGATAATGAGGAAGACAAATTTGGTCAAAATACTTCCACGTAGATAAAGGTGCAATATGAAAAAGCAATAGGGGATATGAGGGTAAAATAGGCAGGGGGGCAAAACGGACAGCTCTATTAAAAATCGGGATTGGGGGCAAAACGGGCACCGTCTCAACTTTCGTAAAAACGATTTGTCTCAGTTTTTTACGTTCCTTAGATAGGGAAAGTGCGGAAAATACGTCAAATTGGTGATGAAAAAAAATTGATAATCTTCATCAGATCAGAATTTTTTTAACCATCCGTTCAGAACTTTTTTTCGATACTTTGCTGAGAAACGAAAAAAAATATAGTCAAATGAATTTTTCAAAAATTTTATAATCAAATTAATTCATTGAAAAAAAAGTTGGTATATCATAAAGAAATCAATTAGAACGAAATTCTCATTTTATGATTTGGTGCCAATTTTGACCCCGATACTTATATTTAGCCGAGATGCCTGTTTTGCCTCCCTGCCTGTTTTATTGACATCACCAATTATTTTCCGAAATTTTCAAGTAAGAAATGTCAGGAAATTGAAAAAAGTCGTGTTCGAAAAAGTTGAAACGATGCCCGTTTTGCCCCCAATTGTCATTTTCAGTCGTGATGCTGCCCGTTTTGCCCCCACTCCCCTATGCAAGGCCCGACTTAGCAATCTTTTTTTTTTCCTCGTACGGAAACTATGATTTATCGTGCAATCGGTTTTTGCAATGCAAACAGACGTTTGCGAAGTGGCAGTTTGGTACTTTTTATATGGCTTTGATATTGCCACGCCCCAGACATAAACGTGATGATAAAAGATGTATTTACATCAAAGCTGTCGAGCTCTGAATATAGAATCGCAGATTATTCTTACGAATGGAACTTAAGACGTTTGCGATTGCTGATTAGAATTTCGAAGCGATCAACAGCTTCTAATTCCGAGATAAAGATTTATTTATAGGTTGCAAGTGCTTCGACATGTGCTTCGATACATATTCAGGTCTTGTGACATATTTAATATGGGATCAACGAGGTTCAGTTGAATCAGACGTTGCTTTATGTGTCACTAATAAATCTATAATAATAATAGAACGATCCATAGAAACTGCGTATCAGAATTATGTTAATAAGGATACTTAATTTTTTGCATCATATTCAAGAAAAAAATGTATAGACTCTTTCCATTTTATATTTTTACCTTAATTTGGAAATAAAAAAATCTAAAACAAGTATAAATTTTTGTTTTCTGAGCCGTGACGTTAAAAAAATGTTATGAAAAGTGAGAATTTTATGGTGACGTTCTTGATTTCAAAATAATGAATTATCCAGTATTTAATTAGTCATTAATCTTTGTAACATTGTGTCTAGTCGCTATAGATGTTGTGTCTAGTGAACTGGAAAATTATTATGGATGCCAATCTTTTCCACAGAGTTTTCCTTCAGTAAACATTTTATCACAACAACTTGCACAGCTATTTACAATTAATCACTTTTCTATTTGCAATTACGTTATACTGAACGTCCAGACGTCCTCATAACAAGGTTCTACGAAGGTTGTGCATCCTTCGATATTATCTCAGCCATAGCCGTCAATGGCGAGGATCAGCAACAAGAATATTTTCAATGGACACCATTGGATGGCTAATTAAATGTAGCGTGAAGTTGCATCAGTCATTGAGTCAGGTCACGCATCTTGCAACACTGTTTTTCAGTGACTAACACATTTGAAGAGTTATCGTTCTTCTATTTTTCCGGAAGGACGTTTTATTGATAATCTCAGCTATTTGTCCTTTCGTCAAGGACCTCAAAAAGTCATCCACCTTCGATTGTCGCTATTAGTTAGCTTATTATCATTGTCTCGTTGTGCTTTAGTAATTAATGACATCGTTGGGTCGCTTTATATCAATTAGTTAATTAGTTAGCCGTCAATGGCGAGGATCAGCCGCAGCAACAAGAATATATCTTCAATGGACACCATTGGATAGTTAATTAAAAGTAGCGTGAAGTACGAGTCATTGAGTTAGGTCACGCATCTTGCAACACTGTTTTCCAGTGACTAACGCGTTTGAAGAGTTATCTTTCTTCTATTTTTGCGGAAGGACGTTTTATTGATAATCCCTGTAATAAAACATTACATTTATAGCAACAGTTCACTTTTTTTTTACGAATACAAACCACATTTTTGCATAACTCGACATTTTTTCCTACTCCAAAATCGAGTCTCTTCACATGTCGGAATAAATACCTTTTTTGGAACGCGCATTATGCTACTATTTTTTTCCCAAAAGTAGCATATCGAAAGAGTGTCGTGTTCAAATTTTAGGCAAAAATATTGAAAATTCACGGGACTATGATTTTTTTAACGAAAAAGTGTCGTTTTTGCGTTTTTACTTCTTTATGAATTTTTTTTAACATGTCGCCATTTTATTTTTCGTACATCATCTGGAATGTTCAAAGAATGTTTCGTAATTTTTTGAATCATTTCGGACGGATAGTTTGGTCACAATACCTTTTTGAAAACTGACAGGGTAGAATCGACGCGGTGTGACGATCGTGATTGAATTTGGAGGTGTGACCACGAAGGGTTAATAATACTAATTGCACTGTTAAAAAAGACTGGAAGTTTTTATGCATAAACTCGTAATCGAAATGTAATATACAATTGTGGTATAAAATTCATGCACTCAAAGAAAACGTAATAGTACAGTCAACTATAAAGTGACAACTATTAATTTTTAGTCCATACAACTATTTTCATAGTTACGGTAATCATGAAAATAGTTATGGTAACGATTTGGTAGTTATAGTAATTATTTGATAGTTGTGGTAACTGTTAAAAAATTGATTGTACGAATTAAAAATGAATTATTGTCACTTTATAGTTACTAATACCATCATTTTCTCTCAGTGTATACTTTTCCAGTAAAATGAAAGCAAATTATTAAAATTCAAGTACTTTTACTGTAAAATTATAGTAAATTATTGAATGTGCTGTACCATACACTAATTTTACATTACACCTGTATATTAAATTTAATATACTAATTTATGCATAAAAACTTCCAGTAAAAATACATTAAATTTCAAGTAGACTTTTTTTTACAGTGTATACATAAATAAGAAAAAAATTCAATCATTGATACTCAGTTCCATTCGATTGATTAAAAAAAATTATGAATTTTCGAGAGTATACATTTTGCTTTAATTTTTCAATCCATATTTATTAATACGTAAAGAACCTCAAAAAGTTCGATTTTTCTTTTAAATTATGAATTTTCGAGAGGTGCATTTTGCTTTAATTTTTCGATCTGATATAGTTAATTTTATCCATATTTATTAATACCTAAAGAACCTCAAAAAGTCATCCACCTTCAATTGTCCCTGTCTGCTGGTTTATTATTGTCCTCACGTCGTGCTTTATATAGTACTTAATGGCGTAGTTGTGTCACGTTATAGTAATTAGTCGACCTTAATCAGTTGTGTTGACGGGTCGTCGAAGGTTGGTTGTTATGCAAGGGCGTAATGCGTAGATTCTATCGAGTATCCGAAACTATAACGTTTTCTTTTTCTCGCTCCTGAACAAAGACGCCATTTTTAGTAATTGGGTTGAGAAAAGTGCTCATTAACTGCGGAAACAGACTCGTGCTCAATGTGTCGCAATTAAGAGGAAAAACAGCTCCTTTATCGTTTCCTCTTTATTCCTATTGCGCACCCGTCAATTGTCTGCAATCAGCTGAACGTTCGCCGCTTTTTTTTCAATCGTCGATGATTCGACTGTTGCCAATCCCGCTTTCGTCTTTGCAACTGAACAATAATAAGGTTGAATTCTCATCAACGCAATTGGCATCTTCGTTAATTTTTATTTACCAGGAATTGCTATTTCCTCGTATAGTGCAAAGTCGAGTTATCACATCTACCTATTACCATCATTAGCTGAAAGAAAAAAAAACGTAATAAATAATGACAAAAAAAAATTAATATAAAAAGTGCCTCATCAAAAATACATTTTATGAGAAGTTAATATCAAAAGTGGCTGAACAACTTCGGTCGATGGCTAAGGTAAGTGTACCAATGGTGGGACAGATCCCAATTGAGGGATACTAAAGGGATATTTGTAGATACTAAGAGTTCAATGGATAAAATATTAAACAATAACTCTTCCAATTGTATCTGTTATATATAATTAACATACGCGAAAAAATTTCATGTTTTTCATCGTAAATTGAAAATTTAAATAATTTTATTCAAATAGAAAAGGAATAATTTAGTTCAAATAGAAAAGGAACTTATAAAAATTTTAAAAAATTTGGTTCGACTGTTTCAGATGCATCGCACGACCTCCATCACCGGCACCGATTTACAAGTCCAGACTCCAGGCGCCCCAGAAAAATCGTTACAACTTTGGAAAATTTCAATAATTTTTAATAATAAAAATTGTTTTTTAAAGCTTGAATATAATACTCTATCGTCTCAAAATTTCGTTTACCGCAATCATTTCGTTCCCTTTCAAAAAAATTGCTGAAAAAACGCTTTTTTTTCGGCTTCTAAAGCAGACTACTGCCTTAAGGTAAACGTACCAATGGTGGGACAGGTCCCAATTGAGGGACACTAAAGGGATATTTGTAGATACTAAGAGTTCAATGGATAAAATATTAAAAAATAACTCTTCCAATTGTATCTGTTATATATAATTAACATACGCGAAAAAATTTCATGTTTTTCATCGTAAATTGAAAATTTAAATAATAAGTATATTAGCTGACCTATGGTGTTCGAGCTTTTTCAGCAAATTCCTAAACCAATTAGCTAAGGAAACCCGAATAATCATTAATATGATACCCCGGAGATTATAGTTCGTTCGAGACTTTCCACAGGTATTTCAAATTCAGAAATTCTTAAGGTTTAAGATTACACTGTCAAATATTACGTACAATATTTTAAAACTCGTAATTTTTGTGTCCCGTTATTGGAGCTGACCGAATATACGTTGGCACCACTGTCCAACGTGTGTTCCGCGACTGGGTCAAGTAGTAAGCAATCCCACCGCGACCCAGAGCCGGGACACAATCGCACGATTGACATTTTAACGCGGATGTTGGGTTATGCGGTATCAAGAACTTCATTGTTAATTTATTCAAATATATACATATATTTTATAAACATATACGTTTTATTTATTGCATCATAGGTGTAAATATGTGTACCGCACATTTTTTGGCATTTCTTTTCAAGCAGATGCATTAAAATTTGTAGATGTCCACCGATACGCACATTTGATGTCCCGACAGCGGAACATGTACAAAAATACCCGTCCTGGCACTGGTACATCAGCACCTTTCAGCGTTTTAATCAATAACTATTTATCAAACAATCAGAAATATTTTTATTGTATAGTTTTTGGAAACTAGAAACTCTAACCTTACAATTCGTTACCACCATTTGCTACAATAAATAATATATTCATGCGGAAATTGGCATACAAAACAGACACCGACTTAAACGTCCCGTCATTGGTACCTTTACCTTAATTGTCAATGTCTATATATATATGAGGCATTCCACCGGTTATCGACAGCGTCGCGACCCTAATTTTTTTTCCATTTGAGATGTTGTAGAGCAATATAAAAAAACACGAGAATTTTTTTTAGTTTTTTCAAAAAATTTGTGTTTTTTTGATTATCTAAAATTGGATTTTCTCCAAAAGTACGTCGACGATTTTTTTTCTTTTTTTACAGTAAATTCTGTGTCCAAAAACAAAATGTTTGTGCCTAGACCCAGAGTGGGACGAGGCCTAGATTATCATCTAAAAATAAACCAAAATTTTAAAAAATTTGTTAAAATACCCCAAACTTGAATCTCTCTAAAAGTACGTCGATGATTTTTTTTTCAAAGTTTTTATAGTAAATTCTCTGTCCAAAAACGAAACTTTTGAGACCAGAACGAAAATGGTGGGCAATCATCAATTTGTTAATAACATTTTAGAATTATTATTATGCAAAATTAATCTCTTCAGTACCTGTAATGTGCATGAATTTTTTCAGATTTTTATACAATCGAAAAGTCTGCAATTTTCTCTCATTTTTCCCAAACTTATGCGAAATGAATACCAGGCGCAAGGACCACCTTAATAGTTGCCTAAACTACTAAAAATTATCTGAGTGTGAAAATCATTAATTTTAATCTGACTGTTTTTTCCAAATCAAACTAAATCAAAGTAGATGCCAATTCTAGTACAAATAGTTCAACAGATTGTCATAAATCGACTTTTGCATTAGTATGCGAAGAGATTGTCACTGTGTGTCTACTCATATTCCAGCGTCTTCCGTTTCGATATGCCAATGGAATGCTTCAACGGGTGACTCGAGTTCAAGTATGCAAATGTAACAACAAGCAGGACAAGTGCTTTTTTTTGTTCATCGTGAAAATTGGTGTGCAAATGATTGTCATCATATTCCGTATACGATGGTTTCACATAACTTCACCGAAGAATTGCAGTATATCGTCTGTTGATCTTTTTTTTCTCCCTTTTATCGTAATAATCGTTGTATCGTATATTGCTACTAATTACCGAGACTTTTCTCATCCGATATCATCGACAGATTTTTTCCCCTTCGGTGCCGTCAACATCACATATTCTCGACACCTGAGGTTTCGTTTCTCGCGTATCTAGATTGCATCATTCTGAATTCATAAAATTGCCGCGGGCTGTGTATGTATTTTATGCACTCACTAGATCCAAAGTTCTGCAAGATTTTTATGTTCTTCTATAGTTAAAAAGATTATGACAATGAAATGAGAAGAAAGGAAAATTGAAAAGTCAGGTCAAAGACTCGTTCGTCACAATCTTCGTAAAAATTACGATTCATGTAGATTTTTTTAGTCTTTGTATTGTTACGCAAATCAGTAGTTCACTATAGCAAACACCAAATGCATATGTTAATTTAATTTAGTCACTGTGCTAATTGACCCACAAGCAATCTCGTTTTTCCGGTCTGACGCCACGGAAAGTTTGGCGATAAGTAAGACAAATCCAATACTCGGTTTTTTCCATTCGAACACAATTTTAAGGAGACGCTGGGTCACATCTCAAGTGTGGGGAGAAATGGACACCTTTAAAAATAAGATAAAATAGCAAATACATTATTTTCCTACTTAATAATTCCTATTCAATCTGATAGAAACCGATAAATGAATAAAATTCCGATTAAAAAATAATAGGTTCTAATAGGGTTTCCATTAGATCCAGTGAGCTAAAGTATTTAAAAATTCAGCAGTTTTTAAGCATATATGAATGTGGAGAAATAAAAAATGGCAAGGATATCAGAAAATGATAGAATATTTTCCATTTGGTTGATTTTTGCTTCCTCATAGAAAAAGTTTCGTTTTTGTGACAAAAAAAAAATTCTCGACATTTTTTCTCGCAACAAAATATCCGAATATAAAAATATCCGTATGCCAAAATATCCAAATACCAAAATATCCGAATAACAAAATATCCGAATACCAAAATATCCGAATACCAAAATATCCGAATACCAGAATATCCAAATACCAAAATATCCGAATACCAAAATATCCGAATACCAGAATATCCAAATACCAAAATATCCGAATACCAAAATATCCGAATACCAAAATATCCAAATACCAAAATATCCGAATACCAAAATATCCGAATACCAGAATATCCAAATACCAAAATATCCGAATACCAAAATATCCGAACACCAAAATATCCGAATACCAAATTATCCGAATACTAAAATACTAAAATATCCGAACACCAAAGTATACGAATACCAAAATATTTGAATACAAAAATTTTCGAATGCCAAAAATATCCGAATTCCAAAATATTCGAATACCAAAATATCGGAATATAAAAATATCCGAACACAAAAATATCCGAATGCCAAAATATCCAAATACCAAAATATCCGTGCGCGAAGATTTGATTAATTATTCGACAATATCGGCTATAAAATATCCGGAGGTTATTATCGCGAAATTATTACTGCAAAACGAGCTGGAACTTAAACTTTATTTTTTAAATTAGAAGTGGTTTTCAACACTACTTTATACAATAAAACCAGGGAGAATATTAATTACCTGAACATTTTTTTACAGTGTTCAATAGAAAAGATGAAGAACTGCAAAGTTTTTAATGCAGTTTTCGTATTGTCGTTTAAAAGCACCAAATAATCTTTCACGGTGTCCATTTTGCCTCAGCCTATCATATATATATCATGTAGCTACTGTTTACATGCTTCAATCTAAATCTATCGTATTCTTATGTTATCACGTTGCAACGATCATAGTCGACATTAATTCCCGACCTCTCCTGACTCATTCTCTGAAAACTCGTATAGTAAACTTGCATAGATGACAAATGTTTACCCATCGACAAACGTTTCTCATATGCCTATATAGTGTGTCTGTCTGCGACGAGAAATATTTTCATTCCATTGATTCTGTGTAAAACCAAAGCTATATGGTATTGTAGACTCTCGATGGTTTTCCAGTTATGTATTTGCGGTGGCGATGACGACTGGAATCCCAGATATTGCATTTTTCTGCGAAGTCTCGTGACGTATTGACAAATAATGGAAAGAAGCATTTTTTTTTTTGCACATTCAATTTTTATTTCTGATTGTGCGAATTCTTGGTGTCAGTTTCTTTCATGGGATTATGACGGCAGCCAATAAAATAAGATGAAATTTGAAAAATTGGAGTTACTAAACTAACTGGACGAATAATTTACTTACTTATTGAAGAGTCAATTTAGTTTAGATAATGTTGGTTAAAATAATTTCAGCGCACTAGCGAATGTCGCTTGTTATTGTTTATCCGTCGTTAGTTGAAAATAAACCGTTGAACTGTCAACACGTGTTTTATGTACTGCGCAATATAGTATTCAAAATATAACGTATAAGCTTTATTTTAAGATCCTCGGACAATAAAAGGACTATTAGTTCTAAAAGATAAAATGTATAGTTTTACAAAAAAAAAGAACAAAATGAAAGATGAGTTATGTTGCGAAATATCTCAACAGTCAACAGTTGCATTTTTTAAAATTTTTATCCTCTTTAGGATTTTTCAAATTTTTCACAAGCTCAGAATTTCGTACAATTTTTAATTTTGATTGTTTAAATCCCTGGGCCAGTTACTTTCTTCGGATCTTGACAATCAAAATAAGGTGAAGCTTGAAAATATTGAATTACAAAATTAACTAGGCAAATAACTTACTTATTATTCAAGATTGTATCAGGTCAATCTAGTTTAGAAAAAATGTATAGTTTTACAAATAAATAAATAAAAGAAGACGAGTTATGTTGCGAAATATTTCTACAGTCATCAATCGCACTTTTGTCTATTTTAATCCTCTTTAGGATTTTTCAAATTTTTCACAAGCTCAGGATTTTCTACAAATTTTACTTTTGATTGTTTGAATCTTTGGGGCCAGTCACTTTTTTCGGATCTTAACAATTAAAATAAGGTGAAGCTTGAAAATTTTGAATTATAAAATTAACTAGGCAAATAACTTACTTATTATTCAAGATTGTATCAGGTCAATCTAGTTTAGATAAAATGTATAGTTTTACAAATAAATAAATAAAAGAAAACGAGCTATTTTGCGAAATATTTCTACAGTCTTCAGTCGCACTTTTGTCTATTTACATCCTCTTTAGGATTTTTCAAATTTTTCACCAGCTCAGCATTTCCTACAAATTTTACTTTTGATTGTTTGAATCCTTGGCCCAGTTACTTTCTTCGGATCTTGACAATCAAAATAAGGTGAAGCTTGAAAATATTGAATTACAAAATTAACTAGGCAAATAACTTACTTATTATTCAAGATTGTATCAGGTCAATCTAGTTTAGATAAAATGTATAGTTTTACAAATAAATAAATAAAAGAAGACGAGTTATGTTGCGAAATATTTCTACAGTCTTCAGTCGCACTTTTGTCTATTTACATCCTCTTTAGGATTTTTCAAATTTTTCACAAGCTCAGGATTTTCTACAAATTTTACTTTCGATTGTTTGAATCCTTGGGCCAGTTACTTTCTTCGGATCTTGACAATCAAAATAAGGTGAAGCTTAAAAATTTTGAATTACAAAATTAACTAGGCAAATAACTTACTTATTATTCAAGATTGTATCAGGTCAATCTAGTTTAGATAAAATGTATAGTTTTACAAATAAATAAATACAAGAAAACGAGCTATTTTGCGAAATATTTCTACAGTCTTCAGTCGCACTTTTGTCTATTTACATCCTCTTTAGGATTTTTCAAATTTTTCACAAGCTCAGGATTTTCTACAAATTTTACTTTCGATTGTTTGAATCCTTGGGCCAGTTACTTTCTTCGGATCTTGACAATCAAAATAAGGTGAAGCTTAAAAATTTTGAATTACAAAATTAACTAGGCAAATAACTTACTTATTATTCAAGATTGTATCAGGTCAATCTAGTTTAGATAAAATGTATAGTTTTACAAATAAATAAATAAAAGAAAACGAGCTATTTTGCGAAATATTTCTACAGTCTTCAGTCGCACTTTTGTCTATTTACATCCTCTTTAGGATTTTTCAAATTTTTCACAAGTTCAGGATTTTCTACAAATTTTACTTTTGATTGTTTGGATCCTTGGCCCAGTTACTTTCTTCGGATCTTGACAATCAAAATAAGGTGAAGCTTGAAAATTTTGAATTACAAAATTAACTAGGCAAATAACTTACTTATTATTCAAGATTGTATCAAGTCAATCTAGTTTAGAAAAAATGTATAGTTTTACAAATAAATAAATAAAAGAAGACGAGTTATGCTGCGAAATATTTCTACAGTCATCAATCGCACTTTTGTCTATTTTAATCCTCTTTAGGATTTTTTAAATTGTTCACAAGTTCAGGATTTCCTACAAATTTTACTTTTGATTGTTTGAATCTTTGGGGCCAGTTACTTTTTTCGGATCTTAACAATTAAAATAAGGTGAAGCTTGAAAATTTTGAATTATAAAATTAACTAGGCAAATAATTTATTTATTATTGAAGAGTGTATCAGGTCAATCTAGTTTAAAAAAATGTATAGTTTTACAAATAAATAAATAAAAGAAGACGAGTTATGCTGCGAAATATTTCTACAGTCATCAATCGCACTTTTGTCTATTTTAATCCTCTTTAGGATTTTTCAAATTGTTCACAAGTTCAGGATTTCCTACAAATTTTACTTTTGATTGTTTGAATCTTTGGGGCCAGTTACTTTTTTCGGATCTTAACAATTAAAATAAGGTGAAGCTTGAAAATTTTGAATTATAAAATTAACTAGGCAAATAATTTATTTATTATTGAAGAGTGTATCAGATCAATCTAGTTTAGATAAAATGTATAGTTTTAGAAAAATAAATAAAAGAAGACGAGTTATGTTGTGAAATATTTCTACAGTTATCAGTCGCACTTTTGTCTATTTTAATCCTCTTTAGGATTTTTCAAATTTTTCACAAGCTTTCTTCGGATCTTGACAATCAAAATATGGTGAAGCTTGAAAATGTTGAATTACAAAATTAACTAGGCAAATAACTTACTTATTATTCAAGATTGTATCAGGTCAATCTAGTTTAGATAAAATGTATAGTTTTACAAATAAATAAATAAAAGAAGACGAGTTATGTTGCGAAATATTTCTACAGTCATCAGTCGCACTTTTGTCTATTTTAATTCTCTTTAGGATTTTTCAAATTTTTCACAAGCTCAAAAATTTCTCAAATTTTATTTTTGATTTTATTTATTTTGTTCAGCGTATGCGTGTATTCTCGGTCAATATTTTGAATGATGAAATTTTGTGAAGCACATTTCGGGTCTGAGACAGGCATCGCTAGATTCAAAGCGCGCGAAACTGAAGCCCAATTCTTACTTTTGATTGTTTGAATCCTTGGAGCGAGTCACTTTCTTGGGTTCTTGACCGTGAGTGTACACGGCGGATGAGCGTTTGGAAAAGAAGCAAAATGATTTAATGGAGGAGGAGGGAACCGGTTGGGAGCCGGAGAATACCCAAGTTCGATTATTCGCAACGTGGTAGGGATAAGACACAAAAGGACCAATGACTTCCCACCATAGATTCATTTTGTTTTTTCCTGTTATTAACAGCTGCGCTCTCGCATGGAACTCTGTGGATCCCCGCAAGCCAAATCCGGGTATTCTCGTTTCCGTGCGTGATTCAAAAAAAAAAAAAGTGCCCCTGGAAACAGTCAAGTCATCATACGCATAATTTCAAATCATTTTGAGATTTTTCCAGTACAGGAAAATTCTAATATTTTTTAAATGCAAAACTCTTTTATTATTTGTGTGGCTTAATTCAAGGACATTTTTATCGGATATTGACAGTATATATCGTCATAAACCACAAGAATTACTACCAGGAACCACAGTTTAAAATAATACCTTTGAAAACACTATTTGTACTAAATGACCGGAAACGATTCTGTGAAAAAAATTAAAATGTCGGTTTTGCTTACGTATTAAGGCAGCTTCGTTTGTTTTTAAATTAGAGATTTCAATAACAGAGTACTTGAAATCGTCCCAAGAGTCTGGAATAGATAGAAAAAATATCTAAACGGATGTAAGCCATATATGAATATATGCGCGAGGCTTGCAAGAGTTGAAATTCTATAACTATATTAATTGAGATGCTCTATTTAAATAGAGCATCTTATTTGTAATAAAAATGCAATAACTGAAACACTTTATCAAAATGCATTAGATTTAGATTAGATTTCAAATGTATTAGAATACTATAAAAAAATTGATATACATGAAGCATTCTAAGCCAACTCGATAAATATTCAACTCTTCATATTTTAAATTATATTTATTTATATTTCACTCAATTGTAACACTTCAAAAACTACCAAAAATAAATTACAATTTTTTAATACCTTACCGTCGAAATTTGTCAATGTTAAAAGTGAAAAAAAAAAAATTCTCCATAACAAAAAGAATTGAAAAAGTCTGAAAAATTTAATTTTTTTCAATCCCATAATACGATAAATTAAAGTGGTGTCCTTTGACTTTCCTTTTTTGTGACAATTTCAATGGAAAAAGGCATACTTAACGCCTTTTTCTATTGAAATTATTATAATAGTTTAATAGTAGTAGATTCTATTCTAGGTAAAAAGTAGAATAATTTTTTCTTTCATATTTTAATGCATATAGAACTATTGAGTGATTTAGTGAGAATCGATAGGCAGGACAAAATTTCGTGACTGACAATAAATTAAATGATTTGATAATCTTAGAAAAAATAATTACTACCTTTGTGACAAAAGTTGTACATTATTCTGTCAGAATAATAATTTAAATGAATTTTCGTTTGTTGCTCCACGTTTACCAATCTTTGATTTAAAACTCACGCCATGTTAAATGATTTGCAACATCACGTTTCACTGATGATCACAGGTAACTAATATATGCAAGGAAAAAAAAAATTCAGTCTTTCGCTCAGAGTGACCTCGAAAGTTGCACGTGAATCGATCTTAGCGAGCGGTGAGAACACGCGCAAACTTAGAAAAAGTGAAAGAAAGGAAATCTCGTGGAGGCAACGCTGACGTCTTCCAAGTCTAGTTCTTCTTTCTGACCGTCGCACTATGCGGAAGGACGTTACGAGGGAACGCCGCATGCTGATTGCTTCTAGGCTCAGGTGAAAATGCATATCGTATCTGTCGGTCGAGCATTTCGCATAACAATTACTATATAAGTCATTAATTAAAAAATCATTATACAATCGCGGTAAAATTGCATAGCTTTTCAAGGTGTCGACGGCGAGATCTACTTTTTTTTAAGTTGCGTAACTACGCATAATTAACGAAGGTAATAAATTTGAGGATTCAATGGAAAACCGCATTAACTGCTTTTTTTTGTAGCATATCCGTAAAAAATATAAATGAATTTTAAAATGTAGTAAATGTATTTCCAATCACACAGTATTATAAAAATCAACAAGATAAATAAAATAAATAAAATAAGTAAAATAAATAAAATAAATAAAATAAATAAAATAAATAAAATAAATAAAATAAATAAAATAAATAAAATAAATAAAATAAATAAAATAAATAAAATAAATAAAATAAATAAAATAAATAAAATAAATAAAATAAATAAAATAAATAAAATAAATAAAATAAATAAAATAAATAAAATAAATAAAATAAATAAAATAAATAAAATAAATAAAATAAATAAAATAAATAAAATACACAAAATAAATAAAATAAATAAAATAAATTTCGAAGACACTTTTGACAAAGTGTTGTTCAGATAAAAATGTTTTCATATTAGAAAAATGTTGTCAGGCTTTGTCATCGTAGAAAAATCGTGCAACGACATTCAATCGAGGCTCGAAGCCTGGAAGAAAGAATAACTGTAAATTTTAGTCACGGACACAATAAGTTCGTTGAATATTTCGTGACTGGAAATCCATCAAACGGACCAGCAATCAAAACAAGTGACAGGAAAAATTTTCGGCCAAAAAAAAAAAAATGGTAGTGTGTAAATTAGTAGGTGCTGGTAGAAGAAACGTGGTTTTCATCACAACAATATACTACTCAGCGTTGTGGCATTGAGTATAGCCGTATAGCACGTGCTGTTTGGATTCGGTGTCGACCCTGTCATCCGTTATTCCTCCTTATAGTACAGTGTGCCACCGAATTTCGGTGTCGCGTGTCTGCATGACATAAAGTAGGCTTTGTCTTTCTATTTTTGTTGTATCTCATTATTATTCTACTCACATTTCATAGAATAAACTGTAATTGATTAATTTTAAGTGGGAGAGACAAAAAAACGAACTTGCAGAAATATTCTTCCTTATAGTATGGTTCTCATTGGTTTTTATAGGTTTTTATAGATATTTATCGGCCCTTAATAGTTTTTATAGGTTCTTACAAGTTTTTATGGATTCTTATAGGTTCTTATTGGTTCTTATTGGTTCTTATTGGTTCTTATTGGTTCTTATTGGTCCTTATTGGTTCTTATTGGTTCTTACAGGTTCTTATTGGTTCTTATTGGTTCTCATTGGTTCTTATTGGTTCTAATTGGTTCTAATTGGTCCTTATTGGTTCTTACAGGTTCTTATTGGTTCTTACAGGTTCTTATTGGTTCTTATTGGTTCTTACAGGTTCTTATTGGTTCTTATTGGTTCTCATTGGTTCTTATTGGTTCTAATTGGTTCTAATTGGTTCGTATTGGTTCTTCTTGGTTTTTATTGGTTCTTATTGGTTCTAATTAGTTCTTATTGGTTCTAATTGGTTCGAATTGGTTCTTCTTGGTTTTTATTGGTTCTAATTGGTTCGTATTGGTTCTTATTGGTCCTTATCGGTCCTTATTGATTGTTATAGGTTCTTATAGGCCCCATTGGATTTTATCAGTTTTTACAGCTTCTCATATAAGTTTTTTGACGTTAGATTTTAGAAAAATCATTTTAAGTTTTACACCTAACTTCGCTCAAAGGATTTGTGTGGGTTTTTAAAAAGTTTCCTCTACACTCAAGTGTCTTAACTTTATTTTGTGTAAGGTCAAATAGCGCCACAAAAAATACCCCTACCATTGTTTTAAAAACACAAACCCTTTTTCAGCATATTACACCAAAATAGAATCTCCATTCACTTTTTGTTAATACCTAGATAAATATGCGGTGGAATCATTGTAAAAAACTTGAAAATATTCTCTTCGACCATTAACTTATGTTAAATATGTAGTTTATTTCTGGTAAATCCGCGTAATACCTGCCCGAAAATTTTAAATTATGCGAACTGTGACTCAGCACAGTCAAGCATTTGTCGCGAATGACGTAGTCCGGAAATGGAGCGATTTATCTGAGCACCGAATTGCATATCGCGCACTGACCTGAGCCGCAGACAAATCTCTTTGCAAAAATTAGCATAAATCGAAAAGAATCCTCGTGAACGTATACGTACTTGTCCTAAGAGGATTTGCTAAAAATAACAGCATAATACGTATCGAGCGTGATAGCACAATAATAGCCCGTGCAAAAGAGGAGAGAGTAGTCCGGAAACTTGGTATGAATAATAACGTAAATCCGCGGGTTATTTATATCAACCACCTGTGCAATAATAACAAATGTGTGGACGAGATTGTGTGATTTATATCGTAGCGGAATAAGCTATATAAAATATATATAAACAGCGTGGGCTATGAAAACAAAGTCGGCTGAACGGTCGAAGAATAATAATACCGAGTGGCGACAGCACCTGTATATTTTTAGGAGAATGGAAAAATGTTTCGTGCGTAATATCTCGAATCGAGCGTTTTGTGAATTCGTAATTAGTTATCGTATGACTCTACATACGATATGACCGATATTGGTCTGGTCAATTTTTTTTTTTAAGGTAAAAGTACCGATAATTTAGTACGTTTTTCGTGGCTATTGTAATTTTGTGCTTGTATTTAATTATAATTTTTCGTAGCGTTTTATATTTTGGAAATAATTTTCGTCGTATTAACGTCAGTTCGTCTTCATTACAAAAAATAGTTATGAAATTATTATACAATTTTATAAATATAAATAAAAATTTTAAAGTAAATTATAAAACCAATAATAGTTATAAAATTTTTATGCAATTATATATAATTATTTTTTGTAATTATAATTACAAAAAATAATTTATTTTTTGTAATTATGATTACAAAAAATAATTTAGAAATAAATTATAAAATCAATAATAATTACAAAATTATTATACAATTATATAATTGCAAAAAATAATTTACAACTAAATTATAAAATCAATAATTAAAGTATCATCAGCTGATTCACAGAATTCAATTTAAAAATCTGAAAAGATCCATAAAAGGAAATTAAATGTGACCAGATGTCTCAAGTACTAATATTCATAAAACATGCATTTTTTCTGTACATAAAATTAATTAAATAAAATATTCCGAGTGTCAGGAATACGAATATGCAAATTTGTCATCGAAATTTTGAATTTATAAAAAACGGTGAAAGTTAATAAGAACGTCATATGCGAATATAAATATGGTTTTGTATTCAATTTGAATTAGCCGGTCGATAAGTTAAATTATTATGATAAATGCAAAAATCAAATACAATCCAACTGTAAACAATTTGTTATACGTCTACCCTTAAATACAATTTTTGTAATTATGAAATAGTTTTACGGTCGTCAATTTTAATATTAACCTCGTATTTACAATTTTTGTACCGAAAAGTAAAAATGCTAAAAACGAAAATTTCGAAAACCCATAAAATTCGAATCCTTTTTCGATTTCGGCCAAATTCAATGCCAAACAATTAAAAATATACCTGCAGCTATGGCATTCATTAAAATATCGTAACTTTTACGAAAGTTAGAAACGTTCACGTCCTTTTTTGAAAAAAAAATGCATAAACATATAAAATCTAAAAATTCTTCGTAAATTAATTTAAAAAATTGCAACAATCAAAAACGAGCTAATGTTTGACGTTTTCGCCCACATTTTTTTTCCAAACCAGTTTTCTCGATGTTTCGGACCATTTCAAGTGTTCTGAGATATAAAAGGCAACAAAAAAAAAATTCACGCAAACAAAGCTTCTTCTATGAAAAAGCAAAAATATTTTCGCTTAATGCTAACTCGTCTCTGTTTCAACGAGCTCTATTAGCATATCATATAATTTTTCCTCTAAATAGTATCCTCAACATCCGGATGTTGGTTCTCACCTCTCATATCCCGGAAGGAGAGATCGAACAAAAAAATAAAAATTTCTCTCCTGATCCTGACGCAATTTCCAAAAGAAAGTCTTTCTCGTATATCACCGAATTTCTTTCTAGCGATTTCTCTCCCCAAACATACATCAGCTTAGCTCAGCATTTGCACATCACTTTTTACATCGTAGTGACGTATGTTTACCCTGTGAATTTTGCATCTTTATGAAATTACGCGTGTCTTCATGTAAACGAGCTTCTCTTGCGAAAATCACTCATAGATTATCGATGAATTATAAATGGAATTACAAATCAATTCTGACGCCTTTATAAAAATTAAAAATCTCCGGACTGAAAAAAATGAGGGTAATTAATAAACAAATTGGATAAATGAAAAATTGCTAAATAAGAATCATTCGCATATTATAGTCGGGAAATTAATTCGTTAAGGGTGTGATAATCTCCCGGCTATAATATGCGGATGATTCTTATTTAAGGCGAGGGAGTCAGGTCAAAAGAATTGATTTTGTAAATTCAATATCATCCAAATCGTATTGCATATAAAAATGCCCAACGCACTATATTGTTGGTACTCGATGAAAGGATTTTTTACTGTCGTTTGACTTGCATATGCTTTTCAATATTATCTTAAGCAAAGTTCTTAGATTTTCCATTCTGCGCATGATTCAGATCAAACTACCAGGCAGATTGGAATGGTTGACGTCTCATTGTCTTCTTCGTGAAAAGATACACCGGCTAAATGGAGCAAATGTTAATAAAAGGTAATATTTTTTAAGTGACATAATTATTAATAAATAAATTTTATGCTATTTTCTAAATCAGTGATTAACTTTTCTTTCAGAATGAAAAAAAAAAAAGTTTGCTCCATTTAGCCGGTGTATCTTATCATGAAGAAGAAAATGAGACGTCAACCATTCCAATCTGCCTAGTAGTTTAATCTGAATCATGCGCAGAATGGAAAACCTAAGAACTTTGCTTAAGATAATATTGAAAAGCATATGCAAGTTAGACGACAGTAAAAAATCCTTTCATCGAGTACCAACAATATAGTGCATTGGGCATTTTTATATGCAATAGGATTTGGATGATATTGAATTTCCAAAATCAATTTTTTTGACCTGACTCCCTCCCCTTAACCATTTTTCATTTACTCAATTTGTTTATTAATTCTACTAATTTTTTCAGTCGGGACTTTTTAAATTTTTATATATATATATTCGACTATATTATATTTATATAGCCGGCAAATTAATTCGTCAAGGGTGTGATAATCTCCCGGCTATAATATGCGAATGATTCTTATTTAACCATTTTTCATTTACCCAATTTGTTTATTAATTACACTCATTTTTTCAGTCGGAAGTTTTTTAATTTTTATATACATTCGACTATATTATATTTATATAGCCGGCAAATTAATTCATCAAGGGTGTGATAATCTCCCGGCTATAATATGCGAATGATTCTTATTTAACCATTTTTCATTTACCCAATTTGTTTATTAATTACACTCATTTCTTCAGTCGGAAGTTTTTTAATTTTTATATATATTCGACTATATTATATTTATATAGTCGGGAAATTAATTCATCAAGGGTGTGATAATCTCCCGGCTATAATATGCGAATGATTCTTATTTAACCATCTTTCATTTACCCAATTTATTTATTAATTACACTCATTTTTCTACTCACGAATTTTTTTAATTTTTATAAAATTATTTTTATTTCATCGTTTTTAAAGTAATTCTAATACTTCACCATAAGAGCTGTGAAGTGAGTTACAGAGTACACAATAATGTCGGCCATCTTGTGGCATATCGATATATTCAAACAGCCAAACAGGTTCTTTGTTTAAACGCTTATATCTTTCGGAAATCGCACCTAATAAATACAATCTATGAAAAAAGACACATGAACCGGTACAGAGAACTTGTGTACCAAATTCTGTTAAGACATCTTTAACCCTTTTAGAGAAAATTGTACTAATAGAAATAAGCATATTCGCGCCATGTCAGTGAAACACAAATTCCCGTCTTTTTGCCCTGCGTAATAAAAAGCGAGAGAATCAGGGGAACGCCGGTAGAGTTCATCATGCTTTATAAGCACGATAAGTCATTCCACAATCAAGAAAAATTAAATAAACTCTTGATAGCATTAAATAATGAATCTCATTTGGTGAAACACTTGCAAGTCCGAGTAATGTTACTTTATGGAATGCGCAGTAGCTTTTGCTATTTTCGTATCTTATCTCAAGCGAACCTTGGCCTTAGCAGTGGCGGACATTGGGATATTCTTGGATGAGTTGAACAATTATTATTTCTTGGAGAAAGAATAAAACAGTATATTATCTCTTCTCTTTATATATAAAAACACAGTGTAACTGTTTTCCTCATTCTTTTCCTCCTAAATGGCTTGGCCGATTTTGATGAAATTTTTTTCTGGTATTGATGGGGTCACCTGAATGATTCTTAGCTATAGTTGGACCCGGTAGGTGGTGCTGTTGTCGAGATCCACAATGTTTTCTTAATACCCCCCCTTCAAGTCCCTCGGGACCGCTTGGGGAAAATTTCAAACAATTTCAAAATTTTTTTTCAAACATTACAAAAAATAAAAAAAAATTCAAAATTTTTATTTAAAAGTTGTTTCAAATTTTTTTTCAAAAGTTTCAATTTTTTTTTTCAAAATTTTTATTCAAAAGTTGTTTCAAATTTTTTTTCAAAATTTTTATTCCAATTTCATTTTTTTAAATTTTTATTCCAATTTCATTTTTAAACATTTTTTTTCAAAATTTTTTATTCAGAACTTTTTTTTTTCTCAATTTTTTTTTTTTAAACATTACAAAAAATAAAAAAAAAATCAAAATTTTTATTAAAATTTTTTTTCCATTTTAATTTTTTTATTAAAATTTTTTTTTTTTCAAAATTTCTTTTACGCACATAAAGGCGGAATACATTATGACACAACCATTTTTTTTTAATTTAAAAAAATATACTTAAACATTTTTAAATTGTAATAAGATAATGTCAACATTTAAAAAAGATGCGATTATTTTATCACCTTTAAAAAAATTCATGAAAATTTAGGTTCGCTAGAAAACTTTTATTCACTTCTCTAATAATTATTAGCAGGCTAAGCCACAGCGAAGCGCGGCCGGGTCGTTAGTATATGTATAAAGTCGTGAATGTGGATATTCGTTCCACGATTCTCGATTTTATTCTTTCCGCGTATGAAGATCCCATTTTTTGGCATGTCCTTGATCCCTGATTTTTTTTTCTATTTTGACTATTACGCAAGTTATGCGGATTAATAAATTTGAATTCGGTGACGCAGTGCTAAGAACCTATAAAATTTTTTTTTTTTTATCGAGCGAGAAAAAAACCCTATTCGTGGATGATGAAGCGTCTTTTGATAAATTCGGTTGTATAATTTGGATACCTTTGAACTCACAAAAAAGCTTAGACATTGGCATCTTCCTCCGTCTTCTGTTTAAATTATTTTATGAATTTTTTGTTGAATCGTACAAAAAAATTTTTGATCATAAAAATTTAAGATGCTTGACGTAATAGCCGCTTTATTTCCGGTACGAATAATTTTGATGATAATTTAAAGGGGACCTGCAAATCCGAGAGAAATACAGCAAAAAACTTAATTTTACTATTATGCAGGTTATACGTATTATTAATTTGAATTTTTTATTTTATTCGGTGATGCAATGTTAAGAACCTATCATTTTTTTTTTCTTAGACGAACAAAAGAATCCTATTCGAATATGATAAATTGGGATGCATTATTTATATACCTTTGAACTTACAAAAAAAACTTAGACATTAGCCACTTCTTCATCTCCTATTTTAATTATTATGTCAATTCTTTGTTGAGACGTGCAAAAAATTTTTGACGATAAAAATTTAAGATGCTTGACGTAATAACCGCTTTAGTTCCGGTACGAATAAGTTTGATCATAATTTTATCAGGACCTGCAAGTGCCAGAGAAATATAGCTAAAAATGACATACACATTTATCTGAATGTAGATTTCTTTTAAAATTAAAACAAAAATCTCATAAAGCTCCACTTTTTGACGTTTCTAAAAAATCGGAAAACCCTTAAGACCAATTTGAATTTTTCGGGCTGATGTTTCAATTCTTCCAGGAAAAATAAATAAATTCAAGAATTATATTGAATATATACTTGAAATCAAATATCCAGGTAAAAGTACAAATGGAGACAAATCATGTGGCCGGTATTTTAATTTACAAAAAAAAAAATATATATTTTATCTGAAATTTAAAAAAAATAAAAATTCCAATCAGGAAAAATTTAAAAATTCTCTAAAAAATCTAATTAAACCAAAAAGTAAATTTTCGAGATAAGGTAACTTTGACGATAATTTTAATGGGACCTGCAAGTGCCAGAGAAATACAGGTAAAAATTACATACACATTTATCTGAATGTAGATTTCTTTTAAAATTAAATAAAAAATCCCATGAAGTTCCATTTTTTGACGTCTCTTTGAAGAATTTGGAAAACCCTTAAAACCAATTTGAATTTTTGGGGCTGAAGTTTCAATTCTTCCAGGAAAAATAAATAAATTCAAAAATTATATTGAATATACACTTGAAATCAAATATCCAGGTAAAAGTACAAATGAAGATAAATCATGTGGCCAATTTTTCCAATTACAAAAAAAATATATGTTATCTTAAATCAAAAAAATTAAAAATTCTCTAAAAAATCTAATTAAACTAAATAGTAAATTTTCGAGTTCAGTATTACTAAGTCTTTATATAAAACACTATGTATTATGAACTCTAATATTTTAGTCCAACTTATGTTCAAATAAAAAAAAATATAAAAAAATATTGCTGAATAATTCATCGTCAATTGAATTAATAATTAATTTCTAACCATAATAATTAAATATAAACTTGTTTGCATGATTCGAAATTCCTTAATCAACAAGTGCACTTGCACTAAAAATCGTAGATATAATAAATCGACTTGCAATGTTTTATCGATATTGGTATTAATTCGTTGTCGTTAAAATAGATACCAGTAAATATATATACATAGATATAAGTGGAAACTTGTATGTATACATGCGACATTAATTCCAAGTTGTTAAGATAACACTACACGCGCCGAACTCGAGGCTTTATATGCGATGATGTGTCGTGGTGCGACGGATCTACACACGAATGTAATTTCGAATAAAATCGACGTGGTGTGTACGCCAAGAGACGCACCACGCGTTCCGTTGTACCAGTGCAGATGCTGGCCGACACATTATGTTCCCATTGACCCTCGTAAAAGTTCTTTATTGCTTTTAATAGGCTGCATCGTCTGACGTAGCAACCGGACCGGGTTAGTGTGGCTTTTCGCGTGTCTCCAACATCGAACCCATCAACAGCGTAATCTCAAACACACGAAGCTACAGTGAAGAATTTAAACACACGCTATACAGTAAAAAGACATGTGCCATCTTCGAGATTTTTGAACCACGAGTGACTGGCCCCACGTGTTGGCGTATTATAGCTTTATTGTGGTGGTGTATAAATTCCATTCCCAACCGCACGTTCAGAGATTAAAAAACTGGATTTACGCTAAATAATTTTTTGCCCATTTAGATTTTTGGATTATATTTAAGAAAACGTGGCATAATCATGTAAATCAATTTTTTGTATTGATTTATGAAAATAGGAGTTTAAGCAATGAATACATTAGGCAAACAACAAAATTGTGGTATAATAATCATTCGCATTCGCAAAATTCTGGAGCATGTATACAATTTTTGAAGCATGTATACAATTATTTGGAACGTGTATATAATTTTTTGGAGCATGTATATCATTTTTTGGAACATGTAAAAAAATTCGGAACACAATTTTTTTGGAACATGTATATATATTTTGGAACATGTACATATTTTCTGGAACATGAATATAGATTTTGGAACATGAATATAAATTTTGGAACATGTATAAAAATTTTGCGTAATCTCAAACACACGAAGCTACAGTGAAGAATTTAAACACACGCTATACAGTAAAAAGACATGTGCCATCTTCGAGATTTTTGAACCACGAGTGACTGGCCCCACGTGTTGGCGTATTATAGCTTTATTGTGGTGGTGTATAAATTCCATTCCCAACCGCACGTTCAGAGATTAAAAAACTGGATTTATGCTAAATAATTTTTTGCCCATTTAGATTTTTGGATTATATTTAAGAAAACGTGGCATAATCATGTAAATCAATTTTTTGTATTGATTTATGAAAATAGGAGTTTAAGCAATGAATACATTAGGGAAACAACAAAATTGTGGTATAATAATCATTCGCATTCGCAAAATTCTGGAGCATGTATACCATTTTTGAAGCATGTATACAATTATTTGGAACGTGTGTATAATTTTTTGGAGCATGTATATCATTTTTTGGAACATGTAAAAAAAATTCGGAACACAATTTTTTTGGAACATGTATATATATTTTGGAACATGTACATATTTTCTGGAACATGAATATAGATTTTGGAACATGAATATAAATTTTGGAACATGCACATATATTTTGGAACATGTATAAAAATTTTGCGTAATCTCAAACACACGAAGCTACAGTGAAGAATTTAAACACACGCTATACAGTAAAAAGACATGTGCCATCTTCGAGATTTTTGAACCACGAGTGACTGGCCCCACGTGTTGGCGTATTATAGCTTTATTGTGGTGGTGTATAAATTCCATTCCCAACCGCACGTCCAGAGATTAAAAAACTGGATTTATGCTAAATAATTTTTTGCCCAATTAGATTTTTGGATTATATTTAAGAAAACGTGGCATAATCATGTAAATCAATTTTTTGTATTGATTTATGAAAATAGGAGTTTAAACAATAAATACATTAGGGAAACAACAAAATTGTGGTATAATAATCATTCGCATTCGCAAAATTCTGGAGCATGTATACAATTTTTGAAGCATGTATACAATTATTTGGAACGTGTATATAATTTTTTGGAGCATGTATATCATTTTTTGGAACATGTATATATATTTTGGAACATGTACATATTTTCTGAAACATGAATATAGGTTTTGGAACATGAATATAAATTTTGGAACATGCACATATATTTTGGAACATGTATAAAAATTTTGCGTAATCTCAAACACACGAAGCTACAGTGAAGAATTTAAACACACGCTATACAGTAAAAAGACATGTGCCATCTTCGAGATTTTTGAACCACGAGTGACTGGCCCCACGTGTTGGCGTATTATAGCTTTATTGTGGTGGTGTATAAATTCCATTCCCAACCGCACGTTCAGAGATTAAAAAACTGGATTTATGCTAAATAATTTTTTGCCCATTTAGATTTTTGGATTATATTTAAGAAAACGTGGCATAATCATGTAAATCAATTTTTTGTATTGATTTATGAAAATAGAAGTTTAAGCAATAAATACATTAGGGAAACAACAAAATTGTGGTATAATAATCATTCGCATTCGCAAAATTCTGGAGCATGTATACAATTTTTGAAGCATGTATACAATTATTTGGAACGTGTATATAATTTTTTGGAGCATGTATATCATTTTTTGGAACATGTAAAAAAATTCGGAACACAATTTTTTTGGAACATGTATATATATATTTTGGAACATGTACATATTTTCTGAAACATGAATATAGATTTTGGAACATGAATGTAAATTTTGGAACATGCACATATATTTTGGAACATGTATAAAAAATTTGCGTAATCTCAAACACACGAAGCTACAGTGAAGAATTTAAACACACGCTATACAGTAAAAAGACATGTGCCATCTTCGAGATTTTTGAACCACGAGTGACTGGCCCCACGTGTTGGCGTATTATAGCCTTATTGTGGTGGTGTATAAATTCCATTCCCAACCGCACGTTCAGAGATTAAAAAACTGGATTTATGCTAAATAATTTTTTGCCCATTTAGATTTTTGGATTATATTTAAGAAAACGTGGCATAATCATGTAAATCAATTTTTTGTATTGATTTATGAAAATAGAAGTTTAAGCAATAAATACATTAGGGAAACAACAAAATTGTGGTATAATAATCATTCGCATTCGCAAAATTCTGGAGCATGTATGTGTAAAATTCTGGAACATGTGTTGAATTTTTGGAGCATGGATACAATTTTTGAAGCATGTATACAATTATTTGGAACGTGTATATAATTTTTTGGAGCATGTATACAATTTTTGAAGCATGTATACAATTATTTGGAACGTGTATATAATTTTTTGGAGCATGTATATAATTTTTTGGAACATGTTAAAAAAAATTCGGAACACAATTTTTTTTACATGTATATATATATATATATATTTTGGAGCATGGATATAAATTTGGGAACATGGATATATATTTTGGAACATGTATATATATTTTGGAGCATGTATATATATTTCGGTACATGTATACATATTTTTGAACATGTAAATATTTGTTGGATCACGTATATCATTTTTTGAACATGTATATATTTTTGGAACATGTATGTGATTTTTTAAAATTGTATGCAAATTTCTGGAACATGTATGTGGTTATTTCTAGACCATGTATGTGAGTACTATAACTTTATGGTGGTGTATAAATTCCATTCTCAACCGCACGTGCAGAGACTGAACACTGAATTTATGCTAAATCAGTTTCTGCTTATTTAGATTTTTGGGTTACATTTAACAATTCATGGCAAAATAATATACATAATTTTTTATTTATTTATGAAAATAGGGGTTTAAGCAATAAATGCAATAGGGAAACAAAAAATTGTGGTATAATAATCATTCGCAAATTATAGTCAGGAGATTATTTCATTAAGGGTGCGAAAATTTTTTCGCGGCGGTGTAGTTTTAGATTCAACAGCTATAAAAATATGTATGAGAGTTACATATGAACGTATGTAACAAATCACTGCACAGATGCTTTGATTTGACTCAGTTGTTTTTCTTTTCATGACAGCAATGTTTTTTTTTAATCGAAATTGAAATTTATCCACATAGCGACTGTTCCTTGGATTAAAGTTATCATTGGTTATGACTAATTGCGAATTCACATAGAAAATTACAGCCAGTTATCGCAAAAATTACCCGAGTTGAAGAGATTACCGACCTTAAAAAAGAATTGAAATTGCTGTAAAATTAGAAGCATTGTATCGATTCTTGCCAAATTTGGCACAGATCATGGTTTAAGCTTAGCCCATTCGTGCACAAAATTTCAGCCTGATATCTCATAATTCATCAAAGTTATAGTCTAAAATGATTTTTTTTTTCGAAATTTTCAAAATGCTGTAAAATTTAAGCCTCTCAACCGATTCGCGTCAAATTTAATCCCAAACGTTGTTATATGATAGCCCACTTGCTTATCAAATTTCTATAAGATACAAGTAGAGAGGCTATACCGTTTCTGGCTCAGCCCGGGGCACTTTGGTGCAGGGGTCAATTGGCACAGTGTGTTTTTTTCGAAGGTTTTGAAGGGATGTGGGGTGAGGGGTTGTGTGGGGTTTTTTGGGTGTGGTAGTTGTTCATTTGATGATTTTTAAGTGATTTTTAATAATAAAATAAGTGTAGAGGGCCTGAATTTAGGCACACAGGGGTCAATTGGCACGGTGTGTTTCTGGAAGGTGCTGAGGGGTTGTGTGGGGTTTTTTTTTTAAATTATGACCATTATCGAGCTAACAAAGAAATCTACACACACACAAACACACACATAAATTTTTTGAAACTACTTTTCTCGACGTTTTGCACCATTCTGCATACAAAATAAATGTCACTAAAGCAAAGCTTTCTCTACGCGGAAGCAAAATCGTCGAGTGAAGCAGAATGAAGCAATTGGAATGGAATTTATCTTCAGTGAAACCTTGAACTGAAAATATTTTGGCTGTTTATAGTTTCATGACCCAATGTTCATAACACATTAAACTCTTCAAAGAGCGCAAACGACTTACATAGCGTGAAATATTTTAGCCTCAGGCTAAGCCATTCGCGCACTCAACTCTCCAATACAATGTTGTCGTGACATCTTCTAGAAACTCTTCTCGACCCTGATGATGGCTTTGGATTGTCTCGCACCTCAATTTCTCGCACTCCGGGCTTTGAGAAAGTCGATCATCCTTTCCGGTATTATGGTCACGTGACATAGAGATTAAGATGGTATTTTGCAGAGCGATTTTTCTCAGGATCTATTGAACATATTGAATATGTGACTTTTTACTTCCGATTGCCTGCAGGGCAAAAAGACGAGAGTATTTGTTTCACTGACATGGCGCAAATTTGCCTATTTCTATTAGTACAATATTCTCTAAAACGGTTAAAGATGTCTTAACAGAATTTGGTACACAAGTTCTGTGTACCGGTTCTTGTGTCTTTTTTCATAGATTGCATGTATTAGGTGCAATTTCCGAAAGATATGAGCGTTTAAACAAAGACCCCGTTTGAATATATCGAAATGCCACAAGATGGCCGCCATTATTGCGTATTCTGTAACTCACTTCACAGCGCTTATGGTGAAGTATTAGAACAACTTTAAAAACGATGAAATAAAAATTATTTTGACGCCAATAACCTGCACGTTAATGCGACAATAAATAAACTAAATTAAAAAAAATAAATGTATAAAAATTAAAAAATTACCGACTGAAAAAAATTAGTGTAATTAATAAACAAATTGGGTAAATCAAAAATGGCTAAATAAGTATCATTCGCATATTACAGACGAATTAATCTGCCGACTATAATACGCGAATGATTCTTATTTAACCATTTTTCATTTACCCAATTTGTTTATTAATTACACTCATTTATTTAGTTGGGTATTTAAAATTTTTTATACAATTATTTTTTAACCCATGTTACATTTGCATTGATATTATTTGACCATCCGCCAATTGCGGTTCGAAAGATTTACTGAAGACTTCAGTAAAAATAGAATTGTCATATTGTGGCTTAAATATTCTTTCGTCCGAATGCTTAGCCACCTCAAAGAAAATTAAAATCACAAATTTCCTAACAGGTCGGTATATCACACCACGTTATCGTGATTGAATTCACGTCTATTAAAATCTATGGAGACAAAAGTCGATGTCATTTGTTCGTCTTCGAAAATTAACATTTTTTGAATCATGTAATGTCGGGAATCTGGTACGTAAATCAGCAGTACAAGACGTCCTACTCAAGCTTTAGCTAAGTATTGATGTATGCAGAATGAGTAAAAAATATAAAAATAGAATATCAGGTAAAAAAAAATTGATTATCACGGTTACTTGACTTTTGTCTAAGTTAATAAGAATAATATTTAAAAACCAAAGTGACGCTAAGCGTTTAACAGTAAAAGTAGCGAGTTGTTGGTTGTTGTTAAAATTACACAATTTTTCTTTATGTTTTTTAAAATTGAATGAAAAAATATGTTTCATATTATGTAGAAACTGAATGATTAACAATAACGGTAGATGAAAAAAAAATATTCCAAATGTTTCTATATATATTTCGAAAATTGATCATTTTTATTTTCAATATAATAATATAGAATGTATTTTATACATGATTTATGTGAATTTTTCTGAAATATAGACGTACTTATTTTAATTTTTTAATTTTTTAATTTTTAATTTTTTTAGTTTTTTATTTTTATAATTTTATAATTTTATAATTTTATAATTTTTTATTTTTAATCGCTTTAAAAGAGCGATAGTTTGTCTCTACTACAAAAATTGTAATATAATCAGATGAATAAACAAATGGCTGTGCAATCTAATATTTCAATTATTTTTGAGTTATTTATTTACATGTTAAATTTTTGTAAAATGTAATTTAAAAAAAGTTTAATAATTCATCTTTTTGTCTCAAATAATTTAAATAATAATTATAAGTAATAAATTCATTACAATTACCGATCACAAAGTTCAAACGCATATGAATAATTAATAATAAACGAATCATTAATAAATCATGATCCATATCTTTGGCTGCACTTACAATTAGTATCGCGCACGTTTTTGCATCGCTCCTCGAGCGAAAGTGGGAGCATCGCGCTACACGCACGTGGTTGAACTCGTGCTTAGAGATTCTGCATCGTTTCCTTAGTGAAAGCGAGTTAACGAATCGTGGTTGACTGAGGCTCGGTTGGTGGGAGACTCCCACAGGTATAACCCCACCTGACTTTACCACCACATTCATAAGCCTTTGCTTGACCATGAAAGTCGCAAGCGTTCAATAAATGTTGACTCCCACGGGTCGCATATTCGTTCCGGGAATTTCCAGACCCTGTGTAAATTCCATAAACCTGTATGTGTAAATTCCCTGAACATGTATGTGTAAATCCTCTGAACATGTATGTGTAAGTTCCCTGAACATGCGCGTGCAAGTTCCCTGAACATGCGCGTGCAAGTTCCCTGAACACGAATATGTAAATTTCCTGAACATGTATATGTAAATTCCCTGAACATGCATGTGTAAATTTCCTGAACATGTATATTTAAATTCCCTGAACATGTATATGTAAATTCCCTGAACATGCATGTGCTAAATTCTGGAGCATGTATGTGTAAATTTCTTGAACGTGTATGTGTAAAATCCCTGAACATGTATGTGCAAAATTCTGGAGCATGTATGTGTAAATTTCTTGAACGTGTATGTGTAAAATCCCTGAACATGCATGTGCAAAATTCTGGAGCATGTATGTGTAAAATTCTGGAACATGTGTTCCATTTTTGGACCATGTATATAATTTTTTGGAACATGTAAAAAAATTGGAACATATATCATTTTTTGGAACATGTACACAAACATTTTTTGGAACATGTGTATATTTTTCGAACATGTAAATATTTTTTTTCGAACATGTAAATATTTTTTCGAACATGTAAATATTTTTGAAACATGTGCATATTTTTGGAACATGTATATAATTTTTGGAACATGTAAATATTTTTTGGAACATGTAAATATTTTTGGCCGTGTATATATTTTTTGGAACATGTAAATATTTTTGACCATGTATATATTTTTTTGGAACATGTAAATATTTTTTGTAGCATGTATATAATTTTGGAACATGTGTATAATTTTGGAGCATGTGTATATTTTTTCGGAACATGTATGTGATTTTTTAAAAACATGTATGCAAATTTCTGGAACATGTATGTGGGTATTTCTAGACCATGTGTGTGGAAATTTCCGGTACACGTGTTTGTTAAAACACATGGGGCTTATATTTTGTACACCACCGCGGTCATTCGCATACAGAGTCTTAATTTTTTATTACCGCCTTCCTCATCCGCAATCCATCGATGAGAATGTTCCGTCAAAGGTCAAGTGTAAATAGCACATACATCAAATAATTCAAGATCATCCAAAGCCTTTCTGTGGACTTTGGATGGTGGTCGGATGGTGTCTTGCGAAATTATGTTTTATTTACCGTTAACATATGATTTATTGGTGGTGCTATAAATGACACATACTATACCATATTATTATATATTATGTTACAAAAAAAATTAAAGAAATTGCGGTGAAATTTGACTAACAGATTTTTTCTCGTATGATCCAATTTGCAGAAAATTAGAGTAACAAAAAATTATTATTCAAGTTCGTTCATTTGAATAACATCGATCATGATCACCTGTCTCGGTTGGACAAAGAAAAGGAACGTTTCCACTTACACCCTTAAGGGGAAGCCAAAGATTTAAATCACAATTCCAATGGTAAAAAAGCCTTATAGTGAATACGTCAGCTGAAAAAAGTCACATGATACAGTGCGTTTATCTTCTCAACTTAAGGGGATAAGACATCTCATCCTCTCCGCCCATCCTGTTCTGCGTCCAGAAACTAAAGCGTTAATCTTTTTTTCAAATAGACTGCGAAAAGTTTTCGGTCCCAAGCAAACAACATCTTATTTGTTTGTTCCTGAAAAGTTTCGGCACCCTTGAAGAAACGCGATTACAGTTTTTTTTAGTTACTGAACGCGGTATGTTATTTCGCCTTAAGGAGAGACGGAGGTACTAATAAAAAAAACTCGCAAAGTTCAGTAACGGTGACGGCGCGTCGGGGAAAACCCAAGTCTAGAAGGCGGCCCTGTAGTCCTTGAACCTGCAGCAGTCCCTGTAAATAAAAGAGCATCACGCGATTGCAGGGGAATTACCAGGGAGTTATCGTCTCGAGTAAGGTCTCAAGGTTCTGTACCACTGGTTATTCGCCGGTGCACAAGACGAGTTATCGAAGGACAACGTGTCGAAGAATTTTTCTTGCTAGATCATTTTCTCCGTATACCACGTGACTCGGAGATTTCCATCGATAAACGCATGTGCGAAGCCATATACTTACGCACTAGAGTTACGCATACTCGGAATTTCAAAGTCGCGTGCGTTAGATTCAGTTTAATGTCGCTACTAATAACGTACTTGTGTTAGTCGGGCATGAGAATGCCCGATGGCGTAAGCCATTAAAAAGTACGATAAAAATCTGGAAGGTAGTCGATGGCATAATGTTAATTTAATAAATGGAGAATAGCAGGCGGAATCCACAATCGATGGCTAAATATTCTCATAGAAAATTACGTGGTTGAGCCAACCAATAATTTGGCCCATCAATTAGTTGATGTTCAATAAATTAGTCGATGGGTCAACCAATTAGTTTATGGGTCAACCAATTATTTGATCCCTAAACCAATTAGTTGATGGATCGACCAATTAGTTGATGGATCAACCAATTATTTGATGGCTAAACCAATTAGTTGATTGACCAACCAATTATTTGATGGATCAACCAATTATTTGATGGACGAATCAATTATTTGATAGTTATATCACATAGTCGATGGATCCATCACCTAATTGGATGGTTAAACCAATTAGGTAATGGATCAACAAATTAATTAGTTGACCGGTCATCAGTTGGTTGACACATAAGTTGGTTGCCCGGTCATCAGTTGGTTGACACAAAACTTGTTGACCTAACCAATAAGTTGGTTGACACATAAGTTGGTTGACCTAACCAATAAGTTGGTTAAAATATAAGTTGGTTGATACATAAGTTGTTTAACCTAACCAATAAGTTGGTTGATATATAAATTGGTTGACATATAAGTTGATTGACATATAAGTTAGTTGACATATAAGTTGGTTGACATATAAGTTGGTTGACATATAAGTTAATTGACATATAAGTTAGTTGACATATAAGTTGGTTGACCTAATCAATCAGTTGGTTGACACATAAGTTGGTTGACCTAACCAATAAGTTGGTTGACCTAATCAATCAGTTGGTTGACCTAATCAATCAGTTGGTTGACCTAACCAATAAGTTGGATGACCTAACCAATAAGTTGGTTGACCTAACCAATAAGTTGGTTGACATATAAGTTGGTTGATCTAACCAATAAGTTGGTTGACATATAAGTTGGTTGACATATAAGTTGGTTGACATATAAGTTGGTTGACATATAAGTTGGTTGACATATAAGTTGGTTGACATATAAGTTGGTTGACATATAAGTTGGTTGACATATAAGTTGGTTGATCTAACCAATAAGTTGGTTGACATATAAGTTGGTTGACATATAAGTTGGTTGACATATAAGTTGGTTGACATATAAGTTAGTTGACATATAAGTTGGTTGACATATACGTTAGTTGACATATAAATTGGTTGACTGAATACATCAGTTGGTTGTTGAATCTTGGCGAACTACATTGTTGGTTCTGTTAATTTATGGGAGAGATGTTTGATTACGTCCGTTTATTGTAGAAAATTGTTGTTTATCTCCGTGCGTATGAATGTAGCAAGTAAGTATTTGGCAAAAAACAATCATCGGCATAAATTATGTATCTTCATTGTCGTGTACAGTGATTCAACGAAAAATAAAAAATCGTTCGGGTCATGACAGACGTACGTCCTACGTACGTCGGCACCGCATACGTAAGCCTAGTGAACATACGTCACGCTTTGAGCGCAGGCCATGATTTCTCTTGATTACCGGCGTGCCTCCGTACTCGTGCCATTGGCAATGAACTTAACCGAGAGCTCGCGCTCTTACATATACCTTGCCACTTCGGAGCTGTTTGTTGAAAGTAATCGCACAGGTTACACAGCGCTCGCTCAGCTTGACGTCTTTCATTGGTTGGATCATTAAAACACACGTGAAACTCGCCGTTCAAGACATTTCACAAATATTTGAACTTGTGGCTCCAATAATATTTATTCTCTTCAATTCAGAACCTAAAGCATTTGTTTCCCTTTCTTTTCATGTATTCCAAAATTGACTTTGCATGATTGTCGCATGTCAGGTGATGACATATATTAACGGAAGTTACGTAGGATCGAAAAAAAAAGAATCTCGTGTAGATCTATGATTTGATTCACGTGTCAAGCTAAAATACCGATGAAATAAGCAAAACACGCCATCGGCTTGGGAATGACAATCAAGAACTGGAAATTTTCATGAAAGGGGATGTCTTGACATTTTTTCAAAGTGATCGACGTGGACTGTGGAAAGTTACCGGAATTAAAAGGAGGCCGCAGATTTTCATACCTACGGCTAAAAAGAGGATATGTCAAGAAGCGTGAAAACCAGTCTCTCAATAAAAGCCGCAGAATTCTTAATGAGCTGTGGGAATTGCGCAGGGCTTGTTGATGATGTGTCATCATCACTTCCCTGATTTAATTTACCTAAAATCTTATTCATTTCCGTACATCTTATGGAATTGCCATACCATTCATGTAATTTACCGTAGTTCAACCAGTTATGGCGTAAACATCCGATACCACGTGCAAATTTCGGCACCATTCATTGATCAAAGTGATGATTAAGATACTGGAAATTTTCGTGAAATGAATTATTGAATAATTGTCAAAAAACAAATTCTTGTTCGATGTATCTCTTCAGCAAATTACTTTATTACAAATAATTCCAGTTGTCAAATATTAAAATAAACTTATTGACAAGTTACATTATCTTATTAATTATAAAATTAAGCTGCAAAAAGGATGCTTTGCATCCTATTTTAAATTAGATAAATAAACATGTTGTGAATTCGCTTTTTCTATTTCGTTATTCCGTTATTTTGTTATTATTAGAGCATTTCCAAAAGTAAATGTGATAACGTATATTATTAAAAATAATTCAACATTCCATAAAATCACAAATTTCATACCGTTTGTCACTAAATTCTACATATAGAACGGCAGAATATTGTTTCATTTATATACAAAATTTGAGCTCGCTATTTCAAGTTTTGCAAAAGTTACAATAGAGCGACAATGTCAATTTTTTGAAAAATTCAAAATTCCATAAAATCTGAACCACTTTACAGATTCGAGCCAAATTCAATACCAAACAGCATTGAGTGCACCTATTCTTATAACCAACTATTTAGCAAAATAGACTAAATTTTACGAAAGTTAGAGCGACCACGTCCTTTTTTAAAAAAATTCAAAACGGCATAAAATCGAAATTTTCGCACAGATTTTGTCGAAAATTGCTACAGTTGAAGAGGGTCTGCTGCTACACTAGTGTGCCAAATTTGAGCGCGATATACAAAACCGTTCTTGAGTTTTCGGAGTTATATACATACACACACACACACACACAAAGCTTCCTCTATGAGGAAGCAAAATCTATAAACACTCGGCTAAATTGATGTTAAGGATTGCGACCGCTGTTGGATAATATTATGGTAGGTAACGGCAATAATCAGTCAATAAACAAATTTTTATTTGGATCCTCTTCAGGAAATTCCGTTATTATAAATAATACCAGCTGGGAAATATTACAATAAAATAATTGACAAGTTATTGAAATGCTTTGAATAATTACGTTACTTTGAATAATCATCGACGTGGAAACGTTACTGGGGTTGTCAGTGGCCGGACATTCTTGGATCTCACCATGTGGCCACCATTTCAGGATATTCATAAGCCAACATCTCATTAAAAGTCAATGAATTCGTAATTGGTTGCCAGAATTGCGCAGGACCACTTCGTGATGTATATTCCTTGGTTAACTAGTGGGTTTTACCAGAAATGTCATTGATTTCTGTGGAGATCAAAGAATTGTGGCATTCCTTTAATTTTAACGTCATAAACTGTCAATAGTCAACCAGTTTTGACACTTTTCTAGCTTTACTAAAATTGCAATATTGACTACATCAAATTGGTAGAGTGTGTTTGCAAAATAAATACTAAATTTCGAATCCGGACAAAAAACAAAGTAAAGAAAAAATTAATGGACCATTTACCTTTTTGTGCAATTTTTAAATAAATCTATAGAATCAAATATATATTTTTTTGCTCTAATAAAATATACACATTATCAATATGATGAGATATACTGAAAAAAATTATTAATGTATCAAATTAAAACTCCGTTTTTGACAAAAATATTTTCATTTTTTTTTAATGATCTGTGGATCAATACATTTTTTTAAATAAAAATATCAGAATATCCATTTAGTGGATAAATGAACTCAATTTCATAAAAAAGAAAAGAAAAAGAAAATCTAAGCTCCAAGGATAAAATACTAATACAGTTTTTTTTAATTAAGAATTTTTATTTTTTTAATGATCTGTGGATCAATACATTTTTTAAAATAAAAATATCAGAATATCCATTTAGTGGATAAATAAATTCAATTTCATAAAAAAGAAAAGAAAAAGAAAATCTAAGCTCCAAGAATAAAATACTAATACAGTTTTTTTTAATTAAGAATTTTTATTTTTTTAATGATCTGTGGATCAATACATTTTTTTAAATAAAAATATCAGAATATCCATTTAGTGGATAAATGAACTCAATTTCATAAAAAAGAAAAGAAAAAGAAAATCTAAGCTCCAAGGATAAAATATTAATACAGTTTTTTTAAATTAAATTTTTTTATTTTTTTAATGATCTGTAGGTCAATACATTTAAAAAAATAAAAATATCAGAAAATCCATTTAGTGGATAAACGAACCGAATTTCAGAATAAAAACGAAAAACAGAATATCGAAGGATAAAAAACTGTATAACACGTGTCGTCTAGCCGAACTTAAAATACCATCTGATCATTCAATATTTGGTGGTGTCATATTGTTTTTTAAAATTTATGTCTCGCGTCATCCCAAAAGATTTCCTGGTTCTCCTCATGCATAGTCGACGCTGATTCAATGGTGTACTTTTATAGGCAAATAGCCACTTCAAGATTCATGAATAGACTATAGTCGGGTCTTTAAGTACGAACGTAATGCGATGACAAACGTTTTTTTTTTTCCTATCACGTGTGGTTTCTGGATTAGAGTTGTGGAACTGTGAATTTTCTGCTGTGAACCCATATCTGTCGGCCGACTACGTGCGTCATTGCGGCCATCCAACCACCGTTTTTTTTTTCAAGATGCACAACGCAGCAGATTTTTCAACGATGCAGACGATCGCACACGCCCCCGGGCAAATTCATCAAACCCTTTTTTTTCTACTATTTCCTTTCTAAACAAACAAAAAATAACATGAACGACGTCAAAGATCGGCCAGTTTCCAGTTACTGTCACACTTGCTCCTCTTTCGTTTCAGTACCAATCATCACCAATCCTGTTGAAAAATATTGATAGACATAGAAATGAAATGAAATTTTATTGAGCGTTCTGGGATGAAATCCCCTAAGAACACAAAAATACAAAGGAAATACAATTAAATATACTTAGACAATAGTTAACCTAACCTAACCTAACCTAGTACAGAGCCTCACTAGCCCACAACCACCCGACTAGAAATTCAGTTATGGGGAATATCAGGGCCGGACCTGGTAACCGGATTCTAAATCCAAGGCCCCTGTCTGGCTACCTTATACGGCCCTGATTGGAAATGTAACGCTTTGGCACATCAGGGCCAGTTCAAGTTTACCACATAAGGACCTGATAAAAATAACCATTTAAGGGCCTGATAAATATAATCATAGATATATAAATACATATACTTATCTTTATATTAAATTAAAAAATTAATTATTAATTTCCGCGCATTATGCCGCAATATGAACAATAATATTCTATTAATATTACAAAAAAAAAAACAAGTCGTCTTCAGATACGGTTTTTCGTAACATCATTCGGGAAGTGATGCACGCGGGATTTGAACCTAAGACCTACGGGACCCACCTATTTACCTAACTACCTAACCGAGCACGCTAACCACTAGACCAAACCGACTATGTGGATATCTCGTACAGTATTTCCATAATAGTTCAATTTACTATTTATTTAAATAATAGTTCAGTTTTTAACGTAACTAATTAGGAATTTGAACTTAAAATTTGTAAATTCAAAATGACGGGTTTAAAATTAAAAACATATTGAATGCGACATTTTGATTTTATAAATGATATTCTTAATTCCGCCAATATTTCGATCAGGTCTACCTTATCTATGCCAGGTCTGAACCTGAATTTGGAATACCTTGTCAGGTCTACCTTAATTTTTCCCGATCTGGCCCTGAATAAGATACACCTTATCAAGTCAACTTTCCCTTTGCCAGATCCGGTCCTATTAAGATACATCTTATCAGGTCTACCTTATCTATGCCAGATCTGGACCTGAATAGGGAATACCTTATCAGGTCAACCTTCCCTATGCCAGGTCCGGTCCTAATAAGGTGCACCTTATCAGGGCAACCTTTCCAATGCCAGATCCAGTTCTAATAAGGTACACCTTATCAGGTCAAACTTATCCATGCCAGATCAGGCCCAAATGTGACGGCAGGGCTGCCCTACCAGATTTCTAGTCGGGCAAGCACTGGTGGTGTCCTACTACAATTATCGGTATTGATAAATGGAGCGAAAATCTCCATGCAAAAAATCCGCATGGAGGCCACGCTTAAGGAGGGTGGATACCCAACTCAAAATGATAAACATGTTCTCAAATTTTTGGAGGATATTTGTAGATAAAAATTACATCTCCATGCAAAATTTCATGTCAATCGTCTAGATGGTTATCGAGAAATTAATTATCGAAATTACTCTCTTATGCATGGGCAACATAGCGACAACTATACGCACCTTCAACGTTATGCTCGAAAGTATAATAAAAATGATAGACAATTGTTGATAACAGAACCAAATCATTTCTTGTTTTTTCAAAAAGAACTTTTCCGAAGACCGAAATGATTCGTCTGCTTGGTTGCCGAGAAAACGTAAAAACAAAACTGCTGGAATAGTACAACAATGTACGCCAGTGAAGGCGCGTCACGGACCTCTCTCTTCCACACTACTTCCCCGGCAAACCTCGCACCTCCCCTCCAGAAAGACGGTATCCAACCTCCTTAAAAACTGCAAGACTTGGGCTACTCGTAATTCGTGTGGGTAGACAGTTCCATAGACCCGCCCCTTTGTTTTCAAAAGACTCCTGGAATTTTGAAGAACGACAAACAGCTACCAGAAAGGAGTCTGTCCGTAAGCCACCTCCACGCACATTTCGAGCACGCGCCAGACTAAAGAGAGCCCGGAGGAATTCCGGCTTATTTGTAACTAATACACGTAAAAAAAAGGGTTGGTTAGAACAACCAAGTGCCTTGGTTATATATGCGCCAGACGATTAATTGGTTAGACCAACCAAGTAATTTGTTAGGCTACCAATTTCTTGGTTGGACTAACCAAGTAACTTGGTAAGCTAACCAAATGACTTGGTTAGACCGACCAAGAAATTAGTAGCCTAACAAATTATTTGGTTGGTCTAACGAATTAATCGTCTGGCGCATATATAACCAAGGCACTTGGTTGTTCCAACCAAGTCTTTTTTTTCCGTGTACTACATACATAGTACACGCGAGCAGATATAACCTACGATCGGCAATCGTCAGCCAACCTAATTCGAGCCGGAACGGCGATACATGGACAAAAATTAAGATAAGATTCTACCGAGTACAAATGTAAATCACTTTTCTCGTGTTGTAAATGGCCAAAAAGTGCCATTTTGTGAGGATGACAGTAAAATGTCATTCGTTTTTATCTAAAATTTGCAGTTTCGGGGAATCTAGGACAGAATATTCGGAAAAAAGAGTACTGAAAAAATATCTCTGGAAAAATAACCTCACAGACCAAAAAAAATTAAAGGAAAAAATAAAAATCAGGGGAAAAGGAGGATATTAGAATAAAAATGGTAAATATACATGAGACAGAAGTTAGCAACGTTCGAGTACACCGAGAGAAAAAGTTTCATTGGTTCACGGAAATCTTTGCCAATCAAATGAAATACTTGAATTTCAATACTATCTTTTATTTGAATGACCTCAAACTCAATGAAAAGTAGTGACTTTGATTCGAAGCAACATTTCTTTAAACCAATGAACCTTTTTCATTGATTTCAAAGATATCGTCTCGGATTCAATGAAACCTTCTTCTTACCAGCTCAAAATTTCGAAACCTATTTTTTCCTGAAGTATGCGGCAGATAAAGCTCAAATTTTGTGAGTATGTAAAGAAGTACGGCAGAAATAGGCTAAGCTTCTGGCACCTCGAAACTCGAAGCCGTTCGTTCGGGGGAATCGGAAAATAAAAAAGTGAGGTTAGGTGCGAGAGAGAGATCAATGAAAACGTCTGATTAAAACAATGAAACTGTTTCTTTATTATATGTTCACTAAGTAAATCTTTATTTATAGGCAATGAAATGTTTTCTTTGAAATTCGGGTGGGGGTCAAAATAGCGAATGGCTAGAACAGCGAATTTCAAAATAAGGAACGTCTAAATATAGAATGACTATCATTATGAAATTCGTTACTTTAGTTATTCGCTATTTTGACCATTTGCTGTTTTGATTGCATTTTAATAAGATGGGGGTCAAAATAGCGAATGGCTGAAATAGCGAATTTCATAATGATGGCCATTCTAGATTCAGACGTTCTTTATCTTGAAATTCGCTATTTTAACCATTCGCTATTTTGACTCCCATCTTGAAATTCACATGGATTATTTCATTGAAATCAAAAAAATATTACATTGAAAACGATGAAAAAAAAATCAATCCACCCATTTCTTTGACGTCAATTAAATCTTTTCTTTCGGTGTAACGAACTGTTCTGCAGCTGTCAATTTCTACGTTGGCTACGTTTAACCTTACTTTTTTATTTTCAACGTAGGAATAAAAAATAGGATTTTATTCTTATAAATGTTACTAGAGCACCAATAATAAATGGAAAACAAAATTTCAAATGATTAAATGTACAGTATCAAACAGATGTTCGAATTTCGTCTCCAGACTCCGCGATCAAAGTTACTTAAAAAAAATTGCAAACCGCAATAAGTGTCTTCTTTAATTCAAACAAATGTGTCCCGTGATATCTGACGTCACATTCCACTTAATTTCTTGCCAAATCACTCGGACTATCTGAAATTTCTTATAGGCTTACAATTATTGGCTACTTAAAAAACAAAAATTGCAAACCTCAATAAATGTCTTCTTTGATTCAAACAAATGTGTCTCTTGATATCTGACGTCACATTTCACTTCATTTCTTGCCGAGTCACACGGATTATCTGAAATCTGCTATAGGCTTACAATTATTGGCTACTCAAGTTATATCGACACGTGAGATTAAACGTGACTCTTTAAGATTGATTTCCAGACTGATTGATGTGATAACCCTAGATATGACACGATTGCTTGAATTTCATGAACTATGACGCTATTTGAGATAATTTATGGTCGATTTTTTTTTTGTTCGGGTCAAAAGTGGAGTTCGGGAGAATTTTCATCAGAACAGAAAATTTTCCTGATGATTGCAGGTAACCTATGAACTTGCCAGTGTTAAAAATCCTGCGAGAATGAAAAAAAAACGTGAGTATGGAAATAATGCATTAATTTCCTTGTGAAATATGGATCATGAAACGTTTGCCATAAGATGCCAATCACTGTGAAGTATTTCCATGCACGTTGGATGAAACGTGCCTCCTATGGACTGATCTCCTTATCAACAGTTAACTGCATGTCGGTCGACGTGACGAACCATATCCAAACACATTACTATTACCACATACTTTCTTCGATTGCACTCATCGAACCGTAAACTCTGTTGCTGATTGAGATAATCGTCTTCATTTTCGTTTTTGTTTAAGGGTCATGGATCATTACGTGATTTATGACCATGTTTTAGGCATATGTTGATTTATTGATTAAATGAATAGCGAATTCATCTTCTGCTCGGCAAATATATCAATATAGTATCTGCCAAATATGAAAGAAATATTTTTTTTTGCTTTTTGAATAATCATTAAGTATCGGTAAAATGATTGTAATTGGAAAAAAGAATGAGCGATTTTGGCTTAGGGTCGAATTTATAGCTATAAATTTAATTAAAATTAAAATTAAAATTAAAATTAAAATTAAAATTAAAATTAAAATTAAAATTAAAATTAAAATTACAATTAAAATTAAAATTTAATTTAATTAAAATTAAATTAAATTTAATTTATATTAAAAATTATTTTAAAAAATTTAAATTAAATTAATTTAATGTAAATTAAATTAATTTAATTTAAATAAAAATTTAATTTTGTTTTTATGTTAAATTTAATTTAATTTTTATGTTAAATTTAATTTAATTTTTATGTTAAATTTGATTTAATTTTTATGTTCAATTTTATTTTAAATTCGAACTGAAGTTTAAACTTGGGTCTATAAATACGACTCTTAATTTTTTTTTATTCGTAAAGAATCAAGCTTTGAATAGTCAGATGGCAAATTAGATTTCATTAAGATTCAAACTTTTTTCAATTTATTAAAGATGAGTAGAGAAAATAAATATTTTTTTTCCCTCTCCTTTAATTTTCGGCTATTTTTCAATTGCATATCACGGGCGCAAAAATTAGGGTTGACATTGGCACTCTTCGTTTTCTTGAGGACTTAAAAAAAACAAAATTGAACATAAAAAGACCCATAAAAGAATTTTCGTGATCTTGACTTTTCGGAAGGTCCGAAGTAAAAAAATAATATGGCAATGGATAAAATGGCCAACGAAATGACACACAGAAAATAAATTCTTCAATTATCATTTACTCTTTATTTTATTTTATTTATACATAAATAATAATAGCAAGATTTAAGTTAAATAAGAATAGTAATCTCGAACAAGCCCATTTTGAGACTTAGTAAAAGTAAAAAAAAAGTAAAAAAAAATTACAAATTACTCAACATAAGGTAAAAAACTATCATGTAAAAATCTGTATTTTCATTACACCTTTGCATCCTCTAATATCCCTCCGTCACAAATTCACAAAAAAAAAATCCACTTAATTCCACTAAAAGGGTTCATTGTGTGTCGAATAATTTACGTAATGCAAATCCCAAAGATTGCTCAAAACATTGTTACACAATTTGCGATCGCTGCACATGTTGTTGACGAGTTCGATTATGTCCATAAGTAGTTTGGCTTTGTTCATAAAAAAAAAACAGAATAATTACCAACATTTCTCATGAAAACCATCTACGATAATTCGTATACAATCACAATTTCCAACGTGCACTTGTAAATTTTCCACTCATTCGTTGTCTCCTATGAAAAAAAATAAACACATGCGTTTAGATGGAAAGTCTTAAGTTTTCTGTTGGGAATCCCTATGGCATATACCGCAATAACAAAATTCTGAGTCAGCTCAGAGTTCCAATCATATTTACGCAGGTAACACCCACATTGACTGCGTCTCCTTTGCGTCTCCTCTTTTTCTCTCATTCTCATTCGATTCTAACTGACCGTGAACTTCAATGTAGTCTGAGATAATATGTTTATTCAGTCTCGACGAAGACGACGACGACGACGACGACGACGAGAAGTCACTTGACTTGGCAAGAGTAAGAGAGAGAAACTTGCGCGCACGTTTGCAAGATTGTAGTTCCGTCGTCATCGCTTTGCCTACCGCATTTTACCTTTTTCGAACGTCATCACACTCGTAGTACGACGTAGGATATCTCGTCGAACTAATTGTTTACCTATCGTTTCAACGGAAACTCCTCGTAACCTGAGAAATGAAAAAAAAAGATAATCATTGTGTTTCTTGACTACTTGTTCCAAGCTGATCCCGTCAATTAGGGCCGTATTTTTGTTGAACTCTCAAGAGTAGAGGACATCATTCGGAGAAAAACAATGCGATGTACATTTGCGAAAATATAGTCAGATTGTTTTGAATACAAACGTATTGCAATCATGCCTTCGACGTCATATTTTCATCCTGCTTCTGTTATTAAATGGCTTATTTTTGTAAGTTTTATCTGATGCAAATGCATAACGAAATAAAGGCAATATTAATAGTTAAATAAGTAATTGATAGTTAAAACGAAAATAGGCAATAAAATAATTAAAATATTTATCACACTGTAAGCCTCATTTTGAAAGAAAAAAAAGGGCTTTGCTTCATTTCCACTAAAAATTATTATTATGAAATGGAAGATTTTAAATTTGGCAAAAACGGCAAATATTATTTATTTCATAAATATGAATATTCAATTTTTGATTCTAAAACTTGGATCGTGATTTTGGTTTATTGTCTTTATTCTTTGGTAATGTTTATACTACATTTCCGGAAAATTTTGGTATAATTTAATATTGTACAATTGCTAATAAAATAATGGGAATTATTTTATTTGACGAAATTGCGATGACTACTAATGATTAAATATACATTTGCCCGTTATATTTTTGTAGGACCCGTTTTAATAGATCAGAACTTCGGTAGAGCCGGGAACACCGGCAAAAAAGTAGAATGGGAGTTTTTCATTGATGACTTTTTTTTCTTGATCTTGGCTACGTTAGAATCTTTTCTAATGTTTGATTATTTGGTCGAACTAATTGTTTACGTAAAGAAAATGTATTTGCTGGTCTAACAAATAATTTTGCTGGCCCAGCAAATGTATTTGCTGGCCTAACAAATAATTTTGCTGGCCTAACAAATAAATTTGCTGGCCTAACAAATAATTTTGCTGGCCTAGCAAATCTTTTTGCTGGCCTAACAAATAATTTTGCTGGCTTAACAAATAATTTTGCTGGCCTAACAAATAAATTTGCTGGCCTAGCAAATCTTTTTGCTGGCCTAACAAATAATTTTGCTGGCCTAACAAATAAATTTGCTGGCCTAGCAAATCTTTTTGCTGGCCTAACAAATAATTTTGTTGGCCTAACAAATAATTTTGTTGGCCTAACAAATAAATTTGCTGGCCTAGCAAATTTTTTTGCTGGTTTAGAAAATTTTTTGACAAGCCTAGCAAATAATTTTTGTTAGGCTAAGAAAAAAGGCTTTGCTGTCATTATATTAGCGACTGATTTGTTGATGCAACAAAAATGTTCTCTCCATGTAGTTTTTCAACGGAAACTCTTCGTAACCTGAGAAATGAAAAAAAAAAGATAATCATTGTGTTTCTTGATTCTTCTTGATTCTTGACTTGTTCCAAGCTGATCCCGTCAATTAGGGCTGTATTTTTGTTGAACTCTCAAGACTAGAGGACATCATTCGGAGAAAAACAATGCGATGTACATTTGCGAAAATATGGTCAGATTGTTTTGAATACAAACGTATTGCAATCACGTCTTCGTCGTCATATTTTTCATCCTACTTGTTATTAAATGGCTTATTTTTTTCTAAATTTATCTAATGCAAACACATAACGAAATGAAGCCAATATTAATAGTATTTATTACACTGTAAGCCTGATTCTGAAAACTGATTAAATTGTTAACACTTGCACAACAACTGAATTCTTTAGCGAGAAAAATAAATAATGCGTCATTTCCATTGAACATTACGAAAGGGAACATTTTTTTAAATTTATCAAAAACTACAAACATGATTTATTTCCTAAATACGAATATTCAATCTTTTATTCTAAAACTTTGATTGCGATTTTAGTTTATTGCGGTTATTAAATCCCCGGTAAATCTTTGTATTATGTAATATTTTATAACTGAAAATACATGGAGAATTTTTTTATTTGGCAAAATTGCGATGACTAATAATTGATAAATATATATTTTCCTGTTATATTTTTATAGGACCTGTTTTAATAGGTCAGAACTTTGTTAGAGCCGGGAACACCGGCAAAAAAGTAGAATGGGAGTTTTTCATTGATGACTTTTTTTCCTTGATCTTGGCTACGTCAGAACTTTTTCTAATATTTTATCATCAACGAAGATGTAGCGTTAGTCTTTCCAGGCCAAAGCCCAATGTCCAAATCGCATGTAAACAGTTCCAGAGCGCACGTTTCTTTTTAGAGGGCATCGCCACCTTGTTCGTTCCCTGCACGTCACTACGTCACATATAAAACTCCTCAGTATTCACAGCATAGAAAGTTGTTATAGCTTGTAACGGTGGGACAGGTCCCGAAAACCCGAACCTAAGCTAAACCCGCTTACGTCGTATAAATTTTTTTAAGAGAGCATCACCAATAATCCACTAGATTTCCATACCAAATCTTTCCGATCGATTTTACATACTCGGTAGGTACCCGGAAGAAAAACACAAGAAGGGATTCATCTGTTCAAGCCTACACTGTATAATACATCAAGCGATTAAGATTAAATAGGTAGCCGTCGACGCTTGTTTATATTTTCATCCACGTGGCGCCATTGAAATATATATTGCCTCATAGTCGTTTGTTTTCATCGATCATCGTATCAAGAAATGCGGTAGCGTCTAAAGTCCAAGTATCATTTTGGATTTGGGTTAATATTTTAGCAAGAAATTTTGGGTTTGCAGTTTTTTGTTTGCGACTATTTTGGGCGCGAGCAATTTTTTGTTTGCGACTATTTTGGGCGCGAGCAGTTTTTTGTTTGCGACTATTTTGTGCGCGGGCAATTTTTTGTTTGCGACTATTTTGGGCTCGAGCAATTTTTTGTTTGCGACTATTTTGTGCGCGGGCAATTTTTTGTTTGCGACTATTTTGGGCGCGAGCAATTTTTTGTTTGCGACTATTTTGGGCGCGAGCAATTTTTCGTTTGCGACTATTTTGGGCGCGAGCAATTTTTTGTTTGCGACTATTTTGGGCGCGAGCTGTTTTTTGTTTGCGACTATTTTGTGCGCGGGAAATTTTTTGTTTGCGACTATTTTGTGCGCGGGAAATGTTTTGTTTGCGACTATTTTGTGCGCGAGCTATTTTTTGTTTGCGACTATTTTGGGCTCGAGCAATTTTTTGTTTGCGACTATTTTGTGCGTGAGCAATTTCTTGTTTGCGACTATTTTGGGCGCGAGCAATTTTTTGTTTGCGACTATTTTGGGCGCGAGCAATTTTTTGTTTGCGACTATTTTGGGCGCGAGCTGTTTTTTGTTTGCGACTATTTTGTGCGCGGGAAATTTTTTGTTTGCGACTATTTTGTGCGCGAGCAGTTTTTTGTTTGCGGCTATTTTGTGCGCGAGCAATTTTTTGTTTGCGAATATTTTGTGCGCAACCAATTTTTTGTTTGCGACTATTTTGTGCGCGAGCAATTTTTTGTTTGCGAATGTTTTGTGCGCAACCAATTTTTTGTTTGCGACTATTTTGTGCGCGAGCAATTTTTTGTTTGCGACTATTTTTCCATTATCTATAATAAATAATATAGTTTCTGCATCTGAAACAAAAAAATAGTCCAATATCCCACAGGTAGTGGTCATCAAAATATTTAATGACCAAACGAGGACCAGATAAATGCGCAAACATAATATTCCGTATTACGACTCCACTAACTCACGTAAATATTTCTATTATAATTTGAAAACGGCCGGTGAGTGACCGCCTTCAGAATAAATAGAGTAGCAGTAGCGACCGTCGCGTCAGTAGTAACAGCCCGTCCAGTCAGACAGACAAATCGTAGTGTGAAGGCAACATTAATTTCTTTTTTAACTTGGCGTCGAGTCGCTACCGCGACTCTTGATAAACTGAATTCTTCAAGCCCGACTCACACTTTCGAATAATTAGCATGAATTTCTTTTCTTTTTTCTCCAAACAATATATGCAAATACGACAAAAAGGATCGCATTAGTTGAATACACAAAGGAAAAAAAAACGGCGGGTCCAATATAGTTACCCAAAAAACGATAAGCGCCAGAACGTAGATCATTCACGAGCTATTATCACACTGTCCTCGGGATCGTTTACAGTCATACCAGTTTAATTGAGATGCAATTTTTTGTTTGCGACTATTGTGGGCGCGAGCAATTTTTTGTTTGCGACTATTTTGTGCGCGAGCAACTTTTTGTTTGCGACTATTTTGTGCACGAGCAATTTTTTGTTTGCGACTATTTTGTGTGCGAGCAATTTTTTGTTTGCGAATATTTTGTGCGCAAGCAATTTTTTGTTTGCGACTATTTTGTGCGCGAGCAATTTTTTGTTTGCGACTATTTTGTGCACGAGCAATTTTTTGTTTGCGACTATTTTGTGCCCGGGAAATTTTTTGCTTGCGACTATTTTGTGCGCGAACAATTTTTTGTTTGCGACTATTGTGTGCGCAAGCAATTTTTTGTTTGCGACTATTTTGTGCGCGAGCAATTTTTTGTTTGCGACTATTTTGTGCGCGAGCAATTTTTTGTTTGCGACTATTTTGTGCGCGGGAAATTTTTTGTTTGCGACGATTTTGTGCGCGAACAATTTTTTATTTGCGACTATTTTGCGCGCAAGCAATTTTTTGTTTCCGACTATTTTGTGCGCAAGCAATTTTTTGTTTCCGACTATTTTGTGCGCGAGCAATTTTTTGTTTGCGACTATTTTGTGCGCGAGCAATTTTTTGTTTGCGACTATTTTGTGCGCGAGCAATTTTTTGTTTGCAACTATTTTGTGTGCGGGAAATTTTTTGTTTGCGACTATTTTGTGCGCGAGCAATTTTTTGTTTGCGACTATTTTGTGCGCGAGCAATTTTTTGTTTGCGACTATTTTGTGCGCAAGCAATTTTTTGTTTGCGACTATTTTGTGCGCGAGCAATTTTTTGTTTGCAACTATTTTGTGTGCGGGAAATTTTTTGTTTGCGACTATTTTGTGCGCGAGCAATTTTTTGTTTGCGACTATTTTGTGCGCGAGCAATTTTTTGTTTGCGACTATTTTGTGCGCAAGCAATTTTTTGTTTGCAACCATTTTGTGAGCGAGCAATTTATTATTAATATTCCGTATTACGACTCCACTAATTCACGTAAATATATCTATAAACAGAATTCTTCAAGCCCGACTCACACTTTCGAATAATTAGTATGAATTTCTTTTCTTTTTTCTCCAAATAATATATGCAAATATGACAAAAAGGATCGCATATTAGTTGAATACACAAAGGAAAAAAAAATGGCGGGTCCAATAAAGTTACCCAAAAATAAGCGATAGGCGCCAGAACGTAGATCATTCACGAGCTATTATCGCACTGTCCTCGGGATCGTTTACAATGATACCAGTTTAATCGAGATGCAATCTGGATTAACTAGAAGATTCTACGATCTCGATATATAAATCACTCGTAACAATGCATATCCAACAGGAAGGAACGATCGGATGTTGGATTTGCGTTGCTATTGCTCTATATACAGTAAATAGTGGTCGCTTAGAGGTTCCTAGCCGGTTGATGTCGCGAGCGACTGACGTACTAAACGCGCACACATGTTTTGCGTGTGTGACGCTGTGCGAACATATGTGTTTGTGAGATCGCGACGACGCAGGTGAATTCCCGCGCGCAACGTTGCCGAGACTATCCGACGTCGTACGAAGGTCGAGCGGCGCTCGGGCTTTATAACCGGGCGCGTAGCACAGCGCCAGTCATTCGAGACTAGAGCCTCGTACAGTGCACATCGCACAATCAAAAAACCCAGTAACACAGAAGTAAAAAGTTTCAACTGTCATTCGACATTTGTAAACATTTGTGAAAACACAAGTCAAAGAAAAGTCGTGATTATAAATCGAGTGGTATTGTGGAGTGTGACGAGAAGTTTCCAGTGAGGAAATTCCGAGAAGTCATTGAAAAAAGCGAGAGGATATTCGTCGTGCCAACAACGACATAATCTTCAGCAGAGTTTTTTCTTTTGAGAAGACAACCACAAAAAAATCAACAAAGATGTATACCAATCCGTTCAACCGCAAACACAGCACGATCCGTCAGGTGTTGGATCGTCTGCTTGATCCTACAAGGAAACCGATCAAGAGATCCGAGAGCGTCTCAAGTTCGGGCAGCAATAGTTCGAAAGGAAGCAACGGATCGTTCGGTTCGTCCTCGAGCCACGGACACCGTGGCATTCTTCAGTGGGGTCGCAAATGATGTCTGAAGACATTTTTGAAGTCTTTACTTTCTATGAGAGAGAGGAAATGATTCTCAATGTTAAATATTCTTTCCGTGCTTTACGTTATTCCGCTTGTGAAGATACGAGAAGAGCTAACTGTACGTAAAATGCGGTTACGAACGTTGCATCGACGCCGAATGGAGAGCTTTCCGAGAAGAGAAAACAATGTTTGAAGAAAAAATTCGAGCTTGATTCCATCAATGATCAGCCGATTTTTATCAACAATCAGCCGATTTCATCTACAATCTGCCGATTTTTATCAACAATCAGCGGATTTTTATCAACAATCTGCCGATTTTTTGTCAACAATCAACCGATTTCGTCAACAATCTGCCGATTTTTATCAACAATCTGCCGATTTCGTCAACAATCTGCCGATTTCTTCAACAATCTGCCGATTTCTTCAACAATCAGCTGATTTTATTAACTATCAGCTGATTTAATCAACAACGAGTTTTCTCTCATCGTCGGAAACTTCAAGATGGACTCAATCCGGTGTGGACGTCAAAAAAACCGCGTATTTCTTCACCAATCGACGCGTGTCACGCTTCCGAAGAAGACGCCTCGATGCAAGAGGCGCCCAAGCTTGCAGCCGACATCACAAAGTGGATTGGCTACATCGAAAATGGGAACTTCAATTTTGAGCGATGAGATTATCCTAATAAAAATCGCTCAACAAGAAGCAAACCCTGAGAAGCCACCATCAGCCAGCTTGTGTCATCAAATATTTCTACAACATCCAGCAGCTTTTTTATCGCTATTATAATCCTACGCAAACACTTACACTGACATGTCTACAATATTGACAAAAAATATGTTAATCTACACAAAATAATACATATTTGCATTGTTCAATTGAATTGTAAACACAAATTGCCATCTTTAAAAACTACGAAAACTGTTAGATTTAAGTTTGCTAGTCACAAAAGCCAGTATTAGCTGTCGCATATTCACAATATCATCGCATTTTTTTCAAACACACTAGCATTAATGTGTTGCCATATTTCGTGTATGATCATCTTAATTTATTGACCATTGTTGTTCCTCCAATTGAGGGAATTCTGCGACAATAAATAAACGCATTGATATTTATTGAAACATAACTGATATCTTGTTCTTTTAATCTACGAACCTACGACCTTCATTCCTTCTTCTCTCTTTTTTTTTTTACTGACATTGTTTATCCTTTATTAGATCGGCGGAAAAAAAATGACACGAGCTAATTTTTTTTCTTTCTTCTTCCTTATGTGTCTACACGCATTATTAGAGGCAAACGACTTTGGCACGCCCCTTTGGCGTGTGACACCCGGTTTCGATAAACTCACGAGGTTCAAGGCGGCTGACATTTAGCAATTTAGTGAATTAAAACTACGATCCTGCTTCCGCTGCTGTTGGACGGTCGTTCAACGCTTTCGCCGTTCGACCTCGGAATTTCTCTATACTATACGATCAATCTATAATATATATACATATATATCAGTGTATTTGTAATATGAATACTGTGTTTCAATGATGACAACAGTATTTCAATAATTCTGTGGACCGTTAAGACTTAGTGATTTTGCTTCTGTCTGTCTAAGCACGTGGACTTACACAGCAAAAATATAGAGAGGGAACGGCAAACATTCGACACACAGCTGCGAGTTCGTTCATCAAATCAGCAAATGCGACGTGGCGGCTTTTGTTAACAGTGTCGTCAGCCAATTACCTGACTGATGACACCAAAGAAAAGCTCACGCTCTGCTGACGCTTAAATATAGATAAGCCAGGATGACCCAGCGGATGCTCTATTGCGAGTCTGAAATTAGGCTGAAATTAGACGGAATTAGATGACAAAGACTTGGTCTCACAATGTATCCAATACGCACGGGCTATATGCAGCCTTTAATACTAGACGATTTGTATAAATACTCTCATTATCATTCGCCTTGTACCATAAATAGATTTTCATTTTTTTTTCTTCTGTTTTTTAAAGAGTCATGGAAAATCTGTAGGAGCATCGGCACGTCAAGAAAACTACGAGAAACTCCTTACGGCAGTGACGGGCTATTTTTTACTAGTAATTATTACCTACAACTCAAATTTTACATTTCATTTTTACAATCACAGTTGTAAGTTGTAACATAAAAAATAAATCTATGGGAAATCTATTTTTTACATAATAACAAGCTGCGATGATTATAAAATGATTGTTTTTAAATATAAATGCACAAAAAAAAAAATTTTCAATAAAATATAAAAAATTATTACTAGAGCCTTTAATACTAGACGATTTGTATAAATACTCTCATTATCATTCGCCTTGTACCATAAATAGATTTTCATTTTCTTTTCTTCTGTTTTTTAAAGAGTCATGGAAAATCTGAAGGAGCATCGGCACGTCAAGAAAACTACGAGAAACTCCTTCCGGCAGTGACAGGCTATTTTTTACTAATAATTATTAGCTACAACTCAAATTTTACTAATAATTATTACCTACAACCGGCAATTCAAATCACAGTTGTAAGTTGTAACATAAAAAATAAATCTATGGGAAATCTATTTTTTACATAATAACAAGCTGCGATGATTATAAAATGATTGTTTTTAAATATGAACGCAAAAAAAAATTCTTCAATAAAATATAAAAAATTATTACTAGAGCCTTTAATACTAGAGGATTTGTATAAATACTCTCATTATCATTCGCCTTGTACCATAAATAGATTTTCATTTTTTTTTCTTCTGTTTTTTAAAGAGTCATGGAAAATCTGAAGGAGCATCGGCACATCAAGAAAACAACGAGAAACTCCTTACGGCAGTGACGGGCTATTTTTTACTAATAATTATTAGCTACAACTCAAATTTTACTAATAATTATTACCTACAACCGGCAATTCATATCACAGTTGTAAGTTGTAACATGAAAAATAAATCTATGGGAAATCTATTTTTTACATAATAACAAGTTGCGGTGATTATAAAATGATTGTTTTTAAATATGAACGCAAAAAAAAAAATTCTTCAATAAAATATAAAAAATTATTACTAGAGCCTTTAATACTAGACGATTTGTATAAATACTCTCATTATCATTCGCCTTGTACCATAAATAGATTTTCATTTTTTTTCTGTTTTTTTTAAAGAGTCATGGAAAATCTGAAGGAGCATCGGCACGTCAAGATAACTACGAGAAACTCCTTCCGGCAGTGACAGGCTATTTTTTACTAATAATTATTAGCTACAACTCAAATTTTACTAATAATTATTACCTACAACCGGCAATTCAAATCACAGTTGTAAGTTGTAACATAAAAAATAAATCTATGGGAAATCTATTTTTTACATAATAACAAGCTGCGGTGATTATAAAAAGATTGTTTTTAAATATGAACGCAAAAAAAAAATTCTTCAATAAAATATAAAAAATTATTACTAGAGCCTTTAATACTAGAGGATTTGTATAAATACTCTCATTATCATTCGCCTTGTACCATAAATAGATTTTCATTTTTTTTTCTTCTGTTTTTTAAAGAGTCATGGAAAATCTGAAGGAGCATCGGCACGTCAAGAAAACTACGAGAAACTCCTTACGGCAGTGACGGGCTATTTTTTACTAATAATTATTAGCTACTACTCAAATTTTACTAATAATTATTACCTACAACCGGCAATTCATATCACAGTTGTAAGTTGTAACATGAAAAATAAATCTATGGGAAATCTATTTTTTACATAATAACAAGTTGCGGTGATTATAAAATGATTGTTTTTAATTATGAACGCAAAAAAAAATTCTTCAATAAAATATAAAAAATTATTACTAGAGCCTTTAATACTAGAGGATTTGTATAAATACTCTCATTATCATTCGCCTTGTACTATAAATAGATTTTCATTTTTTTTTCTTCTGTTTTTTAAAGAGTCATGGAAAATCTGTAGGAGCATCGGCACATCAAGAAAACTACGAGAAACTCCTTACGGCAGTGACGGGCTATTTTTTACTAGTAATTATTACCTACAACTCAAATTTTACATTTCATTTTTACAATCACAGTTGTAAGTTGTAACATAAAAAATAAATCTATGGGAAATCTATTTTTTACATAATAACAAGCTTCGATGATTATAAAATGATTGTTTTTAAATATAAACGCACAAAAAAAAAAAAATTTCAATAAAATATAAAAAATTATTACTAGAGCCTTTAATACTAGACGATTTGTATAAATACTCGCATTATCATTCGCCTTGTACCATAAATAGATTTTCATTTTTTTTTCTTCTGTTTTTTAAAGAGTCATGGAAAATCTGAAGGAGCATCGGCACATCAAGAAAACTACGAGAAACTCCTTCCGGCAGTGACAGGCTATTTTTTTTACTAATTATTACCTACAGTTTTACTGCAATGCAAATCACAGTTGTAAGTTGTAACATAAAAAATAAATCTATGGGAAATCTATTTTTTGCATAATAATAAGCTGCGGTGATTATAAAATGATTAAAAAAATATATAAACGCAAAAAAAAAAATTTGTTCAATAATATGTAAACAATTATTAACAAAAATTACAAAGTTACTTATTTTTTTAATGAATGTATTATAATCTGTTTTTTTGGAAAAACTCACTTTTTATTAAAATCGTTATTTACAATAGCAATGCTGTGGTGATTATAAAAAGATTGTTTTCAAATATAAAGGCAACAAAATTTTTTTCAATAAAATATAAAAAATAATAAACAAAAATTACAAAATTACCTATTCTTTCATGAATGTATTATAATCTATTTTTTTGGCAATACTCTATTTTTATTAAATTCGTTATTTCTTCGAATATTAAAAAATGGAGACTTTTTATCAAAGATGAAGATAATTCTTGCAATTTTATAACATTAAGACAATTATATTCCTGCATCCGGGCTTATTTTTAATTACTAAAAATTTAACAAACAAATTTAATAAATAATCTCAGAATTGTTATTATTATTTTATTAAATAAAAAATAATAATCTTTGAAAATTATTATTATTTTTTATTTAATAAAAATAAATAATTGGATGAGATTATTATTACATGAAATTATGGAGGTTTATGACGTTCGACGAGAGCTCATTTTTTTTTTTTTTTTCGTATTTCCTCGTATGTACGTAACTCTGGCTTCACTTGCTGTATGTCCCCGTGGAGACGAGCACATCGCATGTTAATCGTGTACTACCTGGAATTTTACTGGCGCCTAACGACTGTCGCGACGAGACAGAGCTCCCCTCGGTCGAAAGCCTGTTACAGGTGCTTTGATCGATATAACACACCTGACAACCGGAGGGAGCTGCGTAGCTTCGCGTGGGTGCAAAGAACATGAGTTGGCGATATTCGAAACGTTTCGGTTGTGGACTTTTCTGCTACTGCAGTTCGATAACCGATTTTATGGTAGCTGCACAATAAAATCCAGCGATTTTAGCATTTTGCTTCCTCATAGAGGAAGCTTTTTTCATAAAAATTTTTTTTTCGAGATTTTCATGTCAAAACTTTAAAAATGGTCCGAAACATCAACACTGAGAGAAATCGCGGTAGTTTAGTCAACTATTAAACCGGAACTGTAGATTTGTAGTCTATGCAACAATTTGAATAGTTATTTTAACTGATTTATTGGTTAAATTATTTATAAATTAAATGTAAATTAAATTAAATTATAAATTAAATTATAAGTTAAATGATTTATTGGTTATAGTTGCTGTAACTAATTCTATAGTTATTTTAACTGATTTATTGGTTAAATTATTTATAAATTAAATGTAAATTAAATTAAATTATAAGATAAATTTTAAGTTAAATGATTTATTGGTTATAGTTGCTGTAACTAATTCTATAGTTATTTTAACTGATTTATTGGTTAAATTATTTATAAATTAAATGTAAATTAAATTAAATTATAAATTAAATTATAAGTTAAACGATTTATTGGTTATAGTTACTGTAACTAATTCTATAGTTAGCTTAACATAATGTCCTAGTTACTTTAACAGTGAACATATAGTGAAATACAACCTTAACTATTTTTTTATAGTTAGTGCAACTTTATTATTATACTTTAAATGACGATTTCAAAATTGTTAAACAATTTCTCAAAGAATGCTTTGTTCGTGATTATGTTTTCTATGAATAGTAGGTCGCATCTATCGCTAAATTTTAAAAACAATATACTTTTTGTTACGATAACTATTATTAACTGTTGCATTGACTATAAATAATTAGTGCAGATTACTTTTTGTAAATAGCTGAGGTTGTATTCCACTATAAATTTATAGTTACCAGTATCTTTTTTTTCTCTCAGTGAAGAAAAGTGGTTTAGAAAAATTGTCCGGATGTATGTATATATATGTATGTGTGTATGATGAAAGGCCAAAAATTCATATAACTGTAACTTATAAAGTATTCGACCGAATCAGCTAAAATTTAAACAACATGTACAGTACTGGCTAATCTTCAATTGGTATAAATTTTACAAAAATCTCTTAACGCATTTCATTTTTATAAGAATTTTAAAATTTTGAAAAAAGTACGTAAATGCTCTAGCTCGAAGGAATTTCTAGCTATCGGGCTGAGACTTCGTATTAAAATTGAAAAAAGTGATACGACCTTGGGTATTGAATTTGGGCCAAATCGGCAAAGCAGTTCGGTTTTTATGAGATTTTGAATTTTTCGGAAAATTTTCGTTTCGCTCTAATTCACGTAAAATTTCAACTAATCAACTGAAATTTTCTACACAGGAAAAATAACATTCAGCCCTGCTATGTACCAAATTTGGTGATGATCGGTAAAGCGGTTCGGATTTTACGTGACTTTGAATTTTTGAAAAATTTATTGGTGTCGCTGTGGATTTTTTAAAACGTCAGAAATCATCAACTTCGCCAATAATTTTCATCATTCGCAAAGCTTCCTTTATGAGGAAGCCAAAAATAAAATAAAGAAACTTCCAATGTGCAAGATTCTACTTTGCATCCTTTTTTAAATTTATTTTGCATCCTTATAGAATTTTTACGAAGTAAATCGATATTTCAATGGTAAGGTACTTAAATCTGTCCAGAATGTACAAAAAAGTTGTATGGAAAAAATGGCTGTGTATTTATGTATGTATTTAGTAAAAAATATAAATAACTTTATTTTAAATATTGAATATAATAGGATATCTAAATAATACGGAATTATTTAATAATCAATGGTCTTGAAAATTTTGGTGACACGATTTTTCAATAAGAATGTTAAATAAATTTAAATGATTAATAAAAACTAATTTTTATTATAAATTTGAAGTTTAAGATGGACATTTTGTATAAATAAAAATGATAATCCTATTTAAAATATTGAAAATAAGGTATTATTTGTCGATAAATGAACATAAAATTGTATCCTTAATAATATATAATAATGTATAATACGCTCCTTCATATTTGTTATAATTTAGGCAATTATTAAAACATCTGTTTGGAATCTATTAAATTCCGAACTAAAAAAAAAGTATGTTAAGTTTAGATACTGGGAAGAAATTAATTTCATAAAAAATAAACAAACATAAAAAAAAAAAGTATTCGTCACTAAATTTAATCACAATTAGTCGGCGAGTCTAGGTATCGTAAAGATTTGCATTTTTCAGATATATTTTTGCACAACTTCCTCTCCAATAAAGCCAAGGTTAATCAACACACTTCCTCATAAAAGTGGTTTTTTTATACAAATTAAAAAGAAGTAAAAAAGCAAGATTCAAGTTTCTATCATAATGAAGTTCTATTTATATAAAAAAAAGTGAATCCTCTGCTTATTGAAAACGTACACTGACAAGTTACAATGCCGTTGGTTCTTCATAGCATTAATAACATATAGTGAATTTCATAAGCGCAGCTGGAAGAAACACACGCGTTTATCTATGACATTGAAAGCTTTCAGACATTTATAACTACCAGCAATTCCGACGTATGCTGCAAAATGATCATAACAAAGTAGACTTCGCGCACTAATTCCCACAAAAGGCGGTTAATTTCCTTACAGATGTTTCACTGTGCGATAAAAAAAAATTCCGTTCAATGCAAATTGAATGCACTGTTAAAAAAAATTTACTAGAAAATAACAGTACCAGAGTGGAATTTTTTATTCACAACCTATACCACAAATTTCTTGTCAATCTGTATTAGATATCTAAAATAACAATACTGAAAAATATTTGAGAAATTTTGTAAATTTACTGTTATAAAATACAAGAAATTTGCATTCTGTATTTTTTTACTTCGCATGTCGTTTGTAAATTTTGTACACATGTTTATTATAAAATCAAAAACCACCTACAATGAAAAAAATGGTTTCGAATTTATGAAATTACAGTTGGGGTTGACTGAAAATGTATTATCCGCATTCAATATTTTTGTTCACAAGACGCATCAACATTAATGTCTTGAAAAATTCCATAATGATGAACTACTTATTTTTGTAGAGATATAAAAATCCTGTATATGAATTTACAAATTATTTAACTAAAATCAAGAAATTCACTAAAATTTTATAAATTTCGTCATGTAACAACGAGATTACTACAGAAGTTTTGTAATTTTCATTAAAAATATTTGAAAATGTTATCTTCACGTACATAAATTTATTCTACTAATGTTAAGGGGAGGGAATTAGGTAAAAAAAATGATTTTGGAAATTCAATATCATCCAAATCCTATTGCATATAAAAATACCCAACGCACTATATTGTTGGTACTCGAAGAAAGGATTTTTTACAGTCGTCTGACTTGCAAATGCTTTACAATATTATCTTACGCAAAGTTCTTAGGTTTTCCATTCTGCGCATGATTCAGATCAAACTACTAGGCAGATTGGAATGGTTAACGTCTCATTTTCTTCTTCATGAAAAGATACACCGGCTAAATGGAGCAAACTATTTTTTTTTCATTCTGAAAGCAAAGTTAATCACTGATTTAGAAAAAAGCATAAAATTTATTTATCAATAATTATTTTACTTAAAAAATATAACCTTTTATTAACATTTGCTCCATTTAGCCGGTGTATCTTTTCATGAGGAAGAAAATGAGATGTCAACCATTCCAATCTGCCTAGTAGTTTGATCTGAATCGTGCGCAGAATGGAAAACCTAAGAACTTTGCTTAAGATAATATTGAAAAGCATATTGCAAATTGACTGTTATAAAATACAAGAAATTTGCATTCTGTATTTTTTTACTTCGCATGTCGTTTGTAAATTTTGTACACATGTTTATTATAAAATCAAAAACCACCTACAATGAAAAAAATGGTTTCGAATTTATGAAATTACAGTTGGGGTTGACTGAAAATGTATTATCCGCATTCAATATTTTTGTTCACAAGACGCATCAACATTAATGTCTTGAAAAATTCCATAATGATGAACTGCTCATTTTTATACAGATATAAAAATCCTGTATATGAATTTACAAATTATTTAACTAACATCAAGAAATTCACTAAAATTTTACAAATTTCGTCATGTAATAACGAGATTACTACAGAAGTTTTGTAATTTTCATTAAAAATATTTGAAAAACTAATGTTCACGTACATAAATTTACTCTAGTAATGTTAAGGGGAGGGAATTAGGTAAAAAAAATGATTTTGGAAATTCAATATCATCCAAATCCTATTGCATATAAAAATACCCAACACACTATATTGTTGGTACTCGAAGAAAGGATTTTTTACAGTCGTCTGACTTGCAAATGCTTTACAATATTATCTTACGCAAAGTTCTTAGGTTTTCCATTCTGCGCATGATTCAGATCAATCTACTAGGCAGATTGGAATGGTTAACGTCTCATTTTCTTCTTCATGAAAAGATACACCGGCTAAATGGAGCAAACTATTTTTTTTCATTCTGAAAGCAAAGTTAATCACTGATTTAGAGAAAAGCATAAAATTTATTTATTAATAATTATGTTACTTAAAAAATATTTCCTTTCATTAACATTTGCTCCATTTAGTCGGTGTATCTTTTCAAGAGGAAGAAAATGAGATGTCAACCATTCCAATCTGCCTAGTAGTTTGATCTGAATCATGCGCAGAATGGAAAACCTAAGAACTTTGCTTAAGATAATATTGAAAAGCATATGCAAGTCAGACGACAGTAAAAAATCCTTTCATCGAGTACCAACAATATAGTGCATTGGGCATTTTTATATGCAATAGGATTTGGATGATATTGAATTTCCAAAATCAATTTTATTTTTTACCTGACTCCATTCTCTTAATTTTACATGTTATACCAATCATTACATCACCAGCTTTGTAAATTTCATATTACTTGTCACAGTAAATTTACAATCTTTTTTAACAGTGTGTGTGACGAATTTTGACGAGACCGGAAATTTTTCGTTCAGTGTGACACCAATTAGTCGTACTTTTTTTTCCTCGTGGGTCTTTTCCGATCTGTTATCAAATCATTTTTTGTTATCTATTCCATTAATAACTGACAAGCAAATATTGATTAAAATTTACGTCAGAAACTGTGAGAATTCTGGCGCCAATTAAACAACGAGAGATATCGTAAGATATCTCTTCGACGTCTGTTCGTTGGCGGCGAAAAATGTGCTGGTGGCCCGTTGTATTATTTATAGAAAGTCGCGATAACAGCTCGTGCTTATGAGGTGTAATTGATATTCACCGGAGAGCAACGCGTTCCCCGCATGCCGGATAAAATCGTGCTCATCGGTTGGTCAGCCTGGGCAGCGCTCGACGTTGACCGTTTTGACTTGTCAAATTTGGCAGCTAAATAAATACCTCGTTTCTATTTTTAAGACCTCACGTGGTGAAAATAGTACTTGGACTCGGTCGCACGTGAGGCATGACGATTTCGAAGCACAATACTCAGCATCAATCACGTTTCTGTACTTAAATTAAAATTCCGACCACAAAGTGAATCGGAAAAAAATTGCATTAGTTGAATTTGAAAAAAAATAAAAAGGAAAAAAAAGTAGAATCAAATTATTCATTTTTTTCCTATAAATTTATAAATTTTTGTATGATTGTAACTGGTAAAAAAAAATGAATTTCTTTTTTCCTTTTGGAGCCATATTTATTTTGTTTTTGCAAATACAATTTTTTGTTTCGATTTAAAAATCTGAGGCAATTCGAATTATTTTTAATTACATTACTAGATTAATAAATACAAATATTAAATTATAAATTATTATAAATTATAAATAATAAATTTAATTTATTTATAGACATTTTTTAATAAATTCCTTCAAAAATTGCTCGAGCTGAAATATTAAAAAAGATTCAATACATTCCAATCTTCAATTTTTAAAATATTTCTTCAGAACTTATAAGTGGAGCAATAGCTTAAATTTCTAAAATTGAAAACGAACAAAATAACTATTCAAAATTCGACAAAAAAAAATGTGTGTGTTTTTTTGGGTACTTAAAATAAAATAAAAAGACATCAGCCAAATCGTGACGGTTCAGGGCCAAATATTTCCCAAGTTGGCCAAAAATACCTGATTATAAATGTGAATCGAATCTTCTTTAAATAGCTGGTTTCAAGAATTATATTGGTTCTTTCATATGCATATAACTACTGGTTGCAAAATTTCTTATCATTAATTTTAAATTAACTACAAACGTTACAGAATTTTTGTTGTTCAATAAAGAATTATTTTAGTCTTGTTTATAATTGGTGTCATTAAATCTTGGTGTTATTCGATATATATATATTTTTGTTCTTTCTGGAAACGCAGTTGCATAATCCGGATGTACCGGTTGACAATCACGATCGGGGTGTCGAGACGACGTTTATCTAGGCGTCTTGAGTTGTGAATGACGAACAACGTTGATCGACACACAGCGATAATTATCCGTATATCATCACGAAAATCCATATTAATATTTCATTTTCTGCGAATCGCTTATATTAACGCATCAGCACGCTTCGTCCTTCCGTTCATTTGCCGCATTTATTAAGATAGTGTATGGATAATGCATCGAGGAAAATCTACATTTTTAATCGACTGCCTTAAGTAACGAAACTCTTTCGATTGCATGTAGATATATAAGCTAATATTAAATTAACAACTCGTCACTGCAATCGGAAACAGTTATGCAATTGTTTTAGTGCGTAATACAACATCGATTGTTGCGACTATGAATTTTTCGTCTTTTCAGCGGTATTTTCTACATATGCACTATATCTCTCTATATTATAAATAGATTTCGCCCGGATTATTTTAAGTGGCCCATAAAGGGCCCCCCTGGCTCGGATTATTCAAATTCCTCCCATGAATGGCCCCCTTAAGTGTTTTTTTTTTCAAAGGCACCTCATAATTCCGTCGCCCCCCCCCCCCCCCGACCGGGACTATTTTAAGTCCCCCCATAAATGTTCCCCCGACCCGGATTATTAAAAGTCCCCCATGTATACCGCCCCCCCCCCCCCCTGGCCCGGGGTGTTCTAAGACCCCCCATACATATCCGGGCACCCAGGCCCGAATTATTCTAAGATGTTCTTCCCCCATGAATGTAACCCCTTACCCGTTTTTTTTTCGAAGGCCTCTCATAAATACCCCGGTCCAACTTGATTATTTTAAGTCCCCCCATAAATGTTCCCCCCGGCGCGGATTATTCCAAGCACCCCTGACCCGTTTTGTTCTAATTGCCCCATAAATACCGACCCCCTCCCCCTCTCCGGCCCGGGGGATTCTAAGTCACCTCATAAATGTTCCCCCCGGCGCGGATTATTCCAAGTCCCCCCATCAATGTTTCTCCGCGCGGATTATTCCAAGTCCCCCATAAATGTTCTCCCCGGCGCAGATTATTCGAAGTCCCCCCATAAATATTCCTCCCAGCGCAGATTATTCGAAGTCCCCCCATAAATATTCCTCCCAGCGCAGATTATTCGAAGTACCCCCATAAATTTACTCCTAGGCGCGGATTACTCCAAGTCCCCCATAAATGTTCCCCCCGGCGTGGATTATTCCAAGTCCCCCCATAAATGTTTCCCTCGGCGCTGATTATTCCAAGTTCCCCATAAATGTTCCCCCCTAGGCGCGGATTATTCCAAGTTCCCCCATGAATGTTCCCTCCGTGGATTATTCCAAGAACCCCCATAAATGTTCCCCTCGGTGCTGATTATTCCAATTTCCCCCATAAATGTTTCCCCCGGCGCGGATTATTCCAAGTCCCCCATAAATGTTCCCCCCCGGCGCAAATTATTCCAAGTCCCCCTATAAATATTCCCCCCAGTGCAGATTATTCCAAGTCCCACCATAAATGTTCCCCTCGGTGCGGATTATTCTAAGTTTCCCTATAAATGTTCCCCCCACCGCGGATTATTCCAAGTCCCCCCTAAGTGTTCCCCCCCGGCGCAGATTATTCCAAGTACCCCTATAAATGTTCCCCCCAGCGCAGATTATTTCAAGTCCCACCATAAATGTTCCCCTCGGCGCGGATTATTCTAAGTTTCCCTATAAATGTTCCCCCCACCGCGGATTATTTCAAGTCCCCCCATAAATGCGCCCCCGGCGAAGATTATTCCAAGTCTCCCCATAAATCTTCCCCCCAGCGCAGATTATTTCAAGTTCCCCATAAATGTTCCCCCCAGCGCAGATTATTCCAAGTCCCCCATAAATATCCCCCTTATGCCCCGATTATTCTAAGACTTTCGCCCCCCTGAATGGCCACCCCGGATTATTTTAAGCCCCCCTCTTTGATTGTTTTCGATAAAAATCTATGCAAAAAGAGTGTCAAACTCGTTTATGATGAATTACTTATTAATTTTTTTTATATTCGATAGACCGAAGTCTATCGAGAATGTAAAGGAATAGATTCGCAAGATTTGATGAAGGTCTTGCAAACGCGCGACGCGGACAAGTGACTATAACCCCTAGTATTCTATATATAAGAACACAAGATAAATATATCATACAAAATAGCATGACTTCTGCAAGCAGCTGTAATTTTATCAAATGCCTTATCAAGTAGAGGTCAATGTGACCAGACAGACCCCCACATTGTTGTTCCCATTAAACTTCGATTTATAAGAGTATTTGTCGAGCATTCCGATTAATTTTAAATTCCTCAAGATTCAAGATTAATTTAAATAGCGGATTCAAGATGATTTAATTTTCGAAATTAGTGTCACAATTAAGAAAAAAAACTAACTCAACAAATATTCTTAAACTTTCGATTTTTATTATTTGACGTTAAACATTTTATAGATTCAGTTTAATAACCTGCAGACTTAATACAAAAATCAAAATAACTTTCAGCAGAAGCTTTTATGAAAAAAAATCATCTTAGTTGTAATGACTGTCAATGATTTATTTCATTCAATCAAGTAACATACAGAACGCAAACATATTTTAAGAAGCCAAATAATAAATTAATAATCAAAACAATACTTCGATTACATAAATAAAACCATACCGTCCAATTTGGTATTTTTTTCCTCACTATATATTTTTTCATTGAATACTTTTACAAATTATTACTAACCTTTTTTCGCGATTAGGGTAGTTGGTTGGTGTGCGTGAAGTATTGATCACAAAATGAATGTGGATATAAGGTAAAGTAGGGTTAATTGCGCCGACATCGATAATTCATTGGAGCGAAGGTTTTCACGTTCGTAGTGCTGTGCTGTCCTTGGTGAAAATGGATCACGAGCGGTCAAGTGATTTGTAAACTATTGCTGATTGATAAACTTACCTCGTGACACTAAAATTCTGTGGACACAGACCGTGCAAATATTTCCTAACGTTTCACCAACGGTCCGAGTTATAAGCAAAAAAGAATTAATGATAATCTTTTTAGGACAGTAGCACACATGGCCATTGAGCTGTTGCGATAGTGAAGAAGAAGATGGGATTAATCGTTCGCCTCAATTAGTCATACGTCTCAAGTAGTAGATACACCTACTCTTGCTAAAGAGTGCTTAAGACGCAATGTGAAGACTCGGCACTCGAAATTCATCTCAATGATCATATCACTCACTTTAATGAACACATAAAAAAAATTGTCTGCCTCGTTTTGAATTCAAAGAACCCAATGAAGTACCAGCAGTCTTAATCCAATTACTTTATTTGAAGTACAATGTTTACCGAATTTGCGTCACATTGTGCAAAAACGACCAGAGCTTTAACAGGAGGAAAATATAATAAATAGAACGAAGTATGTAATAAGGAATAGGAAAGTGTCGATCCAGTCCAAAGCTTACTCCAAATAGCGTAATAGTAGAAAAAAATGTTGGTCAAACGTTTATCAACTGGCATTAATTAGAGATCTGTTTGCAACACTTGGAAATGTATCGACTGATGATAAGCATTTGTAGATGGTCGATCACGCAGGAATTCTCAACTATCATTTGTGATTATCATCGGTCGGTAAGGCAGGAATACTGTACAAATGCTGGAAAGTGCGCCGGTATACGAGCAGCCAGTTATACTTAGAAGCTTTCGAGAACATCAATCTGGAAGTGACTTTTTTAGAAATTATCATAAACAGGCATGTAACCGGTACTTTTTGAGGTACAATATGCGACTTGAGAACGATAGTGAAGGCCAAAATTCGATATCTTGAAGAAAAGAAAATTTAGGTTTTTTAGGTTACATTTTCCGACCAAAAGCCAGATCTGTAAAGAACCGATCGAAAGTTAGTTTTTTAAAAATCATCGTAAAGAGGCATGTAACCGGTACTTTCTGAGGTACAATATGCGACTTGAGAACGATGGTGAAGTCCAAAATTCGATATCTTAATGAGAAGAAAATTTAGGTTCTTTAGGTTACATTTTCCAACCAAAAGTTGGATCTGTAAAGAATCGACCAAAAGTTACTTTTTTTAAAATCATCGTAAAGAGGCATGTAACCGGTACTTTCTGAGGTACAATATGCGACTTGAGAACGATAGTGAAGGCCAAAATTCGATATCTTGAAGAAAAGAAAATTTAGGTTCTTTAGGTTACATTTGCTGACAAGTAGTAAAGTTTGTTTGCTGATAGTAGTAAAGTTTAATGACACTTGTTTATCCAGGCACATTACTGAAGTCTTCAGTTCAGAAGTCAGAAGAGTTCAGTCAATCGGATGATTTTATTCCATTCCATCCCAGTTGACATCCTACTTTCACTACTGTCTAAGCCATAGACCCACAATGCTATATCTATGGTCCAGTAATTTTTTTGGCAGAGGACCTACCTTGTAAACATCTTAAAATCCATTGTGCCTATTGACAGTTGATACATAGAATGATTGAGACAAGCAATTATAACCTTGAAAATTGTCCTACGGCTGATAATCAGTCTTCACCGAGTGCATTTCGAATTCCCTACAGAAAATGAATTGATATATCTATGATATAATGGATCATGCCCGTAAACTTGGCAAACCGGACAAATCAACTATTTGGACTAAACGTCGTTCGCCCCCTAGTTTAATAAGCGACAAACCTCTCCTCAAAGACGAAGAACTAACTGAAGACAAACGTCTCGCGAATTGGCAAAAATGGCTGACCGATCGAAAAAAGCTTTGCAAACATTACAGCAGACGCACCGATCGAGATCATCAAGATCTGTTGATCAACACTCCAGACAGTTTTCGCCGAAATGTGGAAATGAAGGAACTCATGGCAATCACCGTTGGATTGGCAAACAAAAAGAAACCTGACAAGTACCGGGGTGATCCAGGATTTTGGGTTACCCCGGATATTTTATCAAAACGGGGTAATCCAGATCTTCCGGACATTTCCATAACTCTGACTAAGAAGCAGCTAAACGCAATACCAGAAGTGGAGCGAATTACATTGCCGGAACTTACCCAACAAGAAAAAGGACTTTTGTCCCAAAAACAACCAACTCCATTGTGGAAACGCAGCGGAAATTCAAAGATACTTGCGCCGAAGTTAACCCGACAAATAAAATCTTTTGAGGCTAAAGAATCAGAGCTAAAAAGACTAGCGATAAAGGGAACAAGATTAGGTCAAAGGAAATCGGACTCTCCAAAAGTTCCCATAATAACTTTTACCGGAGCCAATACATTTGACGACAAAGGCGATCAAAACCTTCGCCCGGAGGATGCAATTGTCCTAAAGATACAAGAACGTGAGATAAAATTGATTAAAGCGGAATCCAAAAAAGAAAGTAGTAGGAAAAGCTTGAATGACATCACTTGGTCATTGATCTTCAAATCCTCAGGTTCCAACATTACTGAAAATACTATACGTTTGGAAAACCTTGGAACTTCAACAATAACGTACCATTGGCGTTATGGTTCATTGGGAACGTCCCTGATTCCTCAAAATCTACGAAACAGTTCATTTTTCTTCAACAAGAACAAGAATATCATATTGCCAGGTCAAATAACCATTCTGCGAGTTTGGTTCCGATCTTCGGTGTCTTGTTCATCTACAGAATTCTGGACATTGTTGACGGATCCTAATTTATGTCGTGAACACCTCGTCTTTCGATTCTGGGGTTGTTGCAGCCCTTGCGCAGAGATATTCAACATTACCAATGGAAACTTTGAACAAGATTCCAATTCCATAGAACAATATTTGGATCGTCGAATTCGCGACACCAAAATTCAGGAAATAATTCACGAAATACTGGACAACGTGCAGGAAAAACGTGTTCCATCACCAGCTTATGGGAGTCTTTTTCTTGAGAGGGAAATATTTCAGACCAAGAATTCTCTGTACTTTTATCATCCTGAATTGGTCCAACAATTGCGGATCATTTATGACAATTCAACAAGCCACGATTCTCCATCTTGGAGCCTCTCGTTGAATGAGTTGCGAGGAGTTCTTATGCAGCTGAAGAAACCGGAAGTGAGGAATGAAGCTCTAGTTAATTTCAGCAAACTTTGTCGCAATTGTCTTGAGACCAGTTTGTACAATCCAATTGGGAACACCAAACGTTCTATGGTTTACAATTTGTTTTGCTCCTTCGCAAACAAATTTGAAAGGGAACATGAGTGGGTTTTGATGGAATCTTCTCAAGGATCAAATACAGACAAGATAAAGAGTGAACTCCAAAGAGATACGCCGAGTTCTACGAGCGTGTCAAAAAATTCTCATGGCAGTTTGACGCCCCATAGAAATTCAAAGAAAATCCGCAAGACCGCATCGAAATCAAGTCTCAGCATCACGAATCGTGAAACTGTAAAGCAGACATTGGAAAATGAACATGTTGGAAAATCTTTTTTGTACAAAGAAGTTTTTTATATGAGAATTCGTGCAATGTTGATGGATACAATAGTCGGAATTTGCGGTGTTGTCGATACTGTAAATAATTTAGAAGATCTTGGAAAATAAATAACTGTTTATTGATGTTTGTAGAATTATCGTTGAGAAATATTTATTCGTTGTTATATCAATTTTTATAAAAATGCGATTTTGATCATTTAATTGTTGTGACTGATTTAAATGTTACATTTTTATGGGGGCGCTGCTCGAAATATTATCCTTCCGTTTGGGGTTTGAATTTTTTTCCGATTCTGCAATATTGGAGTACCTTCTTCGTTCAATAGTTTTCGAAATTCATCAATCTGGAAAGACACGAAAAAAGAAGATTAGTTGAAGTAGAAATTACTTAATATGAGATAAAAATCTGTGGTTTACTTAATTTCATTATTATTATTTTATAATAATAACCGGCAGTGCTTAGAAAAATATTTTTTAAATTTTTTGATGAATGCAAAAAAATAAAAAATGTCCACTAAAATTTCCCGAAAAGACATAAGAAAAATTTTTAATCGTCTATTGAATTTCCAAAAAGTATTTATATGATCTTATTATTCAAGATAATTTTTTAAATATTATTCAAGAAAATATTTAAAAAATTCAATATCTTTTTACAAAAATTGAAAAATATTCTGAAAACTATTTCATAAAAGTTTTACAATCCTAGTATAATATTAGTACTTGAAGGTTTTATCGCTTGGAACATACTTGGCATGCGCTGATGGGAATTACAAGTGGAAAGACAATCCATATTGCACATTCCGGACATAAACCTTTATTATACGTCCCTGCATAGGTGTAATAGCTGGGGCAACGTGTTGCATCGCGCATCCAGCAGAGAGAGTCTATAAAAAGGAAAAAAAGAATACCCTATCTAGTTGAAAAGTTTTCCTCGTTGCGTTTAGTGCTCTTACTTGCTGGAATCTTTGTTGTCGTTTCTCGTTCAACAACGTGCTTCAAATTTTCGGTTATTTTATCGAGAAGTGGATTGCACTTGTCGTAACATTTTTCCTTCGCCTTAAATAATAGAATTAGCTAGTAATTTTTTCATAATATAAATAATAGCATTAGTTAGTCATTTTTTCACGATATAATTAATAGCATTAGCTAGTCACTTTTTCATAATATAAATAATAGCATTAGCTAGTCATTTTTTCATAATATAAATAATAGCATTAGTTAGTGATTTTTTCATGATATAAATAATTGCATTAGTTAGTGATTTTTTCATGATATAAATAATAGCATTAGCTAGTAATTTTTTCATAATATAAATAATAACATTAGCTAGTAATTTTTTCATAATATAAATAATAGCATTAGCTAGTCATTTTTTCATGATATAAATAATAGCTTTAGTTAGCAATTTTTTCATAATATAAATAATAGCATTAGCTAGTAATTTTTTCATGATATAAATAATAGCATTAGTTAGTAATTTTTTCATGATATAAATAATAGCATTAATTAGTCATTTTTTCATGATATAAAAAATAGCATTAGTTAGTAATTTTTTCATGATATAATTAATAGCATTAGTTAGTAATTTTTTCATAATATAAATAATAGCATTAGCTAGTCATTTTTTCATAATATAAATAATAGCATTAGTTAGTAATTTTTTCATAATATAAATAATAGCATTAGTTAGTAATTTTTTCATAATATAAATAATAGCATTAATTAGTAATTTTTTCATGATATAAATAATAGCATTAGCTAGTAATTTTTTTATAATATAAATAATAGCATTAGCTAGTAATTTTTTCATAATATAAATAATAGCATTAGTTAGTCATTTTTTCATAATATAAATAATAGCATTAATTACTAATTTTTTCATGATATAAATAATAGCATTAGCTAGTAATTTTTTCATAATATAAATAATAGCATTAGCTGGTCATTTTTTCATGATATAAATAATAGCATTAGCTAGTCATTTTTTCATAATATAAATAATAGCATTAGCTAGTCATTTTTTCATAATATAAATAATAGCATTAGCTAGTCATTTTTTCATAATATAAATAATAGCATTAGTTAGTAATTTTTCCATAATATAAATAATAGCATTAGCTAGTAACTTTTTCATGATGTAATTAATAGCATTAGTTAGTAATTTTTTCATGATATAAATAATAGCATTAGTTAGTCATTTTTTCATAATATAAATAGTAGCATTAGTTAGTCATTTTTTCATGATATAATAAATACCATTAGCTAGTAATTTTTTCATAATATAAATAATAGCATTAGCTAGTAATTTTTTCATAATATAAATAATAGCATTAGCTATTAATTTTTTCATGATATAATACAATTTACCAAAAACAAATATGTGAGAACGCTTATACCATCTCTGTGCTCCAAACACTCTTCGAATGTCTGATACTTTCTATTCCAATGCACAAAGTGAGCTTCCATCGAAAACCTGGACGGGAAACCATTCAAATGTAGCACAATAATTAGAAAAACATTTTTTTTTGCGTACCAAATGCCGTTTATCTGATGCTCTGATCCAATGCTGTTATCTGAGCCCCAATGAAAATGTGCATTGTCGAATTCGTACACATCATTCATCAAAGGTCCACCAGTGACAGTGGAAGGGATTCGGTTTCCAGTTAAGTGCACCATAGCTACCAAAGTCCCATAAAAAAAATGAATACATTCGAAAAACATGTGTTGTTTTTTTTAAATACATTATTTAATTTTTGTGAAAATATAATTGCTACAAATTTTTCTGTACGTGAATATATAACATGTTTTTGTAAAAAGTGTATACAAAATATGTAAAATACATTTGATCTTCATGTGATATTTTTTTTTTGTAATTTCATAACATATTTATTTTTTTAATTTTATTAAAATATTATATATAATTATTATTATTATAATAATATAATTATGGTGTTTTTATTACAGATTATTTACAGATCTGTGATTACCAGTTTCTCCATTATTTGATAAAATAGCTTCTCCATCATTCAGCCAATGGCCATTGATAATCAACGGTGGAAATTTCTTAACCTTCACATACCGGTCGTCCAAGTTAATCGGTGAACTTCCGGATTTTATTAAGCCGGCAACATCTGTTCATTTGCATTCCATTAATATTTTTGGTTCCACGATTTTTTTTTGGATTTATAAAACTTACTGTTGGACATGTTGAATAATTTAGATTCTAAAAAAGTTAGTTATAATTTTGACGCGCCAATGTTCATAAATTTCTTCTTCACTTTTTTTTGCCTACACGTCAATTTATTTAGTCGATAGCGTAGAAAATTCTTCGACCGTTGAGCGACTGCTGAGGTCGATAATTTTCTACAATGGGATTCAATCTTATGTCGCAGATTCCCCGAAATGCATCAACCTGGACTCGAAATGTCAAGTTTATTAAATACAGCTTTAAATCGATCAAATGACAACGAAAAAATACTGTAAAACTTTTACACAAAAAAATAGTTACTCTATAAAAATCTACACTAAAATATTTCTACACTAAAAATGTCTACACTACAAAATCGAAATACCAAAAAATGTCTACACTACAAAATTGCTATACCAAAAAATGTCTACGCTATAAAATTGCTATACCAAAAAAGTCTACACTAAATAATTGCTATACCAAAAAATGTCTACACTAAAATATTTCTACACCAAAAAATGTCTACACTACAAAATTGAAATACCCAAAAATGTTTACACTAAAAAATTGCTATACCAAAAAATGTCTACACTAAAAAATTGCTATACCAAAAAATGTCTACACTAAAAAATTGCTATACCAAAAAATGTCTACACTAAAAAATTGCTATACCAAAAGAATGTCTACACCAAAAAATTGCTATACCAAAAAAATGTCTACACTAAAAAATTGCTATACCAAAAAATGTCTGCACTAAAAATTACACAAAAAATATGTATGTATATTTCCCCGATTTTTTTAACTACAAAAAAAAATGAAAAAAGTGTTTTCTATGTAAAAAAAAACTCTCAGCTTTTCAATAAAAATATTACTGATTTTTTAATGACATTTTTTTTAATCACAGAAAGGCGAAAAAAAATGCGATTATTGAAGAAAAAAAAATCATTTTTGATTATGTGTTTCAACTTTTATAAATGAATAGATATTTTTATATTATTTGTGTAGAAATTTTTTTTTGAAAATTGTTTACATTTCCTGTGACTGGGCAGAAATTATTTTTTTTCCTGAATATGCGATGGAATTGAACGAAGATAATTTACTGTTCACATTACCTGTCGCGCTGACATTTCTATTGGCCTCGGAACGACTATCCATGTGACACATTCACTGAACGGTGGAGTTGTCAGAGATCCGGAATAAGTGTAATATCCGGTTGCTGTTAAACATGCTCCCAGCATCCATCGCATGCAATCTGTCGATTGGGTCCATTAATTTCAGGGTAAACAGTACAATTTTATCTTTGCCAGGAGTTAATGAAACTTTCAATGGTAATTATTTAATTGGGAGTTATAAGCATCTCATTATCTTCGAACTTTTTTCATCAATTTATTTATTACATCTGTTAATAAAAAAATTTAAATTTTTAAAAAGAATATGCTACAATTTTTGTACGTAAATAGACAATTTTTTTTAATTGATAAAAAATAATGAATAATTATTTAAAAAATTACATCGAATTGGTTAAAAATGGCATTGAAAAATAATAAAAATAAATAAACATATGAAATAATTTCGAAAATAATGGAAATTCTCATTAATGGCTGATTAAAATTCGAATGAAAAATTGCGCTAAGAATTATGTCCGAAATAATTTTGTATCTGTTGGATTTTTAAAAAAATACATAAATAATGTTTTTTTTATAACAATTTTTTTCTTATTTAAAAAAAATACATAAATAATTTTTTTTTAAATTCAAATATGATTAAAAATTAAGTAACGAATTTTTTAATAATTAATATTAAAGACGTACCAGATGCTATAGATACACTTGAACCAGCTTTTTTTATGTGGGATAAAAAGTCGGTTATATCTGCAAGGTCTGGATTGTCTTGTGATTCTGGACAACCTACAACCTTAAGAAAAAATGGCCTATTAAGCAAAGCCAATTTAAGTGGGTAAATAAATTTCTTACTTGAAGTAGAAACGATAGTATAGCAATTCCATCGGATTTATCGTAGCACTTTTCGATAGTTCCATAACGAGTATTCCAGTGAATTGCCTGAGCCTCCATAGAATACCTACATCGAAGCATTTTTAATAAAATCTTGATTATTATTATTATTATTTTTTTTTTTTTAAAGAAAATCAAATACTCACCACAAATTATTTATCGAATGTTCAGCGCCACGCGCATTGCCTTGACCCCATCGAAATTGTAAATTTGCAAATTGATAATTGTCGTTTAAAGGACCCTCAGAAATACTTGGTAATATTCTGTTGGCTAGTTCAATTTTTACTAAAAAAAAAATAGAAAACTATATAACTAACATTTTGGCACATCAAAATTTTAGTACTTTGTGGCAAGAAGTTTTTAATAAAATTAATAAAACTAAGGTTATTAATAAATAAATTAAAATAATTTGTTTACAAATATGACAAAATTTTATTTCGCTTATTAAATTAATTCTTTGACTTTAGTCAAGTATACGAATTTTTTAAAGGATTTCCAAAAAATCTTAAATTTTTTAAAGACTTTCCAAAAAATCTTAAAATTAAAATTTCAACATTGTTACAAAAATCGAAAACAATTCTCATTCGGATAAATAAGAAAATTCATTTTAGATAAATAAAAATGAAGTTTCCAAGCAAAGTACTGAAATTCTGATCGAATAAAATAAGCATCCTTAATGATTTTTTAATTACAAAGTGAAACAAGAAAAAAATAATAATAATAATTTGCTACCAGTTTGGCCAGTATTAGTCATTGTGGCTTCACCCATCTTGAGCCAATGACCATTTAGCATCAATGGACTAAATTTTTGGGACCACGTGTAAATTTCGTTCAAGTCTACAGGTGATTGTTTCCATTTTGGCGGTCCAGAAGATGAAGTTGAGACGATTGTAGCACCTCTATTTTCTAAATAATAAAATTAATGAACAAACAAAGATATTTTCGGTCTTGCATATATTTGTGGATATTTGTGGATATTTTCCATTTAAAAATGTTTTTTTGTTTTAATTAATTTGAGAACTTTTTTTATTGTTTTGATTCTGAAGGTTTTATTTCACCATGACGTTAGATTGTTGGTACTTATTGCATTCATCTCTTAATTGAATAAATGACAACTTCATATATTCAATTTTGGTGGCATATTTCTCATTTCCAATATTCTTTTTTGTTTTCTTAAAAAAAAATTTTAAACTAGCTACTAAAGTTGTTATATTGCAATAATGTTAGTGTATGCATTACACAACTCGTCAAAATTCTTCCCTAAATGGAATTTCACCAACTTCACCAATTTCATATTTTTAATTTTTGTGTCATATTTATCGTTATAATTTTTTTTTAGTACTTAATTAGCAATTTATTTTTTGTCTGATACTAAGCTTGTTGAATCACCATAAATATTAGTGTACAAACTAAATAACATCCACATTTTTCTCTAAATGGAATAAGTACCAACTTCATATTTTTAATTTTAGTGGCATATTTCTCGTTATCAATTTTTTTTAGTACTTAATTAACAATTTATTTTTTACCTGATACTAAACTTGTTAAATCACCATAAATATTAGTGTATAAACTACATAACATACATAATAAGTACCAACTTCATATTTTCAATTTTGATGGCATATTTCTCGTTATCAATTTTTTTTAGTACTTAATTAGCAATTTATTTTTTATCTGATACTAAACTTGTTACATCACCATAAATATTAGTGTATAAACACATCCACATTGTTCTCTAAATGGAATAAGAACCAACTTCATATTTTTAATTTTGGTGGCATATTTCTCGTTACCAAATTTTTTAGTTAATTACTAATTTATTTTTCACGTGATATACTAAACTTGTTACACGACCATAATTTTAGTATATAAACTATATAATAATAACACGTCCATATACTTCTTTAAATGAAATACTAACTTGTGGTTTTCGATTTTAGTGGCATTTTTAACGTTTTCAAAATTTTGTCTTATTAACTGAGATTTTTTTTTTCTTGGTTTGATCCTAAAGTCGTTACTTCGCCATGACGTCAGTGCATATAGGGGAGCAGTCTGCGTTATCGATCTGACGTAGGCGGTGAAAGCCTCGGAGACAAATGAGAGTCTTCACTCATGATGCCATTTTGACAGGTTTTATTTCATCGGTTACCAGGGCAGGTCAGGTTTCGAGCCACTGTAAAGTACAAAATTTCAAGTGTAATACGCCCGTCCGCACAGATGCACGAATACACGTTGCAAGCGAAAGCTTTTGCAAAGCTTTCAGCTGCGGTAGTTGAGGACAATTGAGTTTCAGTGTCCGAGTGCACGGAATACTATAAAATGTTGGACCTATCGTTGCCAGAATTTTTTGTCGCTTGCGGCAGCATTCTTTTGGCAAGTACGACCGTTAAATTGGATAATATAATTAAAATATTGATTATTTACTTTAAATGGAAAAAAGGCCGTCTAAAAAAAAGCTCCGCCTGTTCGCACCCAAAATTGCATTATTTTTTAATTGAGCTACTGATATTTATATTTTTTGTCACAAAAAAAGAATAAATTTTGTAAAAGGACAAAATAAAATAATTTTATAATATGGCATTGCAAATTTTTTTATTCTGTTAAAAGTGGGATTTTATTTATTCATATTAGATTTATTAAAATGTAATGCATATTTTTGCCAACTTGTTTGTACACAATAAATAAATTTTCATAATTGGAGCTCTGTTGCTGACGGAAATATTTTATGGAGTAAATAAATTGGATAATTTAATTACAATACTGTTTGTTTACTTTAAATGAAAAAAAAGCCGGCTACAAAAAAGCTCCACCTGTTCGCACCCAAAATTGCATTATTTTTTAATTGAGCTACTGATGTTTATATTTTTTGTCACAAAAAAAGAATAAATTTTGTAAAAGGCCAAAATAAATTAATTTTATAATATGGCATTGCAGAATTTTTTTAATCCGTTAAATGTGTGATTTTATTTATTCATATTAGATTTATTAAAATGTAATGCATATTTTTGCCACCTTGTTTGGAAACAATAAATAAATTTTCATAATTGAAGCTCTGTTGCTGACGAAAATATTTTGTGGAATAAATAAATTGGATAATTTAATTACAATACTGTTTGTTTACTTTAAAAGAAAAAAAAGCCGGCTACAAAAAAGCTCCACCTGTTCGCACACAAAATTGCATTATTTTTTAATTGTGCTACTGATGTTTATATTTTTTGTCACAAAAAAAGAATAAAATTTGTAAAAGGCGAAAATAAATAAATTTTATAATATGGCATTGCAAATTTTTTTATTCTGTTAAAAGTGGGATTTTATTTATTCATATTAGATTCATTAAAATGTAATGCATATTTTTGCCACCTTGTTTGTACACAATAAATAAATTTTCATAATTGGAGCTCTGTTGCTGACGGAAATATTTTATGGAATAAATAAATTGGATAATTTAATTACAATACTGTTTGTTTACTTTAAAAGAAAAAAAAGCCATCTACAAAAAAGCTCCATCTGTTCGCGCCCAAAATTGCATTATTTTTTAATTGAGCTACTAATGATTATATTTTTTGTCACAAAAAAAGAATAAATTTTGTAAAAGGCGAAAATAAATAAATTTTATAATATGGCATTGCAAATTTTTTTATTCTGTTATAAGTGGGATTTTATTTATTCATATTAAATTTATTAAAATGTAATGCATATTTTTGCTACCTTGTTTGGAGACAATAAATAAATTTTCATAATTGAAGCTCTGTTGCTGACGGAAATATTTTATGGAATAAATAAATTGGATAATTTAATTACAATACTGTTTGTTTACTTTAAATGAAAAAAAAGCCGGCTACAAAAAAGCTCCACCTGTTCGCGCCCAAAATTGCATTATTTTTTAATTGAGCTACTGATGATTATATTTTTTGTCACAAAAAAAGAATAAAATTTGTAAAAGGCGAAAATAAATTAATTTTATAATATGGCATTGCAAATTTTTTTATTCTGTTAAAAGTGGGATTTTATTTATTCATATTAGATTTATTAAAATGTAATGCATATTTTTGCCACCTTGTTTGGAGACAATAAATAAATTTTCATAATTGAAGCTCTGTTGCTGACGGAAATATTTTATGGAATAAATAAATTGGATAATTTAATTACAATACTGTTTGTTTACTTTAAAAGAAAAAAAAGCCATCTACAAAAAAGCTCCATCTGTTCGCGCCCAAAATTGCATTATTTTTTAATTGAGCTACTGATGATTATATTTTTTGTCACAAAAAAAGAATAAAATTTGTAAAAGGCGAAAATAAATTAATTTTATAATATGGCATTGCAAATTTCTTTATTCTGTTAAAAGTGGGATTTTATTTATTCATATTAGATTTATTAAAATGTAATACATATTTTTGCCACCTTGTTTGGAGACAATAAATAAATTTTCATAATTGAAGCTCTGTTGCTGACGGAAATATTTTATGGAATAAATAAATTGGATAATTTAATTACAATACTGTTTGTTTACTTTAAATGAAAAAAAAAGCAGGCTACAAAAAAGCTCCACCTGTTCGCACCAAAAATTGCATTATTTTTTAATTGAGCTACTGATATTTATATTTTTTGTCACAAAAAAAGAATAAAATTTGTAAAAGGCCAAAATAAAATAATTTTATAATATGGCATTGCAAATTTTTTAAATTTGTTAAAAGTGGGATTTTATTTATTCATATTAGATTTATTAAAATGTAATGCATATTTTTGCCACCTTGTTTGTACACAATAAATAAATTTTCATAATTGGAGCTCTGTTGCTGACGGAAATATTTTATGGAGTAAATAAATTGGATAATTTAATTACAATACTGTTTGTTTACTTTAAAAGAAAAAAAAGCCGGCTACAAAAAAGCTCCACCTGTTCGCACCCAAAATTGCATTATTTTTTAATTGAGCTACTGATGATTATATTTTTTGTCACAAAAAAAGAATAAAATTTGTAAAAGGCGAAAATAAATTAATTTTATAATATGGCATTGCAAATTTTTTTATTCTGTTAAAAGTGGGATTTTATTTATTCATATTAAATTTATTAAAATGTAATGCATATTTTTGCTACCTTGTTTGGACACAATAAATAAATTTTTATAATTGAAGCTCTGTTGCTGACGGAAATATTTTATGGAATAAATAAATTAGATAATTTAATTACAATACTGTTTGTTTACTTTAAATGAAAAAAAAATCCGGCTACAAAAAAGCTCCGCCTGTTCGCGCCCAAAAATGAATTATTTTTTTATTGAGCTGCTGATATTTATATTTTTTGTCACAAAAAAAAAAGAAAAAAAATCTGGGAAAGGCCAAACTAAAATAATGTTATAATATTGCAGTGCAAATTTTTTTAATCTCTTATAACTCTGATTTTATGTATTCATAATAGATATTTTTAAATGTAATGCATATTTTTGCCACCTTTTTGGACACAATCAATAAATTTTCATAATTGAAGCTCTGTGGCTGACTGAAATATTTGATTGGATTATATAAATTGGATAATTTAATTAAAATATCTATTACTTACTTTAAATGAAAAAAGCCGTCTAAAAAAAGCTGCTTTTTTTTTTATTGAATTACTGATATTCATTTTTTCGTCAGAAAAACATTAAAAAATCTGTAAAACGCTACAATCTAAACTAACTTTATAATATTTAAATCTGTTAAAATTGAATTATTTAAATCTTTTAAGAGTGTGATTTTATTTATAAATATAATGAATTTTTTTTTGCCACCTTATTGGACACAATAAATAAATGTTCATAATTGAAGCTCTGCTGCTGACGGAAAAATTTGATTGGACTGAATAAATTAGATAATTTAATAAAAATATTGATTACTTACTTTAAATGAAAAAAAAGCCGACTAAAAAAAGCTCTGCCTATTCGCACGCAAAAATGTATTAATTTTTTGTCGATCTATTTATTTTTTTCGTCACAAAAAAATAAAAAAATCTGTAAACGCAATCTAAATTAACTTTATAATAGTGCAGGGCAAATTCTTTAAATCTGTTAAAAGTGTGATTTTATTTCTTCATATCAGATATTTTTAGATATAATGCATATTTTTGCTACCTTATTGGACACAATAAATAAATTTTCATAATTGAAGCTCTGCTGCTGACGGAAATATTTGATTGGACTAAATTAATTGAATAATTTAATAAAAATATTAATTACTAACTTTAAATGAAAAAAAACCGACTAAAAAAAGCTCTGCCTATTCGCACCAAAAAATGCATTATTTTTTTATTGATCTACTGATATTTATTTTTTTTTGTCACAAAAAAAGAAAAATATCTGCAAAACGAAACAAAATTAACTTTACAATATTGCAGAGCAAATTTTTGAAATCTCTTAAAAATGTGATTTTATTTATCCACATTATACATTTTTAGATATAATGCATATTTTTGCTACCTTATTGGACACAATAAATAAATTTTCATAATTGAAGCTCTGCTGCTGACGGAAATATTTGATTCGTCTGAACGACACAAAAAAAGAAAAAAAATTGTAAAACGCAATCTAAATTAACTTCATAATATTGCAGGGCATTTTTTTTAAATCTGTTAAAAATGTGATTTTATTTATTCATGGTATAAATTTTGAGATATAATGCATATTTTTGCTACCTTATTGGACACAATAAATAAATTTTCATAATTGAAGCTCTGTTGCTGACGGAAATATTTAATTCGACTGAACGACACAAAAAAAGAAAAAAAAATTGTAAAACGCAATCTAAATTAAATTTATAATATTGCAGAGCAAATTTTTGAAATCTGTTAAAAGTGTGATTTTATTTATCCATATTATACATTTTTAGATATAATGCATATTTTTGCTACCTTATTGGACAGAATAAATAAATTTTCATAATTGAAGCTCTGCTGCTGACGGAAATATTTGATTCGACTGAACGACACAAAAAAAGAAAAAAAATTGTAAAACGCAATCTAAATTAAATTTATAATATTGCAGAGCAAATTTTTGAAATCTGTTAAAAGTGTGATTTTATTTATCCATATTATACATTTTTAGATATAATGCATATTTTTGCTACCTTATTGGACAGAATAAATAAATTTTCATAATTGAAGCTCTGTTGCTGACGGAAATATTTGATTCGACTGAACGACACAAAAAAAGAAAAAAAATTGTAAAACGCAATCTAAATTAAATTTATAATATTGCAGAGCAAATTTTCGAAATCTGTTAAAAGTGTGATTTTATTTATCCATATTATACATTTTTAGATATAATGCATATTTTTGCTACCTTATTGGACAGAATAAATAAATTTTCATAATTGAAGCTCTATTGCTGACAGAAATATTTGATTCGACTGAACGACACAAAAAAAGAAAAAAAATTGTAAAACGCAATCTAAATTAACTTTATAATATTGCAGGGCATTTTTTTTAAATCTGTTAAAAATGTGATTTTATTTATTCATGGTATAAATTTTGAGATATAATGCATATTTTTGCTACCTTATTGGACACAATAAATAAATTTTCATAATTGAAGCTCTGTTGCTGACGGAAATATTTGATTGGACGAATATTTTCGCGCCCCTCGAGACTCAGTTACCACTAGTTTCCCTCGGAGCCTCGAACGCCTGGAAAATATTGTACCCTGAGAGTCGAAATGGAAGCGAATTTGCAATTAATATCGAAACTCGTGGAGCGATCGTCGTGCAGCCTTCCGAGCCACTCAAATGGAGTGGCTACTGTTCACAGCCTCTGGCTATGACCATGGCAAACGATGGAAATACTAGTATGTTAATAACTCCTGATATCGATTTCATCCAGGCCTAGAGTCGAGTTGTCTCAGTTCGACACGTATTGGCAACGAGTCTGATTAATATTTCAAGCCTTGTTCGACGAGCAATCGAATGTTCAGTTATTGACACAAATTAGCGACTAATGAACGTATTAATTATTCTCCTGTTGGAGATATTGAGTCGCAATGGAAATGAACCAATATTTGGGCTGTAATAAAAATATATATATTAGTCTCCTTAACGATAAATACTTCAAAATATTATGATTTGTTGCAATAGCTGCTAGCGTAAAAAAAAAAGTTTAATTATTGATGACAGAAAAAATTGAAATGTATTATTTGTGATTATGGAATTTTTACTTTTTAATAAGAAATTAAGTATGTTGAAGTAAAAGGATTGCAAACCAACAAAATATTCAAATGTGAGATTGTAGTTTGAGTTTATTTTTTTGTGCCCTTAATTGTCTAAAACATAATGATTTTTTTTAAGTCGTTGCAGACTCGAGTAAAATTTTGTGTGTTTAGTAATTATGAAATTTAGTTTTAGAAATAAGATGAATTTTTTTTTTTATGGAACAAAAAATTCTGTGGACCTTTGAAGACAAAAATTTTTCATAAAAAGTACATCAATTTCAATTTCGTAAAAAGCAAATTGAAATTTTTGTACTTGTAACAAAAAATGTTTGTCTCCAAACGTCTGCAGAATTTATAAAAATTAATTCTCAAAAGAAAAACTACGGTAAACTATATTGGAATAGAAAATCATTCAGAATATCAAAATCGATTTACAAAAAAAAAAAACCACAAAAATTGTGACCGAATATTAAAAAATATAAGAACATTGATTTCAATTTAATTTTTAATGTGTAAAACAATAATTATATTAGAATATAAAAATATCCAGAATATCAAACTCAATTTACAAAAAAGCCTACAAAAATTATTTTCTAAACTAGACAACAAGAAATTTTTCGCATAAAAATGTGATTAATAAAAAAAAAAATTCTGTGATTTTTTAGAGACCTAATTTTCTTATTAAAGACACATTCATTTCAATTTATCTTTAAAATGTAAAACAATGACAAAATCAATAACAATACCAATATTTATTGTCTAAATCAATAATGAGTAACAACATCGGAATTTTTATCCCTATGATTTTACTCAAATAAAATAAAAATAAGCCATCAGTTATTAGAAGAAAAAAATGTCAACTGAGTGAAATATGAATCTTCCTTTCTGTAGTTACAGTTACTGGTTTGTGGTCTCAGAACACGAGACCCATTATTCAGGGTGGCCCGCTGAGTGAATCCTATGATTTTCACTCAATGCTATTCCACTGGGGTTCCAGTGACGAAGTGGGAAGCGAACACACTGTAAACGGTATCAATTACCCATTGGAATTGCAATTGATTCACGTGAAACGTGGTTTCGATTCGCCAATTGACGCTATTATTGCCGGTGCAAAACACGGAGTAGCAATTGTATCAATTTTTTACCAGGTATATGCATTAAATATTCAATTAGACGTAAATTTCATAATTAGATTTGATCCTTTCGTTGCAATAAAAAATAATCTCATGGGACTTGTCCAATATTTTCTTGGCTTTTAGATCACCAGTGCTGACAATTTGTATCTTGATCACGTCGTCAGAAATCTTTGGTGCACTTCGAGACCCGGAATGAAGGTCTCAATACCGCCATTTCCACTCGAGGGGTTATTTTCACCATTCGAAAAAAATTACTACTCTTACAGTGGCTCACCGATTCAAGAATCGGGCAACGATGTGGTGACTTGGATTGTACAACCACAACCCTCGAATTTATCGTCGTCTCAAGTAATAAATTAAAAAAAAAAATTAGTTCAAGAGTAGACAATAATAAAAGTTATTATTATTATCTGGCAGAATTTGGTTATTACTTTTTCCAATATTTATTATTTTATTTCAAGCTAACAAATAGATTTAGACGGCAGTATCTCGTTTCAAGGGACCGACTCTACACCTCCCAACTCTGCACAAAGACAAGTCGACACAAAAACTCGACACGACTGATTGTACACGCAGGCAACTCAACGTGTGTATATACAGTCATTCGTGTCGACTTTTTGTGTCGACTTGTCTTTGTGCAGAGTTGGGAGGTGTAGAGTCGGTACCTTGCCCCGTATTCAACTTGGCCCGTGCAACTCGACACGACAGAACTGGACACAGTAACAACTCGACACGACAGAACTCAACACGACACAACTCGACACCACAAAACTCGGCACATCGCAACTCGACACGATAAAAAGTTTTTACAGCGCAACTGAATCGCCCAAAGCTCGATCCGATGCAACTCGACACAGCAAAATTCGCCGCGACAATAACTTGGTCCAATAAAACTTGACACAGCACAACTCTACACAGCAGAACTCGACCTGGTACAACTCGACACACCACAACTCGACACGTGAAAACTTGGCCCGATAAAACTCTACACAGCATAACTTGGCCGAGCAGACCTCGACCCGGCACGACGCGACACAGAGAACCAAGATGATAAATGAACTTTGATACAATTCTACACAGCCTTAATTCGACACGCGCCATCTTTGATACTTATGGTATAACAGAGTATCAAAAATGGCGCGTGTCGAATTGAGGCTGTGTAGAATTGTATCAAAGTTGATTTAGCAACTTGGTTCTCTGTGTCGAGTCGTGGGCAAGGGACCGACTCTACACCTCCCAACTCTGCACAAAGACAAGTCGACACAAAAAGTCGAAATGAATGACTGTACACACGTTGAGTTGCCTGCGTGTACAGTCATTCGTGTCGGCAAGGGACCGACTCTACACCTTCCAATTCTGCACAAAGACAAGTCGACACAAAAAGTCGACACGAATGACTGTACACACGTTGAGTTGCCTGCGTGTACAGTCATTCGTGTCGACTTATCTTTGTGCAGAGTTGGGAGGTGTAGAGTCGGTCCCTTGCCATTCGTGTCGACTTTTCGTGTCGACTAGTCTTTGTGCAGAGTTGGGAGGTGTAGAGTCGGTCCCTTGCCATTCGTGTCGACTTTTTGTGTCGACTTGTCTTTGTGCAGAGTTGGGAGGTGTAGAGTCGGTCCCTTGCCGAGTCGTGTCGGGTTGAGTTCTGCTCGGCCAAGTTGTGCTGTGTCGAGTTTTATCGGGCCGAGTTATACCGGGCCAAGTTTTCGCGTGTCGAGTTGTACCAGGTCGAGTTCTGCTGTGTAGAGTTGTGCTGTGTCAAGTTTTATTGGACCAAGTTATTGTCGCGGCGAGTTTTGCTGTGTCGAGTTGCGTCGGGTCGAGCTTTGGGCGATTCAGTTGCGCTGTAACGAGTTTTTATCGTGTCGAGTTGCGATGTGCCGAGATTTGCGGTGTCGAGTTGTGTCGTGTCGAGTTCTGTCGTGTCGAGTTGCACTGGTACTGCTGATTTAGACCATTTGTCGCTACGATCGTACTGAGAAAATAAATTAGTTACTTTAAACAAATTTGCAGGACAAGAACTAATAAATACATTACATACCATACGTAAATATTATTGTTAATAATAATTATTAGGCTAATTTATTTTCTCAGTACAATCTAGCTACGAATGGACTAAATCGATTTGCCTAATTTAAAATAAAATAATTTTTTAAAAATTATTTTATTAAATAAAATAATTTTTTAAAAATTATTTTATTTCAAAGAAAATTAGAAAATTAGGCTAATGATAATAATTATTATTATTACTATTATTAGACTAATTCATTTTCTCAGTATAATCCTAGCCACGAATGGACTAAATCGATTTGCCTAATTTAAAATAAAAGAATTTTTTTAAAATTATTTTATTTTAAAGAAAATTAGAAAATGAATTAGACTAATGATAATAATAATTATTATTACTATTATTAGACTAATTAATTTTATCAGTATAATCCTAGCCACGAATGGACAAAATCTATTTGCCTATTTTAAAATAAAATAATAAAAATAATAGTATTGCAAAAAAGTAATAAATAAATTTTGCTCGTTTTTGGACGTTATCATTGTCTAATTAAATATTGTATTTTCAGGTTGGAAAATTTCGAAGCATCTACTTGGCTGACGTTCCAATTCTTTTAGACTCAAGATCTATTCAGCGTCAAAATGATCGGGAACTCTATTATCACGACTAACGAAAAAAAAAATACACATATTTACTTTTTCGACGTACACGCAGAACAATTTTTATTCTCGCCTTAACGAACAATATACATGTGGATGCATAGACACATTTCGATCCACGAATCGTCCATTAAACGCTCTATATATAATAATATATATATATATATATATTTGTATACATCGATATAATGTGCTATCTTTAATATGAATAATAAAATTGCACGATTAAATAAACGAGACAGCATAGAAAAAATATGGTGCCAATATGTCGATAACAGGGGTAGTATTAAAAATAATTTCACCTCTAGAAGAGACGAGTGTTTAAACGTTTTCGTCGCTTTTTTTTTCTTTTTTTTTTTTCTTTCTCGTATCGTTTGCAAAATGTAGAAGCGTCGTGCACGTCACAGCTCAGCCTGTCACTTTTGCTGACCTCAATAAATAAATATATATGTATATATATGTATATAATATATTATGTACAAATCATTAAGTAAGTAGCAAATTTTGTTTGTGGCGAGAGACGAGCCCTGAAAAAACTCTTCGAAGTAGTTTTAGTGACGATTTCTTCATCGGGATACGAAATATAAACACGAAGTGTCACTTTTTTTTTTTTTTTTTTAATTCGAATTTCCCGATCTTAACTCGAACTTGATGTATACGATTACGTCTGATTCGCGTTTGTGTATGTGTCTATAATTTTTTTAAATATGTTACAGTAAAATATAAACAGCGGACGGGAGTGACTTCGAAAACGATTGGCCAAGATTGACCCGGTCCCGATATAATAATTCGTATTTAAAAATTAAAAAAAAAAAAAAAAAAAAAAAAAAAAAAAATGGAATAATAGCGCACGTGAATATGTAGTTCAACAACAGCCGCACTTAAAATCAAATGTACACGACTCATTTGCTTCGCAACGTGATAAATTCTTAATCGCGACATATCGTACCCTAAAAATTTCATCTGTCGTAAACAGTTAATACTTTTTTTTTTTTTTCTATACACTTAACATATTATCGCTCTCGTTTAATGCGAACGTCACATTAAACCTACTTATTTCTATACTCTCATGCACAACACACTCGTGTAATCGCGTCGATGTTGATGACATGTCGGGGAGAGGATTATGCACCGAAGGCTCGCAGGTGCAATCGTTTTTCGCCGATTTTCGCCATATTTTATTTTCTATTTTATGTTTTTATTTTTATTATTATTATTTTTTTCTTTTACGTTAATTGTTCATTGAACGCGCACTAACAGCAGGACGGCAGTGAACGAGTGCTGTGTTTTAGTCTTCCTGCACGTCTCTGATCGATCGGCATAAGAGCGCCGAACTTATTACACCGAAGGTCTGAAAAATAATTTTTTTTTATTATTACAGCAAAAAATTAAATATTAAACTGAAGTAAATGAAATATTAATATGAAATAATTGAAAAAGTAATGTGAAGAAAAAAATGAAATAGTAATTTAGAATTTGAAAAAAATATTTTGAAAATTCTTAATTATGGTTATTTGGTTTTTTGCAGCATGGAACAATTTTTATACAAATTTAAGATCAAAATATACAGACAACCAAGTACTTAAGGAAAGATAGATGAAAATCAGTGATATTTATTAGTGCGAAAGAATTTCTAGAAAAATTTGCCGATTTATTAATTAATATAATTAATATTAATAATTAATATAATTAATTAAATATAAATTATTAAAAATTAATTAGTAAATTTAAAAAAAAATTAATAATTATTTGCAACAATAACAAGAATTTCAGTTTTTTTTTTTTCAATTAAAAATTTAAAAAAAAAACTGAAATATTAATCTGAAATAATTGAAATAGTAATTTGAAATTTGAAAAAAAATATTTTGAAAATTCTTAATTATGATTATTTGGTTTTTTTGCAGCATGGAATAATTTTTATACAAATTTAAGATCAAAATATGTAGACAACCAAGTAATTAAGGAAATATAGATGAAAATCAGTGATATTTATTAGTGCGAAAGAATTTCTAGAAAAATTTGCCGATTTATTAATTAATATAATTAATAATTAATATAATTAATTAAATTAATTAAATATAAATTATTTAAAATTAATTAGTAAATTTAAAAAAAAATTAATAATTATTTGCAAAAATAACAAGAATTTCAGTTTTTTTTTTTCAATTGAAGAAATATGTGGGATAGGAGCAAAAATATTATTTTATGCTGAATATGGAAATTATTTATACAAAAATGATTTTACAAATTTGTTAAAAAAATGTCATCTATAGAAAAATAATTTTTCAATCAATTTTTATGGAAAATCTCTTTTCGGTTTTTTAATAAATAGTGAATAAAATTTTTTTACCAACATGATAGAATTTCACAAGGCAATTCAATAAAATTATAAAAGTAAATAAACAAATATCGAGTTCAACAGTAATAGAATTACATCTTTGATCCGTTTATATATTCAGCCAATATATTTTTTTAATTTATCTAAATCTATGTTAAAAAATTAAAATATATAATAAAAATATTTTATGGCAAATAGTTTTATATTTTCGAAATATTTTTAAAAACTTTTTTTATGGCAAAAATTTTTATATTTCGTAGATATAAAAAACAATGTATTCCGAAATAATTTATAATTCGTAGATATTTCAAAAAAAATTATTCCAAACAATATTTCGCAAATATTAAAAAAATGTATTCCAAAATAATTTATATTTCGTAGATATTAAAAAAGAAATGATGTCAGAAAATGTTATATTTCGTAGATATTTTTACTTTTTCCAGAATGGATTTGGTGATCTAATAAATAAGTTGGTACGGTGCACTAACTTTTTGCCTAATTAGGTGGCCCTATGGCCTAATTAGTGACTGTGGCCCAATTACTGATTGTGGCCCAATTATTGACTGTGGCCCAATTACTGATTGTGGCCCAATTATTGATTGTGGCCCAATTATTGACTGTGGTCCAATTACTGATTGTAGCCGAATTATTGACTGTTGCCCAATTACTGATTGTGGCCTAATTATTGACTGTGGCCCAATTACTGATTGTAGCCGAATTATTGACTGTTGCCCAATTACTGATTGTGGCCTAATTATTGACTGTGGCCCAATTACGGACTAGCCCAATTATTGTCTGGTCCAATTACAGACTGTGGCCCGATTACTAACTTAAGCCCAATTCTGGTCTGGCCCAATTATTGTCTAGCCCAATTACTGACTAGCCCAATTATTGTCTGGTCCAATTACCGACTTTCATATTTCATATTTCCCAAATATTTTTAAAAACATTTTTTATGGCAAAAAGTTTTATATTTCGTAGATATTTTTACTTTTTCCAGAATGGACTTGGTGATCTAATAAATAAGTTGGTACGGTGCACTAACTTTTTGCTTAAAGAATATTTAACTAGGTGCTTAGTTATCTCAACTAGTCCTTTTCTCAGTGTAAGCTACAAAGACTTAAAATCGACAAGATAACTTTTCCTCGTTAAATCGCTTTTCTGATATCTCGTGATACTTTAGGAGCTTCTTATACACGAGAACAAAACGACTAGGACAAGAGATGCTTTGGCGAGGCGAATGTTTCACGCTAACTACTTTAATGCCTCAACTTTTGTCTAGGATTACCCTTAGATTAAAAGTTAACTCGATAAAACTAGCGGGAAGGAGCGAGAACATCGTCTCAAGATGTTCTATGTTACGTAAACTTTTAATAAACTATGTACTCGTGAAAAGACGACTGTAACGATGTTCAACAAACAATGTGGCGAAGATTTGTTGAATGTTACCCTTTGAAATTAGCACGGATTTAAAACTAAATTCAACTTAATGATCAATGCAATTTATATGCAAATGCATTAGAAAGTTCAACTTTCTCCACTGCTTATTTATTTACTGGAAAAACTTTGTGAAAATATTACATAAATTTAGGATAAATTATGTATTCGTGAAAATTCGAGAGACAAAAATTATCTAAAAGGTAGTATATATAATTTTTATAAGAAAGTGGACATCTAGAATTTCTGTATGTTGCATTCAATACACATAAAATTTATATAATCTAAATTTTGTAAGAATTAAAAAACGAATATTTTCAAATAAATAATTTTTAAATAATTCATTTGTTTGTTTACTCACCTGAAAACCTGCTATCATCAATGCCAAAAGCACGAGTTTCAGACTTTCTGCCCTTAACCAATCCGTCATTTTGTCGAGACAACCCTGAAAGTTTTTTTTTTTGTTCATAAAACAAGTTTTTTAATATTAAAAATATTTAAATAATTTTTTGTTTTATTAATATGCGGGGAATTCAATTGATTTCAATGTATATTCAATAAAAATATATTAGGGTTTTCCATGGAGTTTTACAAAATCTAAACACAAATCCAATGCACCCTTAATTTTTAGCAACGAGCTAAAAAGCTATAATTAATTTGGTCAGCAATTTACATTTTGGTTCTCAGAAACAAAAAATAAATTTAACGAAATTTGTGTGCATTAATAAAACGTACTTATTCATTAATTATTACTTATTAATAAAACTATAATTAATTTGGTCAGGAGTTTAGTTTCTGGTTCTCAGTAATAAAAAATAAATTTAACGAAATTTGTGTGCATTAATAAAACGTACATATTAATTAATTAAATTAATTTTCAAAAACCCGAATTTACTTTAAGCAAACTCAATTCAGTTGAAAAAAAATTAATTTCGTTTCACCGAAATTATTTTCTTGTCAGTGTAATGGAAGTTAATATGAAAAGAGTGAAAAAATTGCACTGAATAAAATAGGGTGCGTTACAAAAAAAAAGGTGTAAACTCACATCTTTGTGTCTGAAACCTTCTTGGCCTTCTGGATCGGAAACTTGGCAAGCGACCTCGTCCCTCGGTTGTGGATGCAGCCAAGGTTTTTCGTTCTAAATTCAAACAAGAGTTTACGCTCTTTGTTTATATTTCCGGTGCACCGAGGCGAGCACCAATTGGTGAGTCGGTTGTTTACTTACGTCTTTGTGAAAAACCCTCGTCACAACGCTCATGGGGCTGCCCGCATTTTTTTGCTAAAAACGTAATTAGTACATTTTTTAATATTTCAGGACTTTAAACTACAGTTGAAAATATATATCCTTAAGTTTTAAGCTCGCTCGTCCTGTATAGTATCAGAAAAGTAAAGGGAACGGCCCAATTACTGACTGTTACCCAATTACTAGCTGGTCCAATTACTGATTGTGGCCTAATATTGACTGTGGCTCAATTACTGATTGTGGCCTAATTATTGACGGCGGTCCAATTACTGATTGTGGCCTAATTATTGACTTCGGCCCAATTACTGATTGTGGCCTAATTATTGACTGTGGCCCAATTACTGATTGTGGCCTAATTATTGACGGCGGTCCAATTAATGATTGTGGCCTAATTATTGACTGTGCCCCAATTACTGATTGTGGCCTAATTATTGACTGTGCCCCAATTACTGATTGTGGCCTAATTATTGACGGCGGTCCAATTACTGATTGTGGCCTAATTATTGACTGTGGCCCAATTACGGATTGTGGCCTAATTATTGACTGTGGCCCAATTACTGATTGTGGCCTAATTATTGACGGCGGTCCAATTACTGATTGTGGCCTTATTATTGACTGTGGCCCAATTACTGATTGTGGCCTAATTATTGACGGCGGTCCAATTACTGATTGTGGCCTAATTATTGACTGTGGCCCAATTACTGATTGTGGCCTAATTATTGACGGCGGTCCAATTACTGATTGTGGCCTTATTATTGACTGTGGCCCAATTACTGATTGTGGCCTAATTATTGACTGTGGCCCAATTACTGATTGTGGCCTAATTATTGACGGCGGTCCAATTACTGATTGTGGCCTAATTATTGACTGTGGCCCAATTACTGATTATGGCCTAATTATTGACTGTGGCCCAATTACTGATTGTAGCCGAATTATTGACTGTTGCCCAATTATTGACTGTGGCCCAATTACTGATTGTAGCCGAATTATTGACTGTTGCCCAATTGCTGATTGTGGCCCAATTATTGTCTGACCCAATTACCGACTGTGGCCCAATTACTGACTAGCCTAATTATTGTCTGGCCCAATTACCGACTGTGGCCCAATTACTGACTAGCTCAATTATTGTCTGGCCCAATTACCGACTGTGGCCCAATTACTGATTGTGGCCCAATTACTGACTGTCTCGCATATTATCTAACATAAAATATGATATTTATATCAGTAAATCGTCATTTTGTTTCCTATAGATGAAGCTTTGATTTTATGAAAAGTATTTTTTTTTTCGAAATTTTTGTGTCAAGATACTCAGAGATGTCCAAACCATCGAGAAACGTGGTCTAGAAAAAGCTTCCTCTATAAGGAAGGCAAAATCGGTGAGCTACTTCTTCCACATAGAGGTAGATTTGTAAAAAGTAAAAAAAAAATAAGGCGGCAATATACAAGGTTCTACTTTCTTTTCACTTTATTTCAGCTTAAGCGCATGTGCCCAAACACTTATTGGTTTTTTCTTTGCGCTGAAAGTGCCTGAATGAGATTTTATGTATAAGATCATTTCTTTCACGGAATATTCATCGTATATGTGCAACCGAGAGATGAGATGACGAGATTTTGTGCCATCTTGTATGATGGATATTAAAGGGACGGTACGGAGCAAAATATGTAGAGATTTGCTTGTGGAAATTTATATTTACAGACCTGAGAGCAACGCAAATATTTTCTGCAATGTCACGTATTCATGAAAAATGAGTTTGAAGTCAGAAGGGTAAACTGATTCTTTGCCGAGGGTAACAAATCTTTCTATTGACGTCTCTTAATGTTTCACCAGACGACTTTTTGCCCGCCCTTTTTTCCACTTCAAAGGCACAGGCATGAAATATGCGAGTCACTATATTCAGCCAATAACGATTTTTAAGGTCTTCGTAATTTGAAATAAATGTGCATAAAAATTATTAAATAATTCATATAAGATGCATGAAGTATTGTTTATTTAATTAAATAATATAAGTATTTCATTTATTCTTTGCAACCGAATTATAGATGTAAGTAGAAAAGGCTGTTTATTATCAGCCAACATTTAAGTGCGTTTTAAGGTTTTAAAATAAAAATAAATGTCTGCTACTTAAAAAAAAATATGTAATTTTTTACACCCCTTTACCATTTTACTTTCGAGGTCAAATTTTAAAGATTTTTGTGAAGTGAGAAAATAGGGCACAACAAATTATGCAATAATTCATTGAAGATAAATAATTGGCAATTTTATTTATTAACTAAAATTACAGTATTATTTATTTATTACCCTCGGCCGAGTTGCTGATATAAGTGGAAAATGCTGTTCACAAGCAGCCAATATTTATTCATACTTTAGCGATTAAATAATTTTTTTAAATATTAATAGATGAAAAAACAAGATGTATATTTTTTAAATTTAATTTACTTATAAAGTTAAAAAAAATTACAGACGAAATATATATTTTTGCATGTACAATTTCTTTTTCGAAAATCCTTTTGACAGCATTGCATAAGCTTACGAATCAACTTTTTCCGTTGTTACTACTTTTTCCAAGGATTTTATTTTTTTCGATTTTTTTTTCTGGAGATATTTATTTTGTACTTTGATTTTTTTCCTTCGAGTTATTTTTTCTGTGCTCTTTTTTCGGTGGTTTTTTTCTACGGATATTCCTTTGCAGATTTAAAAAAATTATAATTTCGGTAAAAATCGAATTATGTTATACCTCTGGTTCCTTAAGTACACAACAAGTAAGTGGCACTTGTCTTCTGGCTCCTGAATACTGTCCATCTCTCCACCAAGCTGTTCCGTTGTAATCGGCATCGCCATGGATACCACAACAATTGAACTGCAACAAAACAATATTTTTTAATTCAGACATTCATCGCATCTACCTTAACAAAAGTTGTTATCAAATTCGGGCGGCAGCACCTCGATTCTACAGAGCTCATCTCTACACGACCTCATTTCTACACGAGCATTTGTACACCGAATTTTACTACACGCACCAAATTTGCACGACGAAAGTTATACACGGCGCGAGCTCTACACGCAAAAATCCGAAACCGCCCAATTTCGACACGCCATAGTTCGACACTGCAAAAGTTCGACACGCAAAAGTTCAACACGAAAAAGTTCGACACGAAAAAGTTCTACACCGCCGAAGTTGTACACACAAAAGTCTGACACCACAAAAGTTCGACACCACAGAAGTTCGACACACCATAGTTCGATACCGCAAAAGTTTAACACGCCAGAGTTCAACGCCGCAAAGTTCTACATGACGCATCTCTACACCGTCATATTTCGACACAGTCTCATCTCTACACGTGCTCATCTCTCCACGCGCCACATTTGAATAGTTAGCGACCGAAACAGTTCAAATATGGCGCGTGTAGAGATGAGGCTCTGTCGAACTATGACTGTGTAGAGATGTACCGTGTAGAACTTTGCGGTGTCGAACTCTGGTGTGTTGAACTTTTGCGGTGTCGTACTATGGTGTGTCGAACTTCTGTGGTGTCGGACTTTTGCGTGTACAACTTCTGCGTGTACAACTTTAGCGTGTCGAACTCCTGCAGTGTAGAACTTTTTCGTGTCGAACTTTTACGGTGTCAAACTTCTGCGGTGCAGAACTTTTTCGTGTCGGACTTTTGCGTGTACAATTTCTGCGTGTACAACTTTAGCGTGTCGAACTCTTACAGTGTAGAACTTTTTCGTGTTGAACTTTTGCGGTGTTAAACTTCTGCGGTGCAGAACTTTTTCGTGTCGAACTTTTTCGTGTTGAACTTTTGCGTGTCGAACTTTTGCGGTGTCGAACTCTGGTGTGTTGAACTTTTGCGGTGTCGTACTATGGTGTGTCGAACTTCTGTGGTGTCGGACTTTTGCGTGTACAACTTCTGCGTGTACAACTTTAGCGTGTCGAACTCTTGCAGTGTAGAACTTTGTCGTGTCGAACTTTTGCGGCGTTAAACTTTTGCGGTGCAGAACTTTTTCGTGTCGAACTTTTTCGAGTTTGAACTTTTGCGTGTCGAACTTTTGCGGCGTCGAAATTTCGCGGTTTCGGACTTTTGCGTGTAGAGCTCGCGGCGTGTACAACTTTCGCCGTTCAAATTTGTTGCGTGTAGTAAAATACGGTGTACAAATGCTCGTGTAGAAATGAGACTGTGTAGAGATGAGCTCTGTTTAATCGAGGTGCTGCCAATCAGGCGTTACAGTTTCAACGCTAAAGTTAAAGTTTAATGCACTGAAAAAAAAATGTCATTGATTCAATAAATACATCATTTCCGGGCTGGCAAAAACAAACGTCATCAACTTAATTTCAATTCTAATTCCTCGAATTCCATATGACATCGAAACAATAATTCTAAAATAAGCAAAATAATATTTTATTATTTTAATGTTAAATGGGTTTGAACGAATAAGAACTAGAGTTAATTCAAAAATACTTCTTTTTGGCAGCCCGCAATAGAATTTTTTTTCAGTGTGATAATTTAATGATTTGTAGTTCGATATCTCCAGTATTATCTTAGTTGTTTTTATTGTATATATCTGTACCTTATATTGTGCAAAGTCAAGGCTGTGACTGAATGGTATATCGCTGGTAGGATCGTGTCCGTATTCCGTGAGCCTGCTGCGAAGTCGTACTTCAAGACGAGACAATGTTCTATACGTCATGAAGCCTCCGACTGTCATGACTGCTAACTCGGTCGTTATCAGTGTTATTAGCATACTCGTGTACTGAAATTTATGGAAACGAATAATAAAAAAATATACAAATTTGACCTATACATCACAATGAATAGACAAGATATATTAATCAAAATATTTTTTTACATTTATTTCCAAAAATTGAGTAAATAAAATAAAATAAAATAAAATAAAATAAAATAAAATAAAATAAAATATCGATGCAATGTATATTGGTTTTAGCAAAATATAATTGAAATATATTTTAACTCTGACAAAGGATTATATAAAAAAATATAATATTTACCAAAGTGTCTTATTTCAAAATTTTCTAAAATCTTGAAAATGGCACATTTTAATATTTACCACGAAATTTGTATTTGTATAAATGTATTGAAATACAAATTACGTTAAAATAAATAGACAAGATATATTTCTAATATTATCGAAAAACATTTTTTTTACTTCACATAGAAAAAAAATTTCCGCACTTGTATTATAATATACTAATTTTTATTTGGGCTCGAAAGTTGTGTAAATAAAATATAAATGCAATGCATATTTGTTTTTGTTAAATATAATTCAAATATATTTTATCTCAGATTCAGACAATCAATTATATTAAAATAATAATATTTAGTAAATTCTTTTTTTTTTTTAATTTACCAAAGAAATTTTTCCAAAAGATTTAGTATGGCACATTCTAATATTTACCACGAAATTTTATTTAGATAGATTTTAATATTTTTACTGTCTCTTACCATTCCTAAAATACACTGATTTCCACGCATCGATGCTCGACATCCAAATAGGCCGACTATGAGAATGATTGCGCTGAGGCCGAGAAGACTATACGCTACGACGTGGACAGTCTCTTCGGGGGTCGTATTTTCGACAAAGAGATTGAGCAAGTGACCATTGCTTGGCTCCAATAAAAGCCAGGCACCGATCACCAATACTATACCTCCACCGAACTGTAATATATTATTTTCTTAGAATAAAAATTAAATAATAATAAATCGCCGTTACCGATCAGCAAAAGCGATTTCGAGCATTCATTCAAAAAAATAACTATGTTTATGCCAAACGTGAAATTTTCTTATTTCTGCAATAGTTACGAATATTTAAGATAAAGAATTATTTTTTTAATAAATTCTAATATTCAATAGGCTTTTTTTTTATAATCCTTAATAATTTAGTCACGAAAGTATTTGAAATACATTTTCATTGTATAAATGCCCATCAATGACTCAGTTAGTCCAGGATTAATAATTACATTTTTTAAATTATATTTTATAATAATTACCCATATTAAATAATTAAAGCCAAACACTGCAAACTTCAAGTACTTCATGAGCATTCATTAAAAAAATGACTATGTTTATGCCATACTTAAAATGTTCTCATTCCTGCAATAGTTATGAATATTTAAGATAAATAATTCTTTTTTTTATAAATTCTAGTATTAAATAGGCTTTTTTTCAATAATCCTTAATAATTTAATCACGAAAGTATTTCAAATACATTTTCATTGAATAAATGCCTATCAATGACTCAGTCAGTCCAGGATTAATAATTACATTTTTGAAATTATATTTTATAATAATTACCCATATTAAATAATTAAAGCCAAACACTGCAAACTTCAAGTACTTCATGAGCATTCAGTGAAAAAATATTTTTTTTGTACAAAATAACTATAGTTCTGCAAAACTTAAAATTTTCTTATTTCTGCAATAGTTATGAATATTTAAGATAAATAATTATTTTTTAATAAATTCTAATATTTAATGGGCTTTTTTTAAAAATAATCCTTAATAATTTAGTCACGAAAGTATTTCAAATACATTTTCATTGAATAAATGCCCATCAATGACTGAGTCAGGCCAGGATTAATAATTACATTTTTTAAAATTATATATTATAATAATTACCCATATTAAATAATCAAAGGCAAATACTGCAGACTTCAAGTACTTCATGAGCATTTATTCAAAAAATATTTTTTTGTATAAAATAACTATATTTGTGCCAAACTCAAAATTTTCTCATTTCTGCAATAGTTATGAATATTTAAGATAAATATTTCTTTTTTTTATAAATTCTAGTATTAAATAGGCTTTTTTTCAATAATCCTTAATAATTTAATCACGAAAGTATTTCAAATACATTTTCATTGAATAAATGCCCATCAATGACTCAGTCAAACCAGGATTAATAATTACATTTTTTAAATTATATTTTATAATAATTATCCATATTAAATAATTAAAGCCAAACACTGCAAACTTCAAGTACTTCATGAGCATTCAGTGAAAAAATATTTTTTTTGTACAAAATAACTATAGTTCTGCAAAACTTAAAATTTTCTTATTTCTGCAATAGTTATGAATATTTAAGATAAATAATTATTTTTTAATAAATTCTAATATTTAATGGGCTTTTTTAAAAAATAATCCTTAATAATTTAGTCACGAAAGTATTTCAAATACATTTTCATTGAATAAATGCCCATCAATGACTGAGTCAGGCCAGGATTAATAATTATATTTTTGAAACTATATTTCATAATAATTATCCATATTAAATAATTAAAGTCAAACAGTGCAACCTTCAAGTACTTCATGAGCATTCATTGAAAAAATATTTTTTTTGTACAAAATAACTATACTTCTGCAAAACTTAAAATTTTCTTATTTCTGCAATAGTTATGAATATTTAAGATAAATAATTATTTTTCAATAAATTCTAATATTAAATAGGCTTTTTTAAAAATAATCCTGAATAATTTAGTCACGAAAGTATTTTAAATACATTTTCATTGAATAAATGCTCGTCCCTGACTCAATCAGTCCAGGATTAATAATTACATGTTTGAAATTATATTTTATAATAATTACCCATATTAAATAATTAAAGCCAAATACTGCAAACTTCAAGTACTTCATGAGCATTCATTGAAAAAATATTTTTTTTGTACAAAATAACTATACTTCTGCAAAACTTAAAAGTTTCTTATTTCTGCAATAGTTATGAATATTTAAGATAAATAATTATTTTTTAATAAATTCTAATATTCAATAGACTTTTTTAAAATAATCCTTAATAATTTAGTCACGAAATAGTTACGAATATTTAAGAGAAAATAATTATTTTTTAATAAATTCTAATATTAAATAGGCTTTTTTTAATAATCCTTAATAATTTAGTCACGAAATAGTTACGAATATTTAAGAGAAAATAATTATTTTTTAATAAATTCTAATCTTAAATAGTCTTTTTTAAAAATAATCCTTAATAATTTAGTCACGAAAGTATTTAAAAATACATTTTCATTGAATAAATGCCCATGAATGACTGAGTCAGTCCAGGATTAATAATTACATTTAAAAAAATTATATTTTATAATAATTACCCATATTAAAAGATTAAAGCCAAACACTGCAAACTTCAAGTACTTCATGTTGATTAGTAGTTGATGTCATATAACGTTCATCGATCTGATAACACACGAATAACAAACGTATCTGTTAATATCCACCAAGTTTACCTTCTTAAAAATCGGACAACCCTTGACCTAGTTTATACTATGATTTATCACGATTGACCGGTGCGCTTCGGGATTTCACGTCATTATTCATGCACCCGGATTCTACGTCGTTCGTCCCTTTAACACACACACACACACGCACACAGATTTCACTGAGAGCTTTTATACGTATTTTGTCGTTTTTTTTATTCATCGTTTCTCCAGGGCTTTGGTGAGAATGTTAAAAAAAAGAAAAAAAAAAAGAAAAAAGGGATTGCCGAGGATCGGGGTTGAAAGGGTGACGACGTTTTTATGATGATAATATGCGCGACGTGGATTGTACTTCTTAATCTCCGTGAAATGAAAAATGGGCCAACGGTGTCGACCATTTATATATTTAAAAAAAAAACATTGGTTGAAAGGGCATTTTTAAAAATGCGTATAAATTAATGCAAATGTTTAGTAATTAATATTGATCATTTTTAATACTGAAAACACATGCTAGAAAAAAAAAATTCTACTTAAAATTTAATGATAAAAAAATATGTTTAATTTTTAAAGAATTATGGAATTTTCAAATTTACGTTTTGCTAATTTTTTGATAACGAAAAATGTCGGGGTGTTGAGAATTCTTTTTTTTTTTACAAGAAAGAGGTTCAAAGGTTAGTTATTGGTAATATACAATAATTGGCAAAATCGAATTGCGAAAAATTGTACCACAAAAATTATAAATGGAGTATTAATAATATTGAAATTGTCACGTAATGACATTTTGTATAAGTCGAAGTTTTTATACGCGAGGCTAATAAAACTTTATAGAAATAATATATTATACTTAAGTGATCTATATAACCTCTTTCTTGAATTTTCACGTTTCGAAGTGTCAGACTTTTCCATTTTCTTACAGCTACGGTAATTTAACAAATTGAAGTTGTGGCGAACGGAAGGTTCTTGTAATTAATTTGCAAGATGGGCAGAATGTCTCGAAGCTATTTTTTTATTATTCTGAGTGGGCGTTGTTACTTCTTGGAGAATAAAAGTAGCACACTGATCAAATTAGTGTTATATTTTTACAATGGCTTATGCAAAACTCACTGCGTTAATTAACAATATTGAAGAATGATGTATTTAAGGACACAGCAAATGTCCTTAAACTATATAAATATTAATGACAACGAAATTTGCACTTTTTAGTACCGTTTTTTAAAATCGTCGTAAAAAAAAATGTAACTGATACTTTCTGAGGTAGAATATGCGAATTCAGAACGATAGTGAAGGCGAAAATTCGATATCTTGAAGAAAAAAAAAATTTTGTTTGATTTTATGACCAGAAGTCGAATCTGTAAATTTTGGAATCAGAAACGGAAAAAAGGAACTTTTTAAGAAATTATCGTAAAAATACATGTAACCGATAGTTTCTGAGGTAGAATATGCGACTTGAGAACAATAGTGAAGGCCAAAATTCGATAGCTTAGAGAAAAAAAAAATTAGGTTGGATTTTCCGACCCGAAGTCGGATCTGTAAATTTTGGAATCAGAAACGGAAAAAAGTAACTTTTTAAGAAATTATCGTAAAAATACATGTAACCGATAGTTTCTGAAGTAGAATATGCGACTTGAAAACGACAGCGAGGGCCAAAATTCAATATCTTAAAGAAAAAAAAATTAGGTTGGGTTTTCCGACTGAAAGTCAGATCTGTAAATTCTGGAATCAGAAACGGAAAAAAGTAACTTTTTTCAAAATCGTCGTAAAAAGGATTGTAACCGGTACTTTCTGAGGTAGAATATGCGACTTGAGAACAATAGTGAAGGCCAAAATTCGAAAGCTTAAAGAAAAAAAATTTAGTTTTGATTTTCCGACTGGAAGTCGAATTTGTAAATTCTGAAATCGGAAACGGAATAAAGTAACTTTTTTAAAAATCATCGTAAAAAGACATGTAACCGGTATTTTCTGAGATAGAATATGCGACTTGAGATTGATAGTGAAAGCCAAAATTCGATATCTGGACGAAAAAAAAAATTAGGTTGGATTTTATGACCGGAAGTCAGATCTGTAAATTTTGGAATCAGAAATGGAAAAAAGTAACTTTTTAAGAAATTATCGTAAAAAGACATGTAACCGATATTTTCTAAGGTAGAATATGCGACTTGAGAACGATAGTAACGGCCAAAATTTGATATCTTAACGAAAAAAAATTAAGGTTGGATTTCCGACTGGAAGTCGAATCTATAAATTCTGGAATCAGAAACGGAGAAAAGTAACTTTGTTTTTAAATCATCGTAAAAAGGAATGTAACCGATAGTTTCTGAGGTAGAATATGCGACTTGAAAACAATAGTGAAGGCCAAAATTCGATATCTTAAAGAAAAAAAATATAGGTTGAATTTTCCGACCAGAAGCCGGATCTGTGAATTCTGGAATCAGAAACGGAAAAAAGTAACTTTTGAAAAATTCATCGTAAAAAGGCATGTAATCGATAGTTTCCCAGGTAGAATATGCGACTTGAGAACAATAGTAAAGGCCAAAATTCGAAAGCTTAAAGAAAAAAAAATTTAGTTTCGATTTTCCGACTGGAAGTCGAATCTGTAAATTCTGGAATCAGAAACGGAAAAAAGTAACTTTTGAAAAATTCATCGTAAAAAGGCATGTAATCGATAGTTTCCCAGGTAGAATATGCGACTTGAGAACAATAGTAAAGGCCAAAATTCGATAGCTTAAAAAAAATTTTGTTATTTATTTTCCGACTGGAAGTCGAATCTGTAAATTCTGGAATCAGAAACGGAAAAAAGTAACTTTTTAAAAATTCATCGTAAAAAAGCATGTAATCGATAGTTTCCCAGGTAGAATATGCGACTTGAGAACAATAGTAAAGGCCAAAATTCGATAGCTTAAAAAAAAATTTAGTTTGATTTTCCGACTGGAAGTCGAATCTGTAAATTCTGGAATCAGAAACGGAAAAACGTAACTTTTTAAGAATTCATCGTAAAAAGGCATGTAACCCATACTTTCTGAGGTAGAATGTACGACTTAAAAATGATAGTAAACGTCAAAATTCGATATCTTAATGAAAAACCATTTTGGACCATTCAGACTTGCCGGACATGAAAATCTCGAAAAAAAAATTCACAAAAACAAAGCTTCCTCTATGAGGAAGCAAAATTAATTTAATAGTACGATAAATGCTTACAAAATTAAATTACGGAGGTTTACAACCGCATTAAAGTTTCTCACTTTGTATATTAATTTTTTTTTTTTAACATTTTTTAACAATGATCAATATATTACCATCGTTAATTTGTTGAGAAATTTTCGAAAAACAACAAAAACCATAATTAAAATTGATACTGCAATACGAATTTTCCTCTCCAGTAAGTATTTACTGCATTACACTTTGCATAAAACGTTTGTAACAATGCTCTACTTATTCGAATCCAAAATGGAAGCTTCTAGGATGAAGTAAAGATCGCGAGACGTGGAAGAGCCATGAGCAGCTTTCCCTTTACCGTGCAGTGCATATACGATGAAGCTAACAGGCTGTCGGTCGCTTTCTTCCGTTCAGTATCCGCGTTCAGCTTTAAGCTTTCGACGCATGACTAGTAATGCGCGCGTACAATACCCAACGAATTTACGCGTTACCAAATCCGCGGCTACCATGAAGAGAGTTGCGTCAGCGAGCATTTTGTGCTTATTAACATATATTACAATTTGCCTCGCATCATAGACGGCGGATCCACTCGTTTAATTTTCATTCTTGTGGTTTACCAAAGCGCAAAAATTTTCGTTTGTCAAAAGCAATTTTTTTTCATATTTGCAGCTTTTTCTGAAACGAAAAAAAATTAAAAAATTATACGCAAAGAAATTATGTAAATAAATGTTATGAATATGCTGAAATAATTAATTTATTGTTGCTTAAAGGTTAATAAATATCGATAATAATTATTAAAATATAATAGAAACTATTTAAATAAATGTTATAAATATGCTGAATTAATTAATTTTTTGTTGATTAAAGATTAATAAATATCGATAATAATTATTAAAATATAATAGAAATTATTTAAATAAATGTTATAAATATGCTGAATTAATTAATTTTTTGTTGATTAAAGGTTAATAAAAATCAATAATAATAATAATAAATGTTAAGTAATATTGTATGACGGTAAATTAAATTTTTTCATCCCAGGTACTCAAATTTTAGTATACCGGGAAAATTGTACGCAGACAGACTGTTTAAATAAATGACATTAATATGCAAAAAAAAAAAATGAATTCATTTTCTGTTGATTAAATGTCAATATACAATAATAATAATAAATCTGATGTTAAATTATAGTTGGCAAAAAATGAATAATTATTTCGTGTAATCTTAAAAATTTTCATTCTTACTAACATAATTGGTACAATTTATCATATTATATCTATTATTATTATAAATGCCTTTTTTCTGTCAAAACTTTGACATGAAATTGTGAAGAAATTGAAAAATATGAGATTTTTTAAAATAAGGTCTTTTTTTGGATTTCTGTTAATTACTTTCTATTGATTAAATGTCAATATACAATAATAATAATAAATCTGATGTTAAATTATAGTTGGCAAAAAATTAATAATTATTTCGTGTAATCTTAACCGTTTTCGTTCTTACTAACATAATTTGCATAATTTGTCAAATTATATCTATTATATCCATAAATGCCTTTTTTCTGTCAAAACTTTGACGTGAAATTGTGATAAAATTTCAAAACATGAGATTTTTTTAAATAAGGTCTTTTTGTGGATTTCTGTTAATTACTTTCTGTCGATTAAATGTCAATATACAATTAATAATAATAAATTTGATGTTGACTTACATTTGGCAAAACGTTAATAATTATTTCGATTAATCTTTAATGCTTTCGTTCTTACTAACATAATTGGCATAATTTGTCAAATTATATCTATTATATCCATAAATGCCTTTTTTCTGTCAAAACTTTGACGCGAATTTGTGAAGAAATTGAAAAATGAGTTTTTTAAAAATAAGATCTTTTTGTGGATTTCTGTTAATTACTTTCTGTTGATTAAATGTCAATATACAATTAATAATAATAAATTTGATGTTGACTTATATTTGGCAAAACGTTAACAATTATTTCGATTAATCTTTAATGCTTTCGTTCTTACTAACATAATTGGCATAATTTGTCAAATTATATCTATTATATCCATAAATGCCTTTATTCTGTCAAAACTTTGACGTGCAATTGTGATGAAATTGAAAAATATGAGATTTTTTAAAATAAGGTCTTTTTGTGGATTTCTGTTAATTACTTTCTGTCGATTAAATGTCAATATACAATTAATAATAATAAATTTGATGTTGACTTATATTTGGCAAAACGTTGATAATTATTTCGATTAATCTTTAATGCTTTCGTTCTTACTAACATAATTGGCATAATTTGTCAAATTATATCTATTATATCCATAAATGCCTTTTTTCTGTCAAAACTTTGACGTAAAATTGTGATGAAATTGAAAAATATGAGATTTTTTAAAATAAGGTTTTTTTGTGGATTTCTGTTAATTACTTTCTGTTGATTAAATGTCAATATACAATTGATAATAATTAATTTGATGTTGACTTATATTTGGCAAAACGTTAATAATTATTTCGATTAATCTTTAATGCTTTCGTTCTTACTAACATAATTGACATAATTTGTCAAATTATATCTATTATATCCATAAATGCCTTTTTTCTGTCAAAATTTTTACGCGAATTTGTGAAGAAATTGAAAAATATGAGTTTTTTAAAAATAAGATCTTTTTGTGGATTTCTGTTAATTACTTTTTGTTGATTAAATGTCAATATACAATTGATAGTAATAAATTTGATGTTGATTTATATTTGGCAAAACGTTAATAATTATTTCGATTAATCTTTAATGCTTTCGTTCTTACTAACATAATTGTCATAATTTGTCAAATTATATCTATTATATCCATAAATGCCTTTTTTCTGTCAAAACTTTGACGTAAAATTGTGATGAAATTGAAAAATATGAGATTTTTTAAAATAAGGTTTTTTTGTGGATTTCTGTTAATTACTTTCTGTTGATTAAATGTCAATATACAATTGATAATAATAAATTTGATGTTGACTTATATTTGGCAAAACGTTAACAATTATTTCGATTAATCTTTAATGCTTTCGTTTTTACTAACATAATTGGCATAATTTGTCAAATTATATCTATTATATCCATAAATGCCTTTTTTTCTGTCAAAACTTTGACGTGAATTTGTGAAGAAATTGAAAAATATGAGAATTTGTGAATAGGGTCTTTTATCTGAAAGATATCAAGTTTTGTGGAATGATTGACAAGCGCGTATTAGTCCTACTCGTGGTTTCAAGAGCTTCCCTTATTGAAAGGAATTCATATCGACCCCGCGTCGAGTGAAGAGAGGTACGCAACAAGAGACCCGCTTGTCAAGATCAAAGTCGAGACGGAATTTCATTAATGGATGCTGCGCTTCAACATCACACCTCACTGCGCACTCTTATCCTGATATAATACTGATAATGTAGTTGTGAGTACCCACTGAGCCATAAATTCCATTTTTTAATAATCACCCCTCGCATTGTTTAAATATTTACACTGTAAAAAATGTTTATAAATTTTTTTTAAAAATGTCCACATGTAATTCAAAAATCGCTTAATCGATTAAGCTTAAAATTGGCACACAAATGAAGCAGCAGCTCGAATTTGATTGTTGTCATTTTTGACAAAATGTATGCAGAAATTTAGATTTTGTAAAAAATCTTTATAAATTTATACTACCGTAAATTTTATTTTTTACTGATATATTAAATTTAATACACGAATGTAGTAAAATTACAAATTTTTTTTATTTTCATGATTATTTTTTTTTTTTTCAAAAATGTCTATATCCCTCTTCAAAAAATCAGTGGATGTAATATCTCGCATTTTGCCGGAAAATTCAACCTACATGTTTTTTTTTTTTCAAGATATCGAATTTTGGCCTTCACTACACCGAGAGAAAAAGTTTCATTGATTCACGGAAATCTTTGCCAATGAAATGAAATACTTGAATTTCAATATTATCTTTTCTTTGAATGATCTTAAAACTCAATGAAAAGTAGTGACATTATTCGAAGAAACATTTCTTTAAACCAATGAACCTTTTTCATTGATTTCAAAGATATCGTCTATGATTCAATGAAACCTTCTTCTTACCACCTCAAAATTTCAAAACCTATTTTTTCCTGAAGTACGCGGCAGATAAAGCTCAAATTTTGTGAGTATCTAAGGAAGTATGGCAGAAATAGGCTAAGCTTCTGGCTCCTCGAAACTCGACGCCGTTCGTTCGGGAGAACCGAAAAACAAAAAAGTGAGGTTAGGTGCGAGAGACAGATCAATGAAAACGTTTCTTTGAAACACTGAAAACGTCTCTTTAAAATAATGAAACTGTTTCTTTCCTATATGTTCTCTTTGAAATTCAAATGCACTATTTCATTGAAATCAATGAAAAAAAAATCTATCCACCCATTTCTTTGGCGTCAATGTCTTTACTAGGCAGATTGGAATGGTTGACGTCTCATTTTCTTCTTCATGAACAGGTACACCGGCTAAATGGGGCAAATGTTAATAAAATGTAATATTTTTTAAGTAACATAATTATTAATAAATAAATTTTATGCTATTTTCTAAATCAGTGATTAACTTTGCTTTCAGAGTGAAAAAAAAATAGTTTGCTCCATTTAGCCGGTGTATCTTTTCATGAAGAAAAAAATGAGACGTCAATGATTCCAATCTGCCTAGTAGTTTGATCTGAATCATGCGCAGAATGGAAAACCTAAGAACTTTGCTTAAGATAATATTGAAAAGCATATGCAAGTCAGACGACAGTAAAAAATTCTTTCATCGAGCACCAACAATATAGTGCATTGGACATTTTTATATGCAATAGGATTTGGATGATATTGAATTTCCAAAATCAATTTTTTTGACCTGACTCCCTCCCCTTAATGGGTCAGCAGAAATATTTATTTACATAACACCAGGAGGCAAACAAACGTGATGCACATCAATGAATATCACTGATTTTTATTTAACTCTCCCTTAAAATCATTTTAATTGGTTTCAATGAATACGAAAAATCCACATCCAAAATTGCTATAGATACTACAATCGGTTCACCTATTGTACGCACCTCAATTTTTTATCTCCTAACTGGAGTGTAGCTTTCATGCTCTATAAGTTCCAAAAAAATTTTTTCATTCAAAACCCACTTGAAAAATATTTCCAATAATATTCGGCAAAGCGTGAAAAAAAAATTGCCCCATGATATTAGAGAATGAAATCGAAGCCTTTATATCCGTTTACAATTTTTTTCATCTCTCAACTAAAGTGCTGCTCGCATGAAATGCAATAAATTCAAACGATTTTTTTTCTAAACCCACTTGAAGAATATTTTTCTAATGATTTTCGGAAAATGTTAAAATAAAAATTCGCCTTGTGATTTGAGAAGCTGAAGTCGAGTCATTTACAATTGCAAAAAAATAAATAAAGTGTTATTTTGTAAGAATTTGTTCTTTGATAAAATGATTTCCATAATGTTATAGATTGACAATCGTTTAAAATTTGTCCTATAGGACATTTAAAATTTTGTTTCTTTTATCCACTTGAAGAATATTTCCAGTAATATTCAACAAATCTTGAACAAAATTTGTCTCCTTGATATTATAAGTTGAAATAAAGGAATCATTTGCATTTTTTTTCTACAGCGCGTGCAAATTTTTTCCCCCTATAATAACTGGAAAAATATTTCCAGTAATATTCAGCAAATCTTGAACAAAATTTTCTTCTTGATATTATAAGTTGAAATAAAGGAATCATTTGCATTTTTTTTCTACAGCGCGTGCAAATTTTTTCCCCCTATAACTTGAAGAATATTTTCAGTAATATTGAAAAAATCTTGAAGAAGATTCGCTAGCTATTATACAAGATTAAAATCGCGGCTTGTACAACGCTTGAAAATATTTTCTACGGTGCGTTAAAAAAAAAGTGTTTTCCTGTACCCACTTAAAGATTATATTTCCACTGATATTCAGTAAAACTTGAAAAAAATTCTCTCCATGACAATTTACAAGTTGAAATAAAGGAATTTTGCCCTCCACGATATAAGGGTTTAAAACGGAGATATCATTTTCAATTTTTTTTCTATAGAAAGTGCAACTTTCTCCCCCTATAATAATTTGAAAAATATTTCCAATAATATTTCGCAACTCTTGAAGAGTAATCAAAATCGTGATTTTTACAACAATTAACAATATTTTCTACGGTGCGTTTAGAAAGAAAATATTTTCCTGTACCCACTTAAAGATTATATTTCCGCCGAAATTCAGTAAATCTTGAAAAAAATTCTCCACAATATTACAAGTTGAAATAAAGGAATTTTGCACTCCACGATATAAGAGTTAAAAATGGAGTTATAATTTTCCATTTTTTCTATAGAAAGTGGAACTTTTTCTCGTTATAATAATTTGAAGAATATTTCCAATAATATTCCGCAACTCTTAAAGAGTAATCAAAATCGTGGTTTTTACAACAATTAACAATATTTTCTACGGTGCGTTTAAAAAGAAAATATTTTCCTGTACCCACTTGAAGATTATATTTCCTGTACCCTCTTAAAGATTATATTTCCGACGAAATTCAGCAAATCTAGAAAAAAAATTCTCCACAATATTACAAGTTGAAATAAAGGAATTTTCCATTCCACGATATTAGAGTTTAAAACGGAGATATCATTTTCAATTTTTTTCTATAGAAAAAAAATTCTATAGAATTTTTTTCTATACTTTTTCCCCCTATAATAATTTGAAGAATATTTCCAATAATATTCCGTAACTCTTGAAGAATAATCAAAATCGTGATTTTTACAAAAATTAACAATATTTTCTACAGTGCGTTTAAAAAGAAAATATTTTCCTGTACCCACTTGAAGATTATATTTCCGTCGATATTCAGGAAATCTCGAAAAAAATTCTCCCCATGATATTATCAGTTGAAATCGAGGCTACACCCGTAGAGCGTCGAAGGGTTGTTCACAGGTGGTTGACTTTCTTGGCACGAAACACTTGGTCACAACGCCGGCCTGACCTGAGAAAATCGTTTAAGGGTAGAGAGAGAGAAAGAGAGAGAGAAAGAGCGAGAGAGCAAAAGCAGAAGCAGCAAGTGGTGGTTAGCGCTTCGCACAACGCACAACTCCCTGCTGCTATCAAATCCCTCTTATATTTCTTCCACCCTTATTCGATATCACAATTTAACACAATATTTTATTAATTTCATACGTATTAAAAGCGAAGCACACGAAGAATAAGCTTTTTAAACAATATATTTTGACACACAAGATCCTATGTACGCAATAAGTAATATACTAATTCAACATCCACGGATCTATAAACGCGTATATAATATCACCGTGCGATCTCTCGCCGTGGGAGCGTCGGGGTAAACTGCGCTACGTCGGCGCCCAGAACCCCGTATCATCTGTCCGGGTGACGCTCTTCTCTGCCCCCGTTCTCTTTACCTTCGCTCACTCGCTTTTACGTCATGGTTTGGTCCAGACGCGGCTGCGTGTACGAGCTGCTGGCGCCGACGCTCTATTACTCCACAGCATCTTCAATGTGCGACCGCGCAAACCTCGTGGTACCCCATGGACCAATGCTCTTGAATCCTGTCTCTCTATATATACTGGAACATTTTCTATTATTTACATATATCATGTAAAATAGGTATGAATATAAGAAAAAATTTTTTGACTGCAAAAAAACACTGCAAAAAATTAACACTGATGTTAATAGTCGGGACAAAATGCATTTTAAAAAAAGAATGTAAAGTAGAACCTTGCATATTGCTTCCTAATTCTTTTCTAAATCTAAACCAGGATGCAAAGTAGAACTTAGCACATTGCTTCCTCATTATATTTCGCTTTTTACAAAGCAACCTCTAAGAGGAAGTATGGGGAATTGATTTTGGCTTCCTCATAGAGGAAGCTTTGTAAAAAGCGAAATATAATGAGGAAGCAATGTGCAAGGTTCTGCTTTGCATCCTTGTTTTAAATAAATATAAATAAGCGCACACTCTCGCTTTGTGAAAATATAATAAGGACGAACGGTCTGGAAACTCCCTTGAATACTCTATCTTCTCTGTTTTTTTTTTGTAGAACACGATAGAAATCGGTTTTTTCCGAAATTTCATTGGAAAGCAAGGATATGGCTAGTTTATACGACATAAATCGCTACTTTTCGCAATATAGACTGTACAACATCGCTATGAAATTATGTTATTGTTCAACATTTTTGGTCTATATCTGACGTATTTTTCTGTTAATCATGAATCTGGAACTCATTTAACTCCCAGCTCGATATTTGATACCAAAATTCGCATCGCAGAAATAAAATCAAAAAATTCAAAAAATGAAAATCTCATAAAATTTTAACGTTTCAACAGATCTTAACCGAATTTAATAGGGATTACCGGTGTATGAAAGCTCACATACATACCAATTTTGAGCTTAATATCTCGAAAATTAAAAGAGTTATCGCGTTAACAGACATTTTTGAAAAAATTCAAAAATGCGTAAAAATTTAACGATCATAGGGATTTAAACAAAAATTGGTATGAAGGATGAGGATTGACCCCTCTATCTATGGTGTCAATTTCAGCTCTATATGTTGAGACGTTTCCGAGTTATAAAGGTTTACATTTTTTAACACACACACGCACACACATACGACATTTTTTCTAAATCACTTTTCTCGACGTTTTAGACCATTTTGAGTGTACTGACATGAAAATCTCGAAAAAAAAAATTTTCACGAAAACAAAGCTTCCTCTATGAGGAAGCAAAATCTAAAATCTAAAATCTAAATCTAAATCTTTTTCGCTTTTTACAAAGCTGCTTCTACGAGAAAGTTTCTTTATCTCATTTTTGGCTTCCTCGTAGAGAAAGCTTTGCGAAAGATGAAAATTATTGACGAAGTTAATGATTTCTGACGTTTTACGAAATTCAGAGCGACACCAATAAACTTTTGAAAAATTCAAAATCACGTAAAATCTGAACCGCTTTACCGATCATTACCAAATTTGGTACGTAGCAGGGCTAAATATTATTTTTCCTGTGATGAAAATTTCAGTCGATTAGTCGAAATTTTACCTGAATTAGAGGAAAACGAAAATTTTTCGAAAAATTCAAAGTTTCATAAAAATCGAACCGCTTTACCGATTTGGCCCAAATTCAATACCAAAGGTCATATCACTTTGTTCAATTCTAATACGAAGTTTCAGCCCGATAGCTAAAAATTCGTTCGAGCTAGAGCATTTACGTATTTTTTTCAAAATTTCAAAATTCTTATAAAAATGGAATGCGTTAAGCGATTTTTATAAAATTTATACCAATTGTAGATTAGCCAGTATTGTACATGATGTTCAAATTTGAGCTGATTCGGTGGAATAGTTTACAAGTTACAATTATATCAATTTTTTGCTTTTTATCACACACATACATATATACATACATCCCGATAATTTTTCTAAACCACTTTTCTCGACGTTTCAGACTATTCTAAGTGTCGTGACACGAAAATTTCGAAAAAAAAAAAATTTCATGAAAAATCCTCTATGAGGAAGCAAAAATAATGAATGTTCTTCTACTCATTATTTATTTTCGCTTAAAATAATGAGTAATTTTTCACTCATTATTTATTTTCGCTTCAAATAATGGTAAAGTAGTTTTCCACTCATTATCTTTCCGAGTTCAAATCATGAGTGGTTTTTCATTCATTATCTTTTCAAGTATAAATAATAAGTGATTTTCCACTCAGCATTATTTTAATTTTAAATAATGACTTTTTCTCGGTGTAATGTATAAAACCAGAATCGGTTGTTACTTTTTATTTCGAGAGAAATTGTATGATTTTGTAGTAAATCAACACCATATGAAGCGACGCATTGTCACAATTTATGTTTTTACCAGGATTTTAACTAAAAACTATCATATTAGATTTATTTTCATTTAAATATTATAAAATAAAAATTAATGACATTAAAATGAATTAATTAAATAAATAAATTATTCATATTGTATTATAAACCTATGACGTCCCACTCTGTTAATTTCAGGTTAAATTGGTAAATACATGATTTTTAAATATCAGAAAACAAGTGAAAAAAAAATGAAAACACTTATAAACCGATTTTTTTGTAAGTCAAATATTTTCTCACACGAAAATTAACATTTTTTTAAAAAGTTCATCCATTTGTGCATAAGAAAAGTATTTTTTAGAAATTTAGTGTGTTCACCTGTAATTTTAAAAAATAAAGGAAAATATACGATGTGACGAAAATTAAAAAAACTAATTGAATTAGTTTAATTAGGAAAAAAAAATTTGTACGTGTCTATTAAAATAAATTATTGAAATTGCTGTAGCATACATTAATTTAACATCGCACTGGTGTATATTAAATTTAGTGTACTAATTTATGCATAAAAAATGCCAGTACTGGAACATTAAATTTCCAGTAGATTTTTCGGTAATATAGAAAAATCGCGTTTTGTGTGTGAGAAATAATTTTTTGTCCCATCCCGTGAAGAAAAATATTAGGGTTGCCCTAAGATAACTTAGGGCCCTATCGGGCTTTAATGTGGACACCATAAAAGGGAGTTCCATATCGCTCCCAATTTGGGACCTACTAAGGAAACTGTAGGGTTTCATGCCGATATTTAATAGGGCTATATTAGGGCAATTAATTAAGGGCCCAGTCAGGCTTAATCGTTGCACCAAGTACATAAATCAATAATAATTTCGCCACGTAAGGGCCTCATAAGGCAATTCTAGGTTGCCACGGCCAAGTTTAATAAGGGCTTCATAGGGTAATCACTTAAGGGCCCAGTCAGACTTAATCATGGCATCAAATAAACAAATCAATAATAATTTTGCCAGATAAGGGTCTCCTTAGGCAATTCTAGGTTCCCATGTCGAAGTTTAATAAGGGCTTGATAGGGTAATCACTTAAGGGCCCAGTCAGGCGTAATCTTGGCATAAATTAAACAAATCAATAATAAATTTGTCAGATGAGGATCTTATATGGCAATCCGAGGTTTCCGTGGCAAAATTGGTGGACACCTATCCAACTAATGACCATCAAAGTCAGCCAGGTGGTCACCCATTCTAATAGTGGCCCTCAGGTCAGTCAGACAGTCACACACCTAGATACAAACGAACTATTTCGCGCAAACGATAAAACAAGCAATTTTTTGGAATATAATTATAGATGACAACAACGATACAATGTACCCTATTCGATATAACCAATTTCTGTAAAAAAATAACTGAATGTGCTTTTATTTTTACACATCAGACGCAGTCATGTAAATCTATCAAGTTCTGACTATATTACATTAATTTTATTTCATATTTCATATTACAGTCATTCAAATAGACAAAAAAATTGCATATTCATATCATCTGAATGGCCAAGAGAGCTAAGGCGAACGCAACTACACCATCCGGAGGGTTCTGGGTTCGATTCCCGTCAATGTCAAAAAAAAAATGTAATATGTTTTTTCAGCGATTAACATGTACCACCGGGTAGAGAAAGACGAAATATCTAATTAAAAGTGCAGCATTACTCAACTAAATAATAACAAATATATATTTTTAAATTAAATTTCTTTATTATTTTAGTAAGGCCTTAATAGGGCAGCCTTAAAAGGCCCTCATTATTTTGCCTTAAAGGCCCCGAAGAAAAAAGCGTGACCATCATTTGCGAAGCCCGATGAGGCTTCCACATAAGGCCCCTAAGAGAATTAGGGAATATTAATCGGGGCCTTGGAAGAACCCTGATAAGATTTCTTCACGGGATGATACGTACCCCATGGACCAGTGGTCTTGAATCCCACCGACACTCTTGCTGGCTTTCTACTGGAACATTCCCTATTATTTACATATTTGCCATTGGTGCATGATGGCCAATACTAAAATAGCTGGGTTTTGTCTGTGACTCGTCAGGGATTCGCCTCGTAAAATTTTGCGGATCATGCTGGAAATATATATAGATATATACTCGAAATCCGTGAAATATGATTGGAATCGAGCGATCCCATCCGTGGAATGAACTGGGGCAGATAGGATTGCGATTATAGGACGTGATTTTGCTGGCTACCGACCTGAATGTGTGGCATGATTTTTATGCGACTTTAGATGTATTTCCGATAGGAGATTGAAGAGCTTCTGAATTTCAACCGTGTAATTTCTGTTAGATGTTTTGGCGGTGAATAAGATTTGCGATATTAAGTTGTATTGTTTGTGAGCGCTAGTCTGTGAATTTTTAAAAAGTTTTTTAAATGTTTATAATAATTATTTTGGGATTTATGAGAAACGTCGAAAAAAAAATAGAAATGCGTCGATTAAATATAATAAATGCAATATTTATTCATTAACAAGTTTCACGTTTTTTTCTTTATTATATTATTTTTTTCAGATAATAAATTCTTTGGGATTTATGAGGGACGTCGAAAAAAAAAGAAATGCGTTGATTAAACATAATAAATGCAATATTTATTCATTAGCAAATTTCACGTTTCTTTTCTTTATTATATTATTATTTTCAAATAATAAATTCTTTGGGATTTATGAGGAACGTCGAAAAAAAAAAATTAGAAATGCGTCGATTAAATATAATAAATGCAATATTTATTCATTAACAAATTTCACGTTTCTTTTCTTTATTATATTATTATTTTAAAATAATAAATTCTTTGGGATTTATGAGGGACGTCGAAAAAAAAAATTAGAAATGCGTCGATTAAATATAATAAATGCAATATTTATTCATTAATAAATTTCACGTTTCTTTTCTTTATTACATTATTTTTTTAAATAATGAATTCTTTGGGATTTATGAGGGATGTCGAAAAAAAAAAAATAGAAATGCTTCGATTAAATATAATAAATGCAATATTTATTCATTAACAAGTTTCGCGTTTCTTGTCTTTATTATATTATTATTTTCAAATAATAAATTCTTTGGGATTTATGAGGGACGTCGAAAAAAAAAAAATAGAAATGCGTCGATTAAATATAATAAATGCAATATTTATTCATTAACAAGTTTCACGTTTTTTTCTTTATTATATTATTTTTTTCAGATAATAAATTCTTTGGGATTTATGAGGGACGTCGAAAAAAAAAATAGAAATGCGTCGATTAAATATAATAAATGCAATATTTATTCATTAACAAGTTTCACGTTTTTTTCTTTATTATATTATTTTTTTCAAATAATATTTTTTTTGGGATTTATGAGGAACGTCGAAAAAAAAAATAGAAATGCATCGATTAAATATAATAAATGCAATATTTATTCATTAACAAGTTTCACGTTTTTTTCTTTATTATATATTTTTTTCAGATAATGAATTAATTGGGATTTATGAGGGACGTCGAAAAAAAAAATTCGAAATGCGTCGATTAAATATAATAAATGCAATATTTATTCATTAACAAATTTCACGTTTCTTCTTTATTATATTATTTTTTTCAAATAATATTTTTTTTGGGATTCATGAGGAACGTCGAAAAAAAAACAGAAATGCATGGATTAAATATAATAAATGCAATATTTATTCATTAACAAATTTCACGTTTCTTTTCTTTACTATATTATTTTTTTCAAATAATAAATTCTTTGGGATTTATTAGGGACGTCGAAAAAAAAAAATTAGGAATGCGTCGATTAAATATAATAAATGCAATATTTATTAATTAACAAATTTCACGTTTTTTTCTTTATTATATTATTTTTTTCAGATAATAAATTCTTTGGGATTTATGAGGAACGTCGAAAAAAAAAAAAATAGAAATGCGTCGATCAAATATAATAAATGCAATATTTATTCATTAACAAGTTTCACGTTTTTTTCTTTATTATATTATTTTTTTCAAATAATATTTTTTTTGGGATTTATGAGGAACGTCGAAAAAAAAAATAGAAATGCATCGATTAAATATAATAAATGCAATATTTATTCATTAACAAGTTTCACGTTTTTTTCTTTATTCTACTATTTTTTTCAGATAATAATTTTTTTGGGATTTATGAGGAACGTCGAAAAAAAAAAAAAAATACAAATGCATCGATTAAATATAATAAATGCAATATTTATTCATTAACAAGTTTCACGTTTCTTTTCTTTATTATATTATTTTTTTCAAATAATAAATTCTTTGGGATTTATGAGGAACGTCGAAAAAAAAATTAGAAATGCATCGATTAAATATAATAAATGCAATATTAATTCATTAACAAGTTTCACGTTTTTTTCTTTATTATATTATTTTTTTCAAATAATAAATTCTTTGAGATTTATGAGGGAAGTCGAAAAAAAAAATTAGAAATGCGTCGATTAAATATAATAAATGCAATATTTATTCATTAACAAGTTTCACGTTTTTTTCTTTATTATATTATTTTTTTCAGATAATACATTCTTTGAGATTTATGAGGGACGTCGAAAAAAAAAATTAGAAATGCGTCGATTAAATATAATAAATGCAATATTTATTCATTAACAAGATTCACGTTTCTTTTCTTTATTATATTATTTTTTTCAAATAATAAATTCTTTGGGATTTATGAGGAACGTCGAAAAAAAAATTAGAAATGCATCGATTAAATATAATAAATGCAATATTTATTCATTAACAAATTTTACGTTTCTTTTCTTTATTACAATATTTTTTTCAAATAATAAATTCTTTGGGATTTATGAGGGACGACGAAAAAAAAATAGAAATGCGTCGATTAAATATAATAAATGCAATATTTATTCATTAACAAATTTCACGTTTCTTTTCTTTATTACATTATTTTTTTTAAATAATGAATTCTTTGGGATTTATGAGGGACGTCGAAAAAAAAAAAAAAAATAGAAATGCTTCGATTAAATATAATAAATGCAATATTTATTCATTAACAAATTTCATGTTTCTTTTCTTTATTATATTATTATTTTCAGATAATAAATTAATTGGGATTTATGAGGGACGTCGAAAAAAAAATTAGAAATGCATCGATTAAATATAATAAATGCAATATTTATTCATTAACAAGTTTCACGTTTCTTTTCTTTATTATATTATTTTTTTCAAATAATAAATTCTTTGGGATTTATGAGGGACGTCGAAAAAAAAAAAAAATTTGAAATGCGTCGATTAAATATAATAAATGCAATATTAATTCATTAACAAATTTCACGTTTCTTTTCTTTATTATATTATTATTTTCAGATAATAAATTCTTTGGGATTTATGAGGGACGTCGAAAAAAAAAAAATAGAAATGCATCGATTAAATATAATAAATGCAATATTTATTCATTAACAAGTTTCACGTTTTTTTCTTTATTATATTATTTTTTTCAAATAATAAATTCTTTGAGATTTATGAGGGAAGTCGAAAAAAAAAAATTAGAAATGCGTCGATTAAATATAATAAATGCAATATTTATTCATTAACAAGTTTCACGTTTTTTTCTTTATTATATTATTTTTTTCAGATAATACATTCTTTGAGATTTATGAGGGACGTCGAAAAAAAAAATTAGAAATGCGTCGATTAAATATAATAAATGCAATATTTATTCATTAACAAGTTTCACGTTTCTTTTTCTTTATTATATTATTTTTTTCAAATAATAAATTCTTTGGGATTTATGAGGGACGTCGAAATAAAAAAAAATAAAAATGCGTCGATTAAATATAATAAATGCAATATTTATTCATTAACAAATTTCACGTTTCTTTTCTTTATTACAATATTTTTTTCAAATAATAAATTCTTTGGGATTTATTAGGGACGTCGAAAAAAAAAAATTAGGAATGCGTCGATTAAATATAATAAATGCAATATTTATTAATTAACAAGTTTCACGTTTCTTCTTTATTATATTATTTTTTTCAAATAATATTTTTTTTGGGATTCATGAGGAACGTCGAAAAAAAAAACAGAAATGCATCGATTAAATATAATAAATGCAATATTTATTCATTAACAAATTTCACGTTTCTTTTCTTTATTATATTATTATTTTCAGATAATAAATTCTTTGGGATTTATGAGGAACGTCGAAAATAAAAATAGAAATGCGTCGATTAAATATAATAAATGCAATATTAATTCATTAACAAATTTCACGTTTCTTTTCTTTATTATATTATTTTTTTTCAAATAATAAATTCTTTGGGATTTATGAGGGACGTCGAAAAAAAAAATTAGAAATGCATCGATTAAATATAATAAATGCAATATTTATTCATTAACAAATTTCACGTTTCTTCTTTATTATATTATTTTTTTCAAATAATATTTTTTTTGGGGTTTATGAGAAACGTCGAAAAAAAAATAGAAATGCATGGATTAAATATAATAAATGCAATATTAATTCATTAAAAAATTTCACGTTTCTTTTCTTTATTATATTATTATTTTCAAATAATAAATTCTTTGGGATTTATGAGGGACGTCGAAAAAAAAAAAATTAGAAATGCGTCGATTAAATATAATAAATGCAATATTTATTCATTAACAAGTTTCACGTTTCTTCTTTATTATACAAATCTTCACGTCACGATCTCTTAAACACTATTCAACCGCGAGTAAAATTTACGGACTATAGGCTATTGATCGATTGTCAATAATTTCCCATGATATTGGGTATAGTTGCATTGAGGGAAATGAAGAGAAATTAGCGACGATTAGAGGAAAATTAATCCCACGGTAGAAAAAAAAAGGAAAAAAGAAAAGACGATTGTGAGTAATGCGTATCATTAGGCATATAAGATTCCAACAGTTCAATTCACATAAATTTGTGAAGGAATCGAATTAATACGGACAAATGAAAATCGTTTGAAAATCCGTCATCCGTAAAATGCCTTCGGTAACCCAATAACATTGGGAACAAGCGTGTCTTTACTTTAAATATTAATCCGGCAGTTATTAATTTAAGTTCGAAAATTCGCCGAATCATCGAAATAGAATGCTCGAAAAAAAAAAATTACTTAATAAATTGCACTCTAATCGATGAAATTCGGTGCATTTTGACTCGCCAGGAAGTCGCTTCTTCGACGTTCCAATCGCCAAGTACACCGAACGAAAAAAAAAAATCAAATCTTTAATCGTTTATAATTCTAACAAACGTTTATCAAAAAAAATCTCAGATTTTTGTTTTTCAGTGTACGTATAGGCTTTCTATTATCTAAATACATTTGTAATATGAGCAAACTCAATAATATAAATAAGAGGAAAAAAAAAGATATGGTACAATGTCAATATATGAGATAAACCGATCATGTACAAAATTTCGTCGACTCAACTCTAACGCGTAATAAAAATACACTCACTCTTACTCTGTTTATTTCTCTCTCTCTCTCTCTTTAAGACACTCGCGCACTTATATCATAATTAGTTTTTTTTCGAGGGTCACTGGAGCACTCGCGTTTATATATTTAAAAAAAAAAAACGCGCTTGGACTGCTGCATCAATATTAATTTTCCAGGAGTCACGTGATCGAAGCGCCCTCGATTTCTATCGATTTTATAGATCGAACCTTTGAGCTTTTTGAGAAAATACCGGTATTGTCATTTTCAGTAAAATGACCGTAAATATACGATACTTTTACCGTAATTTTTTTTCTACAAACTTTGTGATGTGAAAATACGGTCACGAAAATTGTTCGTAAATTTGACTGGTCACAAGTTTTGTTGGTAAATTTACCGTAAAAAATGGTAAACTTCGTCTATATAATTGTGAAATTGCCGGTAACAAACTTATTGGTAAAATTACCGTAACATTTTTTTCGTAAATTTCACCGTATCTTGACGAGATTTTAAATCACGATGAGACCATATGATTTTATTACCAATGTGGTAATTTTTAAAGCGGTCACGTACCATTTTTTAACGGTAAAAATACTGTAAAATTATCGTTTATATTTACCGCTCACATCTCTAATTTTTTGGTTATCATCTCGAATCCGTAATCGTTCCAATGGCTAAACTAGCGGCCAAAGTTGGAAGCTCGAAAAACGAGCCAAATAGACAAAATTTCTGTATAAATCGAAGGTTGATGACAGCCAGAGTTGTAAATCCCCATTAATTCATGAGATATAGTTTACAGTACAATTTATTTTGTAATTATGATTTCATAATAATAATATGTAGTGATTATAAAATAGAGTGTAAACATTTGAATAGCTGAAAAAAAATACTAATTTTTGCTTTAATATTGCAAGAAACAGTGGAAAAAATGGAAGAAATAAGTAATGCATTACTTATTTTTTTCCATTTTTTCAAAAGGATTACCGTGAATTTTTATTGAAAAATAATAATTTTTCCAGCCATTTCAAAGTTTAATCATTGTATTACAATCGCTACATGTTATTATTATAAAATCATAATTATAGAGCTGATCGTATCATCATCATTATTTCTATAAGTATTAGGCATTTACAACTCTGATGGCAGCGATTATGTCAGCGATTATCAGTGGCTTATTACACTGAGAGAAAATTATGGTATTAGTAACTAAAAAGTGACGACTATTCATTTTTAGTTCGTACGACCAATTTTTTTTTGTAGTTGCCACAACTATCAAATAGTTACTATAACTACCAAATAATTACCATAATTATTTTCATAGTTACCGTAATTATGAAAATGTTGCATGGACTAGAAATTAATAGTTGTCACTCAATAGTTGACTTTACTACTACGATTTCTCTGAGTGTAGAATTTCATATTGCCAATTTGTCAAGCCAAAAAAAAAAAAAGATCCAAAGCTTGACATCGTTTTTTTTTTTTTTTTTTTTTGGTGTTGAGGGGAGCAAAACGCTTGTAGTTTACGTTAAAAATCAATTGAACGTCGAAGGGTTAATCAAGTATATGCTTCACTAGCAGGCGGTCGTGAGAATCTCTCTCAATTCCCAATTTTCTGGTCACCCAAACCAGCGACACGTCTAGCGACATAAAAATATTGGTTTTTCCAGTGTGCTTGTTTTCAACGTAAAATCTGGCTGTTTTTTTTCAGCAATTGAATAGGCATTGAGCATCTCACTGCTCAATGATTCCACTGGAAAATGGAACTCGATAAACACGCTGTTTACGCAGTCACAAAGTTTTATACCATTTTTATATTTCGTTGCACTTTTTTTTTTTTTTTCTTGTTGCTTCCCCCATTATGATAACACGACACGAAACTAGCAGAATGGAAGACTATATTTACTCTGAGAGTCGCAGGTCGAGTTTCACGGTGGGAAATTTCCGTTCGGCGACGATATTACAGTTCTGTTGTGGTTTCCACTGGACTTTGCTCGCCCAGATACGTAAATCCAAGGTGAGAATAGTCCTTTCGTTCCCGAAATGTCACGTTGTCATTCGAGGGACTCGCACTCAGCAAATCTCCCGCATGATTATACAGGGGATTTAATACTGGAGTCGTATCATGGTTGTTAATGGTGTTTGTGTTGCTAGACGTGGCATTGTTTTTCCTTCCGAGTGTTGAACGTCGAATCGACTGGACATTTGTGTCTTGATGATTACCGACGATACTAGAAGCACGTGCGGTTGTCGCTGCTTCCGAACTCACTGGACTCTGTTGGCCTGAAATTTAAAAAAGTCGCTCATTAAGAATTTACGATAATTTAACGCTTTAAAATTTAAAGATTTTTTTTTTCCAAATTTACGAAAAAAAATTGTAAACCAGTCTTATTTTCAACATCGTCACGTTACATTAAAAATTTGATAACAGAAAAATTCGCACAATAAAAACTTCAAATTGCAATAATTTTTGTCGCAATTTGATATAATAAATAAATAAATAAATAATAATAAAGAAAAAATAAAAAATAAAATCGAAAATTCGTAAAATAAAAACTTCAAATTGCAATAATTTTCATCGCAATTTGATATAATAAATAAATAAATAAATATAATAAATAAATAATAATAATGAAAAAAAAATAATAAAATCGAAAATTCGTACAATAAAAACTTCAAATTGCAATAATTTTCATCGCAATTTGATATAATAAATAAATAAATAAATATAATAAATAAATAATAATAAAGAAAAAAAAAAATCGAAAATTCGTACAATAAAAACTTCAAATTGCAATAATTTTAATCGCAATTTGATATAATAAATAAATAAATAAATATAATAAATAAATAATAATAAAGAAAAAAAATAATAAAATCGAAAATTCGTACAATACAAACTTCAAATTGCAATGAAAATCATCGCAATTTTACGAATTGTACGAATTTTCGATTTTATTATATTTTGTTATTTATTATTATTTATTTATAAAATTTATTATAGTAATTTATAATTTATTGTACGAAAATATTTTTTGCTGTTATTTTTATGCCACGTTAGGTTAGATAAAAAAAAATCAAACGTGCATATTTCGTGAATAATAATGCTCGAATAATATTTCAGTTCGAAATTACATTATAGAATATCGGACATAAAGCTGAGTGTTGTATTCACTTTTTATTGAAAATTCTGCTAATACTTGACCTTAATAATTCAGCTTTGAAACAATGCGTTTCTCTGTACGTTTGGTAAAATAATGTTATTAACTACGTCATATACACTGTAAAAAAAAAAAAAAAACTGTTTGAAAATTAAGGTACCGGCGCCGGAAGTTTTTATCCAATAACGGTGGCTTCCATTTCAAGCACAAATGTGATGGAAATTCTAAATTGGGTCATATGAAAATACTTTCAATGTTACTAGAATAGCAATAACTCCGTACTTCAGCTTTAATGTAAATACGTCAAAGATTTTTGATTGTTGTAAATAAAATTAATGTAGATTATACATATTTTGGTATAAAAGCAATATCTTAAAATTCAACAACATATGTGTTGGAAATTTAAAATGGGTTTACAAATAATTTGAAAAAAAATATTTTTAGATGAACGGTTTTTTTTTACAAGTACACTGAGAAAAAAAATCGTTAGAACCAACAAAAAGTGCGTTTTGCGCGCAGCGAAAAGAATATATTCTTGATCGATTGAAGTATGTAATTGATCGAAGCAACAGCTGATCGATCCAAACATTATTCGATTACCATTCACAAATATTTTGTCCAATCGACAAAATATTCTTTTGGCTGCCCGCAAGCGCACGTTTTGTTGGTTCTAATGATTTTTTTTCTCAGTGTAGAGTCTCAGGTATTTGGATTTTGGAAAAAATTATATTTACAGCCTGTGAAGTTCTCGCTGCGAAACGACAATTTTTTGAGAAAATCGATTTTGTAAATCTCAAGTAACTTATCAATATTTTTATTGTATTTTTATTATATTTTATTGATTTTAATCAATCACTTGCTGCAGTAAATTATAAAATATTGTCACGGCTGTGAAAATGAAATTAAATAAAATTGGAGCACATGTATTTATGTAAATAGGTACGAATTCGATAAAAAGCTTCTTTTTTTACTATTTTATAGCTTTGTAGAAAGAATGTGAACATTTACTGACAGCAGAAATTGTCGTGGCGTTTTGTTTTAATTTTTTTTTCTTTTTCTTTCAACTCCAGGAAACTCTTCTCGTCATCGGAGGTAGGCAATGCTTTGCTGTGGTTAAAACGAGAATATCAAAGGCTTCGCAAACTCACCGGTACTACCGCCATGATCCTTTGTAATGTAGCTGACATTGTCCAAACTGAAAGCGTGATTTTTGTTGCTAAAGTCTAGCTGCAGATCGTTGTAGCTGTCGTTGTCGTCATTTGGAACGCTCATTCGGAGTACTTGGGTTTCGTATTCCTTGAGATCAGTTTCAACGAAAACGGGATCGTATCGCGGCACTACGTACATCCTTTGCATACGTTCCTTGTACGCTTTGTACCTGAAAAATACAAATTTTTGCCAATTATGTAAATTGTAGTCAATGTGATTAGCTTTTTTTTGCGCTGGAAATTCCTAATTTCTTTATCAACGTGACCCAGCTTCCAGGATCACATAATCTAGTGGTACAAAGAGAGAATTAGTGAAAGAGAACCGCGTATTTTTAATTCAAGTCGCAGCTATGAATGTATTTATATATTAAGAATAAATATTGTTATTTAAGTAATAAAACAGTCGATTAAGCCACTACAAATTGTAGAATTGTTTTTGTTACATGTTAACATTGATTTAACTAATGTCAAGCGCTCCAACCTCCTTAATAATTCATTTCTATGGATAAAAAAATAACTTAGAAAATTGTAATTGAAAGCTTAAGCATGTTTCACGTATCAGTTATTAGCAAATAAGTTGTTTCGATTAAAATTTGAGTATTTCACGATAAAAAAGAAAAAAAAAATTAAAATGTCATTAATGGCAACTGGAAAATATATTTTTTTCGCCAATTATGTAAATTGTAGTGAATGCGATTAGGTTTTTTTTGCGCTGGAAATTTCTAATTTCTTTATCAACGTGACCCAGCTTCCAGGATCATATAATCTAGTAGTACAAAGAGAGAATTAGTGAAAGAGAACCGCGCATTTTTAATTCAACTCGCGGCTGTGAATGTATTTATATATTAAGAATAAATATTATTATTTAAGTAATAAAACAGTCGATTAAGCCACTACAAATTGTAGAATTGTTTTTGTTACATGTTAACATTGATTTAACTAATGTCAAGGGCTTCAACCTCCTTAATAATTAATTTTTATGGATAAAAAATTAACTTAGAAAATTGTAATTGAAAGCTTAAGCATGTTTCACGTATCAGTTATTAACCAATAAATTGTTTCGATTAAAATTTGAGTATTTCACGATGAAAAAGAAAAAAAAATGAAAATGTCATTAATGGCAACTGGAAAATATATTTTTTTCGCCAATTATGTAAATTGTAGTCAATGTGATTAGCTTTTTTTTTGCGCTGGAAATTCCTAATTTCTTTATCAACGTGACCCAGCTTCCAGGATCATATAATCTAGTAGTACAAAGAGAGAATTAGTGAAAGAGAACCGCGCATTTTTAATTCAAGTCGCGGCTGTGAATGTATTTATATATTAAGAATAAATATTGTTATTTAAGTAATAAAACAGTCGATTAAGCCACTACAAATTGTAGAATTGTTTTTGTTACATGTTAACATTGATTTAACTAATGTCAAGGACTTCAACCTCCTTAATAATTAATTTTTATGGATAAAAAATTAACTTAGAAAATTGTAATTGAAAGCTTAAGCATGTTTCACGTATCAGTTATTAGCTAATAAGTTGTTTCGATTAAAATTTGAGTATTTCACGATAAAAAAGAAAAAAAACGAAAATGTCATTAATGGCAACTGGAAAATATATTTTTTCATAATTATTAAATTACCGCTTTATTTTGGAGAAAATTGAATTTATGAAAAATCGTCTATAACTGCGGAAAGAATTCAAAACTCTATTCCATAATTTCTGTGCTTTTGCGTCATGGCCTGTACGAATTATACATCGAATATTAGATTTTAAAAAAAATAGGTTTTCGAGAAAAAAAATATTCATATTTTTTAGAAATTGTGACGTAACACGGGCTAAAGTGCTCCGACCCGAAAATTTTTCATCTCAAATTAAAAATATGGTCCTAATGCTTCGATTGACCAATGGTAATTTCGATCCAGTTGAATCGTAGGCATAATAACAAGCATAGAAAGATGTATGGGGATACAGAATAAAAAATAGGCATATATTTCACCCGTTGCATAACGTTGGAAAAAAAATCTATGTGTGATTGGCACTCGTGTACTTTGATGTACACCCTGTAAACCACACTTTCACAAACTTTGAACCTAATCGATGATATTCATTGTTTTTGACTGGTTGAATTGCACCATTCGACGTCACGTGGGGCAAGCTACACAGTATTATACTGATTATTTTTTCAACTCCAATTTCGACCAATCAGAGCGCGGTATTCAACATCACGTGGTACAGCTAGGGTAAAATTATATCGATAATTTTTCGAAAATTTCCCGGCTCGGTTGCTAAGCGATAAACAATAATTTTTTTGACACTTGTAACCTCTGCGAATCTTTAAAACGTCAAGGTACTATTAACGGTCGTCAATATGAGTGAGTCAAAAAAGCGATTTGGTGATGAATCGCTTCAGAACATCGCTAAAAAAATAAAACAAAATGTCCCGGCAAATACAGAAAAGAGTAAAAAATCGATTTGGGCGCAATTCACTGCATTTTGTGCAGAGAGAAAATATGTGTTGGATGCAACATAGGTTTTTGTTCTGATTATGAAATTTCCTTGTCAGAATGATAATTTTTGTCTCATGGTGCAATTCCATTTGTCGCAATTTGAATAGAAAAAATAATCCCCCGAATACCACTCGAGCTTCGAAATTAATCTGATATTTCCCTCCAGGTTCCCTGCAAACAAATAAACTCGTCAAGTTTTCCAGAAAAATCACTCGCGCTACGCGCTCGTGATTTTTTAACCTGGAAAACTTGACTCGTTCATTTGTTTGCAACGAACCTGTCAGGAAATATCCGATAATTTCAAAGCTCTTGTGGTATTACAAGTGATAATTTTTTGATAATTTTGCGTGTTGGTTTTATATATAAAACAAAAAATCATTTAGCCGCGTCAACCATCTGTCAAACTGACAGATTGAATTTTATTGTGGCAGTCAAAGGATTTTTATTTGATATGAGTAGGTTTGGAGTTGAATCCTTGCAAACTATTGATGAAAAAGTAAAGGGAATGTCCCTGTTAATACGATTAAATCGAAAACCTCAGTCTGGAATCAATATACAAATGTCTATAACAATTGTGTATTTAACTGCAATCCTTTAAACGTGAATTAAAAGGTTTTTGTTTTGATTATGAAATTTCCTTGTCGGAATGATAATTTTTGTCTCATGGTGCAATTCCATTTGTCGCAATTTGAATAGAAAAAATAATCCCCCGAATACCACTCGAGCTTCGAAATTAATCTGATATTTCCCTCCAGGTTCCCTGCAAACAAATAAACTCGTCAAGTTTTCCAGAAAAATCACTCACGCTACGCGCTCGTAATTTTTTAACCTGGAAAACTTGACTCGTTCATTTGTTTGCAACGAACCTGTCAGGAAATATCCGGTAATTTCAAAGCTCTTGTAGTATTACAAGTGAAAATTCTAATTCAAAGCTTAAGCACGTTTCACGTATCAGTTATTAGCCAATAAATTGTTTCTATTAAAATTTGAGTATTTCACGATAAAAAAGAAAAAAAACAATGTCATTAATGGCAGCTGGAAAATATATATTTTTTGCCAATTATGTAAATTGTAGTGAATGCGATTAGGTTTTTTTTTGCGCTGGGAATTCCGAGCTCTCTCTCTCAACGTGACCCAGCTTCCGGGTTCGTGTGGTATGATCCAGTGATACACAGAGAGAAATAGTGAAAGAGAACAGCGGTTTACCGGAAGGATAAATTAACACTAATGGATCTAACGAAGTGCGTGGCTAACTCGCTCGTATCCAACGCATTTGCAGCAGGCTATTCGATGAATATCCATGCCTCGGTACTTGGTTGGTATTATTCTCGGCATTCTATGGAAATTACCATAAAATGGCAAACGGTTTATCGACTATAACAGAAAACAGTGTCAACTGTCGTTTCAATATCCGGAAAACTAAACGAACAAAGTGTTTTCAGATCGTAATACTAAAAAATCGTTCTGAATCTTATGACATTTCATTTTCTCCAAACTTCATCAATTTTGTAGGTTCCGATTTGGCCTAAGAAATTAATTTTTAAAACAAATTAGTTCCCTATATTCATTAATAATGCATTTTCAGTTGTGAAAAGACTTAACAGTACCTGACAAATACTCTTAATTATATTACATTTAGATAACATTTAAATGAGTTGGAATCAGAGTTGCAAAATCCTAATTTTTTTTAGATATGAAGATGATGACACAATTGTTTTTGTGATGACATTTTCAAAATATCAACATACAGCGATTATAATATTATGTATAAACTTTTGAATAGCAGTTGAAAATATTCATCTTCAATTAAATTTTATGGTAATCTATGTGAAAATAATAGAGAAATACTGATTGCGAATTTCTTGGAATATTTAATGAGGTTTTTTTTTTGCAGCTATTCGAAAGTACACACAAAATTCTATAATCTCCCCAGTTTATTATTATTAAATCGTAACTACAAAATGAACTGTAATTTTTATAATCAAAATTTATAAAATTTACAAAAGTGGTTGGAAGAATAATTAAATGAGGAAACTTACCGAGACCAGGAAACGCAGATGTAGATAATACCAGCGACTCCAAAAGCGAGTATCACGCAGGCAATGACGATCAAGGCGTAAGGATAATACTCGACGCTGAACGCAATGGCTGTTTGAGTGCGAACTGGTTGTTCCAGCATTGCCACAGGTTCGTGAATCTCGAAAGCGTTCGCTCGTACAACGTTCGATATGTCGTATGTAATCGAGGACATCGCCGGTTTTTCGAGGATTGATCTGAAAACGTACGACAACCGGTCAGTGTGTGTAACATGTCGAGTGCATTTCGTCGTCTGGCGGTAACAACGCTGCGACAGCATTTTTATTGAAGTACCGGACCGCGTTTCCAGTATAAGCTCCGTCATTGTCGCTGAAATGTCTCTATCATTGTTTGCGTCTCACAAGCGTTTTACGACACGTCAAAAACATACGCAATATAAAAAAATTCTACTTTAAATTTAATGTACAAGTACTGGAAGTTTTTATGCAATAATTTATACAAATTACGAATTTACTATACAAATTGTATAGTAAATTTATTAATTATATAAATTTATATATTAATTTATAATTATATAAATTATATTATTATTAATTTATAATTATATAAATTATATAAATAAATTTATATAAATTATATAAATTATTATTATTAATTTATAATTATATTAATTGAAAAATTTCATATACAAGTGCAATGTAAAATTAGTTTATGGTATACACTGTTGGAAAAAACTGGAATTTTATATGCATAAACTCGTAATCGAAATTTAATATACAATTGTGGTATAAAATTCATGTACTTTTCCAGTAAAATTAAAGCAAATTATTAAAATTCAATTAGGGGAGATGGGGGCAAAACGGGCAGCTCCATTAAAAATCGGGATTGGGGGCAAAACGGGCACCGTCTGAACTTTCGTAAAAACGATTTGTCTCAGTTTTTTACGTTCCTTAGATAGGGAAAGTGCGGAAAATACGTCAAATTGGTGATGAAAAAAAATTGATAATCTTCATCAGATCAGAATTTTTTTAACCATCCGTTCAGAACTTTTTTTCGATACTTTGTTGAGCAAAGAAAAAAAAAATAGTCAAATGAATTTTTCAAAAATTTTATAATCAAATTAATTCTTTGAAAAAAAAGTCGGTATATCATAAAGAAATCAATTAGAACGAAATTCTCGTTTTATGATTTGGTGCCAATTTTGATCCCGATACTTATATTTAGCTGAGATGCCTGTTTTGCCTCCCTGCCTGTTTTATTGACATCACCAATTATTTTCCGAAATTTTCAAGTAAGAAATGTCAGGAAATTGAAAAAAGTCGTGTTCGAAAAAGTTGAAACGATGCTCGTTTTGCCCCCAATTGTCATTTTCAGTCATGATGCCCGTTTTGCCCTCATCTCCCCTACTTCTACTGTAAAATTAAAGTAAATTATTGAATGTGCTGTACCATACATTAATTTTACATTACACTTGTATATTAAATTTAATATACTAGTTTATGCACAAAAACTTGCAGTAAAAGTACATTAAATTTCAAGTAGATTTTTTTTACAGTGTAGTAATTTTTATAATTTAATTAAATTTTACTGAAAAAATACATTAATTTCATATGACAATTGGAAATTTAGTTTAATTTGATAAGCGCAAATAAAAAAAATTCTGAAACTTTGTTAAGCTTTTTTTTCGTACACTAATTTATTAATTACCTTTTGGTCTGATTATTATTGACAATCAATAATCGTAATATCGTCCATATCGTTAATTTTTTTCTGATTTTTTTTACGGCTAATTACTTGAATTGCAATCGTATTGATGCTTGTTATTAATGTGATACAAATATCGTTATAAATTCACTGTTTCAATAAGCTTTTTATTTGTTTAAATTATCGTAGCACGAAACAAATAATAGCAAAACTTTCAAGCGCACTCATAATTTTTAAAAATAATTACCTCTGCAACCGCGAGTTATTTCTATCGAGAATTCTTCCAGACTCAGGATCAACAGCATAAAACCAGACATCCGAATCCTGCGGATGAGTTTCGACAGTTCCATTTTTGGTGAGAGTTTTTCTAACAGCGATTCTATCGATTCCAATCACGAGTCCCGACTTCTCTTCAATAACGCGAATTATTTCCGAAGCTTCTTTCTGCAGATTTTCCGCAGCAGCGTTAAGAATAACAAGAACAAGAAGATTCTCCGCGTCAACAAGATTCACGATGACAGAAGCTTCAGCCTTGTTGTAATTCGTCGTTGAATTTGGATTGTCGCGAACTTGAACATTGAATTTGAATGGAAGTTCCTCAGGTTCAACATTGTCGAAGGTGCCGATAGTTTTGATTATCCCCGAGGAACTATCCATGATGAGATATTCGGTACCTCGACCTTCCAACATTTTGTATTCGAGCTTTCCGTATTTTCCATTATCCTTGTCTTGTGCTTTGACCTGTAAAACAGTGGAGGAAAATTGTGCGGCTCGTGGAATGGCCGCGAAATATCGACGTTTTCTCAAGTTTTGGGTGTCTTCGGGGAATATAAATTCAGGTTTGTTGTCATTAACGTCAATCACCTGAATTTTTACCATTGTCGTGTTTCTGTCGGCGTTTAAGAGACCGGAAAGCGATTCTAGCTTTATTTTTATTTGATAAAACTCTGTTGTTTCGTAGTCAAGCGCTCCTTTCTTTAGTCTTAAGGCGCAGTTACGCTCTTCCGTTACGTTGGCCTCGAACAAACCGTCCTCGTTCCCACTGTATATCTCACATTTCAAAGGCGTTGAATCGTGCGTATGGCTGTTGATTATCGTTATTATCTTAATCAATGTATTGTCTCGTGCGTCCTCTGGTACATCAACGTTGTACGAATCCTCCGCAAAACCTAATCCTATTTCCGGCGCTACTGTTGCCACGTGACGAACGAAAATTGGCACTGTCGTCACCGATGACAGCTGAGGCTCGCCTAAATCGTAAGCACGAACGTCCACCTTAAAAAGTTAATTGTCAAAATTTAAGTTAGAATTTTTATTTTTTTTTTTTTCACTACTTAAATTATTTTTCATCTGGGTCGTGGCGGGATTTTTTCACAATTTGTGTTTAGGATAAAAATTCGTCGATTGTGGCTATTTAATGAATTTACTTAATTTATTAAACAGCTACAGTCGATATTTGTAAGAGATTCGGATTAGTCAAATTTGTATTAGGCTTCAGACACGAGAAGTGCTTCGCAAAATTCTGTCATTAAAATTGATCGATGACAGTCGATAAAGAATTTATATTACATTTTTTTAGTTAAACGAAATTTTTTATTATAAAAAAGGTTGGTCACACTTTTTCGAATGAAGATTTTGGGAAATTGACTTTGCCTTTTTTTATGTCCAAAAATGTTTTTCCTTTTGTGGGATTGACAAAAGTATATTTTTTTGTATAAAAGATTTAATAAAAGAAATGAAAATAGGCCAAACGTCTTTTTTGCTGTGAATTCCATATTTATTAAAAATGTTGGAATCTTTTTTAAAAATTAAACAAAGGAATGGAAAGATTCACTTTTACCATTTTTATCGTCAATTGCGTTTTCATTTTATGAGAATAAAAAGTTGAGAGCGATTCTGATAAAATTCGACTAACAACATAATTTTTTTTTTTTAGAATCTTTGAAGTATAATTGAATTATATTTTTTGAAAAATAGATATTCTTCCAAAGTAACAATTATGTTACGTTGACATTTGATACGTTAAAGCAACAGCACAAACAACATAGCGCTAAAAATATTTTAAAAAATTTTTTAATAATAGAATTGAATTTATATTTCAATCCAAATTTACCTGATATTCCGAATCCGTCTCCTTTCTCAAATCATCACGAACCGTCAAAATTCCGGTGTCCGGATCGATGACGAAATATTTATTCGCTATACCACGTCCGATTATTTCGTACCGAACCTGTTAATAAAATTTTTGTGTGTTACAAAAATAAATATTTCAACATTTTTCTACGCTTTGCAAAATATTCGAGGCATTTTTCGTCAATTCAGCCACTTTTTTTCGAACCTTTTTGATTAGTCCCATAATTGGACACATTGTACCATTTAAAGTACTCTCTCCTAATTTTTTCAGATTTTTAAATCCAATTTTACGGAAAATGGGCTATTTCTTTAAAGTCAATATATCTTGAAAAATTAAAGTCACAGAAAAAAATTGTTTAAACATAAATGTTGTAGTTTCATGTGAACTTTTCAATGAATTTTTCCAAATAATTTTGTCGGCCCGTTAACAATGCTTTTTCGCTAAAATATAAAAAGATTGTTCTTTTAACCAAAAAATGCAATTTTTTTTTGGCTGCAAAAATTACAGAATCTTTGCGCCTATCTATTGATAATATAGAAAAATTGTCAGAGTGGGTCCGATCAAAGTTCCGGCGTAAAGACATAATTTGTTCAAGGTAAAAAAAAATCGTTGAGAAAAAAAAAGAAAAGTGTTAACAACGCTTTTATTTGAAACTTGTAGTCCATTCGATGATAAATAAATAAAATAGTTGGTCCATTATAGACTTTTTAAAAATGTTATCTGGACAAAATTTTTTTGACTCTGAAGTAATTATTTTTTTATTCCGTAACTTTTACTTTTAATCGGCTAGAAAAATTTATGTAAAAAATAAATGTTTGTTTAAATTTTTTCTAAATGATTGTATTAAAACATTACTTAATATTTTGCTCAACGATTGTCAAATTAACAACAACTAATATTAAGTACTTTTTTTAAAAATAAAGACAAATATTTAAATTACTTTTTATCGGCTAGAAAAATTTATGTATAAAATAAATGTTTGTTTAATTTTTTTCTAAATGATTATATTAAAACATTACTTGATATTTTGCTCAACGATTGTCAAATTAACAACAACTAATATTAAGTCTTTTTTTCAAAATAAAGACAAATATTTAAATTACTTTGATCGGATGCACTCTGACAATTTTTCTATGTTATCTATGGATAGGCGCAAAGATTCTGTAATCTTTTTCAGCCAAAAGAAAATTGCATTTTTTGATTAAAAAAATAATCTTTATATATTTTAGCGAAAAAGCATTGTTATGGGGCCGACAAAATTATTTGGAAAATTTCATTGAAAAGTTCACACGAAACTACAACTTTTGTGTTGAAACTATTTTTTTCTATGACTTTAATTTTTCAAGATATACTGACTTTTAAGAAATAGCCCATTTTCCGTAATATTGGATTTAAAAATCTGAAAAAATTAGTAGAGATTTATTTCAAGTGGTACTACAATGTGTCCAATTATGGGACTAATCAAAAAGATTCGAAAAAAATGGCTGAATTGACGAAGTAAATGCCTCATTTATTTACCTGATTTCCAGGAGCAGTGCCATCGGAATCTTGGGCCAGAAGATTAATTACCGTTGTACCAATTGGCACATCATCATCGAGAGTTATCGGTCTTGGTACAGATGTAAATACAGGAGGAATATCATTGACGTCCTAATGGTTAAAAAAAAACAATTAATTTACTTAGTGAATTTCAATTTTAAAGTTGATGATTTAAAAAACTATTGCCACTTACCTGAACATTAATAACAACGCGAGTCGTCGATCCTGGCAATTCACTTGTATTTTCCAGCGTCCCAATTATCAAAATATGTTGAGCGTCTCTTTCGTAATCCAATCCTCGAATAGTTTTGATAACTCCAGTTTTCGGATCGATACTAAAGAGTTCACTGTCGCCTTGTTTAATCTCATAAGTGATTTGCTTCTTTGTGTCTGGATCGTCGGCCTGAAAAAAAATGCATTTACTTTTTGCAGATGCCACAACAAGCGAAGCGTAAAAATCGTCTTCATGGTAAAAAAAATTCAATGATCATTCAAGTTTTTCTCTCCGGCACATTATCATTATTATTTAGACGGAAATTATTGAAAAAATTGGTAAGCATCAATAAATTATTTCTATGGGATTGGCACTCACAATCACTTGGATCACCATGTAATCCGGCACATTTTCCTTGACCCGCGCCTCGTAACTGCTTTGATGAAAAACTGGAACCTCATCTTCCACATCTATGACTTTAACCGTAACCGTTGCAGTTGCTAATCGATGATCCGGTGCTCCGTCTCTTGCGGTCACCACAAATTTGTATTCCTGTGTCATAAAAAAATTATTAAATCCATCGAATTTCAAGAAAAATTAAAAATAAATATCTTTTTAGAACTATTTAGTTCACTGTTTTTTCTTAAACAAAAAAATGTATAACACAACATTATATTCATAATTATTATTTATTAATAATCATGGAAATAATGATTTTAATAAGCAGTGCCTATAATAAATACGATTAAGCTTTTGAGTCATTGAGTCAATCGTTAAAAAAAATTGTGCAGAAAAATGGAAGTAAATTAATTTCCCAGTGCATGACATAAATTGCTTTATATTACCAATAAAATAAGTATAAAATTCTGCGAGATTTTTGTTCTTTTGTGGAACTTATTTGCAAACAGCAATATTTTTTTCAAAGCTGTAGCTAATTTTTGTCCAATAATATATCCTAAACAAAGTTGTAAAACGCCATTAATCCATTAAATCTAGTTTACAGTACAGTTCGTTTTGGAATTATGATTTCATAATAATAATATGTAGTGATTATAAAATAGAGTGTAAACATTTTAATAGCTGCAAAAAATACTAATTTTCGCTTAAATATTAGAAGAAATGGGAGGAAAAATGGAAGAGATAATTAATGCATTACTTTCTTAATACATTAATTATGATTCTTAATTTTTTCAAAAAAATTACCATGAAATATTATTACAAAATATTAATTTTTTCAGCTATTGGAAAGTTTTATTCATCCGAGCTTTATATACTGTATATTAATTTTCAAACAAAAATTTTATACACACTGTAAAAAAATTTTCTTTGAAAATTAATATACAGTATATAAAGCTCGGATGCATATACCGTTATATTATTTTTCAGATGCATTCTTCATTGACAAATACTAATTTTCAGTAATTTTCAAATACCAGTATCGAAGAATTCTTATACGATTTTTAAATTTACTATAAAAGTATATTAATATGAAATAGCTGCAAAAAATGCTAATTTTCGCTTAAATATTAGAAGAAATAGGGGGAAAAATGGAAGAGATAATTAATGCATTACTTTCTTAATACATTAATTATGATTCTTAATTTTTTCAAAAAAATTACCATGAAATTTTATTACAAAATAATAATTTTTTCAGCTATTGGAAAGTTTTATTCATCCAAGCTTTATATACTGTATATTAATTTTCAAACAAAAATTTTTTACACACTGTAAAAAAATTTTATTTGAAAATTAATATACAGTATATAAAGCTCGAATGCATATAGCGTTATATTATTTTTCAGATGCATTCTTCATTGACAAATACTAATTTTCAGTAATTTTCAAATACCAGTATCGAAGAATTCTTATACTATTCTTAAATTTACTATAAAAATATATTAATATGGAATTCATATACCCGATTCGTAAATCTCATATCGTTTGGTATATTAAATTTACCTGCATTTTTAACAGTGTAAAACATTTGTTTTTGAAAATTAATGTACCGTATATAAAGCTCGAATGCATATACCGTATATTAATTTTCAGATGCATTTGTCATTGACAAATACAATATTTGTAGATTAAAATGAAGATTACAATACTCACGTACTGTAATTTTCAAATACTTGTATCGAATTCTCATACTATTGTAAAAATTTAAAATAAAAGTATATTAATATGACATTCGTATACCCGTTTTGAAAATCTCATATCGTTTGGTATATTAAATTCTCTTGCATTTTTAACAGTGCAGTGTGAAATTATCGTAGAAATAAAATATTCTTACGTGATTTTGTTCGTAGTCTAGTGCAATTTTCGTGAGTACATCGCCGGTTTCAGGATCGACGGTGAAAGGAATATCGTCTGGTGCAAAATAAGTCACTTCGGCGTTGATACCTTCATCAGCGTCTTCAGCATGAACGCGACCAATAAGTTTACGAGCTTCGCCTTCTTTTACCGAAAATTCGTAGGGCAAACCTTCGAATTCTGGATTTTTGTCGTTGATATCGGTGACCTTAATGTTCACTGTTGCGGTGCTCGATAGTCTACCTGTGTCTTCGGCTTTTATCAACTGCGGGTGAAGGAAATGCATGGATTGAGTACAACTTGTATGAGGTAGAAGATTCTTGATGGATAAAAGTATGCGATTCTACGAAGCCGCTTGCAAAGGCGGCGTTCTCGGGTAATGAATGGCTTTACGACGGGGGAAGGTCTGTTAAAGCCAGACGGTACCACTTACCAGCTGATACCTCGTCAGGTCCTCCCTGTCCAACTTCCTTATAACGGTAATAACGCCTGACTTGTCACCGATCGAGAACTGCCGCAAGTCGTTGCCCGAAACTATAGAGTATGATACCGGATCGTTTTCCGGATCGAGTGCCTGAAATAATCGATCAATCTTTTCAGAACGTGTAACAGTTACATCGAAAAATATATAGCATATCTTCAAGTACAGATTGGCTTCAATTTCAACAGTTTCACCTAATTATTTCACCGTTAAAGATGCGTTACATAAATTATCAACTTAAAGCATAATACGAACTGAATTTTGGGATAATGTGATAAGAATAAAAATCTAGAAGGAATTAATTTCATTTAAGATTTCGAAAATATTAATTTTGTAGAATAAAAATGCCAAGAATATTATTAATAATTTGGAAAAATTTAATTGTTTGGCAAATTAAAAAAAAAACTTAATATAATTTTGTATGGAATGAATTCTGTAATTACTTCCGAAATTGTATGTTTTTATTAAAAAGTTTGTTACAGTTCTAGAGACCCGTTTTTTCAGAAATAATTAATTTTATTATCATGAAACTGGACGTTTGATAATTTTGAAATTTTTAGTAGATAAACGCCCCTATTTTTTCAAGAAAATATGAGTGAAATTTTATGATTTTTTTTTTTACTTATTGTAAATTTCGAATATTTTTTTTTAAAGCTGCGGCCAATTTTTGCACAATAATAAATATAAACTATTAAGTACATATGATAAATTTTTCTATAATGTAAATTTACAAAACTGTATTAAAAAAAGTTTCGGTTCAAGAGAATTTTATTCATATACTATTTGTGTTAACGATCCAAATCACATTCTTCTGCGAAAGAAATTTTTTTAAGACGTCATATTTCCGACATTAACTAAACTTCCCTATTTTTTCAAGAAAATATGCGTGAAATACTATGAATTTTTTTTTTTTCATCACTTTTTAAAAATTCGAACGTTTTTTTTTTAAAGCTGCAGCCAATTTTTGCATAATAATATATAAATGTTTCTATACTGTAAATTTACAACCCTGTTTTAAAAAACGTTTTGGTTCAAGAGAATGTTATTCATATATTATTTGTATTAACAATCCAAATCACATTTTTCTGCGTAGGAAATTTTTTTAAGAGGTGGTATTTCCGACATTAACTAAACTTCCCTACTTTTTCAAGAAAATATGAGTGAAATTCTATGAATTTTTTTTTAATCACTTTTTAAAAATTCGAACGTTTTTTTTTAAAGCTGCAGTCAATTTCTGCATAATAATATAAATGTTTCTATACTGCAAATTTACAACCCTGTATTAAAAAAAGTTATGGTTCAAGAGAATGTTATTAATATATTATTTGTGTTAAAGATCCAAATCACATTCTTCTGCTAAGGCAATTTTTTTTTGAGTCCGTATTTCCAGAATTAAATAAACTTCCCTATTTTTTCAAGAAAATATGCGTGAAATTTTATAAATTTTCTTTTTCATCACTTTTTAAAAATTTGAACGTTTTTTTAAAGCTGCAGCTAATTTTTGCATAATAATATATAAATGTTTCTATACTGTAAATTTACAACCCTGTATTAAAAAATCATTTTGTTTCAAGAGAATGTTATTCATATATTATTTGTGTTAACGATCCAAATCACATTTTCCTGCGAAGAAATTTTTTTTTTAAGAGGTCGTATTTCCGGCATTAAATAAACTTCCCTATTTGTTCAAGAAAATATACGTGAAATACTATGAATTTTTTTTTTTCGTCACTTTTTTACAAATTCGAACGTTTTTTTTTTTAAGCTGCGGACAATTTTTGCACAATTTCTTATTTGCAAATTTCTTATTACATAAACGTCCCTATTTTTTCGAGGAAATATGAGTGAAATACTATGAATTTTTTTTTTCGTCACTTTTTAAAAATTCGAACGTTTTTTTTTTAAAAGCTGCGTCCAATTTTGCACAATAATAAATATCAACTATTAAGTACATACGATAAATATTTCTATAATATAAATTTAAAACCCTATATTAAAAAAAGTTTTGGTTCAAGAGAAAGTTATTCATATAGAACTTGTATTAACGACCCAAATCACATCCTTCAAAGGAAAATTTTCAAGAGTTCGTATTTCCGGCAGTCCTTAATTTTTTTCGTCACGAAACCGGCGTGCATTTCGACAAGTACTCATTAGCTTTGACATTTAACAAAGACACTAACGAGCAATTAAATGCATTCTTGCTTACTCACCGTAATCGTCGCCACGGTCGAGTTTATCGAGGCGCCCTCGCTGACCTGAACTTCGTATACAGATTGTTGGAAAACCGGGCTTCTGGTGTTGGGTCCGGGAATGACATTAACCTCGACAATGGTTTGAGAGTATTTTCCACCTTTATCAGTGGCCTGAACTGTGATGCTGTATTGCTCGCCGGCGTTTAATTTTCTCACGGATTCTATGACACCAGTTTCAGGGTCAATCTTAAATTTCTGCAAACCGTTGTTGGAAACGTGATAAATGCTGTAAGTTATTTCAGCATTTTCACCCTCATCATTGTCAGTCGCCTCGACCTGAAACCATCAACGTACACGAAGAAAAAAAAAATTAGTAATCATTTTATATCGTACATGAAAAATTACTGATATTTAGGTAATGATTCTGTTAATTCCAGTAAATCCAGCATTATTCGCAATATGAATAGGTATTTTCTAGTGTACACTTACCAGAGTTGTAAATCCCCATTAATTCATGAGATATAGTTTACAGTACAATTTATTTTGTAATTATGATTTCATAATAATAATATGTAGTGATTATAAAATAGAGTGTAAACATTTGAGCAGCTGAAAAAAAAACTAATTTTTGCTTTAATATTGCAAGAAACAGTGGTAAAAATGGAAGAAATAAGTAATGCATTACTTTCTTAATGCATTACTTATTTTTTTCCATTTTTTCAAAAGGATTACCGTGAATTATTATTGAAAAATAATAATTTTTGCAGCCATTTCAAAGTTTAATCATTGTATTACAATCGCTACATGTTATTATTATAAAATCATAATTATAAAGCTGATCGTATCATCATCACTATTTCTATAAGTATTAGGCATTTACAACTCTGACACTTACACTGTTAAAAAAGATTGGAAGTTTTTATTCATAAACTCGTCATCGAAATTTAATATACAATTGTGGTATAAAATTCATGTACTTTTTCAGTAAAATTAAAGTAAATTATTGAATGTACTGTACCATACATTAATTTTACATTACACTTGTATATTAAATTTAATATACTTATGAATAAAAACTTCCAGTAAAAGTACACTAAATTTCAAGTAGATTTTTTTAGATGCATTACAAGTGCATTTCAGTAAAAATTACGGTGTATTCCAGTATTTTTTTACTGTTCTATGTTTTGATAAAATAACATACAAAAATTTAAAGTATTTGCTGTTAAAAAGTTCGGTGTTATTCGAGGAATTTTTACTGTCGAATTAGAACAAGAAAAATTTCGGTGTTTTTGTCATGAAGTGCGATTCTCATGGAGATTTCAGTAAAATGTTCTAGGAATTGGATGAATTATCCAAATCTTTGCTTCCTCATAATTTTTCGAGATTTTTATATCAGGACACGTTCAAAACCTCCAGAAAAGTGATCTAGAAAAAATGTCCGTATTCGATAATTCGAACGCTGATAACTCAAGAACCGTTTTGTATATCGAGCTCAAATTTGGCACACAAGTGTAACAGCAGACTCTCTTCAACTGTAGCAATTTTCGACAAAATGTGTGCGAAAATTTCGATTTTATGCCGTTTTGGATTTTTTGAAAAAAGGAGATGGGCGCTCTAACTTTCGTAAAATTTAGTCTATTTTGCTAAATAGTTGGTTATAAGAGCAGATGCACTCGATGTTGTTTGGTATTGAATTTGGCTCGAATCGGTAAAGTGGTTCAGATTTTATGGAATTTTGGATTTTTAAAAAAATTGACATTATCGCTCTATTGTAACTTTTGCAAAACTTGGAATAGCGAGCTCAAATTTTGTATATAAATGAAACAATATTCAGCCATTATATATGTATAATTTAGTGACAAACGGTATGAAATTTGTGATTTTATGGAATGTTGAATTATTTTTAATAATATACGTTATCACATTTACTTTCGAAAACGCCCTAATAATAACGGAATAACGAAATAGAAAAAGCGAATTCACAACATGTTTATTTATCTAATTCATTTTTTTTAATTTCCATGTAAAGAGGCATTTGCCATTAAAAACTAAAGCTAAATGGTTGCAGACATAATCACGTCGCAAAGTTATCGCACATATTGCAACAACTGCGTTGACTATTAGACTCGTTTAATAACGAAAGTAATGAAAACGAAAGTCCCACCTTGATTACTTCCCGCCTGGTTTCCCCGGCCTGCACGGTAATGGGAGCGGTCATGGGCAATTGTGGAGCGTTGTCGTTAACGTCGTTGAGAGTGACGACGAATGAAAGCGGAGATGATGCCGCTATACCTGTTTTCTCGCGTGCAACAACCTGAAAACGGAAACGTCCGGGGCTCGGCGGATCGCGATCCAGATTTTCTTCGTGGACTATCAACGAGCCCGATGGATCAATGGAAAAGAAGCTCGTTGTTAGCTCGAAGGTGTAAGTTGGTTTTGGATCCTCAGGACCCTGTAAAAAAAATAATAATTTCACATTATAATCAATCGCTCACTAAAAATCTGAAATGTAAATCCTTAATTCTTTTGGAAGAAAAGCTGATGATACAATTGGCTTTATTATTATTTTTTGCTTCCTCATAGAGGAAGCTTTGTTTTCATGAGAAAATTTTTTTTCGAGATTTTTGTGTCAGGACACTTAGAATTGTCCAAAACATCCAGAAAAGTGATCTAGAAAAAATGTCCGTATGTGTATGTGTGTGTGTGTGTGTGTGTGTGTGTGTGTGTGTGTGTGCGTGCGTGCGTGCGTGCGTGCGTGCGTTCGTGCGTGCGTGCGTGCGTGCGTGCGTACGTGCGTGGGTGCGTGCGTGCGTGCGTGCGTGCGTGCGTGCGTGCGTGCGTGCGTGCGTGCGTGCGTGCGTGCGTGCGTGCGTGCGTGCGAGCGTGCGTGCGTGCGTGCGTGCGTGCGTGCGTGCGTGCGTGCGTGCGTGCGTGCGTGCGTGCGTGCGTGCGTGCGTGCGTGCGTGCGTGCGTGCGTGCGTGCGTGCGTGCGTGCGTGCGTGCGTGCGTGCGTGCGTGCGTGCGTGCGTGCGTGCGTGCGTGCGTGCGTGCGTGCGTGCGTGCGTGCGTGCGTGCGTGCGTGCGTGCGTGCGTGCGTGCGTGCGTGCGTGCGTGCGTGCGTGCGTGCGTGCGTGCGTGCGTGCGTGCGTGCGTGCGTGCGTGCGTGCGTGCGTGCGTGCGTGCGTGCGTGCGTGCGTGCGTGCGTGCGTGCGTGCGTGCGTGCGTGCGTGCGTGTGTGTGTGTGTGTGTGCGTGCGTGCGTGCGTGTGTGTGTGTGTGTGTCTGTGTATGTATACAACTCCGAAAATTCGAACGCCGATAACTCAAGAACGGTTTTGTATATCGCGCTCAAATTTGGCACACTAGTGTAGCAGCAGACCCTCTTCAACTGTAGCGATTTTCGACAAAACCCGCGCGAAAATTTCGATTTTATGCCCTTTTGAATTTCTTGAAAAAAGGACGTGGTCGCTCTAACTTTCGTAAAATTTAGTCTATTTTGCTAAATAGTTGATTATAAGAGTAGGTGCATTCAATGCTGTTTGGTATTGAATTTGGCTCGAATCGGTAAAGTGGTTCAGATTTTATGGAATTTTGAATTTTTCAAAAAATTGACATTATCGCTCTATTGTAACTTTTGCAAAACTTGAAATAGCGAGCTCAAATTTAGTATATAAATGAAACAATATTCAGCCATTATATATGTATAATTTAGTGACAAACAGTATGAAATTTGTGATTTTACGGAATGTTGAATTATTTTTAATAATATACGTTATCACATTTACTTTCGAAAACGCTTTAATAATAACGAAATAACGGAATAACGAAATAGAAAAAGCGAATTCACAACATGTTTATTTATATAATTTAAAAAAGGATGCAAAGTAGAACCTTGCACATTGCTTCCTCATTATTTTTCGCTTTTTACAAAGCTTCCTCTCTATGAGGAAGCCAAAATTGAATAACATACTTTTTTGCTTCCTCAGAGAGGAAGCTTTGTAAAACGCGAAATATAATGAGGAAGCAATGTGCAAGGTTCTACTTTTTTTCATACTAATAACATGCAGCGATTGTAATATTATGTCACAATTGACATTATAAGCCTCGCGGAAAAAATAATTCCTAAAATAATATTAGGATTTTTATTTTTTTAAACTTCTCATTCTAAATTCTGTTTTTTTTTTTTGTAAAACTTCTCATTCTAAATAGCATCGAAAGTCTGTAATAAATCTTCGAAATTAGAAAAAAAAAATCGTCGACAGATTGACACTCTTCATTAATTTTATTTTTATGGTAAAATTGATTATTCTGATTTCGTACAGATTTTTCCCTCGTGCCATTATTACCAAAAACCTATAATAAATCACTGAAACGAAAAAAAATTGGCCGCCAGATTGATTCCCTTGATTAATTCTATTTTAATCCCGCATACCATCAGCTAATTAAGAAAATGAGAATTTAAAACAATGAAACGTAGTATCCTCCGGAGATTCATGTTACCCAAATGTTCCACAGGCGCATTAAGCTAAAAAAAATGTGTGGTCTGAAAGCCCAAGAGGATTGAAGGGAAACGATCCAAAAACGAGTCGGTAATATTCGTGTATACGACTCCCAAGGGAAGAACATTTAACTTTTCCACGGTCCAAGCAATTTCACAAATATATACCAAGCAGCAATCGCGCGCACAATATTCTCGCAGAAAACTTCACGCTGAAGTCTCGAGTTAAATTTTCAAACACGAATTACGTCGAGTAGTTGGGTAATTGCTAATATTTTTGTAGGTCAGACGGCGCGGGTTTCTAATATCTCGTTAAATCCCCTGGGGTTTCCGAAAACGTTTAACTGCGCGCTCGTTGGTGTGAATATATATTTATACGAAGACACAGAGAACAATACGGGTTGGCCCAATACGTGCTCTAAACAGAAATGGTCGTACAGCCGTCGAGAATGGCTATCTTATGGATGCAATATCAGAGTCCGATAAGTTAGTTGTATGAACGTCGAAGGCACTTGCATTGGAATTTTCACCGTGAAAACAACGAGCTGCTGACTTTTATGCGTTTTCACCTTATAACCGTCGAACGAGCTGTCTCTAATTAAAATTTTCCAATTATACACTGTTAGAAAAAATTTAATATCGTCATCGAAATTTAATATACAATTGTCGTATAAAATTCATGTACTTTTTCAGTAAAATTAAAGCCAGTTATTAAATTTCAAGTACTTTTACACTGAGATAAATCGTAGTAATACAGTCAACTATAAAGTGACAACTATTAAGTTTTAGTCCATCCAACTATTTTCAAAATTACGATAGCTGTGAAAAAAGTTATGGCAACTATTGGGTAGTTATAGCAACTATTTGATAGTTATAGGCAACTATTAAAAAATTGCTTGTATGAACTAAAAATGAATAGTGGTCACTTTATAGTTACAAATACCACAATTTTCTCTCAGTGTACTGTAAAATTAATGTAATAAATTACATTATACCTGTATACTAAATTTGATATACTAGTTTGTGAATAAAAACTTCCAATAAAAGTACACTAAATTTCAAGTAGATTTTTTTTTACAGAGTATTTCAACGTCACGATTTATTTTGGCATAAAATGTAATCGACGCTGAGTAATTTTTTAAGGGATCTTTCCAGTGTGAAAGAAAAAAAATCGATTTTTTTTGTCTTATCCATTACTATATACGGTCAAGAACATTCTCTCTAATTTTTAAAGCAAAATTCGAAATACTTCGCTGGTATACATTTATGGACCTGGCATCGCCGATTAGTCGTACACTGTAAAAAAAATCTACTTTAAATTTAATGTACAAGTACTGGAAGTTTTTATGCATAAACTGATATATTAAATTTAATATACAAATGTGATGTAAAATGAATATATGGTACAACAAATTCAATAATTTACTTAAATTTTACAGTAAAAGTACTTGAATTTTATTAATTTTCTTTAATTTTTCCACAAAAGTACATTAATTTCACAACACATTTGCACATTAAATTTAGATGACGAGTTTATGCATAAAAACTTCCAGTTTTTTCTAACAGTGTAAGTACACAATTTAGGTATATGAAATTTCTACACTCGAAACTTTAAACGCGTTTTTCTCGAAACGACATTTTTCAAAACGGTGGACATTCTCCAGGGAACAGTTTACAAGCGATCGTTTTCTAATTTTAGGAGAACATTCTTCACGCTACTCTCTATCGTGCTATGGAAGCTTTTTTTAAAAATCTTCCCATTTTTTTAAAAGAAAAACTGTCGAAAAAACGGCTAAATTCGGTACTTTTTGTTCAAACCGCCGCCATTTTGTCAAATTTGATTAAAAAAAAAGCCTCCATAGTGCGGTAGCCAATCGCATACTAATTAATAATCCTTTGGGTTTTTTTTCTGATCAAATTTGCGACCTCTAGGATGTCCACCATGAGGCTATCTTTTTCATCAACATTATTTTCAACAATTAAAAAAATATATTTAAACAATAAAAATCGTCTTATAAAAAATCATTTTTTGTCATTCATGATTACCTTAATATGTCATAAAAATTTCAGATTCATCGGCGTATAGTAACCGTCCGAAAAAAAATCCTGAAAATAGGCTATTTTTCGGACCGTCACACTGGAAAGATTCCTTAAATCACTTAATTTTGCTTCCTCATCAAAAATTTTTTGAGATTTTCATGTCAGGATACTCAGAATGGTCCAAAACGTTGAGAAAAGAGATTTAGAAAAAAATGTTCGGATGTATGTGTGTGGCACGGTTGCAAAATTCAAATGGCTGTATCTCGAAAACGGCTTTAACAATCAAGCTGAAATTTGGCACGCTGGTAGAGAAGCAACGCCCCTTCTTATGTATACATTTTCGAAAAAATTGAAAAAAAAATTGAGATTTTATAAGCCTTTCAATTTTTCGAAAAATGTCTGTATGTTCTCCAGCTTCCGCAATTTTTCAGCTAATGAGCTAAATAATTCTGGACAAGTGGATAAATGAAAAATGAAGATCGGTATTGAATTTGAGCGAAATCCATAAAGCGGTTTAGATTTTAGAAAATTTTGAATTTTCGAAAAAATTTTGTTTTCCTTCTTATTCAAGTTAAGTTCGACAAAACCTGCTCAAATCTTTTGCAAGGTAAAACTAACATCAAGTTGTAGTAGATATCGAATTTGGTGAAGATCGGTAAAGTGGTTCAGATTTTATAAGACATTGAATTTTTTAAAAAATCTCTGTATGTTCTCTATCTGCCACAATTTTTTAGATAATGAGCTTAAACAGTTTTTGACGAATAAAGCAATGAAAAATGACGATCGGTATTGAATTTAAGCGAAATACATAAAGCGGTTTAGATTTTATAGAATTTTGAATTTATGAAAATTTTTGTTTTCGTACTTCTTTAATTTCTATTTAAAATAAGGATGCAAAGTAGAACTTTGCACATTGCTTCGTCAATAATTTTCATCTTTCGCAAAGCTTTCTCTATGAGGAAGCCAAAAATAAAATAAAGAAACTTCTTCATAGAGGCGGCGTTGCGAAAGATGAAAATTAATGAGGAAGCAATGTGCAAAGTTCTACTTTGCATCCTTTTTTTTTCTTGTAACACGAATTTGCTAAGTTTTTCGAAAACATGATTGCCTTTTGAATTTAAAAAATATGCAGTTTTTCAGAATAATTTTAAGGCAATTTACATAAAAATGTTAGATTGAACATCGTAAAATTTTTTTGTATATGATTTTTTAAATTGCATAAAAAAACATAGAAAAAATTCGCTGTCTTTTAAATCAATGCGCATAATAAAAATTGAAGAAATATTTTAAGCATTCATTTTACAAGCAGAAAATAAAGATATTTGAAAATTATTTTAGTAATTTTTTTCAGAAACTGATTTATGAATAACTTTTGACATAAACATTGAAAATCAATTTTCTTAGCATCGTCAATGGCGTCAATTTGTTTTCAGACCGTCGAACGTTCCTAATTAAAAGGTTCCAATTAAAATGCAACGTAACGACTCATTCTGGCGTCAAACGCAGCGTAAACTGTAATCGACGTTGAACAATCGAGCTGTTATAATAATAAACCTAATTAGCAATGGAGTGCAACGCTTCGGTGAACTTTTTAAGACACAAATGAGGCCGACAGCGACGTATATACTTATTCTTGGTAATTAAGGGGATTGAGATGTATCATAATTATAAAAATACCTCAAGTTCGAACACCTAATTTTTTTTATTATAACATCACGGAAACAAATAATATCAGCATACAAAAAACAAAAAGTATCACTAAACTTGTAGCTGAGTACTCAACATAGGCTCATTAAAATCATACGCTACAAAATCTTTTCTAGCTTTGCTGAAATTTCATATTTAACGAGAATTTTCTTCTATCGATATCTGATGAATTTGTGTTCAAGAAGAAAACTTACATTTATTGAAATTTACTTGATTTAAAAATCGTTCGTTACTAAATTTTTGTAAATTCAATGCACTCAATTTTACAAAAACATTCAATAATTTGAACATAAAAGAAAAAAAATATTATGTAAATTATTAAAAATTCAGCATTTTTCATATATTAAAACCATTTCATTTTTTAAATTTAATTTACATGTAATCTAGGAATAAATACATATGAAAATAAAATAAAATAAAGAACCTGAAGAGCCTAAATACACATGACATACAAAATAAGTTAGTTGAATTAAAAATTCGTCTATTGTAGCTGATCAAATTGTTTAATTGATTAACCTGCAGCTACACTCGATATTTGTAAACATTTGCATTAGTGAAATTTGAATTGAAGTTTCATTTCAATTTCAATGAATTTGAGCGAAATCCATATAGCGGTTTAGATTTTATAAAATTTTAAATTTTCGAAAAAATGTTGTTTTCGTTCTTACTCAAGTTAAGTTCGACCAGACCTGCTCAAATTTTTTGCAAGGTAAAATTTACATCCAGTTGTAGTAGATATCAAATTTGGTGAAGATCGGTAAAGTGGTTCAGATTTTATAAGACATTGAATTTTTCAAAAATAATATTATGTAAATTATTAAAAATTCAGCATTTTTCATATATTAAAACCATTTCATTTTTAAAATTTAATTTACATGTAATCTGGGAATAAATATATATGAAAATAAAATAAAATAAAGAACTTAAATACATATGACATACAAAATAAATTATTTGAATTAAAAATTCGTCTATTGTAGCTGATCAACTTGTTTAATTGATTAACCTGCAGCTACACTCGATATTTGTAAAGATTTGCATTAGTGAAATTTGAATTGAAATTTCCATCATTAAAATTGACTGAAAATATTCGGATATGATTTACAAACAAAAACAAGGCTGCAAAGTAGAACTTTGCAAATTGCTTCCTCACTATTGTTGGATTTTTACAAATCTACCTCTATGAGGAAGCATGTTAATCTATTTTGGCTTCCTCATAGAGGAAGCTTTGTAAAAATCCAACAATAATGAGGAAGCAATTTGCAAAGTTCTACTTTGCAGCCTTGTTTATATTGGCGAAAAGTGTTTGCAATTCCCTCCCATTTTTCGAAAACTTATTTGACCTCAGCTAAATGCGTAAGGACTACCTTAATCGAAATAACGAAAACGGAGTTTATCCTCCTCTTTTGTGTAAATTTTCATCTCGATTCGTCACGCCGTTCGAGAGTTATGAGCAATTCTATTTTGGGACAAGCGGTCATTATAAATTTTAAAAAATAAAAATTATATATGAAGCAATGTGTAAAGTTCTACTTTGCATTCTTATTTCCATTGAGTACAAACTTTTGTCTCGCATTATCAACTTTTGCTGATGCTAGAGCGAAAATCATTTTTTTTTTTGTAAATTTCAAAATGTCGTAAAATCTGAACCACTTTACCGATCATCGCCAAATTTGGTACGTGGCATAGTTGCATGTTCCTTTTCGTCTGTAAAACATTCCGGTTAAATTGGTGAAATTCGACGTGATTTATAAAAAAAATGATTTTTTTCGAAAAATTCAAACATCTATAAAATCTGAACCGCTTTACCGATTTCGCCCAAATGCAATGCCAAACAACATTGAACGTATATTTATTTATAAACAACTATTTAGCAAAATCGTCTAATTTTTACGAAAGTTAGAGCGACCACGCCCTTTTAAAAAAAAATTAAAAGTACCATAAAATCAAAATGGCTGATTTTTTTTTTTTTTCAAAAATCTCAACATTCAAAGCGGGGCAACTACTCCACTTGCGTGCCAAATTTGAGCCATATCGCTCGAACGAGTACTGAGTAATAGTTCATCGAATTTTCGGAGCCCAGAACACACACACACATACATACGGACATTTTTTCTAAACCACTTTTCTCGACGTTTTGGACAATTCTAAGCATACTGTCATGAAAATCTCGAAAAAAATTTTTTTTATGAAAACAAAGCTTCCTCTATGAGGAAGCAAAGAATAAAATGAACAAAATTGGCGCCCAACGTGGGGCCAAGAGCTTATTTCTCGTTTGATTTATTTTTTTTTAAATTTGGTTGTAATCGTGAGAATTGACATTTTGGAAATTGGAAAAATTATTAAAAAGGTAGGAATTGTTAAAAGCTTAAATTAAATAAATTATGAATTGTCTTATATTTTTAAAGTAGTTAAAATCATTAAAATCATTAATATCTTTAAAAGTATTAAAAGTTTAAATTATTATAAATCTAATAAATTGGCAATTCTCTTCCAAAAGTAAAATTATGAATTATTAAAGTTATTAAATCATTTTAAATATAAATTATTTGAAATTTTGAAAAGTTATAAATTAGTACAATTTTAGATTGACAGAATTACTGATTCCCTAAAAATTATTGGAAAATAAATTATGTGGCACTTGATTGACTTACCAAATCAGCGTCGGAAACTGTGAGCACGATTGGTTTTCCATCCTTGTCGATGACCTTAGTACCAACCGGTGCATTCTCATCGACGAAGCCCTCGACGGAAGAGGTGGTAATAACCGGTGGATTGCTGTCTACCGGTTTGACGGTGATTGTGAGTTTAGCGGTAGCCGATCGTTGAGCTTCCGACACTTCGACAGCCTTTAAAAAAAAAAATGGTAAATTAATTTCGCACTACTTATTACGCAACATTTATAGTCTATGGCCCTTAATTACATGCACACAACAATTTTGCCAGAAGAACCTACGGCCAGAAAAAAAATCTGGTATCGGTATCTTACGACCATGCATCTATTTTTTTTTATAGCTACAATAACTATGAAATAATTGCCAACTATTTTTCAATAGTTTTTATTATTATGAAAAATAGCCGCATGGACTAAAAAAAGAACTCAATGATTATCGCGACTACCACGATTTTTGTGCAGAAATTAATTAATTAATTGGGGAAAAAAAAGAATTATTAAAACGCCGTAAAGTCGGGCATTACATATTGTTTCCTCATTTCGCACCTTCCTCAAGGCTGAAAAAAAGAAAAGTTACAAAATGAGGATGAAATGTGCAAGACCCGAGTTTTCAACCTTTTTTTTTAATATTATAGATACTAGATATTCATTAAATGCAGTTTAATTGAAACTTCGTATTTTCTACTGTATAATTCATCCTTATTTTCAAGATATATTAATAAACGTCTATAATCTCGAGAACTTTGTTAGTACATAATTTTTTTTCTAAAATTTTGGAAATTAGGGTAAAAACAAAATTTGTTGAAGGAATTGAAATCGCCTCAAAGTTTGAACCGCTGAACGGATTAACACCAATATTTATCCCAAATCTTGTCTAATTTCAGAAAATTTCAACCCGATATTTAAAAAATTGTAGAAATTGGAGTAAAAACAAAGTTATATTTAAAAAATTCAACAAAATGCCACAAATTCATGTTTTTAAAAACCAGTTCTCAACATTTTAGAGCATTTCGAGATTTCTGAAATTAAAGTTTCGAAAAAAAAAAATCATAAAGCTTCTTTTATGAAGAAGCAAAAGCCACGATAAATCGTGTTGGGTAATAGTCGCCATTACCTTGATTATAATATCAAACTTCTTAGTGACTGTGGTATCGACAGCCCTGATCTGTTTGACCGCACCGGTGGTTGGATTGATTTCGAAAAAATCTCTATAATTTGCCGGACTTCCACTGAGAAATGAATAGTGAATTGGTGCGTTGATGCTGTCCATGTCGACGGCCTGTATTTTTTCCGGCGAGATGTTAAGTATTCCGGATAGTACACCGCTGGAAACCTGTGGATGATTAAATCGATCATTCCGGTTAGATGAACTCACATATATGGGGAATTCCATATCAATTCGAACTGGATCTGACTATTGATCTCTTGAATTTGGTCCGCCATTTTTATTCTACAATTATTCTGAATGTCAAAAACAATCAGTTTTTTTTTTCGGATGTGAATCTACCATTTTTTAAATCGAAAATATTGATTAACACAAATAAAAAATTTGAAAAAAAAATTTATGATATTATAAAGTTTTTTTATTAATTTTTATTATACATTATATTAATAATATATAATAAAAATATTTAAAAAATATATAATGAAAATATATTATAAAGTTTATTATTAATTTTATAATATATTTTATATATATTATATATATATATATTATTTTATAATATAGACACAGTATTTTTCTGAATTTTCGTCCAAATTTTTTATTTGGAATATTTTTTAATATTTTTTATAATTATATAATTATAAATTTTTGCAAAAATTCGTCTGACGAAAATAATGGTCGTGGCGTCAAACAAAAAAATACGTGTCTTTTCATTTTCAAAATAGTTATCGCTAAAAAATTGTCAAAATTATTGAAGAGTGTCAAAGTCGAAGGATGAAAAATTTCGCTGGAATCTCCTATGCATAGTATATGCAACGAAGAAGCGAGTCTTTTGTATTTATTTATTCTTATTTATTTATCTCTCAGTTTGAATACGAATCAATTGAGTGTCTTACGGATGCCGAGTACTCAGGATTGATGCAAGCCCCGTCGAGCAACATGCAGCCTTGATATATAAACGATGGATCCTGATCGTCGTCGTCTCTGATGTTAACCGTGAGCGTGGTCGTTGACGTGAATCTCTCGGAAACATTTCTCGCCCGATCCTGCAAGAAACACAGACAAGGATAAATGATTAACAATGGTAATTCTGATGTTGAATATGCACACACAAATGCTTGAATATAATACATTTAATCTTTTTTGGCTATGCAATATTTTTTTAGTTTAAAATATATATTGCTAATAAAAACTGAGATTATGATTCTGTAAAAATGATTAATTTAACTTGTGTCGTATAGTAAGAAAAAAAATTGAGCCTTTAACAAGACGTTTTACAAGGTTCTCGTTAATTTTATAATAATACTTTTAATTTAATACTAATAATTTAAGCAAAATACTGTTAATTAAATGGCCTACAATTTTGGAGCATTTTTTTCAGTATCTTTTTTGGCTATACAACATTTTTTTAGTTTAAAATATATATCGATAATAAAAACTGAGATTATGATTCTGTAAAAATGATTAATTTAACTCGTGTCGTATAGAAAGAAAAAAATTGAGCCTTTAACAAGACGTTTTACAAGGTCCTCGTTAATTTTATAATAACACATTTAATTTAATACTAATAATATAAGCAAATTACTGTTAATTAAATGGCTTACAATTTTGGAGCATTTTTTTCAGTATCTTTTTTGGCTATGCAACATTTGTTTAGTATAAAATATATATTGATAATAAAAACTGAGATTATGATTCTGTAAAAATGATTAATTTAACTCATGTCGTATAGAAAGAAAAAAAATTGAGCCTTTAACAAAACGTTTTACAAAGTCCTCGTTAATTTTATAATAATACATTTAATTTAGTACTAATAATATAAGCAAATTACTGTTAATTAAATGGCTTACAATTTTGGAGCATTTTTTTCAGTATCTTTTTTGGCTATGCAACATTGTTTTAGTTTAAAATATATATTGATAATAAAAACTGAGATTATGATTCTGTAAAAATGATTAATTTAACTCGTGTCGTATAGAAAGAAAAAAATGGAGCCTTTAACAAGACGTTTTACAAGGTCCTCGTTAATTTTATAATAACACATTTAATTTAATACTAATAATATAAGCAAATTACTGTTAATTAAATGGCTTACAATTTTGGAGCATTTTTTTCAGTATCTTTTTTGGCTATGCACCATTTTTTTTAGTTTAAAATATATATTGATAATAAAAACTGAGATTATGATTCTGTAAAAATGATTAATTTAACTCGTGTCGTATAGAAATAAAAAAATTGAGCCTTTAACAAGACGTTTTACAAGGTCCTCGTTAGTTTTATAATAATACATTTAATTTAATACTAATAATATAAGCAAAATACTGTTAATTAAATGGCCTACAATTTTGGAGAATTTTTTCAGTATCTTTTTTGGCTATGCAACATTTTTTTAGTTTAAAATATATATTGATATTAAAAACTGAGATTATGATTCTGTAAAAATGATTAATTTAACTCGTGTCGTATAGAAAGAAAAAAAATTGAGCCTTTAACAAGACGTTTTACAAGGTCCTCGTTAATTTTATAATAATACATTTAATTTAATACTAATAATATAAGCAAATTACTGTTAATTAAATGGCTTACAATTTTGGAGCATTTTTTTTCAGTATCTTTTTTGGCTATACAACATTTTTTTAGTTTAAAATATATATCGATAATAATAACTGAGATTATGATTCTGTAAAAATGATTAATTTAACTCGTGTCGTATAGAATGAAAAAAAATTGAGCCTTTAACAAGTCGTTTTACAAGGGTCTCGTTAATTTTATAATAATACTTTTATTTTAATACTAATAATATAAGCAAAATACTGTTAATTAAATGGCTTACAATTTGTGAGCATTTTTTTCAGCATCTTTTTTGGCTATGCAACATTTTTTTAGTTTAAAATATATATTGATAATAAAAACTGAGATTATGATTCTGTAAAAATGATTAATTTAACTCGTGTCGTATAGAAAGAAAAAAAATTAAGCCTTTAACAAGACGTTTTACAAGGTCCTCGTTAATTTTATAATAATACATTTAATTTAATACTAATAATATAAGCAAAATACTGTTAATTAAATGGTTTACAATTTTGGAGCATTTTTTCAGTATGTTTCTGGCTATGCAACATTTTTTTAGTTTAAAATATATATTGATAATAAAAACTGAGATTATGATTCTGTAAAAATGATTAATTTAACTCGTGTCGTATAGAAAGAAAAAAAATTGAGCCTTTAACAAGACGTTTTACAAGGTCCTCGTTAATTTTATAATAATACATTTAATTTAATACTAATAATATAAGCAAAATACTGTTAATTAAATGGCTTACAATTTTGGAGCATTTTTTTCAGTATCTTTTTTGGCTATGCAACATTTTTTTAGTTTAAAATATATATTTGATAATAAAAACTGAGATTATGATTCTGTAAAAATGATTAATTTAACTCGTGTCGTATAGAAAGAAAAAAAATTGAGCCTTTAATAAGACGTTTTACAAGGTCCTCGTTAATTTTATAATAATACATTTAATTTAATACTAATGATATAAGCAAATTACTGTTAATTAAATGGCCTACAATTTTGGAGCATTTTTTTCAGTATCTTTTTTGGCTATACAACATTTTTTTAGTTTAAAATATATATCGATAATAAAAACTGAGATTATGATTCTGTAAAAATGATTAATTTAACTCGTGTCGTATAGAAAGAAAAAAATTGAGCCTTTAACAAGACGTTTTACAAGGTCCTCGTTAATTTTATAATAACACATTTAATTTAATACTAATAATATAAGGATATTACTGTTAATTAAATGGCTTAGAATTTTGGAGAATTTTTTTCAGTATCTTTTTTGATCCTACAAGAAACACAGACAAGGATAAATTATTAACAATGGTAATTCTTTAGTTGAATGTGCACACACAAATGCTTGAATATGATACGATATTATAGAAGCCATTCCAATAACGACCGGATCTATTATCCTCAGGATGCAATTCATTGATGCACAACATGCTGCACTTTTCAATACAATCTCCCGCCTTCTTCTCTTACACTGTATTCAATATATTCCTTATTTTTTTAAGCCAACTTTCCTACAGCCATTATTATTACTACCGCTAATAATATGATTGTGGAGAATGGAACAAAAAAATAGGAGATCGTAAAGGCAAACGCCATTGGCCCTTTTGAAGAAGAAGAAGAAGAACAAGAAGAAGAAGAAGAAGAAGATGAAGGAAGGTTCTTCAGATTGAGATACTATGTGAAGTAACATCAGCTCCCGATGTTTCCTGGCTCTTTTCCTTCACGGCATCGAGCGTATAAGTCGAAGCTATCGGCAAGAGCATCGAATTCCATTACCGACTCAATCGGACCGGTCCTTTCTGACCGGTATTGGTATAATACCATGTTATTTAAGAGTCCGCGGCGAGCTTCTCAAATTATTGGGTGACCCAGTCATCAGAATGGCTATATTTATATACTCTGTCCACTCTGCCCACTCTTGTGGCTATTGCCATTTTTTATTCTCTGTCAACGAGTGCGAATCCCGTGCTGGTCGAAGCCATTGAAGCATTGAGAGATGGACGAGCCAATCGAGATTACGGTTTTTGGATATCTCTTATCTTTCGGTTATCACGAGAAATTGAAATTCTTTGGTTTTTTTTTTAACCGACATTTTTGATAAATGTTAATATTAATTGTTTATTGAATAAATACATTTTTTTTGGTTGAGATGTAAATGTGCCTCTGGATGTGGAATTTTAGTTAATTTTTTTATTATATGGTTTAAAAAGAAATCAATTTTTTCCGTTTCTGATTCCAGAATTCACAGATTTTACTTCCCGTCGGAAAATCCAAACTAAAGTTTTTTTTTTTGAGATATCGAATTTTGGGCTTCATTATTATTCTCAAGTCGCATATGCGGTATCACAGAAAATATCGATTAGAAGTCTTTTTACCACGATTTAAAATAACAATTGAAAAAGAAGCAAAGTGGAGCAAATTGATTCCTCTTTTTTGAAAATCTATCAGCTATCGTGGAAACGAGACATTGAAATTCTTATTTATTCGAGCAACATTTCAAAAAAATGTTATTATTATGGTTAACTGAATAAATACATTTTTTGCTTGCGAAAAAATGTAACTCGGTGTGTGAAATATAATTTCATTTTTAATAATAATTGTGCGAATAATAATAATATGTAATAAATCTTGAATGAATGATGATATTTAAGTATCACACATTAGAATTTGTGTATTTTACGACGAATGAAAAACTTGAAAAAAAAGATTGAATAATAACAAACCTAAATTTAAAAAAAAATTTATAATGAGATTGTGTAATGAAAATTATAATCAATCATTTAAAACAAAACTTTTTCTCTCTTACTGAACTAATTTGCTGACTTTTTCGGATTCATAAAACCATGTGTCATAAATCTGTTCATCAAATCTTCAAACTTACTTTATTCATTAGCATCTGCATTATTTATCCATTCAGCACTTGAAAATCTCCATGAATCTTTAATCAAGTAAATTTTTTTATTCCTACAGAACTTTGATAATCTCATCGTCGTTCTAATAAACACCTAACACAGATTTGACGTTAATTCCGTGCAAAAAAAAAATTCATTGCTATTTTTATATTCAATTCTATTTTATTTTCGAATTCACAAAACCAATTGTCATAAATCTATTCATCAAATCTTCAAAGTTACTTCATTCACTAGCATCTGCATTATTTATCCATTCAGCACTTGAAAATCTCCATGAATCTTTAATCAAGTAAATTTTTTTATTCCTACAGAACTTTGATAATCTCATCTTCGTTCTAACAAACACCTAACACAGATTTGACGTTAATTCCGTGCAAAAAAAAAATCCATTGCTAATTTTATATTCAATTCTATTTTTTTTTCGAATTAATAAAACCAATTGTCATAAGTCTCTTCATCAAATCTTCAATCTTCCTTTATTCATTAGCATCTACATTATATATCCATTCAGCGCTCGAAAAACTCCATGAATCTTTAAACAAGTCAATTTTTTTATTCCTACAGGACTTTGATAATCTCATCTCCGTTTTAATAAACACCTAAAACTGATTTGACGTTAATCTCGTGCATATAAAAAAAAAGAAAAGATAAAAAAAATCAAATTCTATTTTATTTTCGAATTAATAAATCCAATTGTCACAAATCTCTTCATCAAATCTTCAAACTTCCTTTATTCATTAACATCTACATTATTTATCCATTCAGCGTTCGAAAAACTCCATGAATCTTTAATCAAGTAAATTTTTGTTATTCCTACAAGACTTTGATAATCTCATCGTCGTTCTAATAAACACCTAACACTGATTTGACGTTAATCTCGTGCATATAAAAAAAAGAAAAGAGAAAAAAAATCCAATTCTATTTTATTTTCGAATTAATAAAACCAAGTGTCATAATCCTGCTCATCAAATCTTAAAACTTGCTTTATTCATTAGCATCTACATTATATATCCATTCAGCACTTGAAAAACTCCATGAATCTTTAATCAAGCTAATTTTTGTTATTCCTACAAGACTTTGATAATCTCATCTCCATTCTAATAAACACCTAACACTAATTTGACGTTAATATCGGGCAAAAAAAAACCCGATTCTATTTTATTTTCGAATTAATAAACCCAATGTTAATAAATCTCTTCACGAAATCTTCAAACTACCTTTATTCATTAACATCTCCATTATATATCCATTCAGCGTTCGAAAAACTCCATGAATCTTTAATCAATCCAATTTTTGTTCTTCCTACAAGACTTTGATAATCTCATCTCCGTTCTAATAAACACCTAAAACTGATTTGACGTTAATCTCGTGCATATAAAAAAAAAGAAAAGAGAAAAAAAATCAAATTCTATTTTATTTTCGAATTAATAAATCCAATTGTCACAAATCTCTTCATCAAATCTTCAAACTTCCTTTATTCATAAGCATCTACATTATATATCCATTCAGCACTTGAAAAACTCCATGAATCTTTAATCAAGCTAATTTTTGTTATTCCTACAAGACTTTGATAATCTCATCTCCATTCTAATAAACACCTAACACTAATTTGACGTTAATATCGGGCAAAAAAAAACCGATTCTATTTTATTTTCGAATTAATAAACCCAATGTTAATAAATCTCTTCACGAAATCTTCAAACTACCTTTATTCATTAACATCTCCATAATATATCCATTCAGCGTTCGAAAAACTCCATGAATCTTTAATCAATCCAATTTTTGTTCTTCCTACAAGACTTTGATAATCTCATCTCCGTTCTAATAAACACCTAACACCGATTTGACGTTAATCTCGTGCATATAAAAAAAAGAAAAGAGAAAAAAAATCAAATTCTATTTTATTTTCGAATTAATAAATCCAATTGTCACAAATCTCTTCATCAAATCTTCAAACTTCCTTTATTCATTAACATCTACATTATTTATCCATTCAGCGTTCGAAAAACTCCATGAATCTTTAATCAAGTAAATTTTTGTTATTCCTACAAGACTTTGATAATCTCATCGCCGTTCTAATAAACACCTAAAACTGATTTGACGTTAATCTCGTGCATATAAAAAAAAAGAAAAGAGAAAAAAAATCCAATTCTATTTTATTTTCGAATTAATAAAACCAAGTGTCATAAACCTGCTCATCAAATCTTAAAACTTGCTTTATTCATTAGCATCTACATTATATATCCATTCAGCACTTGAAAAACTCCATGAATCTTTAATCAAGCTAATTTTTGTTATTCCTACAAGACTTTGATAATCTCATCTCCATTCTAATAAACACCTAACACTAATTTGACGTTAATATCGGGCAAAAAAAACCCGATTCTATTTTATTTTCGAATTAATAAACCCAATGTTAATAAATCTCTTCACGAAATCTTCAAACTACCTTTATTCATTAACATCTCCATGATTTATCCATTCAGCGTTCGAAAAACTCCATGAATCTTTAATCAAGCCAATTTTTCAATTCCTACAAGACTTTGATAATCTCATCTCCGTTCTAATAAACACCTAACACCGATTTGACGTTAATCCCGTTCAAAAAAAAAGAAAGAAAAAAAAAATCCATTTCTATTTTTATACCTACATGAAGCTACAGGGAGAATGAGACGCAGGGTATTAGTCAAGGTCCCTATGTTGCTGCACCTGCAGCAGCAGTTGCGAGGCTGAAGGGGCCCAATGGAAAATCGATCACAAGACCAGCACAGGAGATTCTCTATGATTACACCTATGTGCCCCCTTCTGATTTATCGTTGCAACGTCAGCGTCTAACTATAACCCTTGGCCGTGCAATCGTCGACCAATCCACGATCGAAGGGCATATTCCAGTATGCACCAACCTCGGAATGGCCTGAATCCCTAATTTCCCGGTGGGTTCGATTCCGTTGGCCCTTATCATAATTTTCCCATGCGCATCCAATGCGTCTTCCGGTCTTGTCATTTCTGTCATCCACGCAAATTGTAATTCCGATTGATTTCAGTGTCGGTGCCAATAACGATTACGGTTTACCCACCAGATTAGGTAAAATCGTTGGGCGCCCAACGTGCACAACGAGAGCTTCGAGCAAATTGCATTTGTGGCTCTTGATCAGACAAATTGCATTTGCCAGAGGAATATCTTGTTGAACGGCAGTTGCGGCTGCTGGAAGAAGATACTGCTGGAGATAATATCAGCTGGACGAAGGCAAAAGGCAAGGATATACCGAATGGAGTCGTTGCGAATGCGAATGGACCAATGCTTTTACTCAATGTGTCCCAACGACAAGGGCGGTGGATATTTCAAAACCTTAGCTCGCTCCAAATATCAAGATTCATTTGTAGAGTGGAGAATACGAATGCTGACTTTCCTGCTTTTGTTTTGGAGCTTTCAAGATTTTTTTATTTTTTTTTTTTTTTTTTTTTTAGTGCAACCAGAGAAATTTGTTTGATGAGTTTATTTGAATCAAATATGGATTCCATTTTGAAATAAGTAAAATTTTTAGTGGTTCAAATACATTTTATTTTGAGTGAATACAATTTAATTGAATAAAATAAATTATATTATATATAAATATAAATATTATATTATAAATAAATAAATAATATTTATAATGCAAATATAATTTATTGTATTAATAGCAAATAAATAATATAATTTATTTAATGGCAGGCTTAATAGAATTGAATGTCGATGAAATGGAATTTATTTCATTAAAATAAATCGTACTAAATTCAAACAAAATTTATTTGAACAAAATAAAATTTGGGTGTAGTAGTTCTAAATTTTAATTTATTAACAATATATAGAAAATATTATAAACTATGCTCAGGTCGAATTTGAAGTCAATCGGATGAATCGATTATTTATTGGCAGTTTGTTTAAATAATAATAACTTCGTTGCTTGTTAATATTTTTCAATGTAAAAAAATCTCGAACTTGGGAAGATTACGTATTAATTAGGTGCAAAATCTCGACCTCGTCAGCTTAATACTCTCATCATAGAAAAATATTTAATATCGACTTCTCCTTTAGGTTTCGGCGACCCCCTTAAAGTAAGATCCTCCAAGCCTCGTATGTGGCTCAGGAAATCACAGAAAGAACTTCGACCTATTGAGAACTTTCGATAAATCTCAGGAGAATCGTCATCCTCCTCGTTTTTCTGGATTTAAACGGATGGGAAAGTTTTGTATGAATGGAAACTTTTATAAAGAGTGAACGTCTTAAGTTCACGAGGGAGTTTAAGGTGACTTACCTATAGAAGTTTGAAGGACTTCTGAGGTGATAAACTCAGGTTAATTGAGATCATATGTAAAATAATCTCAAATTTACAATTTGAACGCCATAATTTGTTATTATAAAATCTAAACCCTCGTAAGAATTTTTTTAACAAAACATCTAAAAAAAAGTTGAAACTTAAACAAAACGTTTTACAAGGTCCTCGTTAATTTTATAATAATACATTTAATTTAATACTAATAATATAAGCAAATTACTGTTAATTAAATGGCTTACAATTTTGGAGCATTTTTTTTGGCTATGCAACATTTTTTTAGTTTAATATATATATTGATAATAAAAACTGAGATTATGATTCTGTAAAAATGATTAATTTAACTCGTGTCGTATAGAAAGAAAAAAATTGAGCCTTTAACAAGACGTTTTGCAAGGTCCTCGTTAATTTTATAATAATACATTTAATTTAATACTAATAATATAAGCAAAATACTGTTAATTAAATGGCTTACAATTTTGGAGCATTTTTTTCAGTATCTTTTTTGGCTATGCAACATTTTTTTAGTTTAAAATATATATTGATAATAAAAACTGAGATTATGATTCTGTAAAAATGATTAATTAAACTCGTGTCGTATAGAAAGAAAAAAAATTGAGCCTTTAACAAGACGTTTTACAAGGTCCTCGTTAATTTTATAATAATACTTTTAATTTAATACTAATAATATAAGCAAATTACTGTTAATTAAATGGTTTACAATTTTGGAGCATTTTTTTCAGTATCTTTTTTGGCTATGCAACATTTTTTAGTTTAAAATATATATTGATAATAAAAACTGAGATTATGATCCTGTAAAAATGATTAATTTAAATCGTGTCGTATAGAAAGAAAAAAAATTGAGCCTTTAACAAGACGTTTTACAAGGTCCTCGTTAATTTTATAATAATACTTTTAATTTAATACTAATAATATAAGCAAATTACTGTTAATTAAATGGCTTACAATTTTGGAGCATTTTTTTCAGTATCTTTTCTGGCTATGCAACATTTTTTTAGTTTAATATATATATTGATAATAAAAACTGAGATTATGATTCTGTAAAAATGATTAATTTAACTCGTGTCGTATAGAAAGAAAAAAATTGAGCCTTTAACAAGACGTTTTGCAAGGTCCTCGTTAATTTTATAATAATACTTTTAATTTAATACTAATAATATAAGCAAATTACTGTTAATTAAATGGTTTACAATTTTGGAGCATTTTTTTCAGTATCTTTTTTGGCTATGCAACATTTTTTAGTTTAAAATATATATTGATAATAAAAACTGAGATTATGATCCTGTAAAAATGATTAATTTAAATCGTGTCGTATAGAAAGAAAAAAAATTGAGCCTTTAACAAGACGTTTTACAAGGTCCTCGTTAATTTTATAATAATACTTTTAATTTAATACTAATAATATAAGCAAATTACTGTTAATTAAATGGCTTACAATTTTGGAGCATTTTTTTCAGTATATTTTTTGGCTATGCAACATTTTTTTAGTTTAAAATATATATTAATAATAAAAACTGAGATTATGATTCTGTAAAAATTATTAATTTAACTCGTGTCGTATAGAAAGAACAAAAATTGAGCCTTTAACAAGACGTTATACAAGGTCCTCGTTAATTTTATAATAATACTTTTAATTTAATACTAATAATATAAGCAGAATACTATTAATTAAATGGCTTACAATTTTGGAGCATTTTTTTCAGTATCTTTTTTGGCTATGCAACATTTTTTTAGTTTAACATATATATTGATAATAAAAACTGAGATTATGATTCTGTAAAAATGATAAATTTAACTCGTGTCGTATAGAAAGAAAAAAAATTGAGCCTTTAACAAGACGTTTTACAAGGTCCTCGTTAATTTTATAATAATACTTTTAATTTAATACTAATAATATAAGCAAATTACTGTTAATTAAATGGCTTACAATTTTGGAGCATTTTTTTCAGTATCTTTTTTGGCTATGCAACATTTTTTTTAGTTTAAAATATATTTTGATAATAAAAACTGAGATTATGATTCTGTAAAAATGATTAATTTAACTCGTGTCGTATAAAACTTTAAAAAAAAATTGTACGATTTAAGATGGTTTTAAAGTATCAGTGATAAATTTACAGATTGGAAAGGTGGAAGTTAGATATTTTTAATGAAGCGCAATCGATAAAATTTTAAGAGGATAATTGTTGGAGAGTCTGAGCTGTTTTACCGGTAATAATATATTGCTTATTGCTAAAACACGAGACTCACCGTGGAGGGTTCGGTAGCTCCATCAATCTCATAGGCAACGTTCATTAATGCCAGCAGAAGCGGCAAAACTTTCACTGCTTTAAAGAGTCCCATTGTGATCTCGCAGAACTTACGTCACGTGAGTTTTAAGAGAAGGAGAATTACGCCTGTTACCAGTTCCTGTTACCACTTAAATTGCCTTTAATCTCCACATCGATATCACGAAATCTGAATTTTTACCCGCATAACGAGATTTCTGAGTGACGTACCAATAATGTGTTTCTAATTTAACATCAATCAGAAATCTAATCTTCAATTTTTTTTCTTATTAATTCAGATCAACAGAATCATCGATTGGACCCTTAATTGTTATTAAGAAACAATATTAGATACAAATTTTTAAATATTTTACAACATATTTGTTAAAAATAGTTATTTTGTATTAATTCTACCCCCATAAAAAAATACATATAAACGAAAAAATATATTTTATATATTACATATATATTTCAGTATTTATGTAACAAAAAAAAATATATTTCGTATGCAAAATATAATTTTCTGAAAAATATATTTATTTAGATGGAAAATTTATAAAAAATTTTCAAGAATAAATTTCGGTACAAAAAATTGAATTTATTATTTTTTTTATTTAATAAATCTATGCGCTTAAATTTTTCATTTCATATGTCATTAAATTTTAGTAATTATATTAAAATCAAATAAAATTTGGAAATAGGTGTGATTTGTAAATATCCTGGATATTATTAGCACATAATAAGCAATGCTGTACGAAAGGCGTGTCATAGACGAGGCGCGGAATACAACGACCCACGTGCGAAACCTATCCATTCTGTATGGGGGGTACGCAATCGTTTCTACGAGCGATATCGCGCTCGTCAAATAACCTACGTCTACACGAGCAACTGCAATTCATTCCCTACTCTACAACAAAAAAAGAAAAAAAATCCACACCAGTTGAATGCCTTCTCAACGACAAGAAAATGAATCGTTACCGTTACGGCTAATTGCGAGATATTTGAAAAAGTAATTCCTTGGATTCCGTTAGGGTTTTCCTACGATTATCTGCAGCACTAATGTCCTATTTATTTTACAGGTCTTACGGATTATCCAAGGACCGGTTTGTTGCCAAGATAATTAAATCTCTCCGGCATCTCCTTACGATCAAGGAAGAAGATGACACGTAAGTGACTGAACCCACGCGAAAATCAAATATAAGTGACATATATAACGTTTTGGCGCTTTAATTATGTAATATTATAATTTATTCAATTATATATAATTATATTGGTCTCATAAAGGATTCAGAAAAATTTAAGTACGGTTAGCCACTCCGTGAGTTTAGCCACTCTGTGAGATTAGCAACTCCGTGCGGTTAGCCACACCGTCAGATTAGCAACTCCGTGAGATAAGCAATTCCGTGAGATAAGCAATTCCGTGAGATTAGCCACTCTGTGAGATTACCAATTCCCTGCGATTAGCCACTACGTGGGATTAGCCACTCCGCGAAATTAGCCACTACGTGGGATTAGCCACTCCGCGAAATTAGCCACTCCGCGAGATTAGCCACTCCGTCAGATTAGCCACTCTGTGAGATTAGCCACTCCGTGAGTTTAACCACTCCGCAAGATTAGCCATTCCGTGGGATTAGACACTCCGGGACATTAGCCACTCCTTGAGATTAGCTACGTCGTGAGATTAGCCACACCGTGAGATTTGCCGCTCCGTGGGATTAGATACTCCGTGAGATTAGACACTCCTTGAGATTAGCCACTCCGTGAGCTTAGACACACCGTGAGATAGCCACTCCGTGGGGTTAGCCGCTCCGTGGGATTAGCCACTCCGTGGGATTAGCCACTCCGTGGGATTAGCCACTCCGTGGGGTTAGCCGCTCCGTGGGATTAGCCACTCCGTGAAATTAGACACCGCGATGACTAAATTACCGTCTTGTACACGGCGGCGGTATTATAAAAGCGCGATCTTTTATAATATAGAGTAAATATATGCACCGTAAAAAACGTTTTTGGAGCCATATATAAAATATAGATATTTTTCTGTCTGGGTGTGTAATACAGAAAATCATCGCATTTCTCTTTCTCTCTTTCGCCGTGACAACACGGAAAGCCCTGCAAGTATGATCAGGGATAAAGTGACAGCATCGCGATTAAACGTACCGTAACGGTTTTTCAGCGGATTGAACGAGTTTCCGACTGTGAAGTCGACGTCGACGCGACGAATACGCTGACGGCGTTTATAGTGCGCCATAGCAGTTGACTCGCGCGAGTCTCTCTCGTGAACGCGTGAGAAAAATCTTGGGTACGAAGATCCGATCATTCGATTGCAGACTCGCTCCTCTGGTACCTGAACCAGTACCGTTTCTCAAACGCGATCTAAACGATAAAAGCAACAATAAAAAAAATGTCTGTGAGAAAAGCTCTTGCCGATCATCTGGAAAATTGGCGTCTACACATTTTCAGATGTACTTAATTTTTTTAACCATAAAACAAAAATATTATAGGCAGCGAAATGAAAATTGTTCGCGATAATTTAGCAAAAGAAAATAAAACTTTCATGTACACATTCCAAACCAGAAGCTTAATTCGAATAGATTTTAAATACTCATAGAGAACCGAAAAATCTATTAAAAAATCAAAGAAATTTTCAAAATCAGGAGTTTCAAAAGCAAAAAACAAATTCTTTTAAAAAATTGCATATTTTCTAAAAGCGATTGTATATCATAAAGCAGGTTTTAAAAAAAAATTGTTAATTGTTTTTTGGCGACTAATTTATTATCAACCAATTAAAGATGTCAGTTTTTTTTTTTCACGAGGTAGTTTAAATTCCAATTGAATCAAACTTTCGGTTGAGACTGTAGTACACACGATACACCCTTAAAATAAAAATAATTTTTTTATTTTATTTATTTTGAGGAAGTAAAAAAAAATTCGACTTATTTTGAGTAAATTTATTAAAAATAAAAATAATATTTTCATTTTATTTCTTTTGAGTAAATTTATTAAAAATAAAAGGAATATTTTCATTTTATTAATTTTAAGTGAATTGATTAAAAATAAAAATAAGATTTTAATTTTAAGACTTGAAAAAATAAGGTTTGAAAATTGTGATAGCAATTTGATTTTATGCGGCCCACACAAGTTGCTTTGCCTTACAACACTTCGCTTACGTTGAAAATTGCTCCCGTTGCTTTATTACACCGCCTGTACCTATACCTTAGCTTTCCAGCCCGATTCATCGTCGCAACGTTCTCATCGTGTGCCGCCTTCCTATACCTATACTATAAAAATATATCTCAGCTATATATATGTATATATATACCTATACTATGAAAATATATCTTAGCTATATCTAGACGCAATATATCGACGGCGTAGACGCGGAAGAAGTCGATCCGTAATCGGTAATAACCGCATATTGTACGAACGCCTGCAATTGGAATAGCGCCGTCGCTAAACGCCACCCTCAACATCGTCCAGTCGCGACGCTTCAACGACTACGCCCACATATTGCATGCAGCTTATGCAGCCTCACGTAGCTACTACAGCTCAACCGTTATTTTACAGTGACTATGGGCAATTCCATTCGAACCTTAAAACCCTTTTTTAACCAGACATTTATTTTTCTCAGGAAACTAAAAACCGTTTTTAGCCAGAATTTTATTCTTCTCACGAACCTTAAACCCTTTTTTAACCAGACGTTTATTTGTCTCATGAAACTAAAAACCCTTTTTAGCCAGAATTTTATTCTTCTCACGAAACTGAAAACCCTTTTTGGCCAGAATTTTATTTTTCTCACGAAACTAAAAACCCTTTTTAGGCAAAAGTCATTTTTTCTCACGAAACAAATCTAGAATTTTATTTTTCTTACGAACCTAAAACCCTCTTTAGGCAAAATTCAATTTTCCTCACGAAACAAATCTAGAATTTTATTTTTCTCACGAAACTAAAACCCTTTTTTGGCCAGAATTTTATTTTTCTCATGAAACTAAAAACCCTTTTTAGCCAAAATTTTATTTCTCTCACGAAACTAAAAACCCTTTTTAGGAAAAAATTAATTTTTCTCACGAAACAAAACTAGAATTTTATTTTTCTCACGAAACTAAAACCTTTTTTAGCCAGAATTTTATTTTTCTCACGAAACTAAAACCCTTTTTAGCCAGAAGTTTATTTTTCTCACGAACCTAAAATGCTTTTTAACCAGAATTTTATTTTTCTCACGAAACTAAAAATCCTTTTTAGGACAAAATGAATTTTTCTCACGAAACAAAACCAGAATTTTATTTTTCTCACGAAACTAAAAACCCTTTTTAGGAAAAAATTAATTTTTCTTACGAAACAAAACTAGAATTTTATTTTTCTCACGAACCTAAAATCCTTTTTTGGCCAGAAATTTATTTTTCTCACGAAACTAAAATCCTTTGTAGCCAGAATTTTATTTTTCTCACGAAACTAAAACCCTTTGTAGCCAGAATTTTATTTTTCCCACGAAACTAAAACCCTTTTTAGCCAGAATATTAATTTTCTCTTGAAACTAAGACCATTTTTCGCCAGAATTTTGTTTTTCTCACAAAAATAAAATCCTTTTTAGCCGGAATTTTATTTTTCTCACAAAAATGAATTCCTTTTTAGCCGGAATTTTATTTTTCTCACAAAAATAAAATCCTTTTTAGCCGGAATTTTATTTTTCTCACAAAAATAAAATCCTTTTTAGCCAGAATTTTATTTTTCTCACGAAACTAAAAACTTCTTAGCCAGATTTTTTCAAAAACTTTAATCCACAAATTAGTAAATCTATTTTAACGTAAAATATAAAATGTAAAGTTGTGAAATTATGCATTAATTTCATATCACATTTATTTATCAACATAAGCATTCCACTATATGCATAAAAACGTCCAGTATTTGTATAAGAAATTTTAAGAAAATTTCTTTTATCGTAAAAGATATTTGAATTTAATGAAAATAATTTATCGTAAACAAACATTTTAAGAAACTCGTTAATTTCGCATTGATTTTTATATATTTTTCCCTCAAACAGCATGCGGTAAATCCCTTTAAATTCGTTACGTTCTCACTTTTCTTTAAAAGTACGAAATTTTTTAATTTAAAACACTGACAAAAATATTATTCTAATTTATCTACGACGACCTCCTGCGTCTTTATGGCTTGAAAAATTGAAAAAAATATTTATATATACACATGTATATTGACAAAGTCTGTAAATGTTAGTAAAAGGCAAGTTTGGATGATCCTACAAACTTAAATTTCCCTTTCAAACGAAATTAAAAAATTTCGTCTGAAAGGGAATTTCGATTCGGCTGGAATGCCCCATATACTCGGATCAACTCGTTTCTTCGATTTTTCACTGTTACATTTTCGCTCGAATTTTAAATCCCACACAAGTCATACAAGTTTCCAACTCCCATAAGGACATAAATCGATGATATGGGAAAAGTTTTGAGAGGGCTTTGCTCGCAAGCGACGTTTCGATAATAGTGCAATTTTTATTCGGCATAGTTTCCAAAACTGATTAATGCAAATTACTGGCGTAGAGTTGACGCCACACTTTTCAATCCACTCGAGATAAACTGCTTGAACAGACTATTTACGACTTGAGGCATTTCGAAAAATCAAACTTATGGGTGATTGAAAAAAAAAAAAAAAAAAAAAAAAACTGAAAAAAATTTATCGCGACTTGGCAGAGCAGCCTGAGCTATCCGCGGCGGCGATAGCAGAGCCGAACGGTGACTAATGTTGCTAGTCGTCGCCAGTCGTGGCCAAGTATCCATAAGCTCGTCCTGTGTAATTCACCTACGACTTTTCCAGTGAACCGAACGAGGCTCGACTCCAAGCCTGGGGTTTATCTACCCACAATGCGTAACGCTATTCGTTGCATTGTCATTACACTGCGCATTGCCTTGTCCAATACACCTCTAGTGCGTTGCCTTGCAGCTCGCCAACTTGCTTCGTCGTGAATACATTACTATATATAGAAATGTCGGCAATTGTATCGGAAATGGAAGAATATTTTCTTGTGTTTCTAACGTCCGTGTAAAAGTGAACGAAAAATCTGATATTGATAACGACAAAGAGGACAAAAAAATCTCTTGATTTTTTATTATTATTTAATAAAATAAAAATCGACAATATTATCATCGTATGTTTTTTGTTTTGAGAATTCATAATACTATAAACTATCAATTAAATTATTCACTAATTAGCATATGATTTTCGGAAGAATTATGGATTTTAGCGAGATTTTCCTAAATTAAGTTATGAGAAATCGTTCAAAAAATCGCGGGTTTTTATAGATAAATTCACCATTAGCCATAAAAAGTTTTTAGATTATTTAGACGCTAAGTTGCCTTGCTGTGAATATATTGATATATATATATAGAAATGTCGGCAATTGGATCGAAAATGGAAAAATATTTTCTTGTGTTTCTAATGTGCGTGTAAAAGTGAAAGAGAAATTTGATATTGATAACGATAAATAGCAGAAATAAAAGTAAACATTTTCTTTTTTAATTATATTTTTAATTATTATATTTTATATATAATAAAATATTTATTATTAATGAACATCAATGTAAACATCTTAACTAGGCGTATGGAACATAAATTAATAGTTGTCAGTGCGAGTTCTCTGGATTATTACGATTATATATAATAAGTGGACTACAACTTTATCTAAGCCATGTATCGTCAGGGTGATATTTACCAAAAAATGTATGTAAAACATACAATGCAATAGCGACGGTTGCCATAGTCTCCATCTCGAAACCATTTATCCCTCGCGACCTCCTCTAACCCTTAAATTCCCTATGTCTCGCAACTTTTGATCCCTCGAGGACCTCTCTCTATGCCTCGAACCCTCTAGACCTCAGAATTCGTCATCCCTCGTAATTCATACTATTCTTCGGGACACCCGAATTTTTCGGAATCCCTTCTACCCTCGGGAACCCTTTCTATCCCTCGGAAAACCCCTTCTATCCCTCGGAAACCTCTTCTATTCCTCGAAAACCCCTTCCATCCCTCGGAAATCCCTTCTATCCCTCGGAAATCCCTTCTATTCCTCCGGACCCCTCCTACCATTCAGATCCCTTAATTTCTCGTTCAATCCTAAAACCGTCAGACACTCCCCTATCCCTTTTAGACCTTCTTCTCTCTATCCTTCGGAAAACCCGTTCTATCCCCGGAAAACCCTTCTATTCCTCGAAAAACCCTTCTATCCCTCGGGAAACGTTTCTATCCCTCGGAAACTACTTCTATCCCTTGTAAACCCCTTCTATCGCTCGCAAACCCCTTCTACCCCTCGGAAAACCCTTCTATCCCTCAGAAAACCCTTACATCCCTCGGAAACTACTTCTATCCCTCGTAAACCACTTCTATCCCTCGGAAAACCCTTTCTATCCCTCAGAAAACCCGTTCTATCCCCGGAAAACCCTTCTAGCTCTCGGAAAAACCTTCAATCCCTCGAAAAACCCTTCTATCCCTCGCAAACCCCCTCTATGCCTCGGAAAACCCTTCTATCCCTCGGAAACTACTTCTATCCCTCGGAAAACCCTTCTATCCCTCGGAAAACCCTTATATCCCTCGGAAAACCCTTCTATACCTCGAAAAACCCTTCTATCTGTCGGAAACCCCTTTTATCCTTCGGAAAACCTTTCTATCCCTCAGAAAGCCCTTACATCCCTCGGAAACTACTTCTATCCCTCGTAAACCACTTCTATCCCTTGGAAAACCCTTTCTATCCCTCAGAAAACCCGTTCTATCCCCGGAAAACCCTTCTAGCTCTCGGAAAAACCTTCTATCCCTCGAAAAACCCTTCTATCCCTCGGAAAACCCTTCTATCCCTCGGAAACTACTTCTATCCCTCGGAAAACCCTTCTATCCCTCGGAAAACCCTTATATCCCTCGGAAAACCCTTCTACACCTCGAAAAACCCTTCTATCTGTCGGAAACCCCTTCTATCCCTCGGAAAACCTTTCTATCCCTCGGAAACTACTTCTATCCCTCGTAAACCCCTTCTATCCCTCAGAAACCTCTTTTATCCCTCGAAAACCCCATCTATCCCTCGGAAATCCCTTCTACCCCTCGGAAAACCCTTCTATCCCTCGGAAATCCTTTCTATCCCTCGAAAACCCCTTCTATTCCTCGGGACCACCCCTACCATTCAGATCCCTTAATTTCTCGTTCAATCCTAAAACCGTCAGACACTCCCCTATCCCTTTAAACCTTCTTTATCCCTCTTTTAAAAATAAACGCACCAATTAATTTTTTTTTTTCCTAATTAGACGTATAAAAGCTGAATATTTATTTTATGTCGCAAACTTTTTCGCGCGTGGCTACAATTTTCTCGACTACGGATGTGTTTTTTGGAAAGTAAAATAAAATACGAAAAATTGTGTAAACAGAAGAATGAGCATAACTAGGACCGGAGCGATATTTATTCCTGGACATAGAAAAAGTTAGTTGGTAAACGCAGTTTAAAGGGAAATACATGTAAAGTTATTCGAGCAACACGAAACGTCGCGGACCGGCTTGTGCATCGAGGCACAGCGAAAAAAAAAATATATATATATGAAAGAGGAGAAGGCAAGAGAGTAAAGTAATGAAAAGATAAAAATAAAAAAATAAAAAAATAAAAAAATAAATATATATATGTACATATATATATATATATAAGCTCGCCAAAGTATATAAAGTATCGATGGGCGAAGCGATATGCAAATACGCTAGCTGGTTGTACGAGGTCCGACTTCCAATCTACGACACGCGTCGCGTATCGAACGAGTTGAATAAACGAGCGTAGCGTTTGTGTCGCACGTACCAACTCTACGGCAGGTAGCGACGTCTACACCGTGAATACTGCAGCGACAGTCACGGCGAGCAACATAAATAAAAATGTGACGTAACGAGAACATAAATAAAAAAACGTAAACAAAGAAATAGGAAAGTCAAAGCAAAACGGTGGAAAAAAAGAAGGGAATGGGAATTGTTTGCGTTGGAATGAAAGCCTGGGTTACATTTTCATGGGTTGGGTGAAACAGCACCTGTACCACTCTCTGCACTGCGATCGTAGTTTGCAATACAAATGCGATGGTATATATTTTGCTCTCAGCTCCTCGCATCTAACAACATTAAATATGCTGCAGAGTTACCTTCATGAGGAATATAAGGTGCGTGCGCATAGGTGAAACATACGCTGAGAGTTTGTCGACGAGGATGCGATATGCTAATGCGAATATGGCTCGCTTGTACGACTCACAGGTCGGTGACTCACTTCCCAGCTTCCTGGGTGCCCTTGCATCGGCCCACGTGTAAATCTCTCACCAATGTCACTGCCACTCGACTATTAGTCTTCAGTGTCAGCATTTTTGTGCGATTTAAATCGTCGTGGAATTAAATAGTGCCACTGGTGAAACTTGCAGCGAAGCTGTGAAATATCTGACAATTTATCAAATCCACGAAGGAAATGAAGTTTTTCTGGTTTTTTATTAATTTAGTGATTTGGGAATTTGATAAATTAAATGCTAAATGAGAAATTACGTATGTGACAATATTTGATGAATTATATGGACAAAATTTGGTAACAATATATGTGTACTCTTTGGTGTAAATAATTTTATTTTATATATTATTTCGTGGAAAATTATTTTATTTTATTTATAATTTCGTGGAAAATTATTTTATTTTATTTATTATTTCGTGGAAAATTATTTTATTTTATTTATTATTTCGTGGAAAATTATTTTATTTTATTTATTATTTCGTGGAAAATTATTTTATTTTATTTATTATTTGGATAATTATATTTCGTGGAAAATTATTTTATTTTATTTATAATTTCGTGGAAAATTATTTTATTTTATTTATAATTTCGTGGAAAATTATTTTATTTTATTTATTATTTCGTGGAAAATTATTTTATTTTATTTATAATTCCGTGGAAAATTATTTTATTTTATTTATAATTTCGTGGAAAATTATTTTATTTTATTTATAATTTCGTGGAAAATTATTTTATTTAATTTATTATTTCGTGCAAATCATTTAAATTTATTGTATAAGACGATAAAATTGGAGATTATTTATAGAATAAAAAATTGTTTTAAGAGGTTTCTATGTCTGTATTTCGAATAAATTCGAAATTCACAAAAATAAAAGTAATAATTATTATATATTAATTTCACGAACTTTGGTAATTTCAGAAATTGATAAACTGAATTAATTTCTCAATACCTCGCCTAGTGTAAAGAAATTGAATTGCTTTGAATAGTATTATACTGAAGTTGAAGATTTATTTATAAGTTTGAACCAGAAACAGCTGTTTTATATATCACAGAGGAAAATAATAGCCAATTTAATGAAATATCAAGTGAAAATATAACCTTACTAAATCAAAAGTTTTATCCACTTCAGAGTTCGCATTTGCTGCAACTGAATGTCTCACTATTTCTGAGAATGTATTGTGCGAGATTCGCGACTATTGGTATCCACCGCCCGGTATTCGTAACTTTCGTTCCACACGGTGATATTACGAAAGCGTACGTTTTACCGTCAGTACGTTAAAGCGTGAAAGATAAAATACTTGAGCGATTCCGAGGCATCGATACTACTAACTCGTGGGTTACGCTCGTAGGTATATAATTTCGTGTGTGAAATGAATTTTTTCTTTCTGATATATGCAGTGCACATGGTTAACAGCGAGAGGGAAAAGGTCATAAGCTCGTAATGTGCTACTTGTCCGGCGAGTGTGTTATACAGGAGCAATAATTGGCTCAGTGGTTCGAACGTGCGAATTCGACATAGCTTCAATATATCAGGAAACTTAATTACCATTTCTGGCCATATCGTTGGAACTCAAAAACAATATTGCACATTTACGTATCTACCAAATGTAATTTCATATATTTATAGCTCTTTTTTTTTAAACCGAAAGAAAAAAAACGTTCTCCGAAATTTTAACACAATACAACTCTACCTGAAACCAATTTTATACAAAGCAATAAACGGGTAGATTCTTCATAAACCGCTGCTGTTCCATCCGGTAAATATATTTCCAGGTAGAATTGTGGTAGTTTTTCAATCTTTTAGGATTTTCGTATAGTAGAGTCGTATGGTAGAGTCATATGGTAGAGTCATATGGTAGAGTCATATGGTAGAGTCATATGGTAGAGTCATGGTAGAGTCATATGGTAGAGTCATATGGTAGAGTCATATGGTAGAGTCATATGGTAGAGTCATATGGTAGAGTCATATGGTAGAGTCATATGGTAGTCATATGGTAGAGTCATATGGTAGAGTCATATGATAGAGTCATATGGTAGAGTCATATGGTAGTCATATGGTAGAGTCATATGGTAGAGTCATATGGTAGTCATATGGTAGAGTCATATGGTAGAGTCATATGGTAGAGTCATATGGTAGAGTCATATGGTAGAGTCATATGGTAGAGTCATATGGTAGAGTCATATGGTAGAGTCATATGGTAGAGTCATATGGTAGAGTCATATGGTAGAGTCATATGGTAGAGTCATATGGTAGAGTCATATGGTAGAGTCATATGGTACAGTCATATGGTAGAGTCATATGGTAGAGTCATATGGTAGAGTCATATGGTAGAGTCATATGGTAGAGTCATATGGTAGTCATATGGTAGAGTCATATGGTAGAGTCATATGGTAGAGTCATATGGTAGAGTCATATGGTAGAGTCATTTAGTAATCATTTAGTAGAGTCATTTGGTAGTCATTTAGTATAGACATTTGGTGGTTATTTAGTAGAGTCATTTGGTAGAATCATTTGGTAGTCATTTGGTAGACTCACATGGTACAGTCATTTGATAGAGTCATATGGTAGACTCACCATAACTCTACCATATGACTTACCATAGTCATATGGTAGACTGACATGGTAGAGTTATATGGTAGTCATTTCGTAAAAATTAAGCAGTCATGTTTTCTGGTAGAATCTTGTAATAGGGTAGAGATTTAAAAGTGCAAAAAAAAAACCTTAAGACTTACCGATGCGAGAATTGTGACGAGATATCGTTGGGTTCGCTCAAAGTCCAGAGTCCTATTGACGGTGACCTGTCCCTGATGGGGTAAATTAATACTGAAGAATCCATAACCATCGGCAGTGGTGATTCTGTTTCTGCCGATCTCGTCATTGTTGCCGATACCAGTTCCGTCGCCAGGCGCTATCGAATATTCGACGAGTCCGTTGACACCAGCGTCAGCGTCGACGGCCACAACGTTCTGGAATATCGTGGAGCCGACTGGTGTCAGCTGCAATCAAACAATACAAGAAAAGCTCGTACAACTTCCGTTCTAAGTAACTCTAAGGAGTCTTTTTTTTGTTTTTGTCGATGAGTGAGCGGCGTTGTACACTTAAGACGCAGGACGACGTAGAGACGATTATACCATGTGGTTAATCGATTGCCTTGCAACAAAGAATGGCTTATCCGGTCGCTCATCACCCTCGAACGTCTTGTACCTTTTACCGTTTCCCCTATCTACATTATTTGCGAGTATACGAACGACGAACACGCGTCCGACGCGACAGACCAACAGAAAAGGACGCGTAATTCTTTCAGCTCTTCAGTCTCAACTGGTCTGTCTGGAAAACCGGTATCGACATGGGAAACATACCGATAACACATACGCCATTGCGTGCAGTGGAATCGTTGACTCATAATACACGTTCACATTCAGTCCTATACTGATATTGGCAAATTATATGTTTACTCTAAAATTAAGGTGATTAAAGGAAAAAGAAAATCTTTTTGAGGTGATATCATCGAGATTTTCAAGTGAAAAATTTATACAGTTTTCCACTTGATACAAAAATTACATTTTTGTCACTCCAGCAAATTGATTTGAGACAAAACCAAATAAGTTTAATGATTCTAACGGAAGAACTAACACATATCTAATTTGCTTTTATCGAGAAACCTCCGGTACCTTAAGACTAAAATAGGTAAGCAGTTTTTGATACCGACCGTGATATGTCGCATTGCACTAAGAAAAAAAATCGTTAGAACCAACTAAGCGTGCGGTTGCGGACGGCGAAAAGAATATTTTGTCGATTGGACAATTTTGGCAATGGTAATCGAATCATTTTTGGATTTTATCAGCTGTTCCTTCGATCAATTACGTATTTCATTCGCCGAAAAGAATATTCTTTTCGCCTCCCGCAAGCGCACGTTTTGCTGCTTCTAACGATTTTTTTGCTCAGTGCACCTTAAGGGGAGGGAGTCAGATCAAAAAAATTAAATTTGAAAATTCAATATCATCCAAATTCTCTTGCATATATAAATGACCAATGAACTATATTGTTGGTACTCGTTGAAAGGATTTTTTACTAGCGTCTGACTTGCATATGTCTTGCAGTATTATCTTAAGCAAAGTTCTTAGGTTTTCCACTCTGCGCATGATTCAGACGAAACTGCTAGGCAGATTGGGCTAGTTGATGTCTCATTTTCTTCTTCATAAAAAGATACACCAGTTAAGTGGAGCAAACTATTTTTTTTCATTCTGAAAGCAAAGTTAATCAGTGATTTAGAAAATAGCATAACATTTATTTAGTAATAATTATGTAACTTAAAAAATATTATCTTTTATTAACATTTGCTCCACTTAACCGGTGTATCTTTTCATGAAGAAGAAAATGAGATGTCAACTAGTCCAATCTGCCTAGTAGTTTGGCTTGAATCATGCGTAGAATGGAAAACCTAAAAACTTTGCTTAAGGTAATATTGAAACACATACGCAAGTCAGACGACAGTAAAAAAAATTCTTTCATCGAGTACCAACAATATAGTTTATTGCTCATTTTTCTATGCAAGAGAATTTGGATGATATTGAATTTTCAAATTTAATTTTTTCGTCCTGACTCTCTCCCCTTAAATATAGACACATGTGAATCTGATCAATTAAATCGTAATCGCAAAAGCTTTTGCATCCAAGTTAGAGGATCTCGGAACACCCATAAGGCATAACGGTAATGGAATTCCAGAAATAGCGGAAAATTCTCGAGTAAAGAGGTCTGGATCGAAAGTTTTTGCAGTTTCACGTGTCTCTCTCATTATAGGATCGACTTTTGCACACGTGCCGCCTAACAGACACGAACGTCGTTGTGTTTTCCGCGAGATGCTCACGTTCTGCTTCGGGTCTAGACCGTTGACTGTTATAGCAATCAAGACTTGGGACCAATTAAAAGGAGACCAAGCTCTTAGCAAACAAGTTCGCGATGTAACTTCCAGGATCGTCGTACAGTACAACAGTGAACACGAAAAGAAGAAAAAGAAAGAAAGAAAGAAAAAAACAACCTACGCTGGCTGACGACGTGACGTTTTTCGATCGCACCAGACGTAATTGGTAAGCAATAAAAGAAGCGCATTTTATAATCATTGCATAGCTGTATATAAAAGGAAGTATATACCGTGGTGAACGTTTCGACGCGTTCACCAGAACGGTTAATCGCATAGTTTAGAAACTAATCGAGTAAAACCGTAACGAGGCTAAGAGCGATAGTGCAAAACTGCGGTCGAGCACCTGGAGTGCATCGTCCGCTGCTTGACGAACACTATGGCTTATGCTTACGGGTGAAATAATCGAGAAACACGAGCTCAACTCCCCGGGGCTTATTTCCATCTTTCTTCACAACATTATATTCCATAATAGGCGTCATAATCACGCTGGTTCACTCGAGCTTTTCGACATTCGACTCCTGTTTTGCCGAGTAATCATACGTCGTGGTTGAAAGCACTTTCCGCTCATATACAACCAGTTTATTATACATCAAAATTGCAGCCCATGATGAGCCTTGGCAAATCGAAAGATTTCTTCGGGTTCGATCTGTTGTTAGGAGGTAATGATGGCACTCACCTCAGGCACGGTTGTCTCGTAGGGTGTATTGATAAACTTTGGGGCATTATCGTTGATGTCAGACACACGGACTATCACTGGTATCACTCGTTTCTTGTTTGTCGATTTCACTGTGCAGGTCAACTGAAAAAATAAGACAATTTGGGTTATTTAGGAGAGAGTACTTTGTATATTATTGTCCTACTTCATTAATGATTACACCGAGAGAAAAGATTTCATTGACGCCAAAGAAATGGGTGGATTGATTTTTTTTTTTCATTGATTTCAAAGAAATAGTGCATTTGAATTTCAAAGAGAACATTTCATTGCCTGTAAATAAAGATTTACTTAGTGAGCATATAATAAAGAAACAGTTTCATTGTTTTAAAGAGACGTTTTGATTGGTTCAAAGAAACGTTTTCATTGATCTCTCTCTCGCACCTAACCTCACTTTTTTGTTTTTCGGTTCTCCCGAACGAACGGCTTCGAGTTTCGAGGAGCCAGAAGCTTAGCCTATTTCTGCCGTACTTCCTTACATACTCACAAAATTTGAGCTTTATCTGCCGCGTACGTCAGGAAAAAATTGGTTTCGAAATTTTGAGGTGGTAAGAAGAAGGTTTCATTGAATCAGAGACAATATCTTCGAAATCAATGAAAAAGGTTCATTGGATTTCAGAAATGTTTCTTCCAATCAATGTCACTACTTTTCATTGAGTTTTAGATCATTCAAAGAAAAGATAGTATTGAAATTCAAGTATTCCATTTCATTGGCAAAGATTTCCGTGAATCAATGGAACTTTTTCCCTCGACGTATTAAAATAGCGAATTTCAAAATAAGGAATATCTGAATCCAGCATGGTCGTCATTATGAAATTCGCTATTTCAGCCATTCATTATGAAATTCCATTTCAGCCTATTTTGACCCCCACCTTATTAAAATGCAATCAAAATAGCGAATGGTCAAAATAGCGAATGGCTAAAATAGCGAATTTCATAATGATGGCCATTCTATGTTTAGACGTTCCTTATTTTGAAATCCGCTATTTTAGCCATTTGCTATTTTAACCACCACCCATTATTTGTCAATCTAAAGTGCTTTTTAAATATATTTTTTTAAATCTGCACCGAAAAGTAAATGGAGATAGGCTTGTTAAATAATATGGACAAAAATGGTCCTGTGATTGTTGAAGAACTTTTCTTGTATGGATTTTCCAAAAATCCAAACATGGTAATTTATATTGAAATAAATTGAAATAACTCGATTATCGTAACTCGGTAATTCAGAGCATTGAAGCTTGAATTCAAAAGAGAATTCCCGTCCATTTAATTCAATCACTTTCAATTAAGCATATACGTGCAGAAAAAAATTGTGCCACATTTGGTTTATATAATATTGGTCATATTCAAGAAATGTTAATTTTTTACCGACTGGATTGTCGCCGCCATTTTTCTTTGAGTTAATTTCCAATATGTCCATCTAGCTTTTAAGTGCAGTAAACTAATTAAAATTCGTTCTAAAATATCTACGAGCCATAAAAAAAGTTTGACAGTTTAACAAGAAATTTCGTCTCACTTTTAGACATCAAGTTGAGGCGAAATTTCTTCTTACCCTTGCGAATCGTTCCAGCGTTCTTAAACCCAGCTAATTAAATAAATATTGCATATATGATAATTTCAAAATGGTTGAAGCGATACTGGAATCCACGATATGATCGGAACGAGTCGCATAAAATAGATCATGCGTAAACTATCCACATTATGACGACTGAACTTGAAAGCTAGAGATTCAACATTTTATTTTGCTTTCGAGACTTCCGCTGGTGCCATATGTGCGCGTCGGGAAACGATAAAATAAACATATCCCTTTCAAGCGATTTCGATCTTTAAGGGCAAAATTTACGGCACCGTCGATCGTTCGGCAGATCGTATAAATAGAGAGAAATCCCAGCACTTCGTTAAGCGCTTCAAGCTTCACTAGAATGAGCTAACCATCGCACAGATAGAGACGAGAATCTCGCGAGGAAACCCAACGGCGAATCCAGCTCACGGTTGTCGTCGTCGTTGTTGTTGTTGTTGTCGTCGTCGTTGTATAGTCGATCGTTGCGTCTCGCTTATGCTCCTCAGGGAGTGACGCACGTAAAAAAAAAAGGAGTATTGGAACGAGTTGAAATAACGAGATTCTCGCATCCACGATAGATCCGTTAGCAAAATAGCCGGGAATCCCTTGAGAGAATCCGCGAACGTCGAGTGAATATGCCTCAGCGCTGAAAATCTCGATTGGAATTCAGGTTTATCGGCAAATTAAAGAGAAATAACAATTTCGTGCATTTTTTGCTTTGTCATAAATTGAAACTTGAGGAAAAACTCATCAACAAGGTCAGTTACCGAGAAATAATATTTTGCGAAAAAATGGTCAGTAAATATTACAGTTTTATTACTGACGATTATATAAAATGTCCATAAAATCCACGGTTTGAAATGTTGGTAAAAGAATTGTTGAATAAAGTAGTTAACACCAATATGAGAAATAAATTTTGGTATTTTTTCTCCACACAGAGAAATATAATTAGTTGGTTTAACTAAAACCACCGGACTTGGGCTATCAAATACATTTTTTGTTGGCCTAACAACATTTTTTATCAGTAAAACTATCTACAGGAACAAAAAAATACCAAATGAATTTTTTCTATTATGTAGATTTCTCAAAGTGACCAATATGTGAAACAATTTTGTTTGTCATTTCTAAAAAATCTTGGCCTTTAAAGGGCTAAAAGTTTATTTGATAGATTAATTTGCCTCTTAAATTTGTCAGATTAAATTGAACCAAGTTCTTCTCTCGATGTAGTGTTATTATCAACAGATTTAAAAAACAGCTTACCTGAAATACAACGTGTGAAAGATTCTCGCTATCCCTGTCGAGTGGCTTCAGTAGTTTGAGTTTCTTTCCCTCGAGAGTGAAGAGCGGCGCCTTGCCAGGAAACACCAATTCCAAGGTGGTCTCATTGTAGGGATCCCCGGAGACCGGGAGTTCTTCGGGAACAGTTGCGGGAACAGTTGCCTGGTCGAAAGCTGGATACACAGATAAAAAAGAGGGAGATATGAATCACTGGTTTAAGCAAAAAAGAAAAAAAATACAATGATGAGAACATAGGAGACTTTCCATCAGCTACTATACCTAATAATATATACACATGTATACATGAGATGACATACTTGTATAACTATACTGGTATACCTATTATAATAGGGTATACGAAGAGTTCGTCGGCGGTCGTTGATGCGCGTACCGTGATTCAACTAGTACAGCCAGATTATCATGGAGCTCTAACAAATGATGGTGGTTGAACGGCGGCCGCCATGCTCTCGACATTACATGTAGTACGTACACAGCTTTCTGTCTCTCTTTACATATCTACTTGGAGTTTCATCGTATATGCATTCCATATATAAAAGCAGCAGCAGCAGCAGTAGAGATTACTGAGTACAGTTTCTAAAGATAGGTCATATCATTTCAAATTGACATAATAACAAAGTTCGTATTTCCGGATACTCATTGAACAATCACAGAGACACTCACAGAGTGTGAGTGTGAGTGTTTGTGTGAATGTTTGTGTGATTGTTTGTGTGAATGTTTGTGTGATTGTTTGTGTGAATGTTTGTGTGATTGTTTGTGTAAATGTTTGTGTGATTGTTTGTGTGAATGTTTGTGTGAATGTTTGTGTGATTGTTTGTGTGAATGTTTGTGTGAATGTTTGTGTGAATGTTTGTGTGAATGTTTGTGTGAATGTTTGTGTGAATGTTTGTGTGAATGTTTGTGTGAATGTTTGTGTGAATGTTTGTGTGAATGTTTGTGTGAATGTTTGTGTGAATGTTTGTGTGAATGTTTGTGTGAATGTTTGTGTGAATGTTTGTGTGAATGTTTGTGTGAATGTTTGTGTGAATGTTTGTGTGAATGTTTGTGTGAATGTTTGTGTGAATGTTTGTGTGAATGTTTGTGTGAATGTTTGTGTGAATGTTTGTGTGAATGTTTGTCTGAATGTTTGTGTGAATGTTTATGTGCATGTTTATGTGAATGTTTGTGTGAATGTTTGTGTGAATGTTTGTGTGAATGTTTGTGTGAATGTTTGTGTGAATGTTTGTGTGAATGTTTGTGTGAATGTTTGTGTGAATGTTTGTGTGAATGTTTGTGTGAATGTTTGTGTGAATGTTTGTGTGAATGTTTGTGTGAATGTTTGTGTGAATGTTTGTGTGAATGTTTGTGTGAATGTTTGTGTGAATGTTTGTGTGAATGTTTGTGTGAATGTTTGTGTGAATGTTTGTGTGAATGTTTGTGTGAATGTTTGTGTGAATGTTTGTGTGAATGTTTGTGTGAATGTTTGTGTGAATGTTTGTGTGACTGTTTGTGTGAATGTTTGTATGAATGTTTGTGTGAATGTTTGTGTGAATGTTTATGTGAATGTTTGTGTGAATGTTTGTGTGAATGTTTATGTGAATGTTTGTGTGAATGTTTGTGTGATTGTTTGAAATATGTTTCACATTTTCTACCTCTCAACGACCAATGACTTTTTCGAAACTTTGAAATATTTTTCACATTTTCTACCTCTCAACGACCAATGACTTTTTCGAAACTTTGAAATATTTTTCGCATTTTCTACTTCTCAACGACCAATGACTTTTTCGAAACTTTGAAATATTTTTTACATTTTCTACCTCTCAAGGACCAATGACTTTTTCGAAACTTTGAAATATTTTTCACATTTTCTACCTCTCAACGACCAATGACTTTTTCGAAACTTTGAAATATTTTTCACATTTTCTACCTCTCAACGACCAATGACTTTTTCGAAACTTTGAAATATTTTTCACATTTTCTACCTCGCAACGACCAATGACTTTTTCGAAACTGAAATATTTTTCACATTTTCAACCTCAACGACCAATGACTTTTTCGAAACTTTGTTTGTGTGAATGTTGGAGTATGAGTGTCAGTGTCAGTGCAATTGTGAGTATTTATGCAAGTGTTTGTGCGGGTATTTGTGGCAATGGCTATGTGAACATTTGTGTGAGTGTATGTATTAAGCGTTTGTTAGAGTGTACGTGAAAGTATTTGCGTGATTGTGGTCTGACTGTTTATATGCGTTTTTGTGTGAGTATTTGTGCTCCTATAGAATATTATAATAGGATATGCGAAGAGTTCGTCGGCGGTCGTTGATGCGCGTACCGTGATTTAACTAGTACAGCCAGATTATCATCGAGCGCTAACAAATGATGGCGGTTGAACGGCGGCGGCCATGCTCTCGACATTACAGCTAGTATGTACCAAGCTTTCTGTCTCTCTTCGTGGATCTACTTGGAGTTTCATCGCATATACATCCTATCTATAGCAGCACCAACAGCAGCAGCAGCAGTACAGTGAAGTACAGAAGAGAGCTGATGTCCCGACGTTGAAGCCCTCGAGACCATAAAACTACGTCTGGCACACACTGCTGGCGGCCTGGAAAATTACTTCCTGATGTGAAGGCGCTCACTCGCTCGCTCGCTAGCTATAGAACGCGCGAAGCCTCATCGGTAGCGGATAATTGATGTTACCCTTTATGAACTGGGGCTTGAACGTGCCGCCATGGATTATGCCGGTGAGCGTGGTATACTATAACTCGTTAGCGACACCGTACCCGCACCTAATTAGTTCTCGCGGTGCACTATGTTACGTTTCGTCACGCGTATGCAACACTGCGGAGTTCATTTTTCGTAAAACACATTCGGGGCTTCGGATATTATATACTTTTCGTAAGCTCGCCACGTGACATCGAATAGAGGCATGGATAATTTTAGACCTCCTGTGGGACCGTCGAAAATTGCAACACGAGCGACTCGTTCCGGTCTCGGAAACTCTGGTCATGTTTTAAACGGCTATGAAACTGTTCAACATGGTGTCAACTGCAGTATTCTACATTGCAGTACAAAGGCTATATAACTTATTGAAGGGAATATGATATTTAAAAAAAGGGAAATAATGCAGCATTTTTTATATACATATTTTTTTATGGGGCAATTGTAAAATAATTAATAAAAAATACTTAACTTAATATACTTATATTTAATTTTTCATAGCCGTTAATTAATATTTAAAAAAAAATTAGGTTTATTAGAAACCCGTGATGGAAAATTCAAGTCGCTCGGTTGCCCTAAATTATGGTAATTAACCTCTTATATTTTCATTAAATCATTCTCTTAATTTATTTCCTACAGTTATGAGACTCAAACGGTTCGTTGTGAGAATTAAATTAAAACACAAAATGCCAGGCAGGAATAAGAAATGACGAAAATTGAGTGGCACGGAAAATAAAACGAAAACAACGAAGGTACAAAGCGTTTTCATGAATAATACATGCCAACCGCGGGCTCAACATGAAGAGGTGTTGGTAAAATCTGTCTATGGGATCATAGAGTCGAGGGTCTTCCGGGCGTCGAGTCACGCGTATGAGATATCTCAAGAGAAGAGACAAGAGACACCTCTCTACCTTTCTAATCTCATAAATTCTCTCCTCTTGCCACCTGACGTGTTCATCGCTGAATATAACATATTCATTATAGCATCACGTCATACCTGACGCAAATAATTGTTTTGATACAGCTTCAATTTTATTCACAAGGCACATTTATAGTGGATAAAGCAAACTCACCGTTGCCTCGGCTCTCCTCGATGTCGAGAATAATATTCGACTGACCCTTCAACTCCTCGCAAAGACCTAGAACAAAAAGAAAAACCATGAAAACATCATATTCGTTTGAAAATAATTAACAGAATAATCACAAACTGTTGATGCTAAATAAATTAAATTACGAAACCTTGGAAACTCTTTTCATTATATAAAAATCAGAATTAAGACTTTACTCATGTATACTCATTGTGTGCGAAGGTTTGTGGATCTTTCTCAGTGTGTGAGAGTGTGTGAGTGTGAGAGTGTGAGAGCGTGAGTCTGAGTGTGAGTGTGAGAGTGTGAGTGTGGGTGTGAGTGTGAGTGTGAGAGTGTGAGAGTGTGAGAGTGTGAGAGTGTGAGAGTGAGAGTCTGAGAGTGTGAGTGTGAGAGTGTGAGTGTGTGAGTGTGAGAGTGTGAGTGTGAGAGTGTGAGAGTGTGAGAGTGTGAGTGTGAGAGTGTGAGTGTGAGAGTGTGAGTGTGAGAGTGTGAGTGTGTGAGTGTGAGAGTGTGAGAGTGTGAGAGTCTGAGTGTGAGTGTGAGAGTGTGAGAGTGTGAGAGTGTGAGTGTGTGAGTGTGTGAGTGTGAGTGTGAGAGTGTGAGTGTGAGAGTGTGAGTGTGAGAGTGTGAGTGTGAGAGTGTGAGTGCGAGAGTGTGAGTGTGAAAGTGTGAGTGCGAGAGTGTGCGAATGTGAGAGTGTGAGAGTGTGAGAGTGTGAGAGTGTGAGAGTGTGAGAGTGTGAGTGTGAGTGTGAGTGTGAGTGTGAGTGTGAGTGTACGTTTATGTGATGGTGAGTGTATCTGTTGGAATATCTGCATGTGCATTTGTAAGTGTTTCAGTTGTTTTGTATAAAAAATGTGCATTGTGTCGAAAAATGTGTTTTAAAAGTTATTAAAAAGTCCTAAAAACTTCAATAACTTATCAATGACAATTATTATCGAAGCCAGAGGATATGATATTCCCATTTAATGTTCGCCGTACAAGCACTTAAACCCCGTAGATACACCCACGCTAGTGGTCTTCTTAAAACCATAATCTCCTTCAATATTACATTTTATAAATTATCATAGCGATGAGTGTGGCCGCCTCGCCATAACACCTCTCCTGCAGTGAAATGCCTATAACCAGTTTTAATGTGCGTTCTTCACGGGCAATAATTAGATGCACTCTCCATGGTACCAAAGTGAGTTGTGGGATAATCAAGATTCACCGTTCGTCCGAAAGCCTAGGCCTCTTATACTCTAGGAATAAACGCGCCGTTCCCGTCAGCGCGAGGTGTGCATCTTGCGTTTATGGAGTTCCGATATTATGACACTGCGTATGCACCTTGTGGACCGTCATATCGAATGTGTACGTGCAACACCGTTGCCCGTACGCTTCTTTTTTTATTTTTGGCCCTCGCAAGCGCGACCTTTCTCTTTTACCACGACTCTTGCCGTAGATTGCGAGATTACAGCAATATAAATACAGTAAAGTGTATACGGTTGATGGTAATGGCATACCACCATGATGCCAGGTGCAAGAAGCAACTCTTATGATACTCTCTTAAGGACGAAGCATGACAAGTGAAATACACGTGATTCTCAAGTGTGCAAACGTGTTTTCGTTGGTGACAGATTGTATTGCTCTGAACCTCTTTCGTTGCTAGATGGAGCAGTTGAATTCCTCTTGGAGTTAATGACATTGACTGTCAAGTGGTCAAGTGACTACTCGAATTTGTGAAGCTACGACTGCGTTCAATTAAATTTAACGAGTCAATGAAAAATTTATTGATTGTCGTTTTATGGGTGGAAAAATGCACTATTTAAACAACATTCGAATTCGCATGGGCTGCATATTGAAGGACATTGAGAAATCGATTACTACTTCAAGTGGGTATTGAGAGAGAATCCTGAAGAGTTTTGATTCACGAGCTCGGAATCGGGGGAGCGGGAGGAGAAAAGTAAATTGGAAATGATGAATACCGAGCTTGTAAAAATTCAGGCAGGTCACTGCATTTGATTATATTTTTTAAATATGACTGAGAAAGTTATATTGTTGGAGACAAGCAATTTAGCTGGATGTTACTCCTTGATCCAGATTATCCTAATTCCTTATAAGCTGCATCTCCAGTTCTCATTATTCCTCCTATTATCCAACTCGCAAATGAAATTTTGGTGTTTTAATGTATATAAATATCGTTTATATATTTTTTCATTACATTCGATATATATTTGTCATATATTTTTGCAAAGATATATAAGAAATATCTGCAAAACAAACAATTATTTGTGATATATATTACATACACTGTAAAAAAATCTCCTTGAAATTGAATGTACATTGAATTGAAGTTTTTATGCATAAACTGGTACATTAAATTTAATATGCAAGTGCGATTTAAAATCAATGATTCGTATAGTAATTTTAATATTTTACATCAATGTTACTGTGAAAGTACATTAATTTAATATCACAATTAGACATTGCATTTAATTGACGAATTCATGCATAAAAACTACCGATTTTTATCTAATAGTGTATTTTTTTCATGTTGGTAGCTTACACTTCCCTCAGTCCTAATTATTTTAAGTCCTCTTTAAGAACTCTTCAAGCCCTGGGAGAATTCTAAGTTTTCCTATGAGCCCATCACATCCTGATTATTTTACATCCACTTATGATCTCATCAGACTCTGATTATTCCAAGTATATCTATGACCCCATTAAGCAATAATTATTCTAAATCTTCCTATAGCCACACCGGGACCTGATATATATTCTTTGGCTTTAATCAGACCATAATTATTTTAAGATCCCGATTATGGTATGTATCTATGTGATTCCATCAGACCCTGATTATTCAAAGTCTATGACCCTTAGCTAGTATTAAATAACGAAACTAAAATTGCATGATGCAAAAAAATCTTCCTACGTGTCAATGTCGATTTTACCGCAAATTTTGGTACAGGGATTTTTTAATAGGTCGTTAAAATCTTGAATTCCGCCGATAAGATATTCACACAAGTCAAGAAACATCTTCGGAGTGTATTTTGAAATTTCCTTTACAGAAATATAGTCAATGTACCTGTTGCTAGAAGGAAATAGTCGCCCGATGTGCAGACGTAAATGTCATCGGCGATGCGATTGAAACGCGTGAGGGTCGAGAGTATATGAATTTGCTCGTGAAGACGAGAGAAAGATCAGTAAGTCAAAGACTACGGGATACAAAACAAGGAGTGGCGGAGAAGAACCTGACGCTGATGCAGCAAATGTAGTTGCCATTAACGCTCGTACCATCAGCTGTAACCTTTCGATAGTGGATCGAAGGTGGAGACCTGGAAGAGAGACTCTTCTTCACCAACAAAGTCCTTTGTTGTTTCTCGAATCGCATCCTCTGGCGTTTCATGCTCATCACGGCCCAGCTCGTAGGTTGCCTCGTGATCTCTAGTTGGAGTCTCGAGAGCGTGACCTCGCATCTCCGTCGCAGTTTCTTTCCTCGTCTCCACGAAGCTCGTGTCGTACTCCTTCTCTCGAACTTTACAGTGGCATATCGGTGACTCAAAAGAGGAAGCGGGTATAGTGACGTTCCGCTTCTGAGATGCTCTTCAGGCTAGAATATATATATATATATATATATATATACACTCTTGGAAGAAGAAAAGCAACTTCTGCGTTCACCTGAGATGCATTGTTGCTATCGGTTATAAGAAATCAGTGACAAAAAGACAGCGTAAAAGAATGGTAGATTGGAAGCGAGCCTCTATATTGCCAATCAGTAGTGGAGTATCAAAATCCGCCTACGCCGGGTTGGAGGTTATAATAGTGATTTTATGTGGGATGGAAGGAGATTCTTGAAATTTATGCGTGTGCACCCAAACGTCTAGTAATGAGAGGACGAATAGAGTGGAGAATCTTAGAAAGTCCAGTCACCTTGCACGCGCAGGTACGCGAACTTTAGAAAGCGCATAGCGCACGAGGATGACGCGAGGAGACGCACACGGTCATTCGGGTCGCGGTCGACATGCGAATTTTTTGTTCAATGCGATTTGATGAGGAAAACCCTTTCCTAATATGAAAACATAACCATTAGAAATACTCTCATAAACACAAACATTCACACAAACATTCACACAAACATTCACACAAACAGTCACACAAACATTCACACAAACATCCACACAAACATTCACACAAACATTCACACAAACATTCACACAAACATTCACACAAACATTCACACAAACATTCACACAAACATTCACACAAACATTCACACAAACATTCACACAAACATTCACACAAACATTCCCACAAACATTCCCACAAACATTCCCACAAACATTCCCACAAACATTCCCACAAACATTCCCACAAACATTCCCACAAACATTCCCACAAACATTCCCACAAACATTCCCACAAACATTCCCACAAACATTCCCACAAACATTCTCACAAACATTCCCACAAACATTCCCACAAACATTCCCACAAACATCCCCACAAACATTCCCACAAACATTCCCACAAACATTCCCACAAACATTCCCACAAACATTCCCACAAACATTCCCACAAACATTCACACAAACATTCACACAAACATTCCCACAAACATTCCCACAAACATTCCCACAAACATTCCCACAAACATTCCCACAAACATTCCCACAAACATTCCCACAAACATTCACGCAAACATTTCCACAAACATTCCCGCAAACATTCCCACAAACATTCCGACAAACATTCCCACAAACATTCCCACAAACATTCCCACAAACATTCCCACAAACATTCCCACAAACATTCCCACAAACATTCCCACAAACATTCCCACAAACATTCCCACAAACATTCCCACAAACATTCCCACAAACATTCCCACAAACATTCCCACAAACATTCCCACAAACATTCCCACAAACATTCCCACAAACATTCCCACAAACATTCCCACAAACATTCCCACAAACATTCCCACAAACATTCCCACAAACATTCCCACAAACATTCCCACAAACATTCCCACAAACATTCCCACAAACATTCCCACAAACATTCCCGCAAACATTCCCACAAACATTCCCACAAACATTCCCACAAACATTCCCACAAACATTCCCACAAACATTCCCACAAACATTCCCACAAACATTCCCACAAACATTCCCACAAACATTCCCACAAACATTCCCACAAACATTCCCACAAACATTCCCACAAACATTCCCACAAACATTCCCACAAACATTCCCACAAACATTCACGCAAACATTCACACAACAACTCACACATAAGTGTATGTCTGTTTGGGTGCGCTTGTCCAATGAACTTCTACAATTCCTACTTTATCATTATTATGTCGAAACATTGAGCTCTTTTCTCACAGAACAGTTGAAGAGCGAAATGGCTCACAAATGGCTCTATCACTGATTATCACCATTGCTCCAATTACAGTAATTGCGTCATAGATTGTAGTGCTCGTATATCAACGGTACGGTAAATACTGAACGATCATCACACCAACAATTTTTCAAATGTGGTGAAGTAACTTTACGATTTGTCCGAACTTTACGACAATACTTTATTTGCTCGCCATCGAGATGCGAAGTTCTTTCTCGCGGTAATCCCGTATCGTCTCGTATCGGACCCATTGTGAACTGTTATTTGTGACTTTTTATTGCCGTTTGTCTCGGCAGGGTTAACACGGTTATTACTCCGGTCTTGCTTCTGGTACCTGTGTAATTTTTGCAATATTACGAGCTACAGTACTGTGCTCTGTACCTGCCAAGCAGAGGAGCACCAAACGGTCTTGCGCCAGTAGCAAACGTATATACGGACTACTGCGGTTTATTACGACGAGAAAAGCGTCTGCTCCCGTGTGACGTGGGAAAAAAGAATAACGAAACGCATTCAGACTCGTAGTATCTACTTTTGTTATTGCGTACAGACACAACGATTACTCAATATGCATAACCGCGAAGTAGATTTATGCGTTATAGAACTATAGTTTTGCATGTGAAATTTGCTGCTCCCCGTACATCATAAAATCGTTATGATACATTTGAGCTGTGTATTCGAACATTGCTTATTTCCGTATGTAATTCGAATACTTTGTGCTACATTATTTTAGATTTTTAATAGCCGAGATCTTCTCTCGATAAAATTTTATTTTCTTAAATATTAAACACTCTTCGGCAGCAAAATATGGCAAAAAAGCGTTTTTGGAAAATTTCGTTTTTCTACGCGTATATGCTTTTTTTACATTAAATAAAAATGCAGGAGTTATTTATGATGGATTTTCAGTGGTGGTAAATTTTTTTACCGAATTTTCGGATTTAGTAGATAGAAAAATTTTGTCGTTAAAAATATCTATTTTATCAAGTTTTCCATCAAAATTTTCTGGTTGATTCGAAATTCCTCATTATTGACATTTTTTTGACAAACGCAAAAATGTTATGTAATTTTCCGCCTTAGGAAGACGGAAGTCGTACATTGGAAGAAAATGATAAAAACAGTCCGGATTAAAAAGTAATAAAAGTTTTCAAATATCGTCAGTGAAAGAAAGGAGCTTCTCACTTTTTAATTAACTTTTTAATGAATTTTACGTGTATGAATTTCATTTCTCATCAAGTACACAAGTAAAAGCGAAGAGGGTTGGCGAATGGAACGTGAGCGTGTAATATTTTTTTTTTCTAATTTTCTCATCAATATCACGAGACACCCTACAAAATAGTAAGTTATTTATAAAATAGGGCAAAAAGAAAAATAAATCATTTTAAAAATACTAATCACAACTTCACACAACTTTTGCCCACAATCATCAAGATTTTTCATCGGGCAGAAATCCATCTTAAAAATGCCCAATTAATTTTTAGTTATTCCATTATTTCCCAACAAAATTGACTGTAAAATAAATAAATTGTTTCGATAGTACAATTACCTCGCTTTTTTTTAATTCTCGTAGATACATTAAGGAATGGAATATACGATAGAGATATCACAGAAAACCACCTTAAAAATGACCAATGAATTTTTACTGATTCCATTATTTCCCAACAAAATTGACTGTAAAATAAATAAATTGTCTCGATACTACAATTACCTCTTTTTTTTTTAAATTCACGTGGATAAATCAAGGATTGGAATATACGATAGACATATCACAGAAAACCACCTTAAAAATGATCAATTAATTTTTACTGATTCCATTATTTCCCAAAAAAATTGACTGTAAATAAATAAATTTTTTCGATACTTCAATGACCTCATTTTTTTTAAATTCTCGTGGATAAATCAAGGAATGGAATAGACGATGGAGATATCACAGAAAGCTACCATAAAAATGACCAATGAATTTTTACTGATTCCATTATTTGCCAAAAAAATTTACGGTAAATAAATACATTTTATCGATACTACAATTACCTCGGTTTTTTTTAATTCACGTGGATACATCAAGGAATGGAATATACGATGAAGATATCACAGAAAGCCACCTTAAAAATGACCAATGAATTTTTACCAATTCCATTATTTCCCAACAAAATTGACTGTAAAATAAATAAATGGTTTCGATACTACAATTACCTCGTTTTTTTCTAACTCTCGTAATAGTATCTCTTGTAGATAAATCAACGAGTGGAATATACGATGAAGACATCACAGAAAAGTACCTTAAAAATGGCCAATGAATTTTTGCCAATTCCATTATTTCCTAACAAAATTGACTGTAAAATAAATAAATTATTTCGATACTACAATTACCTCGTTTTTTTTTCTAACTCTCGTAATAGTATCTCTCGTAGATACATCAAGGAGTGGAATATACGATGAAGATATCACAGAAAGCCACCTTAAAAATGACCAATGAATTTTTACCAATTCCATTATTGCCCAACAAAATTGACTGTAAAATAAATAAATTGTTTCGATACTATAATTACCTCGTTTTTTTCTAACTCTCGTAATAGTATCTCTTGTAGATAAATCAACGAGTGGAATATACGATGAAGACATCACAGAAAAGTACCTTAAAAATGGCCAATGAATTTTTACCGATTCCATTATTTCCCAACAAAATTGACTGTAAAATAAATAAATTGTTTCGATACTACAATTACCTCGTTTTTTTTTCTAACTCTCGTAATAGTATCTCTCGTAGATACATGAAGAAGTGGAATATACGATGAAGATATCACAGAAAACTACCTTAAAAATGACCAATGAATTTTTACCAATTCCATTATTGCCCAACAAAATTGACTGTAAAATAAATAAATTGTTTCGATACTATAATTACCTCGTTTTTTTCTAACTCTCGTAATACTATCTCTCGTAGATACATGAAGATATCACAGAAAACTACCTTAAAAATGATCAATGAATTTTTACCAATTCCATTATTGCCCAACAAAATTGACTGTAAAATAAATAAATTGTTTCGATACTATAATTACCTCGTTTTTTTCTAACTCTCGTAATACTATCTCTCGTAGATACATGAAGATATCACAGAAAACTACCTTAAAAATGATCAATGAATTTTTACCAATTCCATTATTGCCCAACAAAATTGACTATAAATAAATAAATTGTTTCGATACTACAATTACCTCGATTTTTTTTCTAACTCTCGTAATAGTATCTCTCGTAGATACATCAAGGAGTGGAATATACGATGGAGATATATAATTCACGGAGATTTATAGTATAGTTGGAGGTTCGTGAGCGGCACGAGCAAAGATCAAATGCACGAGTCCACGAGATCAGCTCCTGTTCGTTCTTTACCTCTCTCACGTTATTACCATTCCCATGGCTACTGTCTCTCGTAGTATGTGTAGACATTGGCTGCCCCATTGTGATATTGTTCGAAACAGTGGTACCACGTAAAAAAAAAAATTAAAAAAAAAAAACGTCTTCTGGTTCATGAAGTGTGTCCCGTCATGATTTATCGAAAGTATTTCCTTATATCCGTATTTACGGCTAAAGCTGGAGTGGAACTGGCCAGGGCGTTCGAGGAGAACTCCAGGAGCGAAGGAACGAACGTCAGTGCAGAGTTCGCATGCTGCTGCCTTTACTACTGCTGGCGCCTGCCAGCTTGTTGTATCTATCGCTTCGATTTTACACGCTCGCAGACTTGAACGATACACGAACCTCTCGATAGTCGCTATATATACACAATTTGTACATGGGGCATTCCAAGCCAAGACGATGAACGTCTGAACGTCCTTCATATTTTAAATTGGATTTATTCCTTTTTCACTGGCTTGCGAAAATATTCGTCCCAAAAATGGGCAAAAATTAATTAAACATTTTTTAAATACCATCGGACTCTGTCAATTTTGAAAATTGAATATAATACACACCATAAAAAAATTTGAAATATTTTGACATTTTTTTTTAATTACAAAAACTAGAAATTTGGGTGGGACTCAAAATATCGAATATACACAATTTGTATATGGGGCATTCCAAGCCAAGTCGATGAACGTCTGAACGTCCTTCATATTTTTAATTGGATTTATTCCTTTTTCACTGGCTTTTAAAAGTATTTGCCCCAAAAATGGGCAAAAATTAATTCAACATTTTTGAAATACCATCGGACTCTGTCAATTTTGAAAATTGAATATAATACACGCCATAAAAAAATTTGAAATATTTTGAAATTTTTTTTTAATTACGAAAACTAGGAATGTGGGTGGGACTCAAAATATCGAATATACACATTTTGTATATGGGGCATTCCAAGTCAAGACGATGAACGTCTGACCGTCCTTCATATTTTTAATTAGATTTATTCTTTTTTCACTGGCTTGTAAAAATATTTGCCCCAAAAATGAGCAAAAACTAATTACACATTTTTTAAATACCATCGGACTCTGTCAATTTTGAAAATGGAATATAATACACGCCATAAAAAAATGTGAAATATTTTGACATTTTTTTTAAATTACAAAAACTAGAAATTTGGGTGGGACTCAAAATATCGAATATACACAATTTGTATATGGGGCATTCCAAGCCAAGATGATGAACGTCTGAACGTGCTTCATATTTTTAATTGAACTTATTCCTTTTTCACTGGCTTGTGAAAATATTCGCCCCAAAAGTGGGCAAAAATTATTTAAACATTTTTTTTAATACCTTACCATCGAACTCTGTCAATTTTGAAAATAGAATATAATACGCCATAAAAAAAATTAGAAATATTTCATAATTTTTTGTTTTGTTTTAATTTGAAACATTTGGAAATTTTGTTTAATTACAAACATTAGAAATGTGGGTGGGGCTCAAAATATCGAAAGATAAACAATCGGAACGACTGAAATTGCGAAATTGCGAAATAAAGAATATTAAAATAGCGATCAGATTAGTATTCGAAATTTTTTTTACAAGTTACTAAGGGCAATATATTGTTTTGCCGAAATCTTTTAATTAAAAGTTGGTACTTATTCAATCTTCACATTGGGAAAATGTGTATTTTGAATAATCAAAATCTGGATTCATAAAACTTCGAAATTTGAAATATTTGAAAATCAAAATGTAGATCATTTTATATTTCTAATAATAATAGATAAAAAATATATAAATTACGCCATTATATAAAAATCAGAAAAAAATGGAAAATTTTATTTTTTAATTCTAAAAAATGTAAGTGGTATCTTTTGCGATTGAAATCTTCGAAAAAGGAGAATGTCAATGGATAAAAATTTAATTTTTTGTTTTTGGGATCCAACATTTTACAAAAAAAAAAAATTTAAGAATTTGTTCCAATTTTTTTGTTATAGTTTTTTTTTTTTAATTTTTAACGTTGACAATTTGATACAAATTTAATTAATTCTTGGCCGTTTTTGGGGTGGTACAAGCCAATGAAATAGGAAAAAATCCAATTAAAAATATGAAGGCTCAGGCGATCATTGAGTTAGCTTGGAATTCCCCATATATTTTGCTTGGTACATTGCAACGAGAATGTTTCTTCTATCCAAAGCGTCTATAGAGAGACTCGATATGAGAAATCGGATAAAATGCATTGACCGAGTCTCTGCGTGACCATTGGAGGTATAGACTACATGAAAACTCGTGCATGTTACATGTTAACTCGTGCATCGTGTCGATGAAAAAATCTACGAGAAACATGAAAATAGATAAGAGGTAACAGTTCATGTGGTGTACGTAGTTGAGATGTATATCTACGTGTCAACGTTCGATGGCTACTTCCTGTGCTGCAACTTAATGCTACAAGCACCGAGAAAAATGATTTCATTAATTCCAAAGGAATCGATTGATTGCATTTTTTTTCATTGATTTCAACGAAATGTTTCTTTGCTTTCCATAAAATATTCCATACAAATTTTAATGAAAAATTTGCAGTTCTTCCATGAAACGGTTTCACTTGATTCACAATTTTTTATGCATAAACTTTTGAAATGTATTCAATTTATAATTGTGATAAACAATTAATGTAATTTTACAGTAAAATCAAAGAAAATTTTAAAAATGAAATGGTACAGAACCGAGAAAAATGGTTTCATTAATTCCAACGGAATCGATTGATTGCATTTTTTTTTCCATTGATTTCAACGAAATGTTTCTTTGCTTTTAACAAAATATTCCATACAAATTTAAAAGAAAAATTTGCATTTCTTCGATGAAACGGTTTCATTGATTCAGAATTTTTTTATGCGTAACCTCTTAAATTGAATTTAATTTACAATTGTTATATACGATTAATGTAATTTTACACTAAAATCAAAGAAAATTATAAAAATTAAATTACTCAAATTTAAATAAAAGTACTTAGATTTACTATTTTCCTCCATGGAAATAAAATACATTCGGAAATATATAATTTTATACTGCATATATTGGCGCCAAAAAATGTATAAATTTAAATATTAAAATTATATATAATTAAGATATATGCGAAATATATGAAACCGAAAAATATATCTGACTTATATCCAATATATATAAAAAAATGTATTATCCGCCGAAAATTTGTTTCTAATAGATATAATTTTGGATACATTTAATTTTCCATGAGATTAATAAAATTATTATACTTTTATTGTAAAATTAAAGTAAATTATTAAATTTGCTGTCCCATACATTAATTTTACACGCTTGTATATTAAGTTTGAATATACTAGTTTATGCATAAAAACTTCCAGTACTTGTACAAGGTTAAATTTCAAGCAAATTTAGTAATTTATTATTTATTTAAAAATAAGCAATTGTTAAATTGCAAGCAAATTCTTTTTTTTTTAGATAAAATTTGCGACCCCTAGGATGTTCACCATGAGGTTATGTTTTTTATCAACATTATTTTCAATAATTAAAAAAATATATTTAAACAATAAAAATCGTCTTATAAAAAATCATTTTCTGTCATTCATGATTACCTTAATATGTCATAAAAATTTCAGATTGATCGGCGTATCGTAACCGTCCGAAATAAAATCGTGAAAATAGGTTATTTTTCGGGCCGTCACACTGGAAAGATCCCTTAAATTTCAAGCAAATTTAGTAATTTGTTATTCATTTGTTTAATTTATTATTTATTTAAAAACAAGCAATTGTTAAATTGCAAGCAAATCCTTTTTTTCTTTTTTTGCTTCCTCATAGAGGAAGCTTTGATTTCATGAAAAAAAAAAAATTTCGAGATTTTTATGTCAAATTACTCAGAATGGTTTAAAAGATCGAGAAAAGTGGTTTAGAAAAATTGTCCGGATGTATGCATGTGTGTGATGAAAGGCCAAAAATTCATTTAACTGTAACTTTTAAACTATTCGACCGAATCAGCTCAAATTCAAACAACATGTGCAGTACTACCTAATCTTCAATTAGTATAAATTTCGAGAAAATCGATTGACACATTTCATTTTTATAAAAATTTTTTAATTTTGAAAAAAGTACGTAAATACTCTAGCTCGACCGAATTTTTAACTATCGGGCTGAAACCTCGTATTAAAATTCAACAAAGTGATGCGACCTTTGGTATTGAATTTGGGTCAAATCGGTAAAGCGGTTCGGTTTTTATGAGATTTTGAATTTTTCGAAAAATTTTCGTTATGCTCTAATTCAGGGAAAATTTCAAATAATCGAGTGAAATTTTCTACACAGGAAAAATAACATTCAGCCCTGCTACGTACCAAATTTGGTGATGATCGGTAAAGGGGTTCGGATTTTACGTTAATTTGAATTTAAAAAAAATTTACTGGTTTCGCTCCGCATTTCGTAAAACATCAGAAAATAAGAATAAAATAAAACAAGGATGCAAAGTAGAACCTTGCACATTGCTTCCTCATTATTTTTCGCTTTTTACAAAGCTTCCTCTATGAGGAAGCCAAAATTCATTAACATACTTCCTCATAGAGGTAGCTTTGTAAAAAGCGAAAAATAATGAGGAAGCAATGTGAAAGGTTCTACTTTGCATCCTTTTGCTTCCTCATAGAGGAAGTTTTGTTTTCATGAAAAAAAAAAATTTTGAAATTTTTATGCCAGGACACTTAAAATTGTCCAAAACGTCCAGAAAACTGATCTAGAAAAAATGTCCGTATGTATGTATGTGTGTGTGTGTATGTATACAACTCCGAAAATTCGAACGCCGATAACTCAAGAACGGTTTTGTATATCGCGCTCAAATTTGGCACACTAGTGTAGCAGCAGACCCTCTTCAACTGTACCAATTTTCGACAAAAACTATGGGAAAATTTCGATTTTATGCCATTTTGAATTTTTTAAAAAAGGACGTGGTCGCTCTAACTTTCGTAAAATTTAGTCTATTTTGCTAAATAGTTGGTTATAAGAGTAGGTGCACTCAACGCTGTTTGGTATTAAATTTGGTTCGAATCGGTAAAGTGGTTCAGATTTCATGGAATTTTGAATTTTTCAAAAAATTGACATCGCTCTATTGTAACTTTTGCAAAACTTGAAATAGCGAGCTCAAGTTTTGTATATAAATGAAACAATATTCAGCCATTATATATGTATAATTTAGTGACAAACGGTATGAAATTTGTGATTTTATGGAATGTTGAATTATTTTTAATAATATACGTTATCACATTTACTTTCGAAAACGCTCTAATAATAACGAAATAACGGAATAACGAAATAGCAAAAGCGAATTCACAACATGTTTATTTATCTACTTTAAAAAAGGATGCAAAGTAAAACCTTGCACATTGCTTCCTCATTATTTTTCGCTTTTTACAAAGCTTCCTCTAGGAGGAAGCCAAAATTGATTAACATACTTCCTCATAGAGGTAGCTTTGTAAAAAGCGAAAAATAATGAGGAAGCAATGTGAAAGGTTCTACTTTGCATCCTCTTGCTTCCTCATAGAGGACGTTTTGTTTTCATGAAAAAAAAAATTTTCGAAATTTTTATGCCAGGACACTTAGAATTGTCTAAAACGTCCAGAAAACTGATCTAGAAAAAATGTCCGTATATATGTATGTGTGTGTGTGTGTATGTATACAACTCCGAAAATTCGAACGCCGATAACTCAAGAACGGTTTTGTATATCGCGCTCAAATTTGACACACTAGTGTAGCAGCAGACCCTCTTCAACTGTACCAATTTTCGACAAAATCTGTGGGAAAATTTCGATTTTATGCCATTTTGAATTTTTTTAAAAAAGGACGTGGTCGCTCTAACTTTCGTAAAATTTAGTCTATTTTGCTAAATAGTTGGCTATAAGAGTATGTGCACTCAACGCTGTTTGGTATTAAATTTGGTTCGAATCGGTAAAGTGGTTCAGATTTTATGGAATTTTGAATTTTTCAAAAAATTGACATTATCGCTCTATTGTAACTTTTGCAAAACTTGAAATAGCGAGCTCAAGTTTTGTATATAAGTGAAACAATATTCAGCCATTATATATATGTATAATTTAGTGACAAACGGTATGAAATTTGTGATTTTATGAAATGTTGAATTATTTTTAATAATATACGTTATCACATTTACTTTCGAAAACGCTCTAATAATAACGAAATAACGGAATAACGAAATAGCAAAAGCGAATTCACAACATGTTTATTTATCTAATTTAAAAAAGGATGCAAAGTAAAACCTTGCACATTGCTTCCTCATTATTTTTCGCTTTTTACAAAGCTTCCTCTATGAGGAAGCCAAAATTGATTAACATACTTCCTCATAGAGGTAGCTTTGTAAAAAGCGAAAAATAATGAGGAAGCAATGTGAAAGGTTCTACTTTGCATCCTTTTGCTTCCTCATAGAGGAAGTTTTGTTTTCATGGAAAAAAAAAATTTTGAAATTTTTATGCCAGGACACTTAGAATTGTCTAAAACGTCCAGAAAACTGATCTAGAAAAAATGTCCGTATATATGTATGTGTGTGTGTGTGTATGTATACAACTCCGAAAATTCGAACGCCGATAACTCAAGAACGGTTTTGTATATCGCGCTCAAATTTGACACACTAGTGTAGCAGCAGACCCTCTTCAACTGTACCAATTTTCGACAAAATCTGTGGGAAAATTTCGATTTTATGCCATTTTGAATTTTTTTAAAAAAGGACGTGGTCGCTCTAACTTTCGTAAAATTTAGTCTATTTTGCTAAATAGTTGGTTATAAGAGTAGGTGCACTCAACGCTGTTTGGTATTGAATTTGGTTCGAATCGGTAAAGTGGTTCAGATTTTATGGAATTTTGAATTTTTCAAAAAATTGACATTATCGCTCTATTGTAACTTTTGCAAAACTTGAAATAGCGAGCTCAAGTTTTGTATATAAATGAAACAATATTCAGCCATTATATATGTATAATTTAGTGACAAACGGTATGAAATTTGTGATTTTATGAAATGTTGAATTATTTTTAATAATATACGTTATCACATTTACTTTCGAAAACGCTCTAATAATAAAGAAATAACGGAATAACGAAATAGCAAAAGCGAATTCACAACATGTTTATTTATCTAATTTAAAAAAGGATGCAAAGTAAAACCTTGCACATTGCTTCCTCATTATTTTTCGCTTTTTACAAAGCTTCCTCTAGGAGGAAGCCAAAATTCATTAACATACTTCCTCATAGAGGTAGCTTTGTAAAAAGCGAAAAATAATGAGGAAGCAATGTGAAAGGTTCTACTTTGCATCCTTTTGCTTCCTCATAGAGGAAGCTTTGTTTTCATGAAAAAAAAAATTTTCGAAATTTTTATGCCAGGACACTTAAAATTGTCCAAAACGTCCAGAAAACTGATCTAGAAAAAATGTCCGTATGTATGTATGTGTGTGTGTGTATGTATACAACTCCGAAAATTCGAACGCCGATAACTCAAGAACGGTTTTGTATATCGCGCTCAAATTTGGCACACTAGTGTAGCAGCAGACCCTCTTCAACTGTACCAATTTTCGACAAAATCTGTGGGAAAATTTCGATTTTATGCCATTTTGAATTTTTTTAAAAAAGGACGTGGTCGCTCTAACTTTCGTAAAATTTAGTCTATTTTGCTAAATAGTTGGTTATAAGAGTAGGTGCACTCAACGCTGTTTGGTATTAAATTTGGTTCGAATCGGTAAAGTGGTTAAGATTTTATGGAATTTTGAATTTTTCAAAAAATTGACATTATCGCTCTATTGTAACTTTTGCAAAACTTGAAATAGCGAGCTCAAGTTTTGTATATAAATGAAACAATATTCAGCCATTATATATGTATAATTTAGTGACAAACGGTATGAAATTTGTGATTTTATGGAATGTTGAATTATTTTTAATAATATACGTTATCACATTTACTTTCGAAAACGCTCTAATAATAACGAAATAACGGAATAACGAAATAGCAAAAGCGAATTCACAACATGTTTATTTATGTACTTTAAAAAAGGATGCAAAGTAAAACCTTGCACATTGCTTCCTCATTATTTTTCGCTTTTTATACAAAGCTTCCTCTATGAGGAAGCCAAAATTGAATAACATACTGCTTTCTCAAAGAGGTAGCTTTGTAAAAAGCGAAAAATAATGAGAAAGCAATATGCAAGGTTCTACTTTTTTTCTTTTTTTTACAGTGTCATGGAAAATTATAGTAAATATTTTTAATGATGTAGACACTTCAGGGATTAGAAAATATTGCCAATGTTGACAGAGAATTTATAGACTCTGCCATTATACTATGTATGGAGAAAGGTTGCAGCTATCGAGACTGTCAGTGGACAGAGTATCCGGCGTGGAAACTTCCGGTGTTAGTTAGGCTCGTGCAGTTCATTAATGGCAGCACAATCCGGTAATCAGGTGGTGATAGTCTAGACGATGTGTGTGGGTGTTCTCGTTGATACGATTTTCATCGACGTGTTGTCTCGCTTTTCTGGCTAATTTAGCGAAGCAAGTGGGGAATAAATAGCGTGGCAGTGAGCGTAACGCTATCCAATATAGTACATTATCTCGTTCCCACGAGAGAGTTTCTCGTTCGATCTATGGCTCACCAATACGTAATACCGGAATACGGCGTAGAATATGTTTGGCAACGATCTCGGCCAATTTTCTCGCGAGACGTATAGACTCGACACCGAATATCGGTCGCATTTTCGTCCATTATAAATCACGGAAATATGAGACTGTTTGCGTGTAAAATCCAGACAAAATGCCCGAAATGGCCATTCAGTTTGCATCAAATTCACTCAAATTCGAGCATCAAAATATTCTCGATGCGCCAGAATTGAGCATTCAATCCAATAATTTAATAATATGGAAGAAATAACAGGATGCAATAAATTAATTCATATTGAAATTTACTCTCAGTAATGGACAATACTTATACATCAATCCTTTAATGGATTTGATGTATAATATTTAGCTTGTTCCAAAAAAATAATGTCGGACATTTTTGTTTAATTTTTAAAAAGCTGCACTTTCGAAAAATACACTTTTTCCATTTTTACATGTAAATATAATTGTCTTTAATGAAATAAAGCCTGGACAACATTTTTGAAGATTTTTTGAAAAATTTATTCAGATTTAATTTAGAAAGAGATTTTGCTATTTTTACATGTAAATATGATTATCTTTCATGAAATAAAAATGTAGGATGCATTTGTAATGAAAATCCAGTTTAAAAAAATCTCAATTTTTTAACAGGATTATTAAAAGTTTTTTTAAAAATTGATTCAGATTTAATTTAGAAAGGTTTTAATTAGCAAATAAATTATGGTATAGTTTGAACAAAAGGTAAAATTCAAACAGAGATCATCACGAAATGACTATTCAGTTTGCATTAAATTCACTCATATTGGAGCATCAAAATATATCCACGAAGTGCCCGAATATATCATTTAATTCAATGATGATGAATTGATTGAATAACATGAAAGAAATATCGTCCCAAGATGCAATAAATCAATAAATATCCGGATTGACTTTTAGTAAATACAGGTGCATCGAAATTGATACATTAATTGATATAGACATTTATCAGTGATTTACAGATTTATTATGTGATTGGATTAATTACGCGAATATTTCACACATTAAATGTAGAATATATTAAACCGTAGTGTATTAAACCAAAATAAACTTGTTAAATTTATAGATTCAATTTAGAACATATTCACAAATTTTTATTTATCTAAAATATTAGCAAAAAAAATTATGGAGTTTCATAATTTATAAAAAAATTTTTGAATAATTTAAAAAAATTATAGAACTCCATAACTTTTTTTTAATTACAAAATTTTAAATAATAATAAAAATTATGGAACTCCATAATTTTTTTTATATAAAAAACTTTTTAATAAATTATGGAACTCCATAATTTTTTTTAAATTTTTAAAAATTATGGAACTCCATAATTTTTTTTAATTTTTAAAAATTATGGAACTCCATAATTTTTTAAAAATTTTTTTAAAATTATGGAACTCCATAATTTTTTTTTAAATTTTTAAAAATTATGGAACTCCATAATTTTTTTTATATTAAAAATTTTTTAATAATTATATTCAAAATTTTTAAGTAATTAAAAAAATTATGGAACTCTATAATTTTTTTTTTTAATTAAAAATTTTTTTTTAATAATACTAATAATTTTTTAATAATATAAAAAATTTTATAACAATTAAAAAAATTATGGAACTTCATAATTTTTTTTTATATTAAACATTTTTTAATATTAAAAAAATTATGGAACTCTATAATTTTTTTTTAATTAAACATTTTTAAATAATTAATTATTTTAAAATTAATTTATTAATTAATTATTTTAATTATTTAAAAATTGTTAATTTTAATTATTAAAAAATTGTGGAACTCTATAATTTTTTTCTTAATAAAAATTTTTTTAATAATTTAAAAGATTATAGAACTCCATAATTTTTTTTTTGTTTTCGAATATTTTTTGGCACGTGAATGAAAAGATCATTGACCGGAAGAGGCAAAATGCTTGTAAGAAGAGCTCAAGGCGTGAAATAAACATCTGGCTGCTTGAAAATCCGCCGGCGGACAAAAATTAAAGTAGTATCGCTACATGCACATTTAAGTCACGAGAGTTGTCACGCAGTGCAGCTGTCAGGTAATTATTCTTAATATATGTAGGGTGGAAGTGATTGTAGGCGAATGTAAATGAAAAGTTGTCACGCGTGATCAGTCGTAAGTTGCTATGTTGTAAAATATTGTACGTCGACTACATTTCCGATCTTTTAATTTCCATAAAATTTAATATCCCTTTCATAAATATATATACAGACATACTATATACTTAAGAGTGTATGAGACTCACCAGTTTTCGAGGCCACATTGCGAGAGAGTAAAAGCACGCAGAGGAAACTTAACAACCAGCTGATCGATGTTCTCGTCTGAAAAAAAAAACAATCGAAATTAATATTTTTATTAATTAGAAAAATACACGAGTATTCATAGAAATTAAAGTTTAATCATCTTATTTGCTACTAATTAACTCTATTTTTTAAATTTTTTCCTTAAATAGATTGATATAAGTTTTTAAGAAAGATTTTTCTGAAAATCGGTAGAACAAATTATAAATATTCATATAAAATAGAAAAATAGTTTTTCCAGGAAAATTTCTTTTTAAATACCACTTAAGTAAAATTTAAAAAATGTATAAAATTGAATAAAGTCTGGATAGACTTAATTTTTTTTATTATTGAAAGAAGCAGATATTAGAATAAATATGTTTAAATTTATAAAAAAAAATATTTTTTTTCTATTTATTATATCTTTTTATTTATAATTTATTTTACATTTTTTTACAAAATTTTTTTTTGTCAATTGTTAAAGAAGCACATATTAAAGTAAATGTAATTTATATAAATATAAATACTAACTTTATCTCAACATTTTTTTGAAATTTCATTTACTTTAATATGCGATTCTTCGACAATTGAAAAAAATATTAACATGCATGTGAGTAAATTAAATCTATAGTTAATTCACCGACTAATTAAGATGAGAAATGGTCTTTTTATTATTTAAAAAAATTGTTGAAATATATACTAATATATAGTGTTTTTTTAAATAATTAAGAAAATATGTATTTTGTCCTGTTATGGTATTTCTTGTTACGGCTACCAACGGAAGTAATTCACGTTCCGTGGTTAGCGCACGAAAGCGATTCCACGCCGATTCCTCCACTCTGTCTGGTTAATTAAAAGTGGAAGTGCTGCAGCGTCGCACACGCGATTCTCGCAGGAAGATGAAAGTACAAGTGTCGCTTTCCGGATCTTGTCGTGACGCTGACTGTTGGGTCTGGGACTTTTTGAGGATGACGACGAGCGTTAATTAAAATTGCTGTTATTAGTAATTAGTCGTTTGTGAAAGATCCCGAGTCGCCTCGACAACGAGGTAACATTTTTTCCGCCACTTTTGCCACCCAATTTACGAGGGATGAGCATTTATTCAATGAAAATGCATTTAAAATACCTTTTGTAACCCAACAATGATTAATTATTATGCAAAACATAAAATTTTCACATTTCTGCAATAATTATGAATTATTTTAATAAATTATTCATTTACAATGAATTATAATATTTCATAATAAATAACAATACTCTATTTTCAAAATACATCTTTTTCAATTTTAATCCGAAAATTTTGGAAAATTTTCACCAATTCAGAAATTTTATTGAAATTTCTTTACTTTAATTTCATGAATTTAAAACCGAATTTACTCATAAAAATTAATAAATTAAATTTTTTTACGTGTTTTTTTCCACTATTTTGATTCAGAAAATGTTATTTAAATTAAATAGATTCTGTATTGGATTCAATGAAAAATTATTTAACCCTTTACCAGCCAAAGTAGCATATTTGCAAATTTGTAACAATGGCTATTTTTAAAAACATCTTTTTTCAATTATAAATCGAAATTTATGAAAAATGTTGACAAAGAATGGAATTTTATTGGGAGTGCTTCCTTTATTTTTATTTCAGCAATAGAAAATAGATTTACACGTAAAAAAGAAGAAAATACTTTGTTTCTTTATAAATGTCATTTTTCTTTTTCAAATAAATTTTATTTGAATAAAATAAAATTTGATTAACGTAAAATAAATTTTATTGCATGATTATCTAAAAATATAATGACAAATTATTATCATACATTTGCGTTTTCCATTAGACGAGCCATTAAATAATTTCATTTGAATTGAGTAAAATTTTATCTCATTCAAATAAAATTCTATCTCATAAAAATGAACCCACAAAAACTAAGAAAATACTTTTTTTTTTATAAATGTCATTTTTCTTTTACAAATAAATTTTATTGCATGATTATCTAAAAATATAATGAAAAATTATTATTATAAATTTGCGTTCTCCATTAGACGAGCCATTAAATAATTTCATTTGAATCGAGTAAAATTTTATCTCATTCAAATAAAATTCTATCTGATAAAAATGAACCCACAAAAACTAAGAAAATACTTTTTTTTAAATAAATGTCATTTTTCCTTTTCAAATAAATTTTATTTGAATTAAATAAAATTTATTTTCCTTAAATAAAATTTGATTAACGTAAAATAAATTTTATTGCATGATTATCTAAAAATATAATGAGAAATGATTATTATAAATTTGCGTTTTCCATTAGACGAGCCATTAAATAATTTCATTTGAATCGAGTAAAATTTTATCTCATTCAAATAAAATTCTATCTGATAAAAATGAACCGACAAAAACTAAGAAAATACTTTTTTTTATAAATGTCATTTTTATTTTTCAAATAAATTTTATTGCATGATTATCTAAAAATATAATGAGAAATGATTATTATAAATTTGCGTTTTCCATTAGACGAGCCATTAAATAATTTCATTTGAATCGAGTAAAATTTTATCTCATTCAAATAAAATTCTATCTGATAAAAATGAACCCACAAAAACTAAGAAAATACTTTTTTTTTAAATGTCATTTTTATTTTTCAAATAAATTTTATTTGAATTAAATAAAATTTATTTTTCTTAAATAAAATTTGATTAATGTAAAATAAATTTTATTGCATGATTATCTAAAAATATAATGAGAAATTATTATTCTAAATTTGCGTTTTCCATTAGACGAGCCATTAAATAATTTCATTTGAATCGAGTAAAATTTTATCTCATTCAAATAAAATTCTATCTGATAAAAAATGAACCCATTAGACTGATTTCTCTGGATACACAGTATTGGATATCCTGCCATAGTGGACCCCCACAGCTCCCCACGTCGACTGAGCCAATCTTTCTCTAATAGCGCATAGCTGCAGCCGTCAACGCTCTTGGTTAATTTATCGCGCTACTTTACGGATCGATATCGACAGGCCTCGCTGCAGCCGCGACAGTGCTGAACGCAGAATGTCTCAATTGCAGCTGCGGCCGCAGCCACCGCGCTTTTTTTTGTTTTTTTTTGCCGCTATCACATTACAGTGAATTGAGTCTTAGGTAAGATCGTTAACCCGCGAGTACTGAGGTTTGCGGGTGGAAGATTTGTCGCATGATAGCTGAATTTCTTAATGAAATTTACTATCGCAAGTCAAAGATGATAAAATTGAACGATTAGACACAAATCCAACCTTGCTGAAATACCCAATGACACTATCGAGTTTTTCTTAAGCCATTCCCGATTTCATTGCAGTCACTCGTAATTTATAAATGGCACTGAAATATCGTATCATATGACGTAACATTTAAGTACGTTTATGTTAAAGGCAACTTTTTCAACATTTTGCTGACTTATATAGAGGTAACTTTTTTTTACAAACATTTTTTTCAGGACTTTGATTTCAGGGTACTTCACATTGTTGAGAATGTCAAGGAAAATGGTTTAATAATAATAATAATTCCAATAAATGGAAAAAAGGGACTTTTTTAAAAATCATCGTAAAAAGTGAAGGCCAAAATTCAATATTTTAAAAAGAAAATTCAAAATTTTCTAAAATCTAAGCCGCTTTATGGATTTCGCTCAAATTCAATACCGACCTTCATTTTTCATTTAATTTAATTATAATAATAATTCATAGTTTAATAATAATTCATAGTTTAATAATAATTCATAGTTTAATTATATAATAATAATTTAGTTTAATTATAATAATAATTCCAATAAATGAAAAAAGGGACTTTTTTAAAAATTATCGTAAAAAGTGAAGGCCAAAATTCAATATTTTAAAAAGAAAATTTTGATTGATTTTGGTGAATTCTGAAATCAGAAATGGACATAAGTTACTTTTTTAAAAATCATCATAAAAAGAATGTAAAGTTGATTTTGCGCATTGCTTCCTCATTAATTTTCATCTTTCGCAACGCCGCCTCTATGAGGAAGTTTCTTTATTTTATTTTTGGTTTCCTCATAGATGAAGCTTTGCGAAAGATGAAAATTATTGACGAAGCAATGTGCAAAGTTCAACTTTGCATCCTTATTTCAAATACAAATTAAAGAAGTACGAAAACAAAAATATTCATAAATTCAAAATTCTATAAAATCTAAACCGCTTCATGCATTTCGCTTAAATTCAATACCGATCGTCATTTTTCATTGCTTTATTCGTCAAAAACTGTTGAAGCTCATTATCTAAAAAATTGTGGCAGTTAGAGAACATACCGAGAATTTTTGAAAAATTCAATGTCCCATAAAATCTGAACCACTTTACCGATCTTCACCAAATTCGATATCTATTACAACTGGATGTTAATTTTACCTTGCAAAAGATTTGAGCAGGTTTGGTCGAACTTAATTTGAATAGGAACGAAAACAAATTTTTTTCGAAAATTCAAAATTTTCTAAAATCTTAACCGCTTTATGGATTTCGCTAAAATTCAATACCGACCTTCATTTTTCATTTCTCTATTTGTCCAGAACTATTCAGCTCGTTAGCTGAAAAATTGCGGAAGCTGGAGAACATACAGACATTTTTCGAAAAATTGAAAAGCTTATAAAATTTGAATTTCTTTTTAAATTTTTTCGAAAATGTATACATGGGAAGGGGCGTTGCTCCTCTACCAGCGTGCCAAATTTCAGCTTGATTGGTAAAGCCGTTTTCGAGATACAGCGGTTTGAATTTTGCAAGCGTGCCACATACACACATACATACACACATACATAGATACATCCGGACATTTTTTTTTAAACCACTTTTCTCGATGTTTTGGACGATTCTGAAAGAACGATACACCGAGAGAAAAAATTTCATTGACGCCAAAGAAATGGGTGGATAGATTTTTTTTTTTTCATTAATTTCAACGAAATATTTCTTTGATTTCAATGAAATAGTGCATTTGAATTTTAAAGAGAACATTTCATTGCCTGTAAATAAAGATTTACTTAGTGAGCATATAATAAAGAAACAGTTTCATTGTTTTAAAGAGACGTTTTCATTGGTTCAAAGAAACGTTTTCATTAATCTCTCTTCTCGCACCTAACCTCACTTTTTTTTGTTTTCCGGTTCTCCCGAACGAACGGCTTCGAGTTTGGAGGAGCCAGAAGCTTAACCTATTTCTGCCGTACTTCCTTACATACTCACAAAATTTGAGCTTTATCTGCCGCGTACTTCAGGAAAAAATAGGTTTCGAAATTTTGAGCTGGTAAGAAGAAGGTTTCATTGAATCAGAGACGACATCTTTGAAATCAATGAAAACGATTCATTGGTTTAAAGAAATGTTTCTTCGAATCAATGTCACTACTTTTCATTGGGTTTTGAGATCACCCAAAGAAAAGGTAGTATTGAAATTCAAGTATTTCATTTAATTGGCAAAGATTTCCGTGAATCAATGGAACTTTTTCTCTCGGTGTATAGTGAAGGCCAAAATTCGATATCTTGAAGAAAAAAAATGTAGGTTAAATTTTCCAAAAGTCAAATCTGTGAATTCTGAAATCAGTCACAAAAATGACTTTTTAAAGGATCCCAATAAAAAATGTTAAAACGGGTGTTTTCTGTGATGGCGACTTTATTTTGATAGAATTGGAAAATACAAAACGTAATCAACATAATTCGTATTAAAATTTCTAAAATTAAATTTTACTTCACAATTCTGAATTAAATGAATTATAATTTTTTTTCTATAAAATATGGAGCATCAAAGAATTTTGACTTATTAGGATATTATTCTTTATTTTATATATAGCGACTTTATTTTGATAGAATTGGAAAATACAAAACGTAATCAACATAATTCGTATTAAAATTTCTAAAATTAAATTTTACTTCACAATTCTGAATTAAATGAATTATAATTTTTTTTTCTATAAAATATGGAGCATCAAAGAATTTTGACTTATTAGGATATTATTCTTTATTTTATATATAGCGACTATATTTTGATAGAATTGGAAAATACAAAACGTAATCAACTTAATTCGTATTAAAATTTCCAAAATTAAATTTTACTTCACAATTCTGAATTAAATTAATTATGATTTTTTAATTTTCTACAAAAATATGGAGCATCAAAGAATTTTGACTTATTAGGATATTATTCTTTTTTTTTATATATAGCGACTTTATTTTGATAGAATTGGAAAGTACAAAACGTAATGAACCTAATTCGCATTAAAATTTCCAAAATTAAATTTTACCTCACAATTCTGAATTAAATGAATTGTAATTTATTTTTTTTTCTATAAAATATGGAGCATCAAAGAATTTTGACTTATTAGGATATTATTCTTTTTTTTTTTTTGTATATAGCGACTTTATTTTGATAGAATTGGAAAATACAAAACGTAATCAACCTAATTCGTATTAAAATTTCCAAAACTAAATTTTACTTCACAATTCTGAATTAAATGAATTATCATTTTTTTTTATTTTCTATAAAATATGGAGCATCAAAGAATTTTGACTTATTAGGATATTATTCTTTATTTTATATATAGCGACTTTATTTTGATAGAATTGGAAAATACAAAACGTAATCAACTTAATTCGTATTAAAATTTCCAAAATTAAATTTTACCTCACAATTCTGAATTAAATGAATTGTAATTTATTTTTTTTTCTATAAAATATGGAGCATCAAAGAATTTTGACTTATTAGGATATTATTCTTTTTTTTTTGTATATAGCGACTTTATTTTGATAGAATTGGAAAATACAAAACGTAATGAACCTAATTCGCATTAAAATTTCCAAAATTAAATTTTACCTCACAATTCTGAATTAAATGAATTATAATTTATTGTTTTCTATAAAATATGGAGCATCAAAGAATTTTGACTTATTAGGATATTATTCTTTATTTTATATATAGCGACTTTATTTTGATAGAATTGGAAAATACAAAACGTAATCAACCTAATTCGTATTAAAATTTCCAAAACTAAATTTTACTTCACAATTCTGAATTAAATGAATTATCATTTTTTTAAATTTTCTATAAAATATGGAGCATCAAAGAATTTTGACTTATTAGGATATTATTCTTTATTTTATATATAGCGACTTTATTTTGATAGAATTGGAAAATACAAAACGTAATCAACCTAATTCGTATTAAAATTTCCAAAATTAAATTTTACTTCACAATTCTGAATTAAATTAATTATGATTTTTTAATTTTCTACAAAAATATGGAGCATCAAAGAATTTTGACTTATTAGGATATTATTCTTTTTTTTATATATAGCGACTTTATTTTGATAGAATTGGAAAATACAAAACGTAATGAACTTAATTCGTATTAAAATTTCCAAAATTAAATTTTATCTCACAATTCTGAATTAAATGAATTGTAATTTTTTTTTTCTATAAAATATGGAGCATCAAAGAATGTTGACTTATTAGGATATTATTCTTTTTTTTTGTATATAGCGACTTTATTTTGATAGAATTGGAAAATACAAAACGTAATGAACCTAATTCGCATTAAAATTTCCAAAATTAAATTTTACTTCACAATTCTGAATTAAATTAATTGTAATTTTTTTTTTTTTTTTCTATAAAATATGGAGCATCAAAGAATTTTGACTTATTAGGATATTATTCTTTATTTTATATATAGCGACTTTATTTTGATAGAATTGGAAAATACAAAACGTAATCAACTTAATTCGCATTAAAATTTCCAAAATTAAATTTTACTTCACAATTCTGAATTAAATTAATTATGATTTTTTTTTATTTTCTATAAAATATGGAGCATCAAAGAATTTTGACTTATTAGGATATTATTCTTTATTTTATATATAGCGACTTTATTTTGATAGAATTGGAAAATACAAAACGTAATCAACTTAATTCGTATTAAAATTTCCAAAACTAAATTTTACTTCACAATTCTGAATTAAATTAATTATGATTGTTTTTTTATTTTTTATATAATATTGAGCATCAAAGAATTTTGACTTATTAGGATATTATTCTTTTTATTATATACCGAGACTTTGTGGCTTTGGCTCGATATTCAGAATGCCGACATAAGAAATAAATATGGCGGAAGGATGATCGCACTAAAGGATCCCTCGTGCCATTCCTGCGAAAGTAGATCGCATTCGCCGATGGTATGCGCTTGCGGAGAGTACTGTACCACTATAAGCAGAGCCAGAAGCGAATAGTATATATATACGCCCATACCTCGCAAGCTAAGAGCAATCCAGCGCCTCTCTCGCCCTCCATCCGTGTGGGTATGTGTTTATTGAGCAGGAGAAATGCCTACGCGTTGGAATTCTTGGCTCTCATGGATCTATTTACGATTTTATTGTGTACAAATATATGAATACTCTGCTATAGTATCTCTTGAAGACACTTATGAAACGATTGCGATAAATGCAAGCTTATTGCCAGCAAATAATCTATGAGGTTTGTCATATGAGTGTTCCATGAATTTGTCGTGTCGATGCTGCGAAATCGAAGTAAAACTTTCGACCTTATCGATTGGCAACTTTTCAATTTTATCTGTATACAAATTTACTGTTCAAAATATTCTCATTTTTGTAATATATCGGGTTTGAATTTTTTTTTAATCCCGATAATTTTGTAATATTAAATGTAATATGGAAGATCTGAGATCTAATTTAAGGTAGTTGAGTAGAAAGTTTTTTAATTATTTTTTTATGTCATATTAATTAGTTTGTTAATTAGGTTGAATTTTTTATTTATTACTCCGTAGCAAAGATTTTATGAATTCTGAAATTTTCTCAAGAAAATTAATTAAAAGTACTTAATTTTACGTATTTTCGTCGAACACAGAAACCCTCGTATAAAATGATAAACGCACTTTTTAAATATAATAAATTTACTGTTCAAAATATTCACATTTTTGTAATATATCAGGTTTGAATTTTTTTTTAATCCCGATAATTTTGTAATATTAAATGTAATATGAAAAATCTGAGATGTAATTTAAGGTAGTTGAGTAGAAAGTATTTTTATTATTTTTTTATGTCATATAAATTAATTTGTAAATTAGGTTGAATTTTTTATTTATTACTCCGTAGCAAAGATTTTATGAATTCTGAAATTTTCTCAAGAAAATTAATTAATAGTGATTAATTTTACGTATTTTCGTCGAACACAGAAACCCTCGTATAAAATGATAAACGCACTTTTTAAATATAATAATAAATTTACTGTTCAAAATATTCACATTTTTGTAATATATCAGGTTTGAATTTTTTTTTTAATCCCGATAATTTTGTAATATTAAATGTAATATGAAAAATCTGAGATGTAATTTAAGGTAGTTGAGCAGAAAGTATTTTTATTATTTTTTTATGTCATATAAATTAATTTGTAAATTAGGTTGAATTTTTTATTTATTACTCCGTAGCAAAGATTTTATGAATTCTGAAATTTTCTCAAGAAAATTAATTAAAAGTACTTAATTTTACGTATTTTCGTAGAACACAAAAATCCTCGTATAAAATGATAAACGCACTTTTTAAATATAATAAATTTACTGCATATGAGAAATGGCTATTTTTCGGAAAATATTATTTAATTTTAATAAATAAATTCTGGAAAAAAATTGACAAACCGTTAAATTCCATGAGCAATATATCCAATATTTTCTTCATAAAAAAAAATTTTATGGAATTTTTCACTGTTTTATTTATAAGAAAAAAAATTCAGCTTTTAAGGAATTATTTTATTTTTAATAAAAAAAAATTGACAAACCGTAAAATTCCATGAGTAATATATCTAATATTTTCTTCATAAAAAAAAAATGTTATGGAATTTTTTACTGATTTATTTCTAACAAAAAAAAATTCAACTGTTAAGGAATTATTTTATTTTTAATAAAAAAAATTGGTGATTAAAGTGACGTACAAAGTACGTTTAAATTCCGACTTTAAAAAACATTTTATAGCATACAATATATTATTTGATATTATTCTTGTATATTAAATTCATTATACCAATTTATGCATAAAATCTTCCAATACCGGTAGATTAAATTTCAATTAAATCTTTTTATGAGTGTAATATACAGGAATTTATTAATTGTTTCCATCTGTTATTCGTCGTACTTGTTTCACATTCCGAATTCGAGAGATGAATAGCAGAATCGTGGGAGCACAGAACTGCAATCACACACTCGAGAGTATCGTGAATAATTAATTAATAATACAGCCGTCACGCCCACTGGAATAATCAATGAATTCTGACTGCATTGATATAATCAAGTTAATTCGAGATTACACGTCAAACGTTACCTCGAATACAAACTTCACTAAAAACGCATTTAAACCACCTTTTGAAATAAATAACTGATTATATTCTGCATTATAATTTAATGTAGAAAAAAAAATTCAAATTTTCATATTTCTGCAATAATTATGACCAAAGCTAAATCATTTCATTACAATGAATTTATACAATAAATCGCAGTCATGAAAATTTCAAATGCATTTTCATTGAAAACGTATTTAAACCACGTTTTGAAACAAATTACTGATTAATTATTATGCAACGAAAAATTCAATTCTTCATATTTCTAAAATAATTATTCCCAAAGCTGAATTATTTATTTACAATGAATTTAAATATGTAATGACATAATATATCACAGCCATAAAAATTCCAATTATAATTTTTGTTATCAAATTTACAATTATAATTTTTAAAAATCAAATTTTCGTATTTCCAAATTTCCAATTACAATCCAAGAAAATCAAACTTCCATATTTTCAATTATAATTTTTAACAATCAAATTTCCATATTTTCAAATTTCTAATTATAATTTAAAAAAATCAAATTTTCGTATTTCCAATGATAATCCAAAAAAATCAAACTTCCATATTTCCAAATTTCCAATTATAATTTTAATAAAAATTAAATTTCCATATTTCTAAATTTCTAATTATAATTTAAAAAAATCAAATATCCATATTTTCAAATTTCCAATTATAATTTTTAAAAATTAAATTTCCATATTTCCAATAATTATAAATTATTTCATTACAATAAACTTAAGTATATAATGACACATTATATCACAGCCATAAAAATTCCAATTACATTTTTTTAAAATCAAATTTACAATTATAATCCAAAAAAATCAAATTTCCATATTTTCAAATTTCTAATTATAATTTTAAAAAAATCAAATTTTCACATTTTCAAATATCCAATTATAATCCAAAAAAATCAAACTTCCATATATCCAAATTTCCAATTATAATCCAAAAAAAACAAACTTCCATATTTCCAAATTTCCAATTATAATTTTAAAAAAAATCAAATTCCCAATTACAATTTTTTTAAATCAAATTTCCATATTTCTAAATTTCTAATCATAATCCAAAAAAATCAAATTTCCATATTTCTGCAATAATTATTCCCAAAGCAAAAATTCCATTTTTACAACAAATAAAAATATTTAATGTGTACAATAAATCATAGCTATGAAAATTTCGCGTGCATTTAATTTTCATTGAATAAATGGTCACGCGTTATGGCGAGAAATTGTAACTAATGCCGTAATATCTCGTGTAAAGCGACTAAAGTAGTGAATCGTGTTATAGGGTATAATTCCAGTGGAGATGGCCATTTGTTCCAGAGCTTTCAAACGTAACCCGATAGCGGCGGCAATTCTAGTATCTTCTGGCAATAAACTTTTCTGTCGGCTCGCAAACTTTAATGCCAGGAGGTGTTAGCGCTATCGGTGTGCATTTAAAAAAAGGTTGACAACGTTTCGGTCATCCCTCCCGGAATTACGCTCTCCATGGCGAAAAAGAAAGTTTCGTCGGTGGATCGAATTATCAGGGGGATCATAAAAGTATCCTCGGGCTATTCGAAAGCCCCAGAAAACTGGTAGGTTCCTCGCTTATCTCACTCGAGTGGCTATCAGTATCGAAGCTTTTGCATTTCGTACCGACTGTGCTTTAAAAGCGGCTATCTCGAATTTCCTGGCAAATACATACATAGGGTTGAAAAGAGCGAGATAAAAAAAATTGGCCAAGGTTTATTCATGCCCTAGCAGCAGTAGGACCAGTGTGAAGCTACTATTAGGAGTTGTGCATACAGTAGAAGCTTCCGTAAGCAATGGCCCAACGGTACAGAATATTTTCAAAGACTTAAAAAATTCTAGTGTGTAAATATGTAGATTCTGGACAGTTTACATGTAAATTTACACAGTAAACAATAATTGACTGCGGTGAGAACGTTCACACAAGAATTGCTAATATTTGCCACCACTGGCTTTACTGGCATGTACTTAAGTTATTTCAGAGTGTCTACAAAGGGGAAATGTGGGGTGTGGTAGAAATTGGGACCTGGGAAAAATTGGTAATAATTAGACAGCGTTTTCAAAAAATTTCGACTGTTTTTGGATCATTCCACCTATTTTTCTAATTTTTTATTTGCCTAAAAATTTTATCGGATTTTATAGGAAATTAATCTTAAATTTTAATTAGTATATAATTTTTCTTTAAATAATTTAATTGGAGAAGAAATAAATTATTTAAAGATAATTTTAACCTTCAAATTTAATTGTGTTTTAAAAATTAATATTAATTTGAATCATTTTTTAGAATGGAAGAAAAGTTTAAATGTTAAATTAATCTCAAATTTTTTTAGAATATAATTTTCTTTACATAATTTAATTGGACAAGAAATAAATTATTTAAAGTTAAATTTAACATTAAAATTTAATTGTGTTTTAAAAATTAATATTAATTTGAATCATTTTTTAGAATGGAAGAAAAGTTCAAATGTTAAATTAATCTCAATTTTTTATTAGAATATAATTTTCTTTACATAATTTAATTGGACAAGAAATAAATTATTTAAAGTTAAATTTAACATTAAAATTTAATTGTGTTTTAAAAATTAATATTAATTTGAATCATTTTTTAGAATGGAAGAAAAGTTTAAATGTTAAATTAATCTCAAATTTTTATTAGAATATAATTTTCTTTACATAATTTAATTGGACAAGAAATAAATTATTTAAAGTTAAATTTAACTTTCAAATTTAATTGTGTATTCAAAATTAATATTAATTTGAATCATTTTTTAGAATGGAAGAAAAGTTTAAATGTTAAATTAATCTCAAATTTTTATTAGAATATAATTTTCTTTAAATAATTCAATTGAAGAAGAAATAAATTATTTAAAGTTAAATTTAACCTTCAAATTTAATTGTGTATTAAAAATTAATATTAATTTGAATCATTTTTTAGAATGGAAGAAAAGTTTAAATGTTAAATTAATCTCAAATTTTTATTAGAATATAATTGTCTTTATATAATTTAATTGGAGAAGAAATAAATTATTTAAAGTTAAATTTAACCTTAAAATTTAATTGTGTATTAAAAATTAATATTAATTTGAATCATTTTTTACAATGGAAGAAAAGTTTAAATGTTAAATTAATCTTAAAAAAATTTTAGAATATAATTTTCTTTAAATAATTCAATTGGAGAAGAAATAAATTATTTTAAATTAAGTTTGATCTTAAAATTTAATTGTTTATTGGATATAGAATTAATTTCAATAATTTTTAGTATCTGCTGAATATTAGACATCTACATATTTTTTTCTGATTCATGTGAATAATTAGTTTTTCGATTTTCATTCAATTGTATGATTTCTATTATTTTTAATCGATACAAATGACAACGTTTAATTATTTTTAAAATCTTTTCTTGGACACAAATAACTAAACAGTCTAAAAAAAAATTAGGTCTTGAAAAATGTTTAAATTCTAAAAAATCCGTTTTTAAGTGTTATAATTGAATGTTAATTTATAAAGTGTTTATTGTTTGTGTTTGTTTAATGGTATTTTTTTAATGAAGATAAAAATTTCTTTAAATTGCAACACAATTTAATTTCAATAATTCTTAGACTATGCTATCCTCCCTTTAAGGGGGAGAGAAGTTGTAAATACTTTTTCTACTTTGCGCTTTCTGTAGAGTTCATGGCACTGGACCAAATTGGTTTGACAAGGTCCAATTCTCTTTGTACCCAGACTTTGTCCGGTCCGAGTATAGGAATTTCCATTTAAAGATCTTTCGTAGAAGTTACAAGAAAATTTAATTAAAAAGTTACTAACAAAATCGAGGAACAATTTGCTGCAAAAGTAAACAGATCTTCAGACTGGACAGAGTATTATTGGAAAGAGAATTAGATCTTGCGAACCGAATTAGGTCCAGCGGTGCAACCTGAACCGCAAAACAGAAAAAAAAATCTACACCAATGAGAATAGTTTTTAAAAAAATGCACTTAGAAAAAGGTTTCGCTTTTTTTTTCGTTTTTCGCTTGTAATATAGTTAGTTTATGTACTCTCGCACATAAACTAAGTTTTGGTTTTTCGATTCACCGAATCTGGTAAGTGCTCGTAAAACTTTAAGCGCGTTTTTCTCGAAACCACTTTTTTCAAACTGGGAGGACGTATTACTTCAACACCGTTGCATGGATTGGTTTGAAATTTTGATGGTAGCTTCACAATTACATTCTCTATCGAAGTGCCTAACCGTTTTTTGATTTAACGTAAACTTTTTATTTTATAAATAATTTACTGCTTGTTTTTTTGCAAAACATCGATGCATTTTTTCAAAAGCGCGCCATTTCTACAAAACTTGATTTAAAAAAAAATCCCTACGCAGTTTCGTAGCCAATAGTATACAGATTATACATTATTTTGGTTTTTTGTTCCAGGCCTTATACTTTACGAGAAAACCGTCCGCCAGTAAAGGTGTTTAAAAAAACGACGATTTTCAGCTACAAGTGAAAAATTTTACTTTCGGCCTTATAATGCCTGTTATGTACTTACACCCAGATAAATCGGTTTGATTCGTTTATTTGAATCAAATATGGGATCTATTTAAAATTGATAAAATTTTATTTCGATCAACTAAAACTTGAAATCAGTACGATTTATTTGAATGAAATTCTATTTGATCAAAATAAAATGTTATTACGCTAGCATTTAAAAAAGACATTTATTTAAAGAATATATTGTGTACTAATAAATCGTATTAATTGTTTAACAAAATGTATTTGAGTCAAATTTTATTTCATTTATTTGAAATAAATGCCATATTTTATTTAAACAAAACCATAAAACCGATTTCTCTTTAAATGTAACATTTTTTAAAAGAAGGGTATCATTTACATTTTTTTTTTTAATGACTTTTTTTAGGTTACTAGTTCCCTTTAAGGGAAGAAAACCCTTTAGACGGGCGAAAATTAGTCATTTTGTACGAATTTTTTAAAAATGTGTTGAAATAATCTTATCATTTTGAAACATTAACCTTATTTTATTAGATCTTTTAACATTTGAAAAACATTTTTTTTACAGCACAAAATGGCGGCGTTATCCCGCGATTATTCCGAAACAACATTTTCAAAAACTGCTCGTGCAGCTCAAAAAGCTGAAAATTTGGGAGGTTTCTGTCTATACATTACTGGAAGGATATACCTAAAGTTTTAAGGATATCGCTTTAAAAAAATTATTTCTTTGGGGTGAAAATTGTCGAAAAAAACAGCCAAAAATTGGAACATTTCATTCAAAAGTCTATTTAATATTTAATTCTATACCTTTTTAATAATTTTATAGGTTTATCCTCCCCCTACGATTGTCAGTAAACAAAAAAAAAATACTGTAAATGCAGCAGTTTTCAAAGGAGCCTGAAAGAAGAATTCATAACGCCGCCATTTTGTGTTGTAAAACAAAAAAGTTTTTCAAATGTTAAAAGATCTAATAAAAAAAGGATGCAAAGTAGAACCTTGCACATTGCTTCCTCATTATTTTTCGCTTCTTACAAAGCTACCTCTATGAGGAAGTATGTTATTCAATTTTTGGCTTCCTCATAGAGGAAGCTTTGTAAAACGCGAAAAATAATGATGAAGCAATGTGCAAGGTTCTACTTTGCATCCTTGTTTTAATTAGATAAATATACATGTTGTGGATTCGCTTTTTCTATTTCGTTATTGCGTTATTTCGTGATTATTAAAGCGTTTCCGAAGTGAATGTGATAATGTATATTTTTAAAAATAATTCAACATTCCATAAAATCAAAAATTTCATACCGTTCGTCACTAAATTATACATATATAATGGCTGAATATTGTTTCATTTATATACAAAATTTGAGCTCGCTATCTTAAGTTTTGCAAAAGTTACAATAGAGCGATAATGTCAATTTTTTGAAAAATTCAAAACATCATAAAATTTTTACGGCTCAACCGATCTTAACCAAATTCAATAGCGATCACCGGCATATGAAAGCTCTAATTCATACCAATTTTAAGATCAATATCTCGAAAATTGAAAGAGTTATCGCGTAAACAGACATTTTTCAAAAAATTAAAAAACGCGTAATAATTTAACGATGAAGTGGATTTTAACAAAAATTTGTATGAACGATGAGGCTTGAACCCTCTATCCATGGTCCAAATTTCAGCTTGATATTTCAAGGCATTCTCGAGTTATAAAGGTTTACATTTTTCGATTGTGTAACATACACACACACACATACACACACACATACACACACACATACACACACACACATATAGACATTTTTTCTAAATCACTTTTCTCGATGTTTTGGACCATTCTGAGTGTACTGACATGAAAATCTCGAAAAAAAAAATGTTCACGAAAACAAAGCTTCCTCTATGAGGAAGCAATAAGGTTAAAGTTTCAGAATGATGAGATTATTTTAACATTTTAAAAAAAATTTGTACATAATGACTAATTTTCGCGCGTCTAAAGGGTTTTCTCTACTTAAGGGAGCGTATACTGTAAATTATCTTAAACTTATCGCTAGATGCGGTGCAAGTTTCCTTACAGACTACAAAGTCATGGTGGCTCGCGGTCCGCACCGGTAACTTCATAAAAGGCAACATCAATAGCAATATAGCTTCGTCGCATCATGCTAATAGTTAGTTGGTAGGTGTACCGCTGGAGGGTCGCTGCTTGGGGCACAAAAGCAGCAGAAGCAAGAGAGTAACATAGCGACGAAGTAACAACGAGAGGATGCTGTGCCAGAAAGCATATGCGCAGCGTCTGGTTTCTTGGTTGGATGAAACAGAGTTTCACGTTGCAATAAAGCTACAGCCGTGGTTGTATAAAAGTTCCGGATGAGGGAAAACAATGTTATCGGATTCGCGTAATCTTCGGTCCTCGCCAGCAGGCACCGACCAATGTATAGCCTGGAGGTGTATTTACGCCGGTTTCTCACCTAGAGACGAGGAACCGCTGTTTCTCTTTCCGCCGTCCCATCGGCGACCACAATGAGATGCCGCTAGTGCTGATGATAGACTGCAACACGCGTTAACGGCGCCGAGACTTTTTTTTTTATCATCATTCTTGTGCTCATTCCGACCTTTCGCTCATTCTCTCTGTTGTCATGATAAAAAAAACGTTCCGCTGCAGAAATAGAGAAGAGGAAGAAGAAGGAGAAGAAGAATGTGCAGGTGAAGTGATTCTGTAGCTCTTTGAGCGGAGAAATAGGCGAGAACTTTTACCCACTGCGTAATAAATGTGATTGTGGTTATACGTCGAGAGAGATAGTGAAACAGATCCCGTTTGGATTCCGCTATTTTAAAAAATTCAACGTTTTTTCACAATCCTTCAGATCATTGATAAAATAAAATGAGACAACGTTACTTCTCCTGACACTTCAAATATCAACATGGCATATTTGTCACTTCAGAGGTATAGTAATTTATAAATACGTATTCGTTAATTGTGGTTTAAAAATCCTGAAAAATTTTGACAATCTGCGAAGTTACATTAGAAATATACGATACATTTTTATTGTGTTATAGAAAAATGCAATGTATACGTAAGAATTTAAATAGTGGATTTTCTAAAATTTCCCTCTTTCCTATTATTTTTCTGGCGTGATCGCGATTACCGTTGGCGTTCCAAGTGCTGTCGAGTATATCGTTTCTTTGAATCAATGAAACCATTTTGAATCAACCATTTCTTTGAATCAACCATTTCTTTGAATTAACAATTTCTTTGAATCACCCATTTCTTTGAATCACCCATTTCTTTGAATCATCCATTTCTTTAAATCAACCATTTCTTTGAATCATCCATTTCTTTGAATCACCCATTTCTTTGAATCACCCATTTCTTTGAATCACCCATTTCTTTGAATCACCCATTTCTTTGAATCATCCATTTTTTTGAATCAACCATTTCTTTGAATCATCCATTTCTTTGAATCAACCATTTCTTTGAATCAACCATTTCTTTGAATCATCCATTTCTTTGAATCAACCATTTCTTTGAATCATCGATTTCTTTGAGTCATCCATTTCTTTGAATCATCGATTTCTTTGAATTATACATTTCTTTGAATCAACCATTTCTTTGAATCATCGATTTCTTTGAGTGATCCATTTCTTTGAATCATCGATTTCTTTGAATCATACATTTCGTTGAATCAACCATTTCTTTGAATCAACTATTTCTTTGAATCATACATTTCGTTGAATCAACCATTTCTTTGAATCAACCATTTCTTTGAATCAACCATATCTTTGAATCAACCATTTCTTTGAATCAACTATTTCTTTGAATCATCAATTTCTTTGAATCATCCATTTCTTTGAATCATTCATTTCTTTGAATCAACCATTTCTTTGAAACAACCATTTATTTGAATCATCCATTTCTTTGAATCATCCATTTCTTTGAATTAACCATTTCTTTGAATCAACCATTTCTTTGAATCATCCATTTCTTTGAATCATCCATTTCTTTGAATCAACCATTTCTTAGAATCAACCATTTCTTTGAATCAACCATTTCTTTGAATCAACCATTTCTTTGAATCAACCATTTCTTTGAATCAACCATTTCTTTGAATCAACCATTTCTTTGAATCAACCATTTCTTTGAATCAACCATTTCTTTGAATCAACCATTTCTTTGAATCATCCATTTCTTTGAATCATCCATTTCTTTGAATCAACCATTTCTTTGAATCAACCATTTCTTTGAGTCATCCATTTCTTTGAATCAACCATTTCTTTGAATCAACCATTTCTTTGAATCATCCATTTCTTTGAGTCATCCATTTCTGTGAATCAACCATTTCTTTGAGTCATCCATTTCTTTGAGTCATCCATTTCTTTGAATCAATGCAATGTTCTCATTGAAATTCAAATGCAAATTTAATTGAAAACAAAGAAATAATTTTTCGAAATCAATGAAAAAAAACCCATTTCTTTGGAATCAATAAAATCTTTTTTTCTCGGTGCACATTACTAGCGCACATTTACGATTGTCTACTAGATTTGTTGTCGATTTTCCTATTTTATGGCGAAATCGTTGAATCGATATACTGGGGCTCGCAATGGGCGCGTCTATCTTTATATTGACGGGTTAAGTGGACGAGCTTGTTGCAGCAGCCACCGGTTCGCGCTATTATACCGTGCCTACTATAACAGTATACCCATTAGATAGGAAGGCGAGAGCGAGCGCGAGATGCCGATCGAACTTCTGTACGCTGTGTCTTGGAATCATTATTGAAGTAAGAAACACGGGGGCTCCAATGACGATAAGTATAGAAGCCAGAAGGAGAGGAACAGCAGCAGTTGGAACGGTTCGGGTCACGCGAGCAACACGCCGCCCGCATGAACGAAGAAAGTTGCTTGGTGAGCTCCAGCACCTATCGAGTTCTTGCTATGCATAGAAATTGGCATCAAGTTTTCTCAGACACACCAACATTAAGACTCTACAAGCATAGTTTAAAAAAATATACCTATTTATTTATATTTATTAATAGGCATTACATGCTCTTAATTTATTTTAATCAAATATGGGATCAATTTTAAAAAATTTATTTTAATTAACAAAATTTGATTAAACGCTTCATTTGTATGCAATAAATTTTAGTAAATAAATTTCTTTTTCAAATGGTAGCATAATAGGATTTTATTTTGATCGAACATAATTTATTTCTTTCAAATAAATCGTATGGATTTCAAGTAAGTTTTATTAGATCGAAATAAAATTTTATTAAATGCAAATTGATCTCATTTGATTCAAATAAACCCATCAATTTCTCCGGGTATATATTTAAACAACATAATTAATATTTTGTGTGTGGAACATTTTTCATTCAGCTAAACTAAAAATTTCATTAAAAAATGTATGCATCAAGGATTGTTGTGAAGAGTTTTTTAGTCTTGGTTAAACCAATTTCGTCAACTGGTATTCTCATAAGCCAAAAAAAATTAATTTACCCCGCGCATATGTAAAATCATACTTTACAGTATTACTATTTTTTTCTCAATTGAAATAACGACATTTCAACATTGCAACATTTCATAATGCAACTCTCATTGAACCAGTTATCCTGGCCATAATGTCTTAAATTAATTCAAAACAGTCCAACATATAAAATATTCCACGTAAAATCAACATAACAACCGAGTTCAGCCCGAGAACTTTAGAGAAAGAGAAATGATTATGTAATGTTGTCTCTTTCCCCTTATGAGTTGGTTTAACTACCGTACTAAGCGTAAACAAGACATTATGTGAATGTCACACTGGGTCAACCGGGATAACGGTGATAACAAGGTCATTGAGATAATAAATCTCATTTCTAGAGCAGTGAAATTGTTTTCCATAGTCTCTTCATACTACCGTATATTTACCGTGATGATAAAGACCCTGTAACAGACTCCAGTTCACAGAACTGAAAATACTCGTCATATGAATATGAATAAACGCATAATGCGACGATGAGAAACGCTTACCAACTTCAGCGTGAATTTTTGAATCAACAGTTTTCGTCCTACTAATTAATTCATGTATAAATCGTACCATTTGGCATTGACAAAATTATCCTAAAATGATCATACCGCCTTTTAATTAGAACAGTCCGATACTGATGAAAATAAAAGAATGTTGGATAAAAATGTTGTATAAACTGACGTGACGCTATAAAATGATACACCCGTTATCAAATGACCCGTAGAAAAATTTGCGCCGAAATATGTCATGACGTTGATGACACGTTTCACGTTGGAGGGAAATAATCTAAAGTCCATCAGCTTAAGATGGTATAAAAGCTGCCAGAGCTTGGAGTGGAAACCATAACAAGAATTAGTAGTCAGCATGAAGTTCCTCAGCATTTTGTTCTTCATCTTCGTTGGGCTTTTCCTTGCCGCTGGTACAGCGCATTCGCAAGAAGCAAAGAAGCATCAAAACATGAAAGGCTGCCTCGAGGCATTCCTTAAAGAACATCCCGAACCTACGGACGACCAACTGCTCCACTCGGGTTGCAAAAATCCCATTTATTGATGTTGATCAACATTGAAACGGAAATTAAGGCGGATCACGGCGGATAACTGTAAGTCAACAAAGTAGATCCGATGGATTCAATCAATATCGACGATAGTTCTGCCCAAAGAAACAGCAACTTCGGCTTAACCCAAAGCTAGAAAACTCAATCATCAAATACGTCATCATTCCTTAAGTAAATTCGTTGAATCAATCCAAAAAAATTCAAACTTGTCGTCAGTTTGTCAAAAAACACTCTTGCATTTGGAAAACACTGTCGGTCATCTAATTATTCAAAAACCTAACTTAGGTTACGGATATTTAGTGAAACTGTATTGTCTGTCATTGTTTGCATCTTTTGCATCAAAATTTCCAGAAAAAAGGTGTGATAAGTCTTGTAAAAGTTCTGCAAGATCTCAAAGTTTAGAAAAAGTGCAAAAACTCATCAAACATCATCATCCTCTTTGTTGGATTGGTTTTGTTCGGACGTCCAGTTTTGTTTAAATGACAGAGTTGCAACTGTTGAAGAGCCTCATCGAAGAGTTTTTTCACATCACCGAATGACAAACACTGGACTATATCAACGAGAGGCCAACTGTTCTGCTTATTTGGCACAGACAAGTGAAGCAAGCAGACGAGCATATTATTCAATCAAGCGCAATGACACTTCATCAAAGAAATTCGACGGTCCCACGATGGAATCGACGACGTAGTGGCTCCCATTAAATTTCGCCTGTATATAAGCACTGGATGCTTTCGATGGTAGTCAAAGAACGAACATCTACAGCCAGCATGAAACTCCGTGACGTTTTGCTCTTCCTCATTTTGGGTTTGCTACTACAATCCAACACCGACGCCTACAATATTCGGCGCTCACGTCGAAGAGGTCGGAATAGATGTGGTTTTGGTTATCCATTTTGTGGGACATTGTCACCTCCGCGAAGATTAAGTCCACTGTGGAAAAGAGTGATCAGCGTCAGGATCTGAACAAAAAACTTGACAACATGGAAAATATACAGTTGGCTACATTGTTTACAAGGAAAATGGAATATTTGGCCATCCGGAAGCTGCTGAATTCATGACAGCCATTCCACGTTTTTGCCACTCGCTTTGATGTTTCCTGATGAGGACCAAAATAAACTGAATTCTGATCCTAAAGTTCTCCAACAATCGTGTGTCTTACAAGATTGTTTCAGTGACCTGCTGGTTTTTTTATTGACGGTGTAAAAATATGGAAAATAAGTTGATTGAACAGCAACAGTGACTTTGTTTTGCTACCCAGCAAATTTCTATTTGAATCATTCTGCCTTTTTGCCAGCCGTTTTCATATTTTTGGATGTGAAAAAGATTGACTACATTTTGAAGCATAAGTTCCTCGACAAGTGTTTGCCTTGCAAGACTGTTCCAGTGATTTGTTACTTTACTTTGTTGACAGTCGATATATTGTGATGTTAATAAAAATATTTGTATGATGCAGCTATCTTAGTAACTACCTTCCTAAAAAAAATGACAGACATAATCATTACTTTTCCTCGAATCAATGGATTATTTTGTTTGTATCACAATCTTGTTACTTAATTTTCGGCTAAAACGTACAAAATTCAGCAAAAACATGCTTACCAAATTAACCCAACGAAAACAATCTCAGATATTTTTTAACCGGACATAAAAAATACTACACTAAAATACCAGACAAAATTTAAAAAAATATTTATCGTACACTTATCGTTATATGGAATATTATCTACCGAAACCTTTTTGATGGTACTTTGTATTAAAAAGCGTAGCTAAAGATATTTTCACATAAAAGTATTAGCGTTAAGTACTTGTTTCAATTTAAAAGAACAGGCGTAGGTTGAGGTTGTGAATTCCACCTTATCCACTCCTTACACCTGACAAAGCGCTACGGTAATCGAGTAAATCAAACACTCATCCTCTCGCTCGTGGTGATGCGTGCCGATGTGCTGCACCTGTGAAGAGTAGAGAGAAGAGGCTTTTGCCTGAAAGTTCATCGCCGCGTCGAACGCTGTCGAGCATAGAGGTGTAACTACGGTACGTGCTCACACTTTTATAAGCGCGTGTGTGGGCGCGAGCACTTTCCTATAGATGATGCCAGTACCGGCAAGGAGCAGAAGCATCAAGAAGAAGTCCCGTGAGGAGTCGGTACGAGTTATATAGCTACAGTCCCGTATATCTCGCAGGCGTTTACTAGAATTTCCAAGGTTTACGAGGCGTGCAAGAAGGAAGTCCTCGGTGAGCTTGGTCAAGATCCCTTGAGCCGTGCCTCGAGCTTTTCTGTTTTCCTTGATACACGAAAGAGAGAAGAAGATGAGAGAGAAAGGCTGAAAGAGAGAAGAAGATGAGAGAGAGAGGCTGAAAGAGAGAAGAAGATGAGAGAGAGAGAGATTCTGAAAGAGAGAAAGATGATGAGCTACGTAGAGAGAACTAGGGTATTGGCATATCCTGATGTCGATATATCGAGCTATCGAATCTTCACTCGCGCTTACACTCTTACGCGGAAACCTAGGGGCATATATGTTAGCGTGAATAGCGTTCTTTTTCTCGAAGGTGGCGCACATGTTATTACGTTTATCCAGACACCTCACGCTTGGTACTATATAGCGGCGTGATGCGAGAAGCACTGTGGAAAAGGTGTGGGCGAAGAAACGTTAAATTATGATCATCGCTATACGTTGCGGAGGATACGAAGAGTGCCCAGGTGCCGACGACGATATCGACCATACACTCTGCAAATATACGCTCTATATTATATTAGCTATATGCTACTATATACGGGTACTTTCTTGCCAAGTTTACGAAAGTCTTCGAATTTTTTTTTACCCTTTTCCAATAATTTTCTTTTCACCTTTTTCATTTGTATTTTTCATTGATAAATTCGGATATATGTTATAGTGGTATCGATTATTATATCATTTGAGAACTATGGTTGATTTAGGCTTATCTAATTTAGCTTTGCCTAATTTAAATTTACCTCACTTGAGCTCGACAACTTGAGCTTGGCAACTTAAGAACGGCAACTTAAGCTCGACAACTTGAGCTCGGTAACATGAGCTCGGCAATTTGAGCTCGGTAACTTGAGCTCGATAACTTGAGCTCGGTAACTTGCGTTCGGCAACTTGAGCTTGGCAACTTCAGCTCGACAATTTGAGCTCGACAACTTGAGCTTGGCAACTTGAGCTCGGCAACTTGAGTTCGGTAACTTCAGTTCGACAACTTGAGCTCGACAACTTGAGCTCGGTAACATGAGCTCGGTAATTTGAGCTCGATAACTTGAGCTCGGAAATTTGAGCTCGACAACTTGAGCTCGACAACTTGGGCTCGACAACTTGAGCTCGACAACTTGAGCTCGACAACTTGATCTCGGCAACTTGAGTTTGGCAACTTGAGCTCGGCAACTTGAGCTCGGCAACTTGAGTTCGGCAACTTGAGTTCGGCAACTTGAGCTCGGCAATTTGAGCTTGACAACTTGAGCTCGACAATTTGATCTCAACAATCTGACTGTGTTCTTTAACCATTTTTTATTCCAATATTAATTCATTTGAAAATTAATTTATAAATTCGAAGAAATTCGAAACTGTAATTAGGTACTTTGAGATAGAACTATGACATTAATTATTTTCCCCTGTTATAATTTATTTATATTCTGAAAGCACTCGATTGCTGCGCATTTATATTCCCAGATCTCTCGATCGCATTCCATCACTTATTAAACAAACATTGTACTCCCGAATCAATAAATTTCTAAATTTCGAAACTAAGATTTCACTTAGGGAAATTAAAAAATGTTTAGACTTTTGTTTGAATTACATGGAAATTCCTGTAGACTTCCAGCTTGGCGTGTAGCAAGTGTTTGTGCTAGACATTCGAATTGCAAAAACCTTATTTGTCAAATTATTTATCGAAACGGCGAATTGTGATTACAGTCGACCATTGAAAGCACCTGCTGGCAGTCGCAACGTCGATACTATTATTAATAGCTTCTTATTGAACACGTAAAACTGGTTTTTCTTTATTTGTCGAAGGTGTTCTATGAAAGTAGTAGTAGCGTACTTATAGTTTTTGTACACAAGTCGTTGAATATACTGTGGGTTTGATTGCGCTGATGCTTGGTATTCGCAGAATGCCCCAATATCACACGTGGCTTAACGCAAATGTAAATTCACGGCGAGACTGTCTCAAAGGACTAGGAGAATCTCGGACGATCAGAGATTCTCGGAGTGAGAGCGACGAATCGAGAATAGCAAAGTACATTCCTTATGCCACTCGACAATAGCGAATTACTTCACTTTCTACAATCTGTCTTATTAATCTTAAAAGGCTATGTATGCATGCTCGGTGTCTCTCAGGCCTCGTTTTATTATACAGAGGGGGTTACGTGTTATCTAAGTCGGAAGCAAATCGGTGGGCTCCGTACTGATGCCTGCCTAGGCCCTCGTTGAAGCCGGAGCTTCAGACGGTGTACGTGCGAGTTAACATATAGCGTTACGAGACGAAACTCTCGTGGTACGTAATGTCCTCGGTGGATCTGATGTCTGGGAACCGTGCGAAAGAATGTTGGACGACGGATTTAGGTGCAACCCGGAATTGGTTCGAGTTTCCTACTCGCTTCGTATATGCAGCGGTATAAGGTAAACGTACCAATGGTGGGACAGGTCCCAATTGAGGGACACTAAAGGGATATTTGTAGATACTAAGAGTTTAATGGATAAAATATTTAAAAATAACTCTTCCAATTGTATCTGTTATATATAATTAACATACGTGAAAAGATTTCATGTTTTTCATCGTAAATTGAAAATGTAAATAATAAGTATATTAGCGGATCTATGGTGTTCGAACTTTTTCAGCAAATCTCTAAACCAATTAGCTAAGGAGAGCCGAATAATCATTAATATGATACCCCGGAGATTATAGTTCGTTCGAGACTTTCCATAGGTATTTCAAATTCAGAAATTCTTAAAGTTTAAGATTACACTGTCAAATGTTACGTACAATATCTTAAAACTCGTAATTTTTGTGTCCCGTTATTGGAGCTGACCGAATATACGATGGCACCACTGTCCAACGTATGTTCCGCGACTGGGGCAAGTAGTAAGCAATCTCGCTGCGACCCAGAGCCGGGACACAATCGCACGATTGACATTTTGACGCGGATGTTGGGTTATGCGGTAGCAAAAACTTTATTCATAATTTACTAAAATATATATATGTATTTTATAAACATATATGTTTTATTTATTGCATCATAGGTGTATATATGTGTACCGCACATTTTTTGGCATTTCTTTTCAAGCAGATGCATTAAAATTTGTAGATGTCCACCGATACGGACATTTGGTGTCCCGGCAGCGGGACATGCCCAAAAATACCCGTCCCGGCACTGGTACATCTGCACTTTTCAGCGTTTTAATCAATAACTATTTATCAAACAATCAGAAATATTTTTATTGTATAGTTTTTGGAAACTAGAAACTCTAATCTTGCAATTCGTTACCACCATTTGCAAAATAAGTAATATATGCATGCGGAAATTGACATACAAAACAGACACCGCCTTAAACGTCCCGCCATTGGTACGTTTACCTTATAATTAAATTTATTTTAGTTAAATGGCTTCTAACATTATTTAATTAAAGCAACAATGAAAAATATATATTTTTGTATGATCCTTAAGGAGCACAAAAGGAGATTTTTTTGAGGTGATAAAAAGAATTGCATGTGGCTATATTTTGTAGTTGCAATTTTGCTTTGTATATGCAAAGGTATTTAATTTATTTACTTTAGTCAAATATTTACTAATTACTAATAATAATTACTAATAAAAATTACTAATATTTTATTGAATCGACAATGAGAAATATTATTTATTTTTTAAGATTCTTAAGGGGCAAAAAACAAGGTTTTTTTTCAGGTAGTAAATTGAATTGCACGTGGTTATATTTTGCAATTGTAATTTCACTTCGTATATGCAGCGGTATATAATTTATTTATTTTAGTTAAATGTCTTTTACTATTATTTTATTGAATCGACAATGAAAAATATGATTTATTTTTTATGATCCTTAAGGGGCATAAAATGAGGTTTTTTAAAATTTCAAGGAATAAAAAGAATTGCACATGGCTATATTTTGCAGTTGTAATTTCGCTTTACATATGCAGCGGTATATAATTTATTTACTTTAGTCAAATGTATTCTGCTAATATTTTATTGAATCGACAATGCGAAATATTATTTATTTTTTAAGATTCTTAAGGGGCAAAAAACAAGTTTTTTTTCAGGTAGTACAATGAATTGCACGTGGTTATATTTTGCAATTGTAATTTCACTTCGTATATGCAGCGGTATATAATTTATTTATTTTAGTTAAATGTCTTTTACTATTATTTTATTGAATCGACAATGAAAAATATGATTTATCTTTTATGATCCTTAAGGGGCATAAAATGAGGTTTTTTAAAATTTCAAGGAATAAAAAGAATTGCACATGGCTATATTTTGCAGTTGTAATTTCGCTTTACATATGCAGCGGTATATAATTTAATTACTTTAGTCAAATGTATTCTGCTAATATTTTATTCAATCGACAATGAGAAATATTATTTATTTTTTAAGATTCTTAAAGGGCAAAAAACAAGGTTTTTTTCAGGTAGTAAAATGAATTGCACGTGGCTATATTTTGCAATTGTAATTTCACTTTATATATGCAGCGGTATATAATTTATTTATTTTAGTCAAATGTCTTTTACTATTATTTTATTGAATCGACAATGAGAAATATTATTGATTTTTTATGATCCTTAAGGGGCATAAAATGAGGTTTTTTTAAATTTCAAGTATTAAAAAGAATTGCACGTGGCTATATTTTGCAGTTGTAATTTCGCTTTACATATGCAGCGGTATATAATTAATTTAACTTAGTCAAATGCCTTCTAACTATATATAATTAATTTTTTTATGATTCTTAAGGGGTACAAAACGAGTTTTTATTTTTTATAAAAATTTGAGGTGCTAAAAATAATTGCACGTGGCTTCATTTTGCAGTTGTAATTATCTCGTTACTTATTTCAAACTACCTCTATTCATTTATTTATTCCATAAATAATTCGATAGGTCTTGGACCAATTTAACTCTATACTAATTTTTTCCTTTTTCTACACTTGAAGAATCAATTTTTCGAGGCTTACTAAAAAAAAAATTACTAATTATTAATTAGTTATTAATTATTGATTCATGTAAACAAGTTGAATTTTTACTACTATTAATTAATAAAAAAGTGTAAAAATAGTAGAATTATTAATTTATCTAGATTACGAATAGGTAGTACTAAAATTATAAATAGTACTAGATTAATAATAAAAGACAAAATTTCGGATGTACAGTTAGTGTCAGCTGAGAAACTATCTGTTACCACCTTCGACCCATTGCCAATATGCAAAGACCAAACACAAACCCACGAAAGCAAAATTGGCGAGAGCAGAGCTCACATTTGTTCCCACGTCGAGGGAGAAACTAACTGGTCACCGCACAGTTTCTGTGCACTGGACACAGCAGGGTTTACACACGAGTATTTAGCAATTATGCAATGTATATGTACAAATATGTGTATATATATATATATATATGTGGTATAGAGCGCGGGTGGCGAGGATCACGCGACAGACACAAGTGCAATGCGTTGTTCGCTTTACGAGGCAGTCAATATGGACAACGTGACCGGGCGCGAAGCAGTGCGGTCCACGATGTGTGGCAACGCAACCACATCAGCTCCATAGACATAGCGTTCCGCGCAGTGCAACTCCGCTAGTAATTGTATATTAGAGAACAAGTTCACCTCTGGTACAGCCTGTGGCGAATTGCATACGATTACTTCACACGTACGTTTCTAATACAGTAACTAAAGTGTAACTCGTTTGGAATTGAAAGCCTCCATTATTTAGTCCGACAAACTTTAATCGCATAATTAAACAAATATTTATTATTCAGCAAATTATTATTTGTAGCTTTTGTGAAAAGGTGTTCTAATCTTCAGTCAAATGCTGAAATAAATTTTCACAGAATATCAGACACAAGTGATTTGACACATATGGAAATATACTTAGTGCATTTGGAAAATAAATGAGTGGGTGATCAGACTCTTTTTTTAAATTATTTTTTACAGTACTCATTTTAAGGATTTTTATTCATTTTTATTACGATTATTTCACACGTACGTTTCTAACACAGTAACTAAAGTGTAACTCGTTTGGAATTGAAAGCCTCCATTATTTAGTCCGACAAACTTTAATCGCATAATTAAACAAATATTTATTATTCAGCAAATTATTATTATTCAGTTTGTAGCTGTTGTGAAGTGGTGTTCTAATCTTCAGAAAATTGCTGATATTGGTTTCCATAGAATATCACATATTTTGACATATGTGGAAATATACTCAGTGCATTCAAAAAGTAAATGAATGGTCAGACTCCTTTTTTGTTATCCATTTTTGTGAATATCTTTTACTGCATTCATTTTGAGGATTTTGAGATATAATATTTGTGAAATTAATCATATTATAAATGTGAATTTTATGAAATAATTCAATTATTTTTTATGCACAGTCAAAAAATAATTACTTAATTGTATATTAGAGAACAAGTTTACCTCTGGTACAGCCTGTGGCGAATTGCATACGATTACTTCACACGTACGTTTCTAATATAGTAACTAAAGTGTAACTCGTTTGGAATTGAAAGCCTCCATTATTTAGTCCGACAAACTTTAATCGCATAATTAAACAAATATTTATTATTCAGCAAATTATTATTATTCAGTTTGTAGCTGTTGTGAAGTGGTGTTGTAATCTTCAGAAAATTGCTGAAATTGGTTTCCATAGAATATCACATATTTTGACATATGTGGAAATATACTTAGTGTATTAAAAAAATAAATGGATGATCAGACTCCTTTTGTGTTATACGTTTTTGTAAATATTTTTTACTGCATTCATTTTGAGGATTTTGAGATATAATATTTATGAAATTAATTATGTTATAAATGTGAATTTCATGAAGTAATTAAATTATTTTTGATGCACAGTCAAAAAATAATTACTTAATTGTATATTAGAGAACAAGTTTACCTCTGGTACAGCCTGTGCCGAATTGCATACGATTACTTCACACGTACGTTTCTAATACAGTAACTAAAGTGTAACTCGTTTGGAATTGAAAGCCTCCATTATTTAGTTCGACAAACTTTAATCGCATAATTAAACAAATATTTATTATTCAGCAAATTATTATTATTCAGTTTGTAACTGTTGTGAAGTGGTGTTGTAATCTTCAGAAAATTGCTGAAAATGGTTTCCATAGAATGTCACATATTTTGACATATGTGGAAATATACTTAGTGTATTCAAAAAATAAATGAATGGTCAGACTCCTTTTGTGATATACATTTTTGTAAATATTTTTTACTGCATTCATTTTGAGGATTATGAGATATAATATTTATGAAATTAATTAAGTTATAAATGTGAATTTCATGAAGTAACTAAATTATTTTTGATGCACAGTCAACAAATAATTACTTAATTGTATATTAGAGAACAAGTTTACCTCTGGTACAGCCTGTGGCGAATTGCATACGATTACTTCACACGTACGTTTCTAATACAGTAACTAAAGTGTAACTCGTTTGGAATTGAAAGCCTCCATTATTTAGTCCGACAAACTTTAATCGCATAATTAAACAAATATTTATTATTCAGCAAATTATTATTATTCAGTTTGTAGCTGTTGTGAAGTGGTGTTGTAATCTTCAGAAAATTACTGATATTGATTTCCATAGAATATCACATATTTTGACATATGTGGAAATATACTTAGTGCATTCAAAAAATAAATGGATGATCAGACTCCTTTTGTGTTATACATTTTTGTAAATATTTTTTACTGCATTAATTTTGAGGATTTTGAGATATAATATTTATGAAATTAATTATGTTATAAATGTGAATTTCATGAAGTAACTGAATTATTTTTGATGCACAGTCAACAAATAATTACTTAATTGTATATTAGAGAACAAGTTTACCTCTGGTACAGCGTGTGGCGAATTGCATACGATTACTTCACACGTACGTTTCTAATACAGTAACTAAAGTGTAACTCGTTTGGAATTGAAAGCCTCCATTATTTAGTCCGACAAACTTTAATCGCATAATTAAACAAATATTTATTATTCAGCAAATTATTATTATTCAGTTTGTAGCTGTTGTGAAGTGGTGTTGTAATCTTCAGAAAATTGCTGAAATTGGTTTCCATAGAATATCACATATTTTGACATATGTGGAAATATACTTAGTGTATTCAAAAAATAAATGAATGGTCAGACTCCTTTTTTGTTATCCATTTTTGTAAATATCTTTTACTGCATTCATTTTGAGGATTTTGAGATATAATATTTGTGAAATTAATCATATTATAAATGTGAATTTTATGAAATAATTCAATTATTTTTTATGCACAGTCAAAAAATAATTACTTAATTGTATATTAGAGAACAAGTTTACCTCTGGTACAGCCTGTGGCGAATTGCATACGATTATTTCACACGTACGTTTCTAATACAGTAACTAAAGTGTAACTCGTTTGGAATTGAAAGCCTCCATTATTTAGTCCGACAAACTTTAATCGCATAATTAAACAAATATTTATTATTCAGCAAATTATTATTATTCAGTTTGTAGCTGTTGTGAAGTGGTGTTGTAATCTTCAGAAAATTGCTGAAATTGGTTTCCACAGAATGTCATATATTTTGACATATGTGGAAATATACTTAGTGCATTCAAAAAATAAATGAATGGTCAGACTCCTTTTGTGTTATCTATTTTAGTAAATACTTTTTGCTGCATTCATATTGAGGATTTTGATATATAATATTTATGAAATTACTTATGTTATAAATGTGAATTTCATGAAGTAACTAAATTATTTTTGATGCACAGTCAACAAATAATTACTTAATTGTATATTAGAGAACAAGTTTACCTCTGGTACAGCCTGTGGCGAATTGCATACGATTACTTCACACGTACGTTTCTAATACAGTAACTAAAGTGTAACTCGTTTGGAATTGAAAGCCTCCATTATTTAGTCCGACAAACTTTAATCGCATAATTAAACAAATATTTATTATTCAGGAAATTATTGTTTGTAGCTTTTGCGAAAAGGTGTTCTAATCTTCAGTCAATTGCTGAACTAAACTTTCACAGAATATCACAAACGAGTGATTTGATATATGTGGAAATATACTTAGTGTATTTGGAAAATAAATGGCTGGGTGATCAGACTCCTTTTTTTATTATTTTTTACAGCACTCATTTTAAGGATTTTTATTCATTTTTATTACGATTACTTCACACGTACGTTTCTAATACAGTAACTAAAGTGTAACTCGTTTGGGATTGAAAGCCTCCATTATTTAGTCCGACAAACTTTAATCGCATAATTAAACAAATATTTATTATTCAGCAAATTATTGTTTGCAGCTTTTGTGAAGTGGTGTTCTAATCTTCAGAAAATTGGTAAAACTGGTTTCCATAGAATATCACATATTTTGACATATGTGGAAATATACTTAGTGTATTCAAAAAATAAATGAATGGTCAGACTCCTTTTTTGTTATGCATTTTTTTAAAACATTTTTGACTGCATTCATTTTGAGGATTTTGAGATATAATATTTATGAAATTAATTATACTGTAGATGTGAATTTTATAAAGAAAGAAAATTATATTTCATGCAAAGTCAAAAAATAATTACTTAAAATAATGAAATTCGTGTTCGTTCAAGAGTCTGCGTTGATTCAGTTTCAGGTATTAGCAGATTGATAATAGTTTAATTCCCTAGACAATTATGTTGATCAGCACTGCGAAAACATGTTTTTTTTCTCCTATTTTTTGGTAGTTTATTCGAGTAGATATCGCAACAGACCGGTGTTATAATATGCATATGAGAGGTATATTTATACGACAGGGAGGATGCACCTGCCCTTGGCCTTCGAGCATCTCGTATAACGCGAGGGCCCCTCGACATCTCGAGGATAACAAGGGGGCCCCTGCTTCCGCTTTGAATATATTTGCTTGAGAAAGTTCTTCCTCCCTGTAAAGTGCACGTTTTCCATCTGACAGTTGTCTCGGGAATGAGTATCATGTTCTTGAATTTATTTCCATTAGTACTCATATATTTCTTATTCACAAACATCTGAATTTATAAAATGTCAATAAATAAAAATTATCTGATTTTTAGCTGAATTACGAATTAACATTTTATTCAACGATTAAATTCTATAAAAACTAGGATTTTTTACGTCTCAAACGAATAACCTAAACATACTTGTTAACTTGAAACATAAATTGATCTAAACTAACGTTGTTCGACCTTACCTCATTTTACCTAATTTGATTTTTCGTAAATTCACTTTATATAAGTTGATCTTACATAAGTTGACCTTACATAAGTTAACCTTATATAAGTTGACCTCATATAAGTTGACCTCATATAAGTCGACCTCATATAAGGCGACCGCATATAAGTTGACCTCATATAAGTCGACCTCATATAAGTTGACCTTATATAAGTCGACCTCATATAAGGTGACCTCATAAAAGTTGACCTTATATAAGTCGACCTCATATAAGTTCACCTCATACAAGTTCAACTCATATAAATTGACCTCATATAAGTTGACCTTATATAAGTTGACCTCATATAAGTTGACCTCATATAAGTTGTCCTCATATAAGTTGACCTCATATAAGTTGACCTCATATAAGTTGACCTCATATAAATTGACCTCATATAAATTGACCTCATATAAGTTGACCTCATATAAGTTGACCTCACATAAGTTGACCTCATATAAGTTGACCTCATATAAGTTGACCTCATATAAGTTGACCTCATATAAGTTGACCTCATATAAGTTGACCTCATATAAGTTGACCTCATTTAAGTTGGCCTCATATAAGTTGACCTCATATAAGTTGACCTCATATAAGTTGACCTCATATAAGTTGACCTCATATAAGTTGACCTCATATAAGTTGACCTCACATAAGTTGACCTCAAATAAGTTGACCTTAAATATGTTGACCTTACATAAACTGACCTTATGTAAGTTGGCTTTATATGAATTTACCTTACACATCTAACTTAACTAAATCTAGTCTCTCCTAACCTTACCTGCCATTTATCCTCGATTATAGATTTTTATCTTACAAAATAATATAAAGCAAGCCAGTATTTTAACCAATATAATTTGATAGGTCTTTCTTGGACACGTTTAACTCTACTTATCTTTTATTTTTTATAATTTAAGAAACAATTTTTCGAGTCCCACTGAAAAAAAAATTACAAGCGCTCTGTGCTGTCAAATATCTCTTCGTTGCTCGAACTACATACACAAAGATGCTATACACCGGCGGGTCACTCGTACGATCTTATCGTTACATATCCAACAACCACCCCGCGGGCTCGTCGTATGTAATACCCGCGCACCATCCTCTCGGATTATCGAGTTTGGAATTTGTTACGAACGAAGCAGCACGAGCAAACGTGTAAGGAGAGGACAGTGGAGAACAGGATACGTGGGGTGCAATGGCAACGTGATTATTTATCGCTCATTATAATGCGGCTACTTTGGTGCATGTGCGACAACGCGCGATTCACCCCCGAGGAATCGGGAGCAGGCGATCGAAAGATATCGATAAGATCGAAAGGGATACCCGAGCGCTCAGTACCACCGCCTACGATTTATTGAGTACCGCCTCGTTCCTATCATGCACCATACGAGGAAGACCGTCTTTTCTTCCCTCACGCTGTGGGCGTTGTTGCATTCAAACTTATTCTTAATCCGTAACTCATATGGACCAACACGTGGTAAATAATTACATAAATAATTACATAACAGCTGAACAATTTTTTAGGATTTATTAAACTTACATAACCGACTGAAAGTTTGATTAGATTATTTATTTTATAAATTCAGGATAATTGAGAAATCGAAATTTGAATAATACTGATATTAATGTTATTAAGAAATATGATTTAATAGAAATTTGGAAAAATCAATTGTTTTTTTTATGAAATGAATTCCCGGATTTTTCCAAATATGATGGTTGGTAGAATTTGTTTACGCTGTTGAATTATCGTTATTGTTATGATTATTATTTTAAGTAAAAACGGCTAAATTCGGTATTTTTTGTTCAAACCGCCGCCATTTTGTCATTTTTTATTAAAAAAAGCCTCCATAACGCGATAGCCAATCGCATACTAATTAATAATCCTTGGGTTTTTTTTTCTGATCAAATTTGCGCCCCCTAAGATGTCCACCATGAAGCTATCTTTTTTATCAACATTATTTTCAACAATTAAAAAAAAATATTTAAACAATAAAAATCGGCTTACAAAAAATCATTTTCTGTCATTCATGATTACCTTAATATGTCATAAAAATTTCAGATTTTTCGGCGTATAATAAACGTCCGAAAAAAAAAATCGAAATTTCTACACCGAAACTTTAAACGCATTTTTCTCGAAACGACATTTTTCAAAACGGTGGACATTTTCCAGGGAACAGTTTTCAAGCGATCGTTTTCAAATTTTAGGAGAACATTCTTTACGTTACTCTCTATCGTGCTATGGAAGCTTTTTTTTTAATCTTCCTATTTTTTAAAAAGAAAAACTGTCGAAAAAACGGCTAAATTCGGTACTTTTGTTCAAACCGCCGCCATTTTGTCAATTTTGATTTTAAAAAAGCCTCCATAGCGCCATAGCCAATCGCATACTAATTAATAATCCTTTGGGTTTTTTTTCTGATCAAATTTGCGCCCCCTAAGATGTCCACCATGAAGCTATCTTTTTTATCAACATTATTTTCAACAATTAAAAAAAAATATTTAAACAATAAAAATCGGCTTACAAAAAATCATTTTCTGTCATTCATGATTACCTTAATATGTCATAAAAAATTCAGATTGGTCGGCGTATAGTAAACGTCCGAAAAAAAATCGTGAAAATAGGCTATTTTTCGGGCCGTCACGCTGGAAAGATTCCTTAATTCGTCGAGCAACAGTAGACTAATACTGCAGCGTGTCGTTTTCATCTACTCTCATTCGTGAAACAGGTGTAACAGGTGAAGTTGCACAGGTGTATCATGAGCTCTCGAGTATATACGTAAAACTGGTTCCGGTTAAGCGAGCGTGTTGGCTATCGAAAGCGTTTGATCGATCTCTATAGACTATAGAGTATATTCCTGCGATCCGCCGCCGCCGCCTCTGTCTCGTTTCTATAGCAGCGACTATTCGTTGGCATCGTATGCGTTAATGCTAGGAAATTCAACGCTTGCGCGAATCTGATTGACCTCAGGCTTTGCGACGAGACTATGCGAGTAACTCGACCGTCGATGCCAATGAAATTATTCCAAATTCTACGAATAGGCAAACCATCAGACACTTGGGAAATAAAGATCATTCATGCATTTTTAATTTGCATTCGATCGTACGAATTTCTGATACGCAATATAAATTCTATATTATATATATGTATTTGAGGAATTTGCGAAATTACATTTTGAAAAAATAAAGGTCGTTAAATATTTTTGTAAAGATACAAATTTTATAAATTAAAAATCATTCATGCATTTTTAATTTGCATTCGATCATACGAATTTCTGATACGCAATATAAATTCTATATTATATATATGTATTTGAAGAATTTGCGAAATTACATTTCGAAAAAATTAAGGTCGTTAAATATTTTTGTAAAGATACAAATTTTATAAATTAAAAATCATTCATGTATTTTTAATTTGCATTCGATCGCATGAATTTCCAATACTCAATAGAAATTCTATATTATATATGTATTTGAACAATTTACGAAATTACATAAAAATATTTTATTTAATTATAGATTTTAATGAATTATGTAATTTCGAAGTACAATAACATTTGTAACTTTTTTTTTTTTTTCGTTAATTGATAAATATTGATTATGTTTAATTGGCTTAAGAATATTTTTTAAATAATTCGCTGCAAGTTTTATTTTAAAAAATGTTAATATTTTTAAATAATTTTTAAGGAAGAATATATTTCATCGAATTTCGTGGGCATTTTTTTTAAATTGGAGTTTGCACGTAATGTAATAAAAATAAATAAAAATCGAAAATCCTCATCATATACGAAAAAAAATATTTATCTCATTCTTTTTAACTCATAGCTATTTCAATTTTTTTTTTTTGCAAAGCCTCATTTAAAAATCAGTAGCTATCGAAAGAATTTCATGCTTATTTTTTTTTTATTATCAAGTAAAATTTGTGACTTGTATATCGCACTGAACAATATTGCCCCCATCTTCGTTGCATATCAGATCCCGCCAGTCCATTGAATCTCTTCCTACGCGCTCATGCATAATTGGAGTAGGCGTATGATTCGTTCGGCTAACAAATCCACCAATAGGACAACGAAATAAAGAGAGAGAGACCGAGTATAACGATATGGATTACAGTAAATGACAAGTCGAAGAATCCATTCGTCGAAAGGAGCGATTCGATGCACAGTGACATTTTATACCGTAAAACCATTGCAGAGTCTGGGATCTCATGCACCGAGACAGGATTTATGTGCCACGTGGAGACACGCCGCGCGCCAATTAAACGAGCGAAAGTATATACTTTGCCGTAGCGCGAGAGATTATCTCCATCGTGTATACCGTAAAGCGCACCCTATATACAGAAAATATAATACAGATTAGATAGAATGAAAAGGGAATGAAAGAATAAGCCGACACAAACCACTTATTCAATTAATCAGTAGCCCTCGTAATGTTACAAACAGTTTATCCTAGTCTCTGTCGTAGTAAATTAATCGCTAAAAAAGAAAAGAAAAAAAAATCCATAATACTAAATGCGATAAGCAGTATCGATCACGTGCATCAAAACGGTACTAATAGTGGTGCACGTCGTTCAGAGTGAAACCTCCAGATAGCAATCCTCTGTTAACCCCAAAAAAAAAAAAGTAAAATCTAACCCGGCTGATAAATTAGTTTGTAGAGTATTTATCACCATTAATTAAAGGCTTGCTACTTGTAACAATTTGAATTTGATTTCAATCATTAATTGGCAAGAACTGGTCGAAAATTGTATTTAAATTAATAGATATTAATAAATAATCGTCACAGCTTCTCTGAGATATAACACTAACATCATGCGACCTTATTTAAATTAACCTAATTTCACTTTTCATAAAATGACCTTATACAAGTTGACCTCATATAAGTTGACCTCATATAAGTTGACCTCATATAAATTGACCTCATATAAGTTGACCTCGTATAAGTTGGCCTCATATAAGTTGACCTCATATAAATTGACCTCATATAAGTTAACCTCATATAAGTTAACCTCATATAAGTTGACCTCATATAAGTTGACCTCATATAAGTTGACTTCATATAAGTTGACCTCATATAAGTTGACCTCATATAAGTTGACCTCATATAAGTTGAACCTCATATAAGTTGACCTCATATAAGTTGACCTCATACAAGTTGACTTCATATAAGTTGACCTCATATAAGTTGACCTCATATACGTTGATCTCATATACGTTGACCTCATATAAGTTGACCTCATATAAATTGACCTCATATAAGTTGACTTCATATAAGTTGACCTCATATAAGTTGACCTCATACAAGTTAACCTCATATAAGTTGACCTCATATAAGTTGACTGCATATAAGTTGACCTCATATAAGTCGACCTCGTATAACTCGACCTCATATAACTCGACCTCATATAACTCGACCTCATATAAGTCGACCTCATATAAGTTGACCCCATATAAGTAGACCTCATACAAGTAGACCTCATATAAGTTGACCTCATATAAGTTGACTTCATATAAGTTGACCTCATATAAGTTGGCCTCATAAGTTGACCTCATATAAGTTGACCTCACATAAGTTGACCTCATATTAGTTAACCTCATATAAGTTGACCTCATATAAGTTGACCTCATATAAGTTGACCTCATATAAGTTGCCCTCATATAAGTTGACCTCATATAAGTTGACCTCATATAAGTTGACCTCATATAAGTTGACCTCATATAAGTTGACCTTATAAAAATTGACCTCATATAAAATTGACTTTACATAAGTTGACCGCATAATAGTTGATCTCATATAAGTTGACCTTAAAAAAGCGAAAATATATACTTTGCCACAGCGAGAGATTGTCTATATTATTTGCCGTAAAGCGCACCATATGTATAGAAAATATAATACAGATTAGATAGAGGGAAAGAAAATGAAAGAATAGGCCGACATACATAACTTATTCAATTAATCAGTAGACCTCGTAATGTTACAAATAATTTATCCTGGTCGCGGTCGTAGTAAATTAAACGCTGAAACAAAAAAATCATAATACCAAATGCGATAAGCAGTATCGATCACGTGCATCAAAACGGTGCTAATAGTGCTGCACCTCGTTCAGAGTGAAACCTCCAGATTGCAATCGTCTGTTAGCCCCAAAAAAAACTGTAAAATGTAACCTAGCTGATAAATTAGTTTCTGATAAAGCAAGAGACTCGCTTCTGTGGGAAAGTTCATAAGAGAATAGAAAATCCCATTGTAGGGACCAACCGGGAGCTGATACTGCTTCTGTATACAAGTTCCTTGGTCTGCTGTCGGGATGATTAGCCAGATGGGACTATCTAATGCAGCTTGCGATCAGCCAATACTATTGTGCGGTTTATTTTGCGTTAATGGAACGGCTGTGCAACTCAAAGCATTATAATACCTACGGGAGGACGAGCGGAAGTCGCTTTCCGCGATAACAGTGAACGCCAGTGGGCGGCGGATTGCAGTGCGGCTTAGCGTAGCGTGCAATGCTCTACAGTGAAGAGAAATGGTGCACTCGTCTGGTCTCAGCCATGGCCAAAAGCCTCCGGACGTTTTAATTATGGCTATAATATCTCTGGGTATTATAGTTCAGAGCTGTGAGAAACTATACCATTGCTTTCGAATTTACTATTTATTTACCCGATAAATAATTTGTTATTATAATTTTTTTAAGAATATTCATTAATGTTGGTAAGAAAATATAATATTTAAACAAAACAACGTCGTTCTATATAAAATTACAAAAGGACTATATTATTAAACTGATGAGTCATTATTTTTCTATTACCCGTAAAATCATTTTTTTTAACGACCCATGGAATTTTAGTTGTTAATAATATGATAGGATATGGAAATTCAAGGAAATTTTTATATTTCAACGTGACAAATTTATATACATACGGACATTTATTTTTCACAATTTTTGCAGTTGGAATATTTGTTTATCAATTATTATTTTAACGATTTGAAAAAAAAATTTTAATATCGAAATCAGTGCTGTAATAGTGAAAGACGTTTCTTTTTTTCATTCTTTTTTGTAATTGGCGCTGGTGTGCATTGAATTTGGCGCTCTTTCTTCTCATTGGTTAGATATGCGCATGCGCGCGCAGACTGCTGCTGATTGGCGCTGCGCATAGAAGTTTGCGCACGCGCCATATCGACGCAGTGCTTATACTAAGTGTTGACTGTAGCCGTAATATTGCCTCGTAACTGCTAACTCATCGCTATGAAGCTTTATGAGTTTAACAACTGAATCTGAATATGATTTACGATCTAGAGTTGTGTATAGTTACGAGTGGCAGGCGCGAACGATTCGCATCCGCATGTTTGGCGTGTGCGCTCGCATATCACTTTGCGCAGTCGCATTGCACGATCGATTGAGGTAATGTAAACGATTCTCTTCTCGTTGAGGGTCATTCAACGAGAATTTTTGTAACCGTCTGTACAAAGATATATCCATATATAGGGCTTTCCATCCCGATTCGACCTGAGTCTGACCTTCGACCTCCCACATTTGACTCGTAATTTTTTTTTAAGTTTGCTTAGACCCTCAAATGCACCAGATTTTGATTTTTAATTTTCTCTATGTAAATTTCTTTTTAATTTTTTTAAAGACATATCAAATGCCATAATTTAAAAATCTGAAAATATTCTGAGTAACACATTGTTGAATATCAAAATTTTCCAGCTTATAGCCAAAGTGGGCAAGATTTTCCTTCTTATAGTTTTTAAGCACTTTGACTTTAAAAAATTATTAAAAAATAGGAAAAAAATTTAATCTACTACAGGCGGCTGGTTAAACATTTATTTATGTAAATTCGGATTTTTTCAGAATTTTTTCAGATTTTTAGGAATTTTAAAAAATTTTCTGAACTAAGACTATTTCAGTACCATATGAGCGACATTCTAGCACCAGCATGCCATAATTAAAAAATCTGAAAAAATTCTGAACAGTACAGTTTCATATACAGAAATGTTTGACAAGTTGTCTATAGTAGATTGATTTTTTTTTCTATTTTTTATAATGTCTTAAATCAAAAAGCTTAAAAACTACATGAAGAAAAATCTTTCCTACTTTGGCACTAAGTTAGAAAATTTTGATATTCAACAGAGTATTTATCAGAATTTTTTCAGATTTTTCAATTATGGCATTCGACATGTCAATTTTAAAAAATATAAGAAAAAAAAAATTTGCATAGAAAAAACCTAGTCTAACCAATCCTACAAAAAATTACGAGCCAAATCGGCGAGGTCGAGGGTCAGACCCAGGTCGAATCGGGATAGAATGCCCCATGTATATATATATGTATTTATACTTCGGTCAGTGCACGGTTATCGCATCAGGGTCTTTGAGCACGTACCTTTCGTATCTCTGTGCCTGCAACTATATAACCTGATATGCACTCTTCATTGGCACTTTTCCGCAAGCTTGGCGCCATCGATTCTCATCTGCCCTTCGCCTCTCTATCGAACCTAGTTCATCGCTGCAACGACTAAACGGAAAAATATGGCATGGAAGATGCAGATAATAGGGAAGTAAAGGGTTGAAATATATATGAGCTGAACCATTCGTATTCAACAGATGCGACGTTCAAACATTTCCTTTTTTTTTTACAACACTGTCTCAGGAAATTTTGAATCTCTTCCAAGACAGTATCCAAATAAAAATAAATTTAAGCCATGTTTAATTTGAAACAGAAAATAGTATTTTTTATTTATTTAAAAATATACTAAAATAATAAAAAGTATTTTTTTATTTAAAAAAATAATAAATAATAAAAAGTATTTTTTTTATTTAAAAAAAAATAAAATCACTACATTATTAATAATTAAATCACTCACGTGTCAGAAAAAATGAAAAAAAAAAAAATACTACTGTCTATTTCAAATTGTAGGCATTAAAATATGGATAAAAAAATTATTCTTCAATTGGCCGAGAATAAAACTTTTTCATTGTGATCTTCGAAAAAAGTCAACGACAAAGGATACCACAGTAATTTTTTTGTCTTTTGGGATTTTCAAAAAAATCTATATTCTTGCGATTTTTTTCTTAATTTTTGTCTTATAGACTTTTTTCACGTTTAACATTGACAGAACCCGACGGAAAGATATTTTATTGAAATTAATTAATTCTTGGCCATTTTCGGGGTGGCACAAGCCAGTGAAATAGAAAATAGAAGTCCAATAAATAAAAAATCTTTGTTATATTATCGTCCGAAAAGTTCTATATGTAAGATATATTTTTGTATATATTTCTTTTCTATGCACCCAGAAAACTCGGTTTCATGGGTTTATTTAAATCAAATATGGGATTTATTTCAAATAAATGAAATTTTATTAAAAATTACTATTAGGCCAGCCATTAAATAAATTTCTTGTTCAGATGCTAGAATAATAGGATTTTTAAGTAGAATTTATTTCATTTAAATAAAATTTTATTAAGGAATCTTTCCAGTGTGAAGAAAAAAATCGATTTTTTTTCCGTCTTATCCATTAGTACATACGGTCAAAAACATCCTCTCAAAATTTAAAAACGAAATTCGAAATACTTCGCTGGCATACTTTATGGACCTGGCATCGCCGATTAGTCGTAAGTGCACAATTTAGGTATATGAAATTTCTACACTCGAAACTTTAAACGCGTTTTTCTCGAAACGACATTTTTCAAAACGGTGGACATTCTCCAGGGAACAGTTTTCAAGCGATCGTTTTCAAATTTTACGAGAACATTCTTCACGCTACTCTCTATCGTGCTATGGAAGCTTTTTTTTTTAATCTTCCAATTTTTTTAAAAGAAAAACTGTCGAAAAAAACGGCTAAAATCGGTACTTTTTGTTCAAACCGCCGCCATTTTGTCAATTTAGATTTATAAAAGCCTCCATAGCGCGATAACCAATCGCATACTAATTAATAATCCTTTGGGTTTCTTTTTAGATCAAATTTGCGACCCCTAGAATGTCCAGCATGAGGCTATCTTTTTTATCAACATTATTTTCAACAATAAAAAAAAATATTTAAACGATAAAAATCGTCTTATAAAAAATCATTTTCTGTAATTCATGATTACCTTAATATGTCATAAAAATTTCATATTGATCGGCGTATAGTAACCGTCCGAAAAAAAATCGTGAAAATAGGTTATTTTTCGGGCCGTCACACTGGAAAGATTCCTTAATTTGAATAAAATCCCGGATTTTATTCAAATTAACCAATCAAACCGATTTCTCTGGCTGTGGGAATCCCCTATACGTAGTGTATTTGGTATAAAAGCTTGAACGCCGCGTAAGGTCCTAGAGAACGTTCGTAATGACGATGATGAAGCTCTTCTCACGTTTATACGCAGAAAAATTGTTATGTGGGCCGATCTATCTCAGTATTATAACGACGAGACTCTTCTTCCTTGACATCCGTGCCAGTTCCCGCGCGCCATGCCCTTACGCGAATTAACAGTGCACCACTGAAGAACGATCGTCCGATCTCATAGTCTCGTCTTCGGTGTGCATCATTGCATGCGGCTCGCTTACCACCGTTTCAGTTCCTCTTGCAATCGAGAAGCTGGGCCTGAAGCAGGTGCTGGAAAAACTCGTCACGGAATTCACCCCGAAGGATTATTGTGAAAAAGCCGAGAAGCGACGGACGGATACGTGATCTCCTGGCTATCTTTCTCGCCCTCGAGTATCTATGTACAAAATTGTACATAGATATGTATATATACCTATAGTATGATACAGCTACTCTTTACAGAGAAAAGTACAGGAGAACCTAGAGTTAAAGAGGAACCTGAGGGCTCGACGAGAACTCGACGTATACCTGACGCATAATATATAGGAAAGAGTGGGGCAAAATGGCAACGCGGGGCACGATGGAACAGGGGCATAATGGCACACCTCGTCAAAATAACACAATCGTACGGTGAAATCGTAAAGGAATTATTTTACGGTTTAATTGCAATTATATTAATCTCACGATATACTCAGAAAAAAATATCTAGTAGACTGAACTAAATTTTAGTTAACGTATATAAATTTTCTTATCTGAATGTCGGCCTAATAGGACTGTATTTATTTTATTTTTATTTGGTAATTAAGATCAAATAATTATTTTTGAATTAAATCATTTTTTTTGTGTTATGCTGTATAAACAATGTGGAAATTAATAATTGATTATGGGACTGTCTTTTGCAATGGGTTATTATGCAATAATTTTTATAATATTATTTTATTGATATTAAACAACAAAAAAAAGGTAAGTGTCCACAGACAAATGTTATCAAATATATGTTGATTTAAGTAAATTAATCTATTTCGGATATATTTACTACAATTATTAAAGCAAATAAATGCATACTGAATTAAAACAAAATTTTAGTTCGATTAAATAAGAAATATTGTATACAGGAATTTCGTCAATTTAATTCGATGTTTTTATCGGGTAAATAAAAAATTTAATAGCAATAAATAGAATTATTCTTCATTTAAATAAATAAATATGGTCGAAATCAATATATTGCACATTTCAATGAAATATATATATATATATATTTCAATATATAGATATATATATTTGTATATATTTATATAATGAAATATATATATATATTTCATGGGAAGAAAATTTTAGTTAATACAAATAAGGACGTATTAAGTATATTGAGCCGAGTGCAAATTTGAAGAAATTGGCGTTTTTAAATTTGAAAAATATTTGTGCAAATTAATAAGACTGTGGGATGTTGAATTTTTGTTTTCATGTGTGACATTTTATTCCGGTTTTAGAATGTCCCGTTTCATTTGTACTGCCGTGCCATTTTGCCCCGCTCTCCCTTATATATGTGTAAATATATATATATGCATATAAATGCTGCAATGAGTGAGGAAGACGAAGCTATTCTCTCGAGAATAACGGATTTACGACTAAAGAGTTTATATCTCGACGCGCTAGGGCCCGTCAGTCCCCAGTGTTGCTAATAATAATAAGCGGTGCAGTAGATGCTTTATCCTCGATAAATTATATATGCAAGCTATGCACTGCTTGGTTCTCGTATTATCAGCAAGAACGATGAACTTCGTTTGGTATTTTTATCAATAACTTTTCATCGAGGAATGCATCCAATTATAATCGTACAACAATATTTAATATATTAATAATATGTATATTTTCACATTTTTGAAATTATTTTGTTGATGTAGAACGAAATTTAAAAAAATATAAAGCACAAAACAAAAAGTTAAGAGAATAACTGTGAAGTTTCTTGAAAATGTATTTTATCATTTATATTTATATTGCATTTCTTGCATTATTTATTATAATTATGCACATTTCATCCGTTTTAAATTATTTTTTAAATTGATTCTTCACAGAACTTTTTTTTTTAGGCAAAGTACAAAATAAATAGTAAGCGAATAACTGTGAATTTTCTTTAGAATGTATTTTAACATTTATATTTACATTGCATTTCTTGCACTATTTATTATAATTATGCACATTTCATCCTTATTAAATTATTTTTTACATTGATTCTTCACAGAACTTTTTTTTTCGGCAAAGTACAAAATAAATGTTAAGAGAATAACTGTAAATTTTCTTTAAAATGTATTTTATCATTTATATTTATATTGCATTTCTTGCACTATTTATTATAATTATGCACATTTCATCCTTAATAAATTATTTTTTAAATTGATTCTTCACAGAACTTTTTTTTTTAGGCAAAGTACAAAATAAATGTTAAGAGAATAACTGTGAATTTTCATTAAAATGTATTTTATCATTTATATTTATATTGCATTTCTTGCATTAATTATTACAATTATGCACATTTCATCCTTGATGCACTTGCAATTTGTTTCACTAATTTAGTCAATTACGTTTAAAAATAAATTCTGTTCTGTTACCATGATGCTCATAATCTGTATATTCTGAGCTATGAATTCTTGTTATATTCATGTTGCAGAACGATATACAAAATATTCTAAAGATATATATACAATGTAGCTACTACATTGAGAAACATAAATCAGAGTGTCGGAATATTTTTCGTTCACTATGCCAAGAACCGCAATTAATCCCATACTCTTCTCTTTGCTTAAAAAATGATAATTGCCGGAAATTACTACCGTTATTATCAGCAATACAATATTTAAAAAAAAAATTATCAGATGCTTCAATGAAACCCGAAAAAACCCCGTTAATGGAAAATCACATTTCGAGGATTTTTTTTAGCTTGCCGATTCAATGGAGTTTTCGAACTTGACCACAACGTTTAAGGGGAGGGAAAAAAAATTGATTTTGGAAATTCAATATCATCCAAATCCTGTTGCATATAAAAATGCCCAACGCACTATATTGTTGGCACTCAATGAAAGGATTTTTTACTGTCGTCTGACTAGCATATGCTTTTCAATATTATCTTAAGCAAAGTTCTTAGGTTTTCCATTCTGCGGATGATTCAGATCAAACTACTAGGCAGATTGGAATGGTTGATGTCTCATTTTCTTCTTCATGAAAAGATACACCGGCTAAATGGAGCAAATGTTAATAAAAAGTAATATTTTTTAAGTGACATAATTATTAATAAATAAATGTTATGCTATTTTCTAAATCAGTGATTAACTTTGCTTTCAGAATGAAAAAAAATAGTTTGCTCCATTTAGCCGGTGTATCTTTTCATGAAGAAGAAAATGAGACGTCAACCATTCCAATCTGCCTAGTAGTTTGATCTGAATCATGCGCAGAATGGAAAACCTAAGAACTTTGCTTAAGATAATATTGAAAAGCATATGCAAGTCAGACGATAGTAAAAAATCCTTTCATCGAGCACCAACAATATAGTGCATTGGGCATTTTGATATACAATAGGATTTGGATGATATCGAATTTCCAAAATCAATTTTTTTGACCTGACTCCCTCCCCTTAATCAAAGTTCCAATGTACGTGCGACGATTTCACGCAGAAGACTAATATCATTTTCCGTAATCTTTACCGGTGATATACAAATTATGGAAATTCAATGCCACTGTCCATTTCAGCGACTGCGATTTTGCAATCTCTTCAATTAATCGTCCTAGCTCTGCGTGCACTTGCCGTCAATGTAAAAATTGTCTGTTCAGCGTACCTCGCGTGCAACACAGCAAGTACCATCGGCGCTGCATATCTCCGTCGAGTCTGTCTCCTCTTATGTTTTTTATGGACTCCCGAGAAGAATTTTAATGGTATTCCTGCATATTCATTTAATCACTAAATCCAAACGCAAGTCAATTTACCATAAAGCGATATCTAAGTATTCAAAAAAAAACAGATAAAAAAAATCACTTTCTCATTACTGGAAAAAAAATTCTCCAAACGTTATGTTTTAATCGAGGAAACGTGGATTCTTTTGTCTTCGCGAATTCACCTGACGAGATGTCGTCTTCCTACCGCTTTTTGCATTCTCATACAATTTGCGTGTCGGAGCAAAACATACGAACGACGAGACAAAACGCAGTGTATATATGTCCTGCGCTGTGATCTTTCACTCTGGCCGGAACAATGAGGATGCAACTCACAGGTCTCGAGGATTTTCCAACAGTGTGCATGAAACGGATGTTGGTAACTTGACTTTTGCTGGTTTGCATGCACTTGTGCATATATGCGGAGACTCTATGTTTGCCGGAAGCTCGGATGCACCTTTCGTGACCTCGGCCAATGTCTATATGCACAGCGATACCGAAGCATTTCCTTCCTCCTGTATAATTATCGGCAATCGATTAGGAAAAGCTCGGTAATAATTATAAATAGCCTGACTTATCCCTTCATAATTAATCTATTATTGCACGTCATTCAATTTTTTACCAATATAATAAAAAAATAACGGTGATCGAAAAGAGTATTTATTTTTATTTTCTCGTTTGTGTCTATTTATATTATAAAAATATCTCGATAACGGCGGTGGGTAGGAAAATTGACGAGCTGCGGTCGATGACATCCCAGCGTGGATTGTGTGATCGACCAGGCCTGGTTATTACCCCGAAGAGTCTCCTCAGGTAAGGTTAACCCTTTGCGTCATAGTGGGTCAATAAGTGACCCATCGGTTTTCGCTCAGACTTAAATGTTTTTATTTCTGACAATATCTACGGTAAATGGCCCGGTTTGTGACAATGTAAGGCAACCCTTTCACTCTGCCTATGTAAAAACCATAGGGCAAACGAGGACCTAACGAGTGTCGCAGTTTGTGACGCCACCATTTACGAATTACTATTGGCTGTTTCTGGAATAGTGGGGGAAGCCGCCTATGCTAAAATAGCGCGTCAGGAACCGGACCAGCGTCAGAAACAGGGCCGTTTACCTTAATGAGTTTTTTCGTTTCGGAAACGAGGATGAAAATGTATGGCTGAAAGGGTTAATGTAAATCGAAGGGGGGCTGAGGGGGGTTCCCGTGGGATCAACGCGGGTTTTCAAGGTGTAGGGGTGGTGCTTCCCGAGGGAGATGAGAAGGGTCCTCGGGGACGGACAGAATCTTCAGTTTTCGGAGTTTTCGAAGGGATGGCGGAATTTTCGAGGGATGAAGGTGGTTCCGAGGGATAGAGGAAGTTCTGAACGATGGAGAGATCCCGAGGGTTGTTGAGGTCCCGAGGGATGAAGAAGTTTCTCAGATGTAGGGGTGGAGATCCCCAAAGGGGACGTTGAGGGTCCTCAAGGATAGAGAGGATCACGAGAGTTTGAGGGGATCTAAGGGATTGAGGGATTTCTGAGAGGTTGTGGTTTGCCGAGGGATAATGGGGTTTCCGAGAGATGTAGAGGTGGGGGTCCCCGTAGGGGACGGAGAGTCCTCGGAGTCAGAGAGGATCCCGAGAGTTTGAGGAGGCTCAAGGGATTGAGGGATTTCTGAGAATTTGAGGGGCTCCAAGGGATTGACGGATTTCTGAGAATTTGAGGGGTCCCAAGGGTTTGAGGGATTTCTGAGAATTTAAAGGGACCCAAGGGATTGAGGGATTTCTGAGAATTTGAGGGGTCCCAAGAAATTGAGGGATTTATGAGAATATGTGGTTTTCTGAGGGATGATGGGGTATCCGGGAGATGTGAGGGCGGATTTCCCCGAAGAGGACGGGTAGGGTCCTCGGGGATAGAGAGGATCTCGAGATTTTGAGGGGGCCCAAGGGTTTGAGGGATTTCCGAGAGATTGTGGTTTTCTGAGGGACGATGGGATTACCGGGCGATGCAATGGGTCCCGAGGTATAAGGGATTTCCGAGTGATAGAGAAGGTCCCAAGGGATGGAGGTGGTCCCGAGGGATAGAGGGATTTCCGAGAGATTGTGGTTTTCTGAGGGACGATGGGATTACCGGGCGATGCAATGGATCCCGAGGTATGAAGGGAGTTCCGAGCTATAGAGAAGGTCCCAAGGGATGGAGGTGGTCCCGAGGTATATACGGGGTTTCCGACGTGTAGGGGAAGCCCAGAGGGATAGAGGGAGTTCTGAGTGACGGAGGGATCTCAAGGATTGAAGGGATTCCGAAAGTCGGAGGGATCCCAACAGATGAAGGCATTCCAAGGGCTTGATGGATTTCTGAGAGATGGAGGGATCCCCGAGGGTTCGAAAGGTATCTGAGGCATCGAAGGGTATCCGAGGGATTGAAGTATGTCCGAGGGATCGAAGGGTGTATCCGAAGGATTGATGGGCTCCGGCAACTGTCGCTACAGTAATCGTTTCCAAAGTTAGGAAACCCTATTTTAAATCAATTTCATCCTGAAACGGTATGTCCGAGTAACTTACCTTTCTATTCATCCACCCTTTTCCTTCTTTAGAAAATCTTTACTTCCGCAATATTTCAAATGTTTTAAGGTCTTTTTTTTTTAAGGTCTTCGAAACTTAATGCTTTCAGTATTGATTCCATTAAATCAATCGCTTTCGTATTACTCACAGAAAATAAAAATTACCAGATTTTTAAAAGTTTCTCCTGCAATTAGAAGAATAACAGTAAGAGAGGATGAAAAGCCTTTGATTGATATTACAATAATAATAATATGAATTGATGCAAGCAAATGCCGTGTACCGGTACAAATTACATGCGATAATGCTGAATCACACTATTTATAAGTGACGAGGACTCGAACTCACACATCTGTAGTTATTTGCCGCAAGCCAAACGATACCTTCGAGTACTCGATGACTATAACGTGCGAACGAACGTGTACAGTAAAACGTCTCTTGGTCATGATCTTTCTCCATAAAGTGTGCTCTCAGTACCTCCTACGTATAGGTACCTGTATACAGCACGCGTGAAGAAACTCTGCACGCGCCAAGATTCCGTTAGAATCTTTTGCTAGGTATTGCGCCGAGGAAGACTAGACAGAGGCGGTGTCTGTCCTCCTACGCGTAATTCATAGCTCGATTTCCTTGCGCTAAGTGTAAGTGACGCTCAATTGTCCATCTTCGTTTCGCTCGAAACGTATAAGCGATAGAAAGCTGCGAGATTTTTTTTGCGCTCTTTCCTTTGAAGTCTCTGATGTATGTCTACTAACCCGACAAATACTGTTCTTTTCAGAGTGTCGTTACATTTGTCAAATCGAAATTCACTCGATAGGCAAGAAAAATTTTCCTAAAAAGCATTATGCCCTGTTATACCTCATGGGTTTTTGAAAATGACCTGACAGGGCCTTAATTGTACCGGAATTGCGCCAAAAGTAACGCTACAAATTTTCCACTAGGAAAAAGGTAATTTTTTTCATTTGATACTTTGCGAAAAATATTTCCTTGGACCAAATGTGACAGTATAAAGAGGCTGTTTCACGCAAAGCCTTGAATGCCTCATGTTTTATTGCTCTACGGTGATAAACACGCACGGAGATCTACTAAAACGCTAAGACTGAGTCTAAGCGACGAGAAAGGTCATCATACGCTTGGTCATCCGGGTCCATGGTCGTTTCTTGGTCGACTCTTGTCACTCATCCGCGCGAGCAAGAAAAACAAACAACCTCCGCCGCCAATCAGAAGCGAATCGCACCGAGAGTCTCGTTAGCCGATGATAAACGAGGCGATACAAAGCTTAATTAGTCGACCATGATCCTAAAAGGTTATACCGTTAAATTAGCGACGGTCTACGATACATATGCTTTGTTAAAGAAGAACCCTTTCGTTCCCTTCTTGATTTAAGCATCGTTGACGGAAGACAGCGTGAGACCGGATGATCCTCGGAAAGATCCTTCATGATCTTCACTTTCAAGTCATCCTATGATCTCCCGTCAAGATCTTCACATCCTCTCCTCGCCAACCCTCGAAAGACTCGCTTCCTAGTTTTAAAGAAACATTAAAACAAACGATATCCGATTTTTCAATCAAAACTTTTACCAGAACTATCGTTATTCCCCGAAAACTCGAATTTAACCAGCGACACGAGATTTTGTAGCGCATACGGCTCGCCAATGCACAATTGGACCGAACCCTGTGACCCTCTTCCGTCGGCAAGAGTTTCCCGAAGTAGAAACGTCGAGACGAGAAGGAACTTGGATAAACCAGAAGCTGAGAATTCGGACCATAAAGAGAGGAGGTTGACGATAAGTTTCCTGGAATTCTCGGTGTGGAAAGAACAGACTTTAACCAGTGGGATTATTGACGTTCCTACCGAAAATTCGGTCTCCATGTTGAAACCACCGAATGGCTGGTATCGGATAAGTTTTCGTTAGGTGTGGGATGTCCTTTTTTTTTAAATATCGATCCATCTATAATCACCAGTTCGAATTGGAAAATCTGAAGCTCCTGGGGAATGGCGGATGTTTTGAACATCCTGTACGACCGTGCAAATCGCCGAAGTTTTGGAATTACTGTCCAGATCGTGTGGACAATTGCATTGGTATGGATGACATAGCAGGACAATGGAAAATTGGGTATAATTTTATAGCGTTGCTTTAGGAATCGAGAAAATGTATCATACTTTTTCGTATCCATTTTAGTTGCTTTGTATGACTTCGATTTGACCGCATCTCCGGGTAGCCAAATGTTGCATTGTTAGGCGAATCAATCAGGACTATGGATCATTGATGGGGGTTTAGTCGTCCATGAACGTAGTAAATCCAGCGGCGAAACGATGGTATATGTCAAACGTTCAGCACACATGGAGAAAATGGTTTTGCTAGGCCAGCAAATCTTTTGTTAAAATGGTGATAACATTACGTTATTTACTAGAGTAACTAAAAAATCGGTAGATCTTACAAATCTTATTGCTTGATTAACAAATCTCTTAGCTAAGCTAACCAATCTTTTTGCCGAGCTAACAATTTTTTTTTTGCTAAGCTAACAAATCTTTTTGCTAAGCTAACAAATCTTTTTGCCAAGCTAACAAATTTTTCTTGCTAAGCTAACAAATCTTTTTGTCAAGCTGACAAATCTTTTTGCTAAGCTAACAAATCTTTTTGTAAGGCTAACAAATATTTTGCAATGCTAACAAATCTTTTTGCTAAGCTAACAAATCATTTGCCAAGCTAACAAATCTTTTTGCCAAATTAACAAATCTTTTTACCAAGCTAATAAATATTTTTGCCAAGTTAACAAATCTTTTTGCCAAGCTAACAAATTTTCTTTGCTAAACTAACAAATCTTTTTGTCAAGCTCACAAATCTTTTTTCTAAGCTAACAAATCTTTTTGTCAAACTGACAAATCTTTTTGCTAAGCTAACAAATCTTTTTGCCAAGCTAACAAATCTTTTTGCCAAATTAACAAATCTTTTTACCAAGCTAACAAATCATTTGCCATGTTAACAAATCTTTTTGCCAAGCTAACAAATTTTTTTTGCTAAGCTAACAAATCTTTTTGTCAAGCTGACAAATCTTTTTGCTAAGCTAACAAATCTTTTTGTTAAGCTAACAAATCTTTTTGTTAAGCTAACAAATTTTTTTGCCAAGCTAACAAATATTTTGCAATGCTAACAAATCTTTTTGCCAAATTAACAAATCTTTTTGCCAAATTAACAAATCTTTTTGCCAAGTTAACAAATCTTTTTGCTAAGCTAACAAATCTTTTTGCCAAGCTAACAAATCTTTTTGCTGAGACAGCAAAAGATTCGTGCGGGTTATATTTATAAGTTTTAGAATTATTGTCCAGATCGTGTGGACAATTGCATTTGTATGGATGACATAGCAGTACAATAGAGAATTGGATATAATTTTATAGCGTCACTATGAGAGTCGAGAAAATGTATCATACTTTTTCGTGTCCATTTTAGTTGCTTTATATGGCTTCGACCTGACCGCATCTCCGGGTAACCAAATGTTCTATCGCTGCGCGAATCAATCAGGACTATGGATCATTGATGGGAGATTAGTCGTCCATGAACGTAGTAAATCCAACAGTGAATCGATCGTATAAGTCAAACGTCGAGCTTTGGGTATATTGATGTGTGCACTTTCCTGTATATAGCAGGAGAGCAATATTCTCGATCCTCATCGATTTGATTGCTCAACATTGGAAAACCAATACACAAAAAATCGTTTTTTAGTCACCTTCGGTCTGATAGAAAATGTGTTACTGAAATAATTTCTTTTTTAAATGAAAAGTTCGGTTTTTCATTGATAAATAATTTACAGGCAAAAGAATCTCACAATTGATCCTCCAAAACGTCATAATTTGACATTTGGATGTTGAGAGATCAGAAGACAAAAATATGATTCCAATTCGATGTTGTAAATAATTTCACTTTTGGCTTTAATGAAGAATTAAAGGGGAAAGCATATGATAATAATTCCTCTACAATAGTATAATTTAATGTGGAAAATTAATGAGAAGATGGAAAAATAATGTCAATTTGATCGTTTCCTGGCCAGATGAATAACGTTATTCGGAAATAATTACTTTTGACGTCCTTTCAAGTTGAAAAGTTCCACAATCGCTGAACAAAACGGTCTGCAGGGAAATTAATTTCATAATTTGTCCGCTATAACGTCATGACGTCATAATTCAACTTTTGCAGATCAAAAAGGAATAAGCGGTGGAATAATGGTTTTTTTGTGATTTTTATTACTTTTTCTTGATCAGAATCACATTGAATTACAGCAAAAGGTGTCGCAGCTTTCGACTGATATACCAAACACTGTAAAACTCGCTCGTGTGAGTATCTATAGTTTATTTTGTTGGTCCACTGATTTTCAATACTGCATGTGGTTCGCCATGCGACCTTTCCTCGCATTCTTTTTCCATTTTTCTTCTGTTTCATTCCTCTCTCACCTCGGTTCGATGGAGATTGACCGAATGGAAGTTCTTGAAATAACTATACGTGTTATAAAAAAAAAAGAGAGAGATAGATCGATGGTAGTGGTTTCGCAGCCACGAATGGCCCTCGTCGAAGGGGTGAGAGCATCGTATCCGGATGGCAAAGCAATATATATCGGTGGCGACGTAGACGCAGGGTGTGTGCTTTATTTATATAGAAGTGCAAAAATAGCCGAGGTCCCAGAGAAAATAGAACGGCCGGGTTATTTCCAAGCCAGTGTTTTTATTATAGGATCAATTTTTCACGGTCGACGAGTGACCTCGATACACGCGGAAGTTATATTAATACACACTACATATAGTATCTTACTGTAGAACAACCTGTAGCAACCGAGAGCCCCATAAAGAGGGCCATAAAAAAATATTACGAACCCTTCATAGCTCCATTGTGACCCCCTTCAAGTTTGTGGCATTTTTTTTTACTAGACCGAGAAAAAACATTGTACACCTCATGAATATGCATTAGTTTTTTAATGGCAAAATCATATCCCGTTAAATAAAAAAAACCTGGACAATTTTGTAAATGAAAATAGTCAAAAATGGTACTTTTGCAAAATTCAATTTATTTTTGCATGCAAATTTGTTTTTCTATCATGAAATAAAATTGTAGTATCTATTACTAATAGACTTGGACTGTTTGTCAAATTTTATCAGAATTTTTGGTTTGTAATAAAAAAAGATGTTTCGAAAATTGTTACGTTGGCTGTTGAAGGATTAAACTAGCTAAAGCTATTAATATACTGCACGTAGTATCTTGCTACAGGAAAACCTGTAACCGAGTTCCATAAAGAAGAATACAAAAAAAAAGTATTACGAACGTTCATAGCACGATTTTAGTCAACCGCTCGTTTCGAGGTATTTTTCATACCGGAATGAAAAGCTACAAATATCATAAATACGAGTTAAAGTGTTAAATTGTTGCTTTCCCATCGAAGGAATTTTCACCAGCGCGTTGCCCAATGACAATGATACCGGCGGCTAACCGATAGTACGTGCGAATTCACCGTACATGTACGCACGAGTAGATAACCAGGAGTATATACATACATGTAACACACGATAAGCGTTCACGTACATTAGTCACGCCGGTGCATGCCGCTGCACCGGGGTTATAGAGTCAGTGGGGCACAACTCTCAAGCGCCCACATGGAAATCCATGTGGCTTCGGAGTAGCGCGAGTACACGTGAGCCGACACCAGGATGATCTATAGCCAGTACGGAGTACTCTAGAGAAGGCTTTGCGCAGGTATACTGTATTGTAGGTGCAAGCAGGTATATGCAACTCCCTAGTATATAATCAGTGGATTAAACTTATGTGTACTTGGACTATTCGCGACCAAAATTCATCAAATCTGGTCTGATTAAATCTAGATCAATCTAGTCTGGTCTGGTCTGGTATAATCTAGATCGATCGATCGATCAATCTGGTCTGGTTAAATCTAGATCAATCTAGTCTGCTCTGGTCTGGTGTAATCTAGATCGATCGATCGAGTCGAGTCTGGTCGAGTCGAGTCTGGTCGAGTCGAGTCTGGTCGAGTCGAGCCTGGTCGAGTCGAGTCTGGTCGAGTCGAGCCTGGTCGAGTCGAGTCTGGTCGAGTCGAGTCTGGTCGAGTCGAGTCGAGTCTGGTCGAGTCGAGTCTGGTCGAGTCGAGTCTGGTCGAGTCGAGCCTGGTCGAGTCGAGCCTGGTCGAGTCGAGTCTGGTCGAGTCGAGTCTGGTCGAGTCGAGTCTGGTCGAGTCGAGCCTGGTCGAGTCGAGCCTGGTCGAGTCGAGTCTGGTCGAGTCGAGTCTGGTCGAGTCGAGTCTGGTCGAGTCGAGTCTGGTCGAGTCTAGTCTGGTCGAGTCGAGCCTGGTCGAGTCGAGCCTGGTCGAGTCGAGTCTGGTCGAGTCGAGTCTGGTCGAGTCGAGTCTGGTCGAGTCGAGTTCGGTCGAGTTCGGTCGAGTCTGGTCTGGTCTGGTCGAGTCTGGTCTGATCTGACAGACAATCTAGTCTGGTCTGGTGTAATCTAGATCGGTCGATCGATCGATCTGGTCGAGTCTGGCCTGGTTGAGTCTGGTCTGGTCGAGTCTGGTCTGATCGAGTCTGGTCTGGTCGAGTCTGGTCGAGTCTGGTCGAGTCTGGTCGAGTCTGGTCGAGTCTGGTCGAGTCTGGTCTGGTCTGGTCGAGTCTGGTCTGGTCTGGTCGAGTCTGGTCTGGTCGAGTCTGGTCTGATCCGCTCTGGTCTAGTTGAGTCTGGTCGAGTCTAGTCTGGTCTGGTTGAGTCTGGTCGAGTCTGGTCTGATCTAGTCTGGTCTGGTCGAGTCTGGCCTGATCTGACAGACGAAAAAGTGCTAACTTCGGGTATAACAAGAGTGGTAGCTCTAAATCAAGTCAAAGGAGATAGAGTGATTCGTCAGACGGCCAAACTAATTTATTTTAACATTTGGCGTCGCGTCGCTGCCGCGACGTTTGATCTGTATGTAGACTGCCATAGAATTAGGTATGCGTGTTTGATATAAAAAATGTTGTTTTAGTATTGGAGTTAAATCGAATCAAGAAATAGTGCATTGCTGTTAAATGTATCGTTTGTCGGTCTGTAACAACCTATGACGTATCTAGGTATGATTGTTGCTCGTCAATCTGTATTAACGCTGTGCCTCGGGCTTCGGTAGTAGCACTGCTATTATATAACCCCTTCTCGCAATTCTGCTCGCAAGCAACCATATTGCTTAAGTACAATTACCGCTCTGGGTTTCCTAACGTCGGATCGAAAGTGCACACGTAATTCAAAGAAGCCTCGTTAGATTCCACGTAACAGGCTCCATCGATCTATCATGACAATATCCTCCAGAGATTCTTCCTGGATCGTCAATAAACGGGAATTTCTACTCAAACCATTTCTGGTGCTTACGTTAAATGGTCTGGTTTAATGGTTAAACGGATGTCACATCCTTCATTTAACAAGTTTCAAATATGCCGGGGGATAAACGATGGAAAGAGCGGATGTTCATTAAGGATATAGCCATCCGGATCCTGTTAGGTCCTTAAGACCTTTGCAATGATTTGAGATTCCGAGAATCGAGAAGTTATCGAGAAGCGACTGAAGCCCTCGGGAAGTGACTCGATCGGGGAGTGCGCCGCAATTCTTAGCTATCTTTCTCCCTGTGAGTGACGAGCTGGTTCTTCGTTCCATGGATCGCTAACTTTCCCTGCATTCCATCGTGTACAGATTCGAATCGCGAGAGGAACGCTGGAAATATCGCGGCCTGTGCACAAATACTATTGCAATCGCTCAGGAAAAACAGAACGTGCTCTATCGGCTCTGAAGCTTTTATACGTCGATAGATATAGAGATACATCGATGCTGCGTTGGTGAAACTGATCGACGTATCGCAGTGTCTGGTAGGAACCTTGCAACTGAAACTTTATCTACTAGTTTGTTCGTCAGCTTCCTCGAGCGAAGCGAATTCGCTGTGCTATCGATCTTTCATGACTCCCAATCGAGAACCTACTGCACATGTTTATATGCTATATGGTTTTACCATTGCGCGCTATCCTCGCGGGACTCGCAGAACGCTATGAAAGAAACGAAGAATTATATTTCATGTCGGACACCTTACACACTCGCCTGATTTCTAAACGCTTCAGGCTGATGGTACAGTGATTGGCCATTGCTGCAGATTGAGAATACAGTTACTAGCACAACTTTGTGTGGTATTATGACTAAGATACATTGACGTCCTGATTTTCTTCCGCTTGATATATGCATTTTTTTTCCTATTTTTAGACATTGGTACATACACTTTTTTTCCCAAGCGAGAAATACGCACTAAGAAAAATAGAATATTGCTGTTATACAATTTGAGTTAAAAATATATATTTTGTGGTTACCTAGTAATTATTTGGAACAAGTCGGTAGAGTAGTTTAATTTAAATAATATGGTTGTTGAAATCACTACACATTGCTATCAATTAAAAATCATGAAAATTAAATGCGGGAATTCCGTACATGAAATCTTAAATGCTGATAACAGATTTCACAGTTTATTAGCAGTTTGAGCCATAAGGGCATATGTGTTTACATATTGTGTACTTGCGTTAACCTCGTTCAACACTTCGTGACGTCAGAATTTGAAACTCACCTGAAACAGAAAAATAAAAAATATCAGATTATGAAATTCTTGTGAAACATTAACAAGAATATTTTATCTTAAACATAATTATTATTACTCCTTTCTTTTATCGTTGATTGTTATTTCTCAATATTTCCTATAATATTCCAGGTCATATTAATAACGAAATTTTTTTTTAATATTGCGCTTGCGCTGCAACATGAAAAACAAATTACAAGACTAAAACCATATCAATGACCATAAGAAAATTATTGAAAATTATTTTAATGCTAACATTCCATACAGATTCAGTAAAATGACGGTTAAATTACCGATCACATTTCGTCTCTCGGTCTGATCCCAATATTAACCCAGTACTTCAAAAGAGTTTAAGAAAATCATGACTCCACCATGTAACTGGTACTCGGGGCCAACGATTGTACCATTTTACCTCAGTTACCAAACTAAAAAAAATATATGGGCGGTAAGCGATTTATGGAGTGTCGGAACTGCAGCTGGTAATTGGAGCGCAAGTTAGTTCTCCCGACAATGAGCGTTGACTTAGCTGGAATTGTGTCTCTTATGTGTAGCGTAGAAAATGGTTCCTAACTCGAGATCAAAGCTCGTTATCGAAAGTAAAAAAAAAAAAAATAGTTAGAGTGACACTCTTTACGAGGCTGTCTATGTTGTATCGTAAAGCATACGCATATGTGGTAAAGTAGGGGATGAGAGGCATATATATAAATATATATATGGTGCAGTATGTAATCGATTCGAGCGACCACAGAGTGTTGGCGAACATCAAGGATCGACGTAGGTGCACCGCGGGCTTACAGCTGCAGTCGAGTAAATCCAAGGATCCCGCAGAGACCCTTGACTGGTTCGAGCTATGTCCTACGCAATGCTAATAGCGCGTGGGACGTTGCATACGCACTGAATCTCTTCTGGTTGAGCGGCCACGCTTTTCGCCGTTGTCCTCGTGTACACAACACGCTACTCCAGCTTTTTTCTGTGAGATCACGGAGCAAACACACCTGCTGTCCAAATTGAGCAATGATCGCCTTCGCCTACGCTTTAGCTTTTTTTAAACTGATTTCTTATGTTGTTAATAAGGAATTCAACGTTTGTTATAAATTGCGAACATAAATTATCTGGCTGATTAGCTTAGACAGGAAAGGGACGTCCAATCATTGGTTGGATTTGGTCAGGTCAAACTTGATCTGGTCGAACTTGGTCTAATCGAACTTGATCTAGTCGAACTTGGTCTGGTCGGATTTGGCCTGGTCGTATCTGGTCGGGTCGGATTTGGTCTGGTCGGATTTGGTCTGGTCGGATTTGGTCTGGTCGGATTTGGTCTGGTCGGATTTGGTCTGGTCGGATTTGGTCTGGTCGGATTTGGTCTGGTCGGATTCGGTCTGGTCGGATTCGGTCTGGTCGGATTCGGTCTGGTCGGATTTAGTCTGGTCGGATTTGGTCTGGTCGGATTTAGTCTGGTCGGGCTTAGTCTAGTCTGACTTGGTCTGGTCGGATTTGGTCTGGTCGGATTTAGTCTGGTCGGACTTAGTCTAGTCTGACTTGGTCTGGTCGGATTTAGTCTGGTCGGATTTGGCCTGGTCGGGCTTGGTCTGGTCGGACTTGGTCTGGTCGGATTTGAACTGGTCGGATTTGGTCTGGTCGGACTTGGTCTGGTCGGATTTTGTCTGGTCCGACTTGGTCTGATTGTGATTTTTTCGTAAATTATTTATTCACTGCTCGATGGATTTCTGGTTTAATAACATTTTTCACATAATGTTCTATTGGCAAATGATGTTACGAAAGTTTCAATAGTTGTTTCGTTTCATCAAGTATTCCTTCCAATCAGTAAAATTACAAACTTTCATATTAAATTTCCAAATTTTCATATAATTTAGTTAAAAACTATTGTAATTTTACGCCTCACTTGGATATCAAATTTAATATATCTGAAAATTTATAATAAATATTTTTAACAGTTTGCTGCGCACGTCGTTTTGACTCTATTATCTACCTCCGAATGAGAATGTCACATATCTGAGAGTTTATACGTTGAAGAGACTCGACCGTTGCACGTTGACCGTATGGCCGAGCTTCCAAATATTAAATTGCTGAAGTTATCACAGGCTGAATGCGAATGTGGTAGAGTGAGACATACAACAGAATGGAGAATGCTCATTCGGACGGAAGTGCAAACTGCCCACTGCGCATCGTCTGCCTCTTGCTGGTCGCTGGTTTCACGAGGTTTCGCACGGTGCGCTGAACACAACGCCACAACAGCCAAGGATACTTCAAAGAGTGTTTCCTATGCTCTAGTGGAATTCCAATGCCGGAAATACCTACCCTGAGGATTATGTCTTAGTTAGTCGTGAAATTGTTGCCTGCTGGAAATGCCGGAGGCCCCTCCGGACTCGGACTTTCAATGAGTTTCGCCTAACTTCGTTCCTTGGATCACTAATAAGCTATACAACTATAATACAAAGCATAATTAGACAGAGCACTAAGCAATCCACATTTTAAGTCTGACCTTGATTATTTTTTAGTTCTTTAAATTACTGAAAAATCTCAAATGATAATTTTTAATTAATAGCTCATAAAAATATTCTTCACACGTATCTTTCTTACCAAAATTTTTATTGGAAAAATCTAATAGTCATATGTTACATATAAAAATTCTTTAATTACCATCAACCGCTAACGCATTATAAAAAAAATTCCATCTTTTTGTTAAAAATAAATCAACTCTTTATTTTTGACAAAAAAAATTCAGAATACTTTCAGATTTTTAAAGTGATTTTTTAAATTGTAGAAAGTACGAAATTTTTCGAAAAAAAAAAAAAAAATTTAGGTGCTTTTAACATGTCGATAGTATAAAAAAAATGGTGGAAAAAAGAAAGAATGAATAAAGAAAGTTATGGATTATCCTATGAATAAAAGTACATTTTAAATATTTGTCAGGTCTACCAAAATTTTTGTGCTTACGCATCAGTAGATCAATCCAGAAGTAAATTTAATAATTTCTTTATTGAAATTGACAGCACAATAACATAAAACCCCTTAGGATTAAAAACCAATTTCGCAAAATTAGATTGATTAAAAAGTTATTGATTTCCACAGTGCCAATCAGCCACTCTCCCTTAATTATTGCCTGAATTAATCCCCCAAGATTTACAGAGTTTACACTCAGAGAAATTGTGAACGTCCTGGCAATTACAAAATTAAAGTTATTCACTTTTAATCCACGCAATTTTTTTTTTTTTTTACGTTAACTAAAACATACTTCCAACTACATTTTTATAATTGCGACGACTATTTTACGATTAACATCATAATTATAAAAAAAATTCTACCATCGACTAAAAATGAATTGCAGTCACTTTATAGCAGAGTTGGGCAAAATTGTAATAGAAAATTACAAAATACAAATTACATTCTGTAATTGTAATTAATTTAAAATCCAATACAATTACTAAATATAATTGTATTTATTTTGAAATCCAATACAATTACAAAATGTAATTGTATTTAATTTGAAATCCAATAAAATTTCAAAATGTAATTGTATTTAATTTGAAATCCAATACAATTACAAAATGTAATTGTATTTAATTTGAAATCCAATACAATTTCAAAATGTAATTGTATTTAATTTGAAATCCAATACAATTACAAATTGTAATTGTATTTATAAAATGTAATTGTATTTAATTTGAAATCCAATACAATTACAAAATGTAATTGTATTTAATTTGAAATCCAATACAATTACAAAATGTAATTGTATTTAATTTGAAATCCAATACAAATACAAAATGTAATTGTATTTAATTTGAAATTCAATACAATTACAGAATGTAATTGTATTTAATTTGAAATCCAATACAATTGCAAAATGTAATTGTATTTAATTTGAAATTCAATACAATTACAAAACGTAATTGTATTCGATTTGAAAACCAATACAATTACTGAAAGTAATTGTATTGATTTTCGAGAATTACTGAAAGTAATTGTATTTAATTCGAAATCCAATACAATTACTGAAAGTAATTGTAATTAAAGCAGTAATTTCTGACTCAAGTAATTCTTGCTTCCCAACTCTGCTTTATAGTAACCGACGACAGAATTTTCTCCTAGTACATCATTAGCCAATAATTAAAATCCGAACACAATACTAACCGACCGATATTACGAATTTCACCGACTGAGAAAAGAAAAAAAAAAAATACTGTCGGATTTATATATATGTAACGGTGAATCGAGAGAAAATGCATATATCTGCGGATTATTAATGTGCGTTACAAAGTCGTAAATTTAAATTGCGGATATGTAAAGCGGACATTTTGTGGTGGTTTGTGTGGTAGAGTGACCATGATGCTTTTCAGTGTAGTAGATATATACTTTGCTTCTATGTGTTCCTCGGCAAAATGTTGGTTCTACGCGAAAGAAAGTCTCCCGCACGTACTTCACTACCATAGAGAAGAGGTGGAGTACGCTCGAGGGATCCTGCATCTCAACACGCGATGTTCAAGAGTCCGCAAAAACGACGCCGACGTCGCCATGTGCTTAATTTATAGTTCAATGTGACTTAACGCGATAAATCCGCGGAGTATGCTCGTTTCATGAACGAAATGGCAATGCAAATAGGTATCCTCTTACATTAATTGCCCGAGTTTGTGGAACGTCGAGTATGCGAAAAGTCACTGACGCCCACGGAACTGTCTGTCCTTGGAAACGTAATGAGATTTCGTTGATTCTTGGTCACATGATTTTGCTGTAAAAATGTACAGTTATCAACAGGTAATATGTAAATTTTATTATTATGTCTTTGATGATTATTTGCCTCGAAATGTTGATTCTGTTTTTACAAGCAACATAGTTTGACATTCACATGAGATTTAAGTTGCAAATTATGAACGCTGTAAGTATTGCGGAGTCAATTCAGGCGATAATTAAGAGGGAATGGCGAATTGGCAGGTGCAATTGAAAAGTTACATTTTAATCATTAGGTTGGAATTGAAAAGTTACTTTTTAATCATTAAGTTGGAATTGAAAAGTTACTTTTTAATCGTTAAGTTGGAATTGAAAAGTTACTTTTTAATCATTAAGTTGGAAATGAAAAATTACTTTTTCATAATTAAGTTGGAATTGAAAAGTTACTTTTTAATCATTAAGTTGGAAATGAAAAGTTACTTTTTAATCATTAAGTTGGAAATGAAAAATTACTTTTTCATAATTAAGTTGGAATTGAAAAGTTACTTTTTAATCATTAAGTTGGAGTTGAAAGATTACTTTTTAATCATTAATTTGGAATTGAAAAATGACTTTTTAATCATTAAGTTGGAATTGAAAGGTTACTTTTTAATCATTAAGTTGGAATTGAAAAATTACTTTTTAATCATTAAGTTGGAATTGAAAAGTTACTTTTTAATCATTAAGTTGGAAGTGAAAAGTTACTTTTTAATCATTAAGTTGGAATTGAAAAGTTACTTTTTAATCATTAAGTTGGAAGTGAAAAGTTACTTTTTAATCATTAAGTTCGAATTGAAAAGTTACTTTTTAATCATTAAGTTGGAGTTGAAAGTTTACTTTTTAAGCATTAGATTGGAATTGAAAGGTTACTTTTTAATCATTAACTTGGAATTGAAAAATGACTTTTTAATCATTAAATTGGAATTGAAAAGTTACTCTATAATCATTAAGTTAGAATTGAAAGGTTACTTTTTATTCATCAAGTTGGAATGGAAAAGTTACTTTTTAATCATTAAGTTGGAATTAAAAGGTTACTTTTTAATCATTAACTTGGAATTGAAAAATGACTTTTTAATCATTAAGTTGGAATTGAAAGGTTACTTTTTAATCATTAACTTGGAATTGAAAAGTAACTATTCAATCATTAAGTTAGAATTCCAAAGTTACTTTTTAATCATTATGTTGGAATTGAAACGTTACTTTTTAATCATTATGTTAGAATTCCAAAGTTACTTTTTATTTATTATGTTGGAATTCCAAAGTTACTTTTTAATCATTACGTTGGCATCGAAAAGTTGCTTTTTAATCATTAAGTAAAAATTGAAAAGTGTCTTCTCAATCGTAACTATAATCGCTTTTGACCTCTAGTTGCATTTACTAATTACAACTGCTTTCAATAAAAAATAGAAGTGTCAGAAATAGTGTACACTATGTCTACAAATAAGAGCGTTATTTCACAGAGTAAACTGGTGTTACAGGAGAAAAGGTTCAGGAGAACAGACGCGACGCTCCCTCGAGGAGCAGAAACAACGGCACTGTGCGGATAGGTACTTGTTAACCAAGAATAAAGGAGCCCTTAAACAAATAAAGCGAAGAAGATCCCAAAGGAGGTCGGTGAGGTATCGAAGCGACTAGTGGTAGCAGCTCCAACAACAACAACAACGAAACAGACAGCACTAAGCTAAGAAAGCCTCGGCTTACAGAGCTCTTTGTTCGACACGTAACGCAAATTCGCTGTGCGAGTGACCGCGAGCCGTACGAAATGGCGCATGCAAAAGGGGATATCTTCCCTCGTAGCGTGGCTCGGTGAAATAAAAAAAGAAAAAGAAAAAAAAAATCTTGAACTCGTTCCCGCGAGAGTAGAAAGAGCATCGTAGTCGTTGTTGCGGAGGATCGTAAACGTTGGGTTTTAGTGCCGTGGCTCTCGTGGCCCAAAGAAGTCGACCGCGCCACGGGCTGAAGTTCCACTCCGCGTTCGCTGGTCATTCAGACGTCTTTTTCCTTTCTTTTGCACTCCACGCGAGACGTGCAACGGTATCTGCAATATTCGCCTCTTCTTCTTCTCGTCCACTGAGCCTCTTCTTGAATTAAGACGTCTCTCTTACGACTCTGTTCGCAATCGAATAAAAATAATCGTAATAATTCTTTCGTCCGATCGTGGCATTTTTATTGTTTCTAAGAAACCGCCTGCTCCGAAGATTTCTATAGTTTGTCATGAAAAGTTTCTTGACATGTTTTGCCGGATTTTTATTTCACCTGTGGGGGGGACAAATTCGGTATAAAGGAGCGACGTATGTGCGGTTATATCGGCAATATAAAAGTGGTTGGGCCTTTTATTACATATGGTGGCATTAAGAATCAAAAATTTAAATAATCTTTTTATTGAGACTCGTGATAATTCAAATATGAAATCATGGTTAATAAAAGACGCAATGTGCTTTGTGGTATTAAATTAATAAAAAATTAAGGTTTCCTAAGGCTTAGGAGCAAAGAGCCTTCGTGTCGGAATAACCCCAACGTTTGATCTTCTCACGTAGATACAGGTGTATGGATTAGACTACTAATGGCGACGATTGGTTATGGCATTGGTTGCCATAATCCCTCCCTTTATCCCTCAGGAACTACCTCCATCTCTCAAGTGGCCCTTCTGACCTTGGAAAACCACCTTTTGGGCTCCGAATCCCTCTTATCTCTCGGAGCCCCCCTTATCCCTTAAAAAGCCCTCTAACCCTCTCTAACTCTGGGAGTTCCCTTCAAACCTCGAGATCCCGTTTATCCCTCGGGCTCCACACTATCCCCCCCTATCTCTTAAAATTGCCTCCACCCGACGGGACCCCCTTTAACCCTGGGAATCGTCACTATTCCTAGTGAACTCCTCCGAACCTACGGAACCCCTTTATCCCTCGGAACCCCTTTCTTATCCCTCGGAACCCCTCTGTTATCCCTCAGAACACCTTTCTCATTCCTAGGAAACCTTTTCTGATCCCTCGGAACCCCTTTCTTATCCCTCGGAACCCCTTTCTTATCCCTCGAAACCCCTTTCTGATTCCTAGGAAACCTTTTTGTTATCCCTCGGAACTCCTTTCTTATCCCTCGGAACTCCTTTCTTACCCCTCGGAACCCCTTTCTTATCCCTCGAAACCCCTTTCTTATCCCTCGGAACCCCCCCTTATCCCTCGGAACCCATTTTCTTATCCCTCGGTAACCTTTTCTTATCCCTCGGAAAACTTTTCTTATCCCTCGGAAAACTTTTCTTATCCCTCAGAAAACTGTTCTTATCCCTCGGAAAACTTTTCTTATCCCTTGGAAAACTTTTCTTATCCCTCGGAAAACTTTTCTCCTCCCTCGGAACCCCTTTCTTATCCTTTGAAACCCCTTTCTTATCCCTCGGAATTCTATCCTGATTCCTCGGAACCTCTTTTTTATCACTCAAAACCCTTTTCTTATCCCTCGGAACAGAAAAATCGTCTGTTCTTCGTACAATGTGAAGATACCTTAAGAGTTAAATGTCCTCTTCTTCACGAGTCTAGTATATTATCTCATGATGATCGTCGGCGGGAGCTCTCGAAGCTCGAAAAGGTGGGCGAGGCTCCCACAGTCGCAGTTGGTGTAAATGGTCGGTAGTCCATTGATATATTATGCCGATGGTGTGTACGAATAAGGCGAACCTACCATCAGTGTAACAGTCAGCTATCCTTCCTCAGGATGAGACATTAATGAGGAAATAGCGTTCGCAAATGCATTACGGACGATATGCGATGTCGCTGCCCTGGTATCATTAAGGAAAATCGACGAGACACTCCATACACAGCGCTGACTCATGGTCTGTACTTGCCCGACGCTTATGCATGATTAGTCATTGTTAAAAGTCGTTGCCACCAAACATTTACGTTTGTGCATAAAACCAAGAGTCACAGACGCTTGACGGTGAATCCCTATTATGGCTAATAAATATAATCCTTCTTGCAGACTCTTTTTATGCCTACATTTAAAATATCAACGTCATTCAATAAATTCTTTTTCCTTCTGTTCCAAGACCACCACTTTTTACTCGCACATTTGTGGATTGTTATGTCATATCATAATAAAAATATGAAATCTCGCTGAATTTGTACGACTTTTTCTTTTCTTTTTACCCTTTTACGCCTCTTTTCCTTCAGACCAACTTCAAAACCCACGCAAACGCGTCTGGGGAGCACTGCTCGCAATCCAAACACGCGAACTACGAGAACTCCAACGAAATACGACAGCCTGGTGCAACTCGTCGATACACTCGCCGGCTGTGGTCCCACGATCGAGAATTCAACGCGCTTGTACGAAGAAGCGCGCGCGCATTGCCGTCTCATCCTGATACACCGACGATGCGGTTGACCGAAGTGGATAGAGCGCTGTGCATCTATAAAGGCGACCGGGGCTTGTCAGGTCAGGGAAAGGCTTTTTAATCCTAAGGATCTCCAAATCAAATTGCACCCCGTTTTAACCTCCAGTTGCTTTTTCTAATCAGAACTTGGTAACGTTTCAGATATTTTCAACTTTAACACGCTGTGCCTTCTGGAAAAAGAGAAATCGGTCGGTACACGGAAAGAAAGGCTTGGTTGAAACAACCAAGTGCTATGGTTATACATGCGCCAGCTGATTAATTGGTTCGATCAACCAAGTAATTTGTTAGGCTACCAATTTCTTGGTTGGACTAACCAAGTCACTTGGTAAGCTAACCAAATAACTTGGTTAGCTAACCAAATGACTTGGTTAGACCAACCAAAAAATTGGTAAGCTAACCAAGTGACTTTGTTAGGCCAACCAAGAAATTGGTAGCCTAACAAATTATGTGGTTGGTCTAACCAATTTAATCGTCTGGCAATATATATAATATATTATATAAAAATATATAACCATAGCACTTGGCTGTTCCAACCAAGCCTTTTTTTCCGTGTATATAGGTTAAACCCTTTAAAATCTCGATGCAAGGGTTAGCCACCAAAAATTGCGGAAAATTGGATTAAGTCCTTTGAAAAATCAATAATTGCCTGAGGCAACTTTCGCCTTAGATACTTTTTGTATATTGGCAACACACAGGTTTTCTGTGTTTTTGACGATTATTAGCATAAAACATAATACAAATTTTTCACAATATAATAATTGATACTCTATGGACTATTTATTAAAGTCTCTACAACGTCGCATATTTTTATGAATTCTTTTATTGACTCATTTTATCCTACAGTGAACCCAATTTGCCCCGAAGCGGAGCAAGTTTAGTCATATTACCTTTTCCTAAATGAAACACGTCAATTTAAACAGGGCTTAATAAATCGGATTATCTCACTAATGCACGGATAAAAAACTTCTACAGGTCCAGCAAATCGGTTGCTAATATAGCGACCACAAGTCTTTTTTTGCTAGCATAAAAAAAATTGACCCGACTAGCCCCGGTCTTCCTTATAGACTGTCTGTGTGCTCACGAGGTTTCACGACGCCCTCAAAGCGCGTCGCCAGGATGAGCCGCGGCGTGGCACGGCACGCACAGAGAAGAAGAAGAAGAAGAAGCGTATTCTAAAACACAATGCAAATACAAGGTGGCTAACCTTGAGCGGGAACCGTGAGGGGTTCTCCTATATACGGGGTATTCCATGGGTCGCCGAGATCCTCATATTAACATTTTTTTGTTTCATTTTCCGATGTCGGGCAAAATGAAATTTTTTCGAAAATTTATTATTTTCACAATTGCCCAAAATTTTGAATTTCTTGAAAAGATTTGGAAAATAAAAATCACCGTGAATTATATGTACAAAACCAAAATTGTTGAGACTTCTGCGACATTTGGGCTAAAAACAAAATAACTTTTTTAAATAATGTGATTTTTTAAATTTGTAGATGATTTTCGAAACTCACGACCATTTTTGGACTAGTCTCAAAAATTTAATTACACAATTTTTTTTTTAATCGTCGACGTACTTTTTGAGAAATTCAAATTTTGGGTAATAATTATACGACATATTTTTCAAATTTTATTTTATTTTCATCTCCTATTCTAGGCTCCTTCCCATTTTCAAAAATTCCATTTTTGGACACAGAAGTTATTGTAAAAAAAACGTGAAAAAAAAAGAAAATTGTCGATGTACTATTTGAAAAATTCAAATTTTGGCTAATTATGAAGGCACAAATTTTCGAAAAAATCTGAAAAAAATTTTAATTCAAATTTTATTTTATTTTCATCTCCTATTCTAGGCTCCTTCCCATTTTCAAAAATTCCATTTTTGGACACAGAAGTCACTGTAAAAAAAAATGAAAAAAAGAAAATTGTCGATGTACTTTTTGAAAAATTCAAATTTTGGCTAATTATGAAGGCACAAACTTTCGGAAAAATCTGAAAAAAATTGTAGAAGGTTTTTTCAAAATGCTCGACAAAATCCAAAAAAAAAAAAAAAAATTAAGGTTGCGACTCGGTCGATACGACGTGAAATGCCCCATACACTGGCAGAACCGACAGGAGGACCAGCTAGACGGTGTGTATGTTCTCTGGCGCCTTTTAGGTCCCTCTCTATATTTTGCTTTCACCTCTGTTCCTCCCATCCCGTTCGGTCAGCAGTTCCAAACAGGAACCGTGTTGCCCTATGCCCAGCGATACGAGCATGAGGTTTGCAACTTGCGGTAGCATAGGGAACCGCATCGTGCAGGTGAAGCGTAAATATGCACACGCGGCTATAAAATTTAATGTCTCTTATGCCACGCCTGGGAACATTTACAGCCTCTCTAGCATCATCGAAAATTCACACTTGTATGAGAGACAAAAAGATAAAGCGCGTTGAACCGGAAGACGAGACTTGCGAAGTCTTCTACAAAGAATATCAAGAGGATCTTGAATTATTCAATTAATCAAGTAATTGTATATCTGTGTTAGTAAAATCGCTTCAAAATTGTTCAAAATATTTTTTTTACTTTTTTTTTCCAGTAGCTAAAGGGAATTGTATGGAATCTATGCATGTATGAAGTCGTAATCCAAAAGATACAAAAATTGCTGGGTCTTGCAGTAAATTTAATGTGTTTTTTTTTATTAATTAAAAAATTACTTACGAATTTTATGCAAGTCTACAATTATTATTACTACTTTAGTGATTTATAAAACAATTTTCATAAATCAGCGTAAATGTTGAATTATTACAACATAAAAACCGTCACAAGCGCAACTTATAATTTATCAATCATTTTTTTATCACCAATTCTCTTATGAATAGGTAATTCAGTGCAAGCTGCTAAAAGAATGAGATTTTTTTCTAGTAATATATTCCTCTCCCCTTAATTCAACAATAAGTCTAAATCTATAAATGTAAAAAAAAAAATTGCTTGATTCACAGAGTGAAGATAAATAACATAAATTCTACAATTTTTCAGACCAAAAATTGTCACAATCGCAACTTCTCATTTATCAATCATTTTTTATCACCGATTCTCTTGTGAATAGATAATCAGTGTAAAAATAAATAAATAAAAGTATTACAGTAACTGAATTCATCAAGAAAAAAATATTTTTAGTTTTAAGAATCAACAGTGTATACATTTTCTTATAATACCTGGTGCTAAAAAAAGTGAAATATTCTTCAATTAATATTTCTCTCTCTCCTCTTAATTCAACAATAAGTCTAAACGCAAATAGCCTAGTAAGATGAAAACGATTTTGCCACTGTAAAAAAAAGAAAAAAATGCTTGTCTCAGAGTCAAGATAAATAACATAAATTATACAATTTTTCCGGCCAAAAACCGTCATGATCGCAACTTCTAATTTATCTATCATTTTTTATCACCGATTCTCTTGTGAATAGATAATCAGTGTAAAAATAAATAAATAAAAGTATTACAGTAAGTGAATTCTTCAAGAAAAATATATTCTTAGTTCCAAGAGTCAACAGTATATTTTCTTATAATACCAGCTGCTAAAGAAGGTGAAATATTCTTCAATTAATATTTCTCTCTCTTATTTCAACAATAAGTCTAAACCCAAATAGCCTAGTAAGATGAAAAAGATTTTGCCTCTATAACAATTTAAAAAAAATTGTTTGTCTACATTTTCTTATAATACCAACTGCTAAAAAAAGTGAGACATTTTCCAATTAATATTTCTCTCTCCTCTTAATTCAACAATAAGTCTAAACCCAAATAGCCCAGTAAGATGAAAACGATGTTGCCTCTGTAAAAAAAAAGAAAAAAAAGAAAATTGCTTGACTCACAGAGTGAAGGTAAATTTATTTTCCTGTCGAGTTAGACGTTCTATAATGACTGGGTACGACCACCTTGTTCTACAGCGATCACAATCGTCAGTTGTCGGTGCTAAGGTGGCTATACCACTTCGCGGTACAGACGTTGTGTCGAGCCAAGCAGCTGCACCTGCAACTATCACCCATAAGGCTCGATGTTCCACGTAGCTCGAACAAGGGTGATGTATAAACCTTTTGCAGCAAACGATGATTCTCGCACCATTTTTGTTGCGTTTCAATCGTCATGGATCGACAGAAAGGGAGGTCATTGATCGTTTGATCGAGAGAATCGGTCTGCCAAAGAGAAATGCTAATTTCAAGTGGATCTTTATCGAGATTTGTTTCCAGCAAAACGTGGCCTGTCTCTTTTGATTCAGCGTGAAAGGAGATTTCACTGGGCAATGTTCGAGTCCAGATGAGATCGATCGAGCGAGGATCAGGAAATGGGGAGATACGTACTGTCGTCGACCGCTGGACCGCAGAGAAATAGTGAAGGCATAGAACACTCGGTTACACAATTCTCACGCAATACCTTACTTCCCTTTGTCCGTTCGATCGTACGAGGTATTTGCATTCAATGCAATAACTTATCGCGTAAAGGGACCGTGAAAATTTACGTAGGATAGAAAATGCTCAATTCAATGCTAGCTACGCTTTCCGGGTTGATTAATAACGAGGAAGGTACTATCGAAAGGTATAAGTTCAAATCCCTTCTTTCGTGAAATTGGAAATTCTAAATTATGAGCAAACACTTTGCAATTTGTGTGCAGAGATAAATTTTTGTTTTACGAGCTATTCGTCTCAGTGAATTATGCTTTGAAGGAACATTTCATGTATGATATTGCAATGATTTTAATCTTGAAAATTTAGGTGTGAAAATATTTTCGCTAGACTTTCAAGTGGTAAGTAGGCTTAAAAAGTATCACGGTCACGCAGGGAAATCATGATTCGAATCATGAAGACTTTGGGAGAAGTCCCTTAGTGGGACTTAGATTAATCGGGGCCTTGTAGGGTGTCATTAGTGGGTCTTAGAATAATCAAAGCCAAGGAGAAGGCCTTTAATGGAATATCGAATAATGAGGGTCTGGAATGAGGATTTCAGCTCCCGAATAATCAGGGTCTGAGAGGAGGCCCTAAGTCGATCATCAAATGATCAGGGTCTGAGAGAAGGGCCTTAGGTGTTCGTCGAATAATCGGGGCCTGAGAGGATACCCTAAGTCGATTGTCGAATAATCAGGGCCTGACAGGAGGCCCTAAGTCGATCATCAAATGATCGGGGTCTGAGGTAAGGGCCTTAGTTGGTCGTCGAATAATCGGGGCCTGAGAGGAAATCCTAAGTCGGACGTCGAATAATCGGGGCCTAAGAGAAAACCCTAAGTCGGTCGTCGAATATTCGGGGCCTGAAAGGAGCGTTTCAGGTGGTGATCGAATAATCAGGGCCTGACAGGAGACCCTAAGTCGATCATCAAATGATCAGGGACTGAGAGAAGGGCCTTAGGCGGTCGTCGAATAATCGGGGCCTGAGAGGAAATCCTAAGTCGGACGTCGAATAATCGGGGTCTGAAAGAAAACCCTAAGTCGGTCGGCGAATAATCGGGGCCTGAGAGGAAACTCTAAGTCGGTCGTCAAATAATCGGGGCCTGACAGGGGACCTAAGTCGGTCGTAGAATAATCGGGGCCTGACAAGAGGCCCTGAGTCGGTCGTCAAATGATGAGAATTTTAGGGAAGGTTGTCCTTAGTTGGTTGTCAAATACTCGGGACCTGAGAGGAGATACTAAATCGGACGCCGAATAATCAGGGCCCGAAAAGAGACCCTTAATTGGACTTCTAATAATCAAGGCCCTAGAGAAGGACCTCATTGGGACTTAGAATACAGGGTCTAGAAGGAGAAACTTCTAATGGGTCTTAAAAATCACCTCTGAGATTTACTTATTTATTTCGCAAGTAACATTCACATTGAATCCGTCCAATTTTCTGAAATTACTTAAAATGTTTTATTTTATATACAATTAGTGAGCACACACCGTTTTTCACATTACGGAGAGAAGAACGTAAACCGGAACACCGTCAATATTATTTGTAATTGTGATAATGTTGTTTAATATGTTGCAAAAAATGTTTTATAATTAATTCCTCAAATCGTGGTTTAAATGGCGATACAGAATTGCAAAGCCAACAAAACCCTATGTAGTTAACAACTTCCCACAATCAGTGAACAAAACACATTTCTCCTACAGTAAATACCGTAAATTCTGCGTAATATTACATTTGCACAAAAGCGACAAAATCTTTGTAGTAGCTTCATATAATTCCATGGCTCATCAAAAAAATATATGAAGAAATTAAAACTATTGTAAAAAATACCGCAGTTATGAAAATTCTTTGTCCCGAAAATTTTTTCCCCTTTTTAGATAAGCAGCTTCGCTTTGTCCGTTTAAAAATGTGAGGTGGACCGCATATTACGAATATAACATATATTCCATCTCCTTTAATTCCACGTGCATTATCCAACGGACCCTTTAATTGTCCGGCCCTCATTAACGACTCCCGCTTTTACATGCAAGCAAATAAAAATAAAAATCGTCCCTGATTGTCTCGACAGAGTTTACGTCCTATTCATCGTTATTTTTTTTTTTTTTTTTTTTTTTTTTTTAGAAAGATACACGAGACTCGCCAGGTAACGGAGGCGTAAAAAAAAGTGCCACAAAACCTGCAGCTATAGTAGTGGGCGAAATACGAGTTGGCGAAATTTTTTGTAACGAAACATTATAGCGCCGAGACTTAGTTTTCAGTCAACACGATTTGTTTTTTAGCTTCGGGCCTCGTCGTGTTACTCGATGCAATTAATGAAAATAGTGGACGCCTCTAGCTAATAAAGTATGTATTTATATGTCGGATATATAAGTCCTATATAATACAGGTGCACGATTCTCACGTGTTATTCAAGTCGAGAAGGAAACTGTACGCCGTCCGTTGCAATTTACCGGCTGACACTGCGAAATAGGTTGGTTGTATATGGACTGATAATTACGGCGGACTCAACCGTATAGCGCGGCTCAAACGTTGAGCGCTGCTGCACTCAGACATGAGGGGCATGGGGCTATACTATAAGCACACGAGGCGAAGGATTAATGTCTGGCGGTCCAGCGAATACCGCAAGGTTTCCACTTGCACATTCGTACTGTTGTGTTATAGACATTGCTCGAGGGTATGCCTCGTGGCCTTGGATTGCTGGGTGTACCATCAATGGCCATTCTAATCGCGAGGAATCGATCAACCGGATCCCATTGACGGGGTATTACCAACGTTCGAGTATGCACACCTGAAACTATACTGACGATTAGAGGTCGATAGAGCAGTATCTAAAAATGATTTCAATTCGCTATTGAATTTGCTAAGGACTTCAATTTAATAGTTGTTATTATTAATAAATTATTGGTTAGTTTTTGCTTCCTCATAGAGGAAGCTTTGTTTTCGTGAAAAACTTTTTTTTCGAGATTTTCATGTCAGGACACTCAGAATGGTCTAAAACGACGAGAAAAGTGGTTTAGGAAAAATGTGTGTATGTATGTGTGTGTGTGTGTGCGTATGTGCACAATTTTTTGTTAGCACGATAGCTGTCGCAATTTTTAAGATATCGGGCTCAAATTTGAACCACGAGTAAACTGTCGTTAAACAAGGTATGGGATTGAATTTGGAGTTAATCCATCAAGGTGTTCAAAATTTATGGCATTTTGAATTTTTTGGAAAATGTCAGCTCGGGCTCTAACTCCCGCAATTTTTATGATAACCGGCTTAAACTTGGACCAGAAGTGGACTATTATCAAATAGTGATTGGGATTAAATTTGGTGTCGATCCGTTAAGGGGTTCACAATTTATGGCATTTTTTAATTTTTTGACATTTTTTGTTCGTATTCTAACTTTCGCAATTTTTAAGATATCGGGCTCAAATTTGATCCACAAGTGGACTGTTATTAAATAAAATTTGGGAGTGAATTTGATGTCAATCCGTTAAGGGGTTTTAAATTTATGGCATTTTGAATTTTTTGGAGAATGTCAGCTCGGGTTCTAACTCCCGCAATTTTTATGATATCCCGCTCAAACTTAGACCAGAAGTGGTCTGTTATCAAATAGTGATTGGGATTAAATTTAGTGTCAATCCGTTAAGGGGTTCACAATTTATGGCAATTTTAAATTTTTTGACATTTTTTGTTCGTGCTCGGACTTTCGCAATTTTTAAGATATCGGGCTCAAATTTGAACCACGAGTAAACTATCGTTAAACAAGGTATGGAATTGAATTTGGAGTTAATCCATCAAGGTGTTCAAAATTTATGGCATTTTGAATTTTTTGGAGAATGTCAGCTCGGGCTCTAACTCCCGCAATTTTTATGATATCCGGCTCAAACTTGGACCAGAAGTGGACTGTTATCAAATAGTGATTGGGATTAAATTTGGTGTCAATCCGTTAAGGGGTTCACAATTTATGGCACTTTTTAATTTTTTGACATTTTTTGTTCGTGCTCGAACTTTCGCAATTTTTAAGATATCGGGCTCAAATTTGAACCACGAGTAAACTGTCGGTAAACAAGGTATGGGATTGAATTTGGAGTTAATCCATCAAGGTGTTCAAAATTTATGGCATTTTGAATTTTTTGGAGAATGTCAGCTCGGGCTCTAACTCCCGCAATTTTTATGATATCCGGCTCAAACTTGGACCAGAAGTGGACTGTTATCAAATAGTGATTGGGATTAAATTTGGTGTCAATCCGTTAAGGGGTTCACAATTTATGGCACTTTTTAATTTTTTGACATTTTTTGTTCGTGCTCGAACTTTCGCAACTTTTAAGATATCGGGCTCAAATTTGAACCGCGAGTAAACTGTCGTTAAATAAGGTACCAGATTGAATTTGGAGTTAATCCATCAAGGTGTTCAAAATTTATGGCATTTTGAATTTTTTGGAGAATGTCAGTTCGGGCTCTAACTCCCGCAATTTTTATGATATCCGGCTCAAACATGGAACAGAAGTGGACTGTTATCAAATAGTGATTGGGATTAAATTTGGTGTCAATCCGTTAAGGGGTTCACAATTTATGGCATTTTAAAATTTTTTGACATTTTTTGTTCGTGCTCGAACTTTCGCAATTTTTAAGATATCGGGCTCAAATTTGAACCGCGAGTAAACTGTCATTAAACAAGGTATGAGATTGAATTTGGAGTTAATCCATCAAGGTGTTCAAAATTTGTGGCATTTTGAATTTTTTGGAGAATGTCAGCTCGGGCTCTAACTCTCGCAATTTTTATGATATCTGGCTCAAACTTGGACCAGAAGTGGACTGTTATCAAATAGTGATTGGGATTAAATTTGGTGTCAATCCGTTAAGGGATTCACAGTTTATGGCATTTTTTAATTTTTTTACATTTTTTGTTCGTACTCGAACTTTCGCAATTTTCAAGATATCGGGCTCAAATTTGAACCACGAGTAAACTGTCGTTAAACAAGGTATGGGATTGAATTTGGAGTTAATCCATCAAGATGTTCAAAATTTATGGCATTTTGAATTTTTTGGAGAATGTCCGCTCGGGCTCTAACTCCCGCAATTTTTATGATATCCGGCTCAAACTTGGACCAGAAGTGGACTGTTATCAAATAGTGTTTGGGATTAGATTTGGTGTCAATCCGTTAAGGGGTTCACAATTTATGGCATTTTTAAATTTTTTGACATTTTTTGTTCGTGCTCTAACTTTCGCAATTTTTAAGATATCGGGCTCAAATTTGGTCCACAAGTGGACTGTTATTAAATAAAGTTTGGGAGTGAATTTGACGTCAATCCGTTAAGGGGTTTAAAATTTATGGCATTTTGAATTTTTTGTTTGTGCTCTAACTCCCGCAATTTTCAAGATATCGGGCTCAAATTTGGTCCACAAGTAGAGTGTCGGTAAACTAAGCATCAGTTCGAATCTGGCGAGAATCTGTCCAGGGGTTCAAAACTAATGCCATTTAAATTTTTTTTAAACAAGGCTGCAAAGTATAACTTTGCAAATTGCTTCCTCATTATTATTGGATTTTTACAAAGCTTCCTCTATGAGGAAGTCAAAATAGATTAACATACTTCCTCATAGAGGTACATTTGTAAAAATCCAATAATAATGCGGAAGCAATTTGCAAAGTTCTACTTTGCAGCCTTTTTTTATTCTAGACAGTTTTGAACAATATGGATCTTAAATGGAATGGTAAAATAAATGCGAATACATGTAAATAATTTTTTCAATTAATATCATACACTGAGCGAAAAAAAATGGATTTAAGCCCTTTTTACTTTCTCATCACATACGGAGTATGGATAAAGAGAAAGTATTGCAATCCAAAAAAAATTCGACTTCCAGATTTTGATGGAAATAGATGTTTTGAGTGTCCTAGATTCCAAAAAACACATTACCTCATTTCTGTCCGTCCGTCTGTCTGTCTGTCTGTCTGTCTGGCGTCTGTATGTGCCGTCCGGAAACACAATAACTTTTGAAAACATCTATGGACTGAAATGAAATTTTTTGTGTGTCTTCTGCATTCAAATCCTGGTTTTGGTATTGAAATCCAATCCAAAATCTCCACTGCTTCTGATACTTTACCTTAAATACAAAATAAAAAAAAATAAAAATTTTATTTATTTTTGTACCGCAAGTTAATATAAAAGATATTATGCTTCAATGTGATACATACAAATAGTATTACCAGCAAATAAAAAATGAACAACAAGAGATTTAGTATATAGAAGATTTTGTTTTTTCAATCACCCACATAAGACATCTTAAACTGTTGTAAAAAATGTATTGCTTGAAATATGTTACTTTCTTGTGTTATTGTGTTACACATTCACTAAAAAAAAGAACTGCAATGATCTTGAGCAGTTTTCAATGATAACATACTATGAATATTTACACCATATGTTAGATTAAAATTTAAAAAAGAATGTAAAAATACAAGAGAAACACATTTGAGGTTATCATCACTCTTGATGTTAGACTATAAACACTCATGCACTCATCACATCATAGTTTTTTTATTTATTTTATCACTCGTATAGCATTTTATACCAATTCCAAATGCTGCTCATACACACACAATGCGTCTACATATATTTTCATAAAATACTATAATATTTTCAAATGTTTATATACAGGAAACGTACGTTATTTCCTTCTTTCCTAGAAACTCGCTCATTTTAGAAAAATAAATGCACCTAATATCGTCTACGTGAGCAAAAGTTGTGCAATAATATTACAAAATTAATGAAAAGCCACTAATGGTGCAGATAGGAATGTATATTTATTTGTGCAGGACTTTAAACGGACGTGTGAGTGAACGCAGGCGCCTCCAATTTGAGATAAATTAATGAATTATGTCGGGGTCTCGCAAAAGTTTTATTTTATTTTTTATTTTTCACTATCTTAAATATAGTGTATACGCGAAGCACTATGTAGTTAACACGAGAATTTCGCAGGTGCACCTTGCGCTCGTAAAGCCGACATATAGCATAGTCGATGGAGATCGGACGCTGCGTAAGGTAATTACTAATTAACTACGTATAAGGTTCATCTATGGCTCCATGTGTGCTCTACTCATTACAGCATACAGACGTTGCCCCTGGCGTGCCATTGATTCGCGATAGCAAATAATAAGGAAACATTACTGGACCAACGAACTGTAGCTATAATAATGCACTCTGAATTATTTAATATCCATAGCAGAGAATCTAGAAGTCGTATGTACTGCTCATAACATTTCCTGACTCAATAATTACAGCTTTGACTTATTTTCATAGTAAGTGCTGACATAATTTAAAAAAAAATTAATAAACCCTATTGCTATTTATTGAAGTGAATTTTGATACAAGACATTGAGGTAAAAATTAGCTTAAAACTACTTATCATCAGTTAATATTCATAGCAAAAAATCTAGAAGTTGTATATTTTTATGTAATAGTAAGTTAACTCAATATTTTCTGTAATTTATATAATACCTTATATATTATATTGTAATATTGTATATTATATTTTTTATTGAATAGTAATTTATAATCAATATTTTCAACAGTGTATATTTTTTATAGTAATTTAAAAACTAAATTTCGACGTTGGAAAATTAAATACATCATTTTTATGAACACTCTTAAAACATAAAAATTAATCATCATTGAAAGTGTCAATTGATTAAAATTGATTCTTAAAGATAAATCAGAGAAACATCGAATTAAAATTACAATATAAAAAGTAGGCTATGCGAAAAAAATATTTAGAAGCAGGATCTAAGTCCTTATTTTGAGTGGAAAACTATTTGAATGATAATTCTAATTTGATGGTGCCCGTCACTGAGATAAACTGACGATTAGGAAACCATGACTTAATTTAACCAGGTTCGCTTTCATGAAACTTTGTGAAGTACCATAACTTTCCTTCTCTCCTCAAGTTGACAAGAAGTTTACATTGAGATGCGCTGTATATACATAATATACTTCACGTTTGTTCGAGCAGCTCGCAACGTCATCTTCTAAGAGCCTTAAGAGGTTCTCTCGTATTTGCGGCTATCTCTCAACAAAATCAAACTTCACGCTTGATCAAACTCTGAGAAAGTATATCTAGGAGCAGCGATAGTCGTCGTTGCTGCGTTATTCTCTGACGAAGTGACCAAATCAACGGAAGATAGGATAGACTCGCCTCTTTTGCTCGCTCCATCTCACGGGCGTTACGTAAATTGCCAATATCTGGATGAGGGATCGGACTACCTTGGAAATCGTAGTCCCGTTTGCTTTTCCATCGCAATTCGGTTGCTCATGGCTCGGATCGAACTCAGCACGATCTAGATTTACGCTAACTTCGGCGATCTATTCAGCATCGAGATAAACATACTGCCCTCTAGCGTATTTTACATAATCGGTGATTGAGTCAAAGGTCATGCACTGTTTCACCTTTGCCATATCACATATAGGATTTGCCAGCAGTAACAATAGCGCCAATGATGGCATTTTCCTTCCTGTGAGGACAATAAAATAAATGGATGAGGATATCAGTCGAATTGATGGTGCAACAACAAAATTTTGGTTGGTTTTTCCAACCCGAAGTTGGATCTGTGAAGAACCGACCAAAAGTGACTTTTTTCAAAATCATCGTAAAAAGGCATGTAACCGGTACTTTTCGAGGTACAATATGCGACTTGAGAACGATAGTGAAGGCCAAAATTCGATATCTTGAAGAAGAAAAAATTTAGGTTCTTTAGGTTGGATTTTCCGACCAAAAGTCGGATCTGTGAAGAACCGACTAAAAGTGACTTTTTTAAAAATCATCGTAAAAAGGCACGTAACCGGTACTTTCTGAGGTACAATATGCGACTTGAGAACGATAGTGAAGGCCAAAATTCGATATCTTGAAGAAAAGAAAATTTAGGTTCTTTAGGTTGGATTTTCCGACCAAAAGTCGGATCTCAAAAAAACCGACCAAAAGTGACTTTTTCAAAAATCATCGTAAAAAGGCATGTAACCGGTACTTTTCGAGGTACAATATGCGACTTGAGAACGATAGTGAAAGCCAAAATTCGATATCTTGAAGAAAAGAAAATTTAGGTTCTTTACGTTGGATTTTCCGACCAAAAGTCGGATCTGTAAAGAACCGACCAAAAGTGACTTTTTTAAAAATCATCGTAAAAAGGCATGTAACCGGTAGTTTCTGAGGTACAATATGCGACTTGAGAACGATAGTGAAGGCCAAAATTCGATATCTTGAAGAAAAGAAAATTTAGGTTCTTTAGGTTGGATTTTCCGACCAAAAGTCGGATCTCAAAAGAACCGACCAAAAGTGACTTTTTTAAAAATCATCGTAAAAAAGCATGTAACCGGTACTTTCCGAGGTACAATATGCGACTTGAGAACGATAGTTAAGGCCAAAATTCGATATCTTGAAGAAAAGAAAATTTAGGTTCTTTAGGTTGGATTTTCCGACCAAAAGTCGGATCTGTAAAGAACCGATCAAAAGTGACTTTTTTAAAAATCATCGTAAAAAGGCATGTAACCGGTAGTTTCTGAGGTACAATATGCGACTTGAGAACGATAGTGAAGGCCAAAATTCGATATCTTGAAGAAAAGAAAATTTAGGTTCTTTAGGTTGGATTTTCCGACCAAAAGTCGGATCTGTAAAGAACCGACCAAAAGTGAATTTTTAAAAATTTTCGTAAAAAGGCATGTAACCGGTACTTTCCTAGGTACAATATGCGACTTGAGAACGATAGTGAAGGCCAAAATTCGATATCTTGAAGAAAAGAAAATTTAGGTTCTTTAGGTTGGATTTTCCGACTAAAAGTCGAATCTCCAAAGAACCGACCAAAAGTGACTTTTTAAAAAATCATCGTAAAAAGGCATGTAACCGGTACTTTCTGAGGTACAATATGCGACTTGAGAACGATAGTTAAGGCCAAAATTCGATATTTTGAAGAAAAGAAAATTTAGGTTCTTTAGGTTGGATTTTCCGACCAAAAGTCGGATCTCAAAAAAGTGACTTTTTTAAAAATCATCGTAAAAAGGCATGTAACCGGTACTTTTCGAGGTACAATATGCGACTTGAGAACGATAGTGAAGGCCAAAATTCGATATCTTGAAGAAAAGAAAATTTAGGTTCTTTAGGTTGGATTTTCCGACCAAAAGTCGGATCTGTAAAGAACCGACCAAAAGTGACTTTTTTAAAAATCATCGTAAAAAGGCATGTAACCGGTACTTTCCGAGGTACAATATGCGACTTGAGAACGATAGTGAAGGCCGAAAAACGATATCTTGAAGAAAAGAAAATTTAGGTTCTTTAGGTTGGATTTTCCGACCAAAAGTCGGATCTGTAAAGAACCGATCAAAAGTGACTTTTTTAAAAATCATCGTAAAAAGGCATGTAACGGGTACTTTCTGAGGTACAATATGTGACTTGAGAACGATAGTGAAGGTCAAAATTCGATATCTTGAAGAAAATAAAATTTAGGTTCTTTAGGTTGGATTTTTCGACCAAAAGTCACATCTGTGAAGAACCGACCAAAAGTGACTTTTTTAAAAATCATCGTAAAAAGGCATGTAACCGGTACTTTCTGAGGTACAATATGCGACTTGAGAACGATAGTGAAGGCCAAAATTCGATATCTTGAAGAAAAGAAAATTTAGGTTCTTTAGGTTGGATTTTCCGACCAAAAGTCGGATCTCAAAAAAACCGACCAAAAGTGACTTTTTTAAAAATCATCGTAAAAAGGCATGTAACCGGTACTTTTCGAGGTACAATATGCGACTTGAGAACGATAGTGAAGGTCAAAATTCGATATCTTGAAGAAAATAAAATTTAGGTTCTTTAGGTTGGATTTTTCGACCAAAAGTCACATCTGTGAAGAACCGACCAAAAGTGACTTTTTTAAAAATCATCGTAAAAAGGCATGTAACCGGTACTTTCTGAGGTACAATATGCGACTTGAGAACGATAGTGAAGGCCAAAATTCGATATCTTGAAGAAAAGAAAATTTAGGTTCTTTAGGTTGGATTTTCCGACCAAAAGTCGGATCTCAAAAAAACCGACCAAAAGTGACTTTTTTAAAAATCATCGTAAAAAGGCATGTAACCGGTACTTTTCGAGGTACAATATGCGACTTGAGAACGATAGTGAAGGCCAAAATTCGATATCTTGAAGAAAAGAAAATTTAGGTTCTTTAGGTTGGATTTTCCGACCAAAAGTCGGATCTGTAAAGAACCGACCAAAAGTGACTTTTTTTAAAAATCATCGTAAAAAGGCATGTAACCGGTACTTTCCGAGGTACAATATGCGACTTGAGAACGATAGTGAAGGCCGAAAAACGATATCTTGAAGAAAAGAAAATTTAGGTTCTTTAGGTTGGATTTTCCGACCAAAAGTCGGAACTGTAAAGAACCGATCAAAAGTGACTTTTTTAAAAATCATCGTAAAAAGGCATGTAACGGGTACTTTCTGAGGTACAATATGTGACTTGAGAGCGATAGTGAAGGTCAAAATTCGATATCTTGAAGAAAATAAAATTTAGGTTCTTTAGGTTGGATTTTCCGACCAAAAGTCACATCTGTGAAGAACCGATCAAAAGTGACTTTTTTAAAAATCATCGTAAAAAGGCATGTAACCGGTACTTTCTGAGGTACAATATGCGACTTGAGAACGATAGTGAAGGCCAAAATTCGATATCTTGAAGAAAAGAAAATTTAGGTTCTTTAGGTTGGATTTTCCGACTAAAAGTCGAATCTCCAAAGAACCGACCAAAAGTGACTTTTTTAAAAATCATCGTAAAAAGGCATGTAACCGGTACTTTCCGAAGTACAATATGCGACTTGAGAACGATAGTGATGGCCAAAATTCGATATCTTGAAGAAAAAAAAATGTAGGTTGAATTTTCCAACCCCAAGTCGGCTCTATAAATTCTGTAATCAGAAACGGAAAAAGGTAATTTTTTTTAAACCACGCGGTAATTCGATAGGTCCCACCTTTTTTTCATGTATATCCTTCAAGAAAACATTCATCTTTTTCTTGGATTATTTTTTTCGTTTCCAAAGCCTCATAAAAAATGGAGAACAGGAAGTAAGAAGAACATCGCGCTCGATGCTATCTCGGGAAGCGTTTTGTGCGGACATTGTTTCCCATGCACCTGACAGCAAGTAAGTCTACACATATTGCGGTGCATGCCCTCACTTCCAGCCACACATGCTACTCGGGATTCAGTGGCGACTCGACAACGGCGACGACGACAACGCGACAGGTCGCCACTCCTTGGCAGCAAAGCTCGCCCAACTCTGAGGGAAACCGCCGCACAGCAGCAGCTATGCTATGCTGCTGCTGTTTGACTTATGCATCACATACAGCCTATGTCGTGGAGAACTGGCGAACACTTATGCATCCCACTCACTCCCTCGCCACCCAGTGAACGATCACGCGATTCTACAGAATATTTCCTGGACTCTCTTCTTGTGAACCATTGCACCGTTTTAAGGTATTCCGAATGTTAAGGTGCGGGCTTTATGGGCGCTTCAACGGGGCTCCTAATATTATTCTCGAGTAAATTTGTGATGGGATTGCAACGATCGATGAACACAAGTGTTTTGTTGATTAACAGCGGCTAAAAAAGAAGTATTTTTGAATTAACTTTAGTTCTTATTCGTTCAATCCCATTTAACACTGAAATAATAAAATATTATTGTGCTTATTTTAAAGTTATTGTTTTGATCTCGTATAGAATTGGACGAGTTAGAATTCAAATTAGGTTGATAACGCTTATTTTTGGCAGCCGGCAAACGATGGATTTATTGAATCAATGACATTTTTTTTTCAGTGTACGAACGACCCTTCGGCAGATTTGTGAGGTGGAAAATAATGTGCGATTTCTTATATTTTCATTTTACGTTTTGGCCATATTGCAGACCCTCTTCAGAAATTTATTTTTTCCTAATTTCTAAGTAAGATACAGTTGTGCGCTCTTGTACGTCTTTCAGGGTATATCCAAGTTATTAAATATAGTATTGATGTTAAACGCACTGACATTCTCGAGTTAAATGATTTTAGAAGATTTTTCAAAGATCCGATTAAACTCCGTGATTCAAAAAATGTACAGTATTTCTATATTCTAAAATAATTTAGGAATTTTCCAAATTGACTTCCCAAACGATCTGATAGTGCAGTTGTAGCGTTTTACGTAATTGAGCGCCATTTTGAAAAAAAAGGGCATCAACACAATAGCTGCGTCTGTCAAAATAGTAATACAAGATCGTTTCTAATTATGACGGAAACGTCAAAACGCGCTGACCGATGTAGTTTAGCAGAAATAAAATATCTTAAGGGGATGCAGTCAGGTAAAAAAATTGATTTTGGAAATTCAATATCATCCAAATCCTATTGCATATAAAAATGCCCAACACACTATATTGTTGGTGCTCGATGAAAGGATTTTTTATTGTCGTCTGACTTGCATATGCTTTTCAATATTATCTTAAGCAAAGTTCTTAAGTTTTCCATTCTGTGCATGATTCAGATCAAACTACTAGGCAGATTGGAATGGTTGACGTCTCATTTTCTTCTTCATGAAAAGACACACCGGCTAAATGGAGCAAATATTAATAAAAGGTAATATTTTTTAAGTGACATAATTATTAATAAATAAATTTTATGCTATTTTCTACATCAGTGATTAACTTTGCTTTCAGAATGAAAAAAAAATAGTTTGCTCCATTTAGCCGGTGTATCTTTTCATGAAGAAAAAAATGAGACGTCAACCACTCCAATCCGCCTAGTAGTTTGATCTGAATCATGCGCAGAATGGAAAACCTAAGAACTTTGCTTAAGATAATATTGAAAAGCATATGCAAGTCAGACGACAGTAAAAAATCCTTTCATCCAGCACCAACAATATAGTGCATTGGCCATTTTTATATGCAATAGGATTTGGATGATATTGAATTTCCAAAATCAATTTTTTTACCTGACTCCCTCCCCTTAAATGAGTTGTCAAAATTTTATCATTAATGTGAATTAGTAACACGAAAATAATACCGGAATTAACCACAAACAAACACTTTTGATTTTGCAATTCTTCTCGCATTGTTAAAAAATTCTTTCTTGTTAAACACTTCGATAAGATCAGTTTTTTAAACGCCATAATTAATCTCGGAAATTCGCTGTGTCTATTGCATATTTTATTTTTCCAATATCAAGATATTTGATTCATAAAATCTGCAGTTGAAAGGCGAACAGGACATTTTCTCATATATTTCTACGCTAATATTGCAGTTTTTAAAGTGATAAACAATCATTAAATGGCTGGTTAACGAGCTTAGGAATTTTTTAATCACGATTCTACGTGATAAAAATTTAATATAGCCAAAAATTATTAAATTCTAAAGACGATAATGTTCATATTACGCTCGGAATAGCTTAAGCGTTCCGAGAAATTGTCGTAGCTTGGCAAATATTAAACGACAACTCTTAATTGTTCGTCCATGCGACGACTTTCATATTCACATTAACTTTTTCCATTGTTACCGGAAGGATTAACTGCGACCAATTAAAAGGAGTTATACGAACGACGGAAAAAGTTTATGTAGAATATGAAAATAATTACGTGGAACAATAATTTATAACTTGCACTTAATAATCGCTAGGAGTGCCATCCGTTTTTATTGGGTGTATAATACATTATTTCTCTTCATGCTCCAAGAATTAATACTATTGCGATTTAAGAGAAAAATATGTTAAATTATATATATTATAAAAATATCTCATCGGCGTGTAAAATAATCAATACCAATCGAAGCCCGGATTATTTTTGGTCTCCCTAATTAGCATGACGTTTTTTTTAAATCCTCCTAAATTCAATAATAATAATAACAGAGGTGCGTGTTTTGGTTATTTATAATTCGACTTAAACGAATCTTAAATTAATTAAAAAAATATTCTAAAAACAGATTTTTGCATCACAGAGAGTATAAAAAAATTCGATAAATAAAATACTAATAACAGATTACCAAAAAATGTAATATTGCAAAAAGATGAATATGAAAATACAATATTATGCCCCTCATTTTGTAAATTGTGTTTCTTGAAGCAAATACTACTGAAATTCCAATGAGCTCAAATGACGTCGGTATGTATGTAAATAAGCCCACAATCTATAGCTACAGGCGGCAAACTAATAAGATGCTGGTTCACGATTCCTAGCCGCAGGATTCAAGCCTCCACGTGCAGTATGGCAGTATGGTATGCGATTTTCAACATTGGCTCTGCGATGGGCGTAGTTAAAAGCTTCTGGACGTATCATTCGAGACATCGAAAGTATCTTATTCAAGACACGCGAGCATCATTCGACCCTCACATATAGACCGTGTTTCCATTGAAACTTCTCTCGAAGCTGGCGTGCAGCCACGATCTTCTTCTAGGTGTTTTTCAATCTCCACGCTCAACCTATTGCTTCACTTCAGACTGCAAGAAATTACACTTATTGGTGGCTGCTGAAGTTCCAGCAATAATAATAACAGAGAGACGTGTTTTGGTTATTTGATGATGATTGACAATTTTTTAACAATTAAAAAAATGCGAACAATTCTTTAAGATTTTTAACAGAATTTTTTAACATTTTTTTACACTATTTTTTAATCACTTTTTAACAATTTCTTAACAATTTTATTTTATTTGATATATTTGTGATCACTTTTTAATGATTTATTTTTTCAAAATTTTATCGTATTTAAAAAAATCGCGATTTCTTAAATGTTTGAGCTGTATTTGCAAATCTACTTGATCGATTGTCAAAAATAAAAAATAATTTTCATCTGAAAAAAATGTTAAGTTGACGGCAGACATTTTTTTCTTGGAACTCACGATTTAGATTTTGATTCCATCGAGAAGTGTTCCAAATTGTTTCCTGGAACTCACGTTTAAGATTTTTATTCCATCAAGAAGTGTTTTAAATTTTTTCCTGGAACTCACGTTTGAGATTTTTAGTCCATCGAGAAGTGTTCTAAATTTTTTCCTGGAACTCACGTTTGAGATTTTTATTCCATCGAGAAGTGTTCTAAATTTTTTCCTGGAACTTACGTTTGAGATTTTTATTACATCGAAAAGTGTTCTAAATTTTTTCTTGGAACTCACGTTTGAGATTTTTATTCCATGGAGAAATGTTCTAAATTTTTTCCTGGAACTCACGTTTGAGATTTTTATTCCATCGAGAAGTGTTCTAATTTTTTTCCTGGAACATACGTTTGTGATTTTTATTCCATCGAGAAGTGTTCTAAATTTTTCCTGGAACTCACGTTTGAAATTTTTATTCAATCGAGAAGTGTTCTATATTTTTTCCTGGAACTCACGTTTGAGATTTTTATTTCATCGAGAAGTGTTGTAATTTTTTTCCTGGAACTCACGTTTGAGATTTTTATTCCATCGAGAAGTGTTCTAAATTTTTTCCTGAAACTCACGTTTGAGATTTTTATTTTATCGAGAAGTGTTCTAATTTTTTTCCTGGAACTCACGTTTGAAATTTTTATTCGATCGAGAAGTGTTCTATATTTTTTCCTGGAACTCCCAGTTGAGATTTTTATTCCATCGAGAAGTGTTCTAAATTTTTTCCTGGAACTCACGTTTGAGATTTTTATTACATCGAGAAGTGTTCTAAATTTTTTCCTGGAACTCACGTTTGAGATTTTTACTGCATCGAGAAGTCTTCTACATTTTTCCTGGAACTCACGTTTGAGATTTTAATTACATTGAGAAGTGTTCTAAATTTTTTCCTGGAACTCACGTTTGAGATTTTTATTTGATCGAGAAGTGTTCTAATTTTTTTTGCTGGAACTCACGTTTGAGATTTTTATTCCATCGAGAAGTGTTCGCAATTTTTTCCTGGAACTCACGTTTGAGATTTTTATTACATCGAGAAGTGTTCTAAATTTTTTCCTGGAACTCACGTTTGAGATTTTTATTCCATCGAGAAGTGTTCTACATTTTTCCTGGAACTCACATTTGAATTTTTTATTCCATCGAGAAGTGTTGTAAATTTTTTCCTGGAACTCACGTTTGAGATTTTTATTCCATCGAGAAGTGTTCTAAATTTTTTCCTGAAACTCACGTTTGAGATTTTTATTTTATCGAGAAGTATTCTAAATTTTTTCCTGGAACTTACGTTTGAGATTTTTATTACATCGAAAAGTGTTCTAAATTTTTTCTTGGAACTCACGTTTGAGATTTTTATTCCATGGAGAAGTGTTGTAAATTTTTTCCTGGAACTCACGTTTGAGATTTTTATTCCATCGAGAAGTGTTCTAATTTTTTTCCTGGAACGTACGTTTGTGATTTTTATTCCATCGAGAAGTGTTCTAAATTTTTCCTGGAACTCACGTTTGAGATTTTTATTCCATCGAGAAGTGTTCAAATTTTTTTCCGGGAATTCACGTTTGAGATTTTTATTACATCGAGAAGTGTTCTATATTTTTTCCTGGAACTCACGTTTGAGATTTTTATTCCATCGAGAAGTGTTCCAATTTTTCTCCTGGAACTCCCGTTTGAGATTTTTATTCCATCGAGAAGTGTTCCAAATTTTTTTTTCTGTAACTCACGTTTGAAATTTTTATTCCATCGAGAAGTGTTCTAAATTTTTTCCTGGAACTCCCGTTTGAGATTTTTATTCCATCGAAAAGTGTTCTAAATTTTTTCCTGGAACTCACGTTTGAGATTTTTATTCCATCGAGAAGTGTTCTAAATTTTTTCCTGGAACTCACGTTTGAGATTTTTACTCCATCGAGAAGTGTTCTAAATTTTTTCCTGGAACTCACGTTTGAGATTTTTATTCCATCAAGAAGTGTTAGAAATTTTTCTGGAACTCACATTTGGCGAGACTGTACTGCACATCCTTAAAAGCTCCTGAAAGTATCATTCGAGACATCGAAAGTATTTTATTCGAGACACGCGAGGATCATTTGATCCTCACATACAGAACGTGTGTGGCCATTGAAACTTCGCTGGAAGCTGGCGTGCAGCCACGATCTTCTTCTAGGTGTTCTTCAATCTGCACGCTCAGTCTATTGCTGCACTTCACACTGCAGAAGTTGCAGTACTTGATCTCAGCTGAAGTTCGAGCCACACATATGACCATAAGAGAGTATATGTTGTGGCTATAAGACTGGAGAACCATCACCGACGGCTACACATGAAACCGGATTCGCCTACCGTGAGTTCGCGATTCACTAATGAGGAATCCCTTTACAAGGTGTCTTCACTATTACTCGCACCGAGAGCAAACTACGAAGCAAAGACGATGTCTCTTCTCGCGCTATATATAAGGTGAACAGCCCAATTACTGGTGTGGCCCAATTACCGTCCATCTTGCATATTGTCTAAAACAAATTTATTTATTTATGCCAGAAATTTCTCATTTTTTTTGTATACACTTTGAAAAGAAAATATTTGTATTTATTATTATTATAAATATTTGAAAATATTTGAATGTACTAAATCGGTGAAACGAATTTTTCTTTAGGACAATCTAATGTTCATTTTTTTCCAAAATTATTCCATTAATAATATTAATAATTAATATAATTATTAATTTCAGTTATTTAAAATATAATTGCGATAATAAAAATATTTATTATCGCCAAAATGTTCCTAAACACCAATCCGGCCTAATTAATAATAATATATTATTATTAATTATTATTATAAGTAATTATAATATATTAATAATAATAATAATAGTATAATAGTAATAATAAAAATATCGAGCACTGCATATATTTTCAATTATTATCTTAAAATGATAAAAAAAAAGAAAATAATGTATGATTTATTTGATAAATAGTCTAATTTTTCTGATGATTTTTCAATTTTTTTTTATTCGACACATTGTTAACCATTTTTTTTTCATTCTGTATTTAGATGGTCAGTAATTGGGCCATTCACTTTACTTGTTGTTTATTAACACGTACGTGTGTTAATTTATTCGCATCTCCTCTGGTTAAGCTCGAATAGAGTAATGCAAGATGTGGTATACGGTTGCACGGATTAGGAGGAGGGAAAGGATTACAAAATTATGCAACGTTGTTGTAACACGAGGTTTCGACACGATAACGAAAGAGGATGCCACGACGGTAAGGAATTCGTTTCAGGGCTTCCTTCACTCTAGTATTGAATGCTCCTATTTGTGGCACAATCCATGCCAATCTACTTCGCGCCTCTCGGATCTCTATCGCATTTGTATCTTTGGAATAAACAGGAAAACTGGAACAACGATTCTCCGATATCGAGACGAAACGAGACGAGAGATTGATGAAGATAAAAGTGTTGTGTTGGCTCGCATATAAAAGAACTGAGAAAAAAAGCGAGGACAAAAAATTATACACAAAAAAAAACAAACTATAATTTTTCTTTATTTTTCGTTCCATTTCTTTTTCTTCTGTTCTTTGCCTCATTTATTTTTCTTTTCACATTTATTCCCGTTGTATTTGTTAAAAATTTCCGTTGAGAATCACACTAATCTTGTTATGTAGAATTGGATTTACATACTGGATCATTCCAGCATATTTCTAGTAAAACTGGAACTGTAAAAAGTCGATTTTACGGCTTCTCTGTACTGCACGCTAATTAATAACAGTATTTATTCGTAATATTATCCCTAAAAATTAATAATCGACAAAGCTATGAATACCCATTAAGCCATAACTTGTTTCATCGCCTCATCTCTTTTCAATCGTCCCTTACTACGTTATTTTTTTTTTTTTTTTTGTTTTGCAGTACGGTATTCCAAAACCTCTTGAAGCGTCTTTCATGTTGACGCGAAATGCGCGTGAAAGAAGATAAGAGAGAAAATTATACGAAGAGTCACCGGATTATTTGCATAATGTGGCAAGCTCGGTTCTTGGCAAGTTGACTCGAAGATTCGGAGGATGTATTATATACGCTCAGCATCGTCGTAGTAGTTGTCGTATCTCCTCCACCTCTTCCAGTTCCTCCAACGCTGCTCGACCCGGAAGACGATAAAATTATACTGCCAGCAGGAAAATAATAAAGCAACCTGTGTATATATATATATATATATATATATATATATATGTAATTTTTTTATTTTCTCACGGCGCCTCGAGATAAAATGACTGCCTCTCCCTTCGCCACACCCTTCGCGAAGTTCGAGCCTTTCGTCATCAAAGATTTTCCAGTAAAACATTACAATCGACTTTGCCTCTGGCCCAAAGTACACATATTTAAGAATTTAGTCACGGATAATCAGGCACTAATTTTCTAAGCACCTTGCGAGACACCACAACGCAAAACGTTGATCCATCTGATAGCGACATGCGAGTTAAGGTCGAGAGAAAAATTAATCGCAGTCAACTTAAACGCTCGGTTAAGTACGCGAGCAACGAGGCTTAACGAAGTGGCTAGTTGATTGGCCGAGCAGTTGCATTGCAGTTGGTTATCTCGCAGGTGCTCGTAAAACTTTCAATTTGCTACTTTCGTCAAGCGCTGAATTAGACGATAGGTTAATTTGTCTGAAACTACGTATCTGACAAGATCGAAATAAAAATCGTAATTTTTATGAGTCTGGTATTATATAATTTAGAGACTTATGCCGCACGGCAAATTAATATAGCTGGACTTCTGAGTCTACGGGAGCACAACTGTATAAGACTGTAATAAGTGCACTAAATAGATACTGACAAGAGATTATGCGGAATTCAAGACAGGAAAATCACGTTGCAGTCATGCAGTCGTAGAGTGTCTGTCAGTGCGTCTGTGAAAGTATTAGTCTGAGCGCCTGTGAAAGTATTAGTCTAAGCATCTGTGAAAGTGTCTGTAAGAGAATCCTGTGAGAGTGTGAGTGTGAGAGTGAGAGTGTGAGTGTGAGAGTGTGAGTGTGAGAGTGTGAGAGTGTGAGTGTGAGAGTGTGAGTGTGAGTGTGAGAGTGTGAGTGTGAGTGCGAGAGTGTGAGAGTGCGAGTGTGAGAGTGAGAGTGTGAGAGTGTGAGTGTGAGTGTGAGTGTGAGTGTGAGAATGTGAGTGTGAGTGTGAGAGTGTGAGAGTGTGAGAGTGTGAGTGTGAGAGTGTGAGTGTGAGAGTGTGAGTGTGAGTGTGAGAGTGTGAGAGTGTGAGAGTGTGAGTGTGAAAGTGTGAGTGTGAAAGTGTGAGTGTGAGTGTGTGAGTGTGAGTGTGTGAGTGTGAGTGTGAGTGTGAGTGTGAGAGTGTGAGTGTGAGTGTGAGTGTGACAGTGTGAGTGTGAGAGTGAGAGTGTGAGTGTGAGAGTGTGAGTGTGAGAGTGTGAGTGTGAGAGTGTGAGTGTGAGAGTGTGAGTGTGAGAGTGTGAGTGTGAGAGTGTGAGTGTGAGAGTGTGAGTGTGAGAGTGTGAGTGTGAGAGTGTGAGTGTGAGAGTGTGAGTGTGAGAGTGTGAGTGTGAGAGTGTGAGTGTGAGAGTGTGAGTGTGAGTGTGAGTGTGAGAGTGTGAGAATGTGAGTGTCAGAGTGTGAGTGTCAGAGTGTGAGTGTGAGAGTGTCAGAGTGTGAGTGTGAGAGTGTGAGTGTGTGAGTGTGAGCGTGAGAGTGAGAGTGAGAGTGTGTGAGTGCGAGTGCGAGTGCGAGTGCGAGTGTGAGAGTGAGAGTGAGAGTGAGTGAGTGCGAGTGTGAGAGTGTGAGTGCGAGAGTGTGAGAGTGTGAGTGCGTGAGTGCAAAAGTGTGAGAGTGTGCGTGCGAAAGTGTGAGTGAGAGTGTGAGTGTGAAAGTGTCTGTGAGTGTGTCTGTGAGTATCTATGAGAACAACTATGGGAATATCTGTAAGAGTTTCTGTGAGTGTATATGGGTATCGGTGAGTATCTGTGAGAGTTTCGGTGAGAGTGTCTATGAGAATGATTGTGAGAATGTTTGTGTGAGCGCGTACGAAAACGTCTGTGAGAATGTCTAAGAGAATGTCTGAGAGAATGTCTGTAAAAATGCCTGTTTAAGTGGCTGTGAGTGTGGGTAATATTGTCTCGTGAACTTGCACTTTCTTGTCATGTAGCTGCTTGTTAGAATCACAAAAAATATCCCGCTCTATATAACACTCATGTACATTGTACATTAACAACAATGTACGCAAATAATTGTCGTCGTTTGTCTCACAGCTACTCGTAAAACTTTCAATCTCCTACTTTCTTCAGCCTCTACATTACCCGATATGTTCATCTGTCCAAAGTCTCGTATACTTGACCAGAACTAAAGAAAAATTACAATCTTTACATCACTGCTATTATATAATGTAGAGCCTTAAACCCGTGAGGCAAATTAATGTAGTCAAACTGCAGGTTGTAAAAGGGGCACAACTGTGTAAGTCGACAATATTGTGTGGTAAATAGATTGTGACAGGAGAAGTATATGAAATTCAAGAAAGGAAAACGTCGGTGAAGTCATGCAGCTGTGCATTCATAGACAGTATATCTCGTTGTCACAATCGTGTCTCAAGTCGTCGTAAATGTGCCGCGTAAATAAATGCAACTAAAAGTCAATGCAGTGGGAATGGAAAGAGAGGAATAGGAGCGTGCGTAGCCCGCGGTTGATTGCCCTCTTCCAGTCCAAGTTGTTGCATAGCTATGACACTCTCGACGGACGACTTTCAGGAAACTTCTTTTACCTTCTGTTGCTTCCACTCTATTAAAAGTTGTCGCTGCATCTTTGTCTCTCTTACACCGGGGTTTGTAGCTGCAATCGTTTGCCCGGATGGAAACCAGTTCCACGACATCAAGGGGACCACGATAGGCGGACCAGCATAGACACCATAACACGCAACTGCTTCGCGTGATAAAGGCGCAACTAGGTATACGCTTCGTGGCTGCAGTTCCGACTGATGTCTGGATCTTCGGTAAATCGGACCAGCTCCATTCCTAAACCTCGACACGCAGCTTAACTCAGAAATGTGAAATAAGACGTGACTCAAAACGGAACTTTGAATATCACGTTATGCCAGTTGAACGGATTTTCATTTGGGATTAGGCTTTAGATTTGCTGACTTACGATGACATTCGGAAAATCATAAAATTAATGGAACTGAAGCAAGTTCAGTATTTGAGAGAAAATCTCATGGACGCCTTTATTTATTTATGTTTTAAACTAATTTCTGACAATAATTTATGAGTTTTTTCAATTTGGAAACGAAGAATTTATAGCTCAAAGGGTTAAACAAGAATGATCATTATTTCAGACATTGCCGTATTGATTCTAGACACTAATCGGACCATTAGCATGACTGTGTATATTTTCAATTGTTATTTTGAAATGATAGTAGAAATATGAAAACAATACATGATTTAGTTGATAAATGGTCCAATCTTTTAGATGGTTTTTCAATTTTTGTGCTTGGTTATGTTATCATCAATTTTTTTCCATTCTTATGCCATGCAGTGCTTAAATGGTCAGTAATTGGGACATTAATCTTACTTGTCATATCTATTAAAAAGTACGTGTGTAGTTTATTCGCATCTCTTATGGTTTAGCTTAGACACCATAACACGCAACTGCTTCGCATGATAAAGGCGCAACTAGGTATACGCTTCGTGGCTGCAGTTTCGACTGATGTCTGGATCTTCGGTAAATCGGACCAGCTCCATTCCTAAACCTCGACACGCAGCTTAACTCAGAAATGTGAAATAAGACATGACTCAAAACGGAACTTTGAATATCACGTTATGCCAGTTGAACGGATTTTCATTTGGGATTAGGCTTTAGATTTGCTGACTTACGATGACGTTCGGAAAATCATAAAATTAATGGAACTGAAGCAAGTTCAGTATTTGAGAGAAAATCTCATGGACGCCTTTATTTATTTAAGTTTTAAACTAATTTCTGACAATAATTTATAAGTTTAAAAAATTTGGAAACGAATTTATAGCTCAAAGGGTTAAACAAGAATGATCATTATTTTGGACATTGCCATATTGATTCTAGACACTAATCGGACCATTAGCATGACTGTGTACATTTTCAATTGTTATTTTGAAATGATAGTAGAAATATGAAAATAATACATGATTTATTTGATAAATGGTGCAATCTTTTAGATGGTTTTTCAATTTTTGTGCTTGGTTATGTTATTATCAATTTTTTTTCATTCTTATGCCATGCAGTGCTTAAATGGTCAGTAATTGGGACATTAATCTTACTTGTCATATCTATTAAAAAGTACGTGTGTAGTTTATTCGCATCTCTTCTGGTTTAGCTTAGACACCATAACACGCAACTGCTTCGCATGATAAAGGCGCAACTAGGTATACGCTTCGTGGCTGCAGTTCCGACTGATGTCTGGATCTTCGGTAAATCGGACCAGCTCCATTCCTAAACCTCGACACGCAGCTTAACTCAGAAATGTGAAATAAGACATGACTCAAAACGAAACTTTGAATATCACGTTATGCCAGTTGAACGGATTTTCATTTGGGATTAGGCTTTAGATTTGCTGACTTACGATGACGTTCGGAAAATCATAAAATTAATGGAACTGAAACAAGTTCAGTATTTGAGAGAAAATCTCATGGACGCCTTTATTTATTTATGTTTTAAACTAATTTCTGACAATAATTTATGAGTTTTTTCAATTTGGAAACGAAAAATTTATAGCTCAAAGGGTTAAACAAGAATGATCATTATTTTAGACATTGCCGTATTGATTTTAGACACTAATCGGACCATTAGCATGACTGTGTATATTTTCAATTGTTATTTTGAAATGATAGTAGAAATATGAAAACAATACATGATTTAGTTGATAAATGGTCCAATCTTTTAGATGGTTTTTCAATTTTTGTGCTTGGTTATGTTATTATCAATTTTTTTCCATTCTTATGCCATGCAGTGCTTAGATGGTCAGTAATTGGGACATTAATCTTACTTGTCATATCTATTAAAAAGTACGTATGTAGTTTATTCGCATCTCTTCTGGTTTAGCTTAGACACCATAACACGCAACTGCTTCGCATGATAAAGGCGCAACTAGGTATAGGCTTCGTGGCTGCAGTTCCGACTGATGTCTGGATCTTCGGTAAATCGGACCAGCTCCATTCCTAAACCTCGACACGCAGCTTAACTCAGAAATGTGAAATAAGACGTGACTCAAAACGGAACTTTGAATATCACGTTATGCCAGTTGAACGGATTTTCATTTGGGATTAGGCTTTAGATTTGCTGACTTACGATGACGTTCGGAAAATCATAAAATTAATGGAACTGAAACAAGTTCAGTATTTGAGAGAAAATCTCGGACGCCTTTATTTATTTATGTTTTAAACTAATTTCTGACAATAATTTATGAGTTTTTTCAATTTGGAAACGAAAAATTTATAGCTCAAAGGGTTAAACAAGAATGATCATTATTTCAGACATTGCCGTATTGATTTTAGACACTAATCGGACCATTAGCATGACTGTGTATATTTTAAATTGTTTTCTTGAAATTATAGTAGAAATATGAAAACAATACATGATTTAGTTGATAAATGGTCCAATCTTTTAGATGGTTTTTCAATTTTTGTGCTTGGTTATATTATTATCAATTTTTTTCCATTCTTATGCCATGCAGTGCTTAAATGGTCAGTAATTGGGACATTAATCTTACTTGTCATATCTATTAAAAAGTACGTATGTAGTTTATTCGCATCTCTTCTGGTTTAGCTTAGACACCATAACACGCAATTGCTTAGCATGATAAAGGCGCAACTAGCCGGACCATTTCCACTCCTAAATTCGACACGCAGCTTAAATAAGAAACGTGAAATATAAGACGTGGCTCAAAACGGAACTTTGCATATTACGTTATGCTCATTGAACACATTTTCATTTAGGATTAGGCTTTAGATTTGCTGTCTTACGATAACGTGATTGTAGAGATTGTAGATAGAAATTGATGGTAAAATAATTGTCACAATAATATCCGGCGGTATTTATAGAAATATGTTCATTTTTTAATTAACTACACAGAAAATTAGCTTCAAGAAAATATTGAAAAAAGATCTGGAGTATTAGATTTTTTTTTAAATTACTTTTCAAGACATCAAATTATTTCAAATTGAATTATGATAGTGAAATTTGAAAGAATTAATGAAACCAACCGAAAATATCAATAACATGATAACATTTTTATGAATTCAGTATATTAGCCCAGCTAAGTTGGCCATTGAGTTAGTCACAGAGAATTTAGTCCCGAACCCAAAGAAATGGTGTTCACAGTAAATATAGTACACCATTGGATTGATATCTTGGAAAGATTTCGAAGGAAGTTCAATTTTTTGTTTTTTTCACAGAAAACAGGTATAAATAAAAGAAATCGGACCACTTTCACTCGCGTACGGATAGGAAAGTGAATCCGGGCGGGAACGAGCAATGAATTTTGAGTAGATTCACGGTGACGGTAGGTGAACGTGCCCGCATATCGAAATGCCAAGAAATTAAGTGTGGGAAGCGAGTGATGCTTCCTGCGAATCGGGCGACGCCGAGCAATTTCAATTTCCGTCGTTTCTATATGGTCCTTATTCGCGGAATGTTCAACACTTTAGGGTGCAGTTGAGCTTTGAAATTCGGAGCACAAACTTCTTACTATGTTGTCGTCTGTGTGATTCTCCACAAGATTCTCGGTCGCGGGTGCGTTCTCCCCCATCCATTCACTTTCCTTCCATCTTCTCCAACTGTGGGCTCTCATTATACACGAAATTTCGTCACCGCGTCGAAACGCTAACGTCGTACTGAATTCAGGTCAGACGTAATTTCAGGTGAATTGCCGCAAACAATACACGGCACTTCAACCAAAGTTGCTTGAAGCGATCAAGAATTTCCGGACGGATGGAAATACGTTACGATATTGTGACCGGTTTATTACACCGAAAAAAAGATTTCATTGATTCCAACGAAATGAGTGGATTTAATTTTTTTTTCATTGATTTCAAGGAAATATTTGAATTCAAAGAGAACATTGCATTGATTCAAAGTAACGATTTCATTGACTCAAAGAAACGACTTCATTGATTCGAAGAAACGGTTTCATTGATTCCTACGAAATGAGTGGATTTAATTATTTTTTTCATTGATTTCAAGGAAATATTTGAATTCAAAGAGAACATTGCATTGATTCAAAGAAATGATTTCATTGACGCAAAGAAACGACTTCATTGATTCAAAAAAACGGTTTCATTGAGTCAAAGAAATAGTCTTATTGATCCAAAGAAACGGTTTTATTGATCCAAAGAAACGGTTTCGTTGATTCAAAGAAACGGTTTCGTTGATTCAAAGAAACGGTTTCGTTGATTCAAAGAAACGGTTTCGTTGATTCAAAGAAACGGTTTCGTTGATTCAAAGAAACGGTTTCATTGTTCCAAAGAAACGGTTTTATTGATCCGAAGAAACGGTTTCATTGATTCAAAGAAACCGTTTCATTGATTCAAAGAAACGGTTTTATTAATCCAAAGAAACGGTTTCATTGATTCAAAGAAACGGTTTCATTGATTCAAAGAAACAGTTTCATTGATTCAAGGAAATGGTTTTGTTGATTCAAAGAAACGGTTTCATTGACTCAAAGAAACAGTTTCATTGATGCAAAGAAACAGTTTCATTAATGCAACGAAAAGGTTTTATTGACTCAAAGAAATATTTTCATTGACTCAAAGAAATAGTTTCATTGACTCAAAGAAATGGTTTCATTGATCCAAAGAAAAGGGTTCATTGACTCAAAAAAATGTTTCATTGATCCAAAGAAATGGTTTCATTGATCCAAAGAAAAAGTTTCATTGACTCAAAAAAAATGTTTCATTGATCGAAAGAAATGGTTTCACTGACTCAAGGAAATGGTTTCGTTGATTCAAAGAAACAGTTTCATTGACTCAAAGAAACAATTTCATTGATCCAAAGAAATGGTTTCATTGACTCAAAGAAATGGTTTCAATGACACAAAGAAATGGTTTCATTGATCCAAAGAAAAAGTTTCATTGACTCAAAAAAAATGTTTCATTGATCCAAAGAAATGGTTTCATAGATCCAAAGAAAAAGTTTCATGGACTCAAAGAAAAAGTTTCATTGACTCATAGAAATGGATTCATTGATCCAAATAAATGGTTTCATTGACATCGAAGGGCCACAAAAAATAATGTTAAATTAACATAACAGCTCTGCTACGAAAACATTTACACAATTAGTTTTTACTGTGAACAGCAACTAGTCGGTGTCAACAATGATTTATTTGAGTATCCGATCGCTAGTGGCGTTCAAACCGGGTCACCAGGTCACCAGTTTGAACATAGTTTAGCATTGTTTCCTAAACAATTGTAGGAACTATTCCACACTTTAGTAGGTAAATTTTGCAATAGCATTCCTCGTTTGAGAACCACATTCAAAATTAAATACATAGCTTCAACGTAGTAATGCAGAGCTGCTTTTGCATACGCTTCTACATTTTTCCATTCCCACACTAATTATATAAATGATTGCCATTACTCTTCACTCCCTGTAACGAGAAGTGACGAAACTGAAACTTTCAAACGTTTCTCGGTCGAAGAACGATCTGATTATTGTATTTTTATGGCTTTTCTGTTATAGAGGTCTGCGGGTGCGAACCGCAAAAGTACATAGACGCATGTACAATACGAGAGCTGACAATTGACAATGGAAAAGCAAGAGGCGAAATTGCAATCTGGTGGTGTGGCCATCAGAACCGCAGAAATTGCACTCATCCCAACGAGACTTGTACTATATATGCGCGCCACGAAATTTCCATTAGCGACATTGGGTTTCGATAATTTCCACAGTTGGTATGAAGCGTTACAAGGCTACGCGACTAGTACCACGGTACTTCATACACGAGGGGATAAAAGAACCGTCGAAAATTCAACATAGTGCACTGCAGAATTCGTAACTGTGGTGCAGATTCCACGTGGCAGTTATTCATATAGAGATGACATTCCAGGTCGCTATTAATGTTCTATCAATACGATTCTCGTGAATGCCAATTAACTTTTACTCCATCTAATTGCATTATTCCCTACAGTTAATTTGAATTCAAGTGCAAGTCATTTAATTGCATTCGATTGAGACTATAGTGGAATGTCTTTCTGTTTAATAATCCTATAACGTGAAAAAAAAATTGATCTGCACAAAAACGAATAATTTTGTAACACATTGAAAAAACGACTCAAATTTAGGTTATAATTTAGAACAATTATAACTTAAATATAAGAATAATTATAATTTAAAATAATTATAACTAAAAAAATATAACTAAAAAATTATTGACACACAAAAAAAGATTTCTATAAAAATTATAAAAATATAAAAAATGTTTTATAAAAATATATTTTATATTTATTTATTTGATTTTATATTTTTATAATTTTTATACAAATCGAAATATAAAATATATTTTTATAGAAATATAAAAAATATTTTCTGTACAAATTATAGAAATATTTTTTGGTGAATGTGTCCTTAAGCCAAAAACAAATTTTAGTGTTGCATTATTTCTCTAATACTGCAATTAAAGGCAAAATAATAGCACAAAGTCTGTCGCTAAAGAACATCTCATTTACGTCATGGGCAATTGGCGAAATATTAAGTGAAATTGCATGCAGCATCGGAAAAGCTCTGGAAAAGTTATCAAGCGTGCAGTCTAGGTTACTCCACAGCATTCAGGAAATTAAACGACGTAAGACCGAAGCCACTTCGGTTTTCATCGATATTACTAATTGTTCATACTGCAGTCTCTAAATAGTTTGCATTCAAGGTAGTCTGTACTGTAATTTACATAACGATTTTCTCGCTCGAGCTATTTTCCCATTATGCAAACTGCTGTTATGATGCATTTCCAATTTCGTTGTATCAAATAATAAGGCAATATTCATCAAGATTTCGTCGGTCAAGTAGCATTTTCCTGTTTAATAATATGAAATATGCAGACTTCCAGACATAAAGAGGAAGACCCTCGATAGCAGACGATACGATAACGGCAAACGGCGTCTGCTGAAGTCTGACAATTTCAAGGTCATACTAAAATATGCGTTGAAAATTATTCCCTGCATTACGGGAACTTTGAAAATATACTTGAGATTTTTTAAGCTACTACAAATAACCGCGAATATAAGATTTTGCTCTCATTATGTAAATAAATGGTTCCTTAAGGTCTCTGCATAAGCTTGGGACTCTAAAAACATAGGTTTATTTTTTAATATTTTTTAATGATATTAGTATTGAGATGAAGAGATCGGGTTTCCATTATTTAAAGAAAATGCCACCAAATAATATATTCATAATTTTTACTTCAAAATCGGACGGAGCATAATTTATAATATTCCTTATCGTACGACCGGATTATTTTTCAAAATTTCAAAAATTACGAAAATAGTAAATAATAGGGAAAAAAAATTGATTTTCGATAAAATAAAGAACTTTAATTACTTTTTGTCCAAAAAATGGTTAAACATATAAAAAATCATCCAGTCATGCGAAAGAAAATTTTGGACACTTCTTCAAATTATTATAACTTCATTGTTCATCAATATTTTTCGAAAAAAATAAAATAAATCAAATTTGGCACACTAATATTCCTATTTTTTTTTAGTATTGAAAATCGACCTGTTTTTTAGGCACAAAGTTCATGCACACCTCTTAAAGAGGAAAAGAAAATATAGTGACTACACTAAAAAAAGTTCTGGTAATCATGGCAACAATTAAGACACCTAATTTCATGTAGTTACGGTAGCAATGATATAAAATTATCATAAACATATAACTAGACACATGAGGTAATAATTAATAATTATCACTTATTAGTTTCCAGGACTATTAAACAGAACTGCTATTTTTCCCTGAGTTCAGAAATACATACATTATACCCCATATCTGTATATCCTGCCTATCGACGATTTCTGTTCACCACATTGAAGTTTCATGAAAAACGGAGAGGAAGACGCACCGGAAATATTTTTTACAAGTGCGAGGGCTGTTATTTATGAAGCCGAGGAAGTCCGAGTTCGGATCCGCTCATGCAACTGACGATATAATCTCGCCGAGACCGTCAATCTATCCCTCGTCGCTCTTAGTCGATGCAGCAACATCCATCGGATCCGCCGGAGATTGAAGAACAAACGGAAGCACTTACTATACTGTACAGAAAGGGAAGTGCGTGGCTCTCCTTCAATACGCCTGCACGTCCAGTAAGTAAATTTCCAGCCAACAAACAAATTGCTTCCTATTTATGACAGACTGACAGACTGACAGACTGACAGACCGACAGACCGACAGACCGACAGACCGACAGACCGACAAACCGACAAACCGACAGACCGACAGACCGACAGACCGACAGACCGACAGACCGACAGACCGACAGACCGACAGACCGATAGACCGATAGACCGACAGATCGACAGAATGACAGACCGTAATAGCGTAAGACCAATAAAATTACAGACCGACTGAATGACAGACCGACAGACCGACAGACCGACAGAGCGACAGACCGACAGACCGACAGACCGACAGACCGACAGACCGACAGACCGACAGATCGACAGACCGACAGACCGATAGAATGACAGACCGTAATAGCGTAAGACCAATAAAATTACAGACCGACTGAATGACAGACCGACAGACCGACAGACCGACAGACCGACAGACCGACAGACCGACAGACCGACAGACCAACAGACCAACAGACCGACAGACCGACAAAATGACAAAATGACAGACCGACAGACAGACAGATCGACCGACAGACAGACCGGCATACCAACAGAAATGTATAAATTCTTTTTTTTGCAATCGTAAATACTCAAAACATATATTGACACTGTAATCTTACAGTCGTTTGGTGTTTGGATATTTTCTATTTTTGTAATGAGAAACATTTTAAAAAATGGATGACGACGGCAATCGTTCTTGTGGTTAATTATGACTTTCCAAATTTTGTTGGATGGTTTAACCGACTAATTGTATGCTCTAACCAACTGATTAGTTCACCCAGACAATAAAGTATAAGTTAGGCCATTATAGCCATCCAGTCATTTGACACAATGAAGTGAATTTGCAAGGGTATAACTACGTTATTGGCTGTCTCAACTAAAAGTTACCCTCCATAGACGCGGTTTCCGTTTGAGTTCACACCACCGAACGTATCGGAATTCAATAGTTGGTGATCATTTACATTATAACCTCAAAACTTCAAGCACCTTTTAACCAAAAAAATGTGAATGAAATTAAAAAAAAATTCATTTCCATGACCTATTTCTCTATTAATTACCAACAATTCATTTATTTTTATGTACTCATCATCAAAATTATTGCGTCGAAAATTTGTATGTGTTAGTCAAATAATTTCAACACATTTGCTTTAGCAAATTGGAAACTGCAAAAAGGTTCACGCTGAAAGAAATCGCTGGGATTTTTATGTTTTCTTCTTTTTGCGAAATAAAGACTTGTCGCTATTTTACGTCCAGGGCCAATGCCGCAAAAGAGTCTTTTACGGTCGCAAAAGTTCCGCAGTCTGCGTCGTACGAGTAGAACATTGTTGTGTGGAGAGACTATTGGCGCCAGTTCAAAGGCAACGCTCCAGTAATGACCGGAAAGTGCGAGAGTCCCTTGCGGTTCGAGCCAGGCTCGTATATATCGTGATAGCGAGAAAAGGCGATGATTGGTACCCCCGTGTTATAACGTTATTATCACGAGGCGCCTCTTTAATCCGAGATTTCACTTGGCTAGCCACGAAAGAGAAATCTTACTCGTCAATTTTCTACACAAGCACACCAATATCGTGTTTCCTATTATAGATGAAAAAAAAAGCCTATAAACTCGTCGCTGCGGTCACGACTATTTTTTCTTTACTTCGGTTGATTTCACTTTGTAGTTTTTTAAATATATATTTAATATTAATTAAAAATTTGGCGCCCAAGTAAAATAGCTCCTCTTTGATTATAATAATTTTTGGCAAAACTGATCGAAGAAGTTATTTTTTTTTTTCTTTTAATTTAAGGATATTTTTTAAGACTCGATTTTCATTAGAGACTTTAATTGTCATATGAATATATAAATAAATTTATAAATTAAAATTTAATTTATATATTAATTAATTAATTCATTAATTCATTATTTGTTATAATTATTATTATAATTATATAATATAATATTAATAATAATAATTATTATTATTATTAATAATAAATTTATAAATTCAAATTTAATTTATATATTAATAATTAATTATAAATTTATTTATATATTCAAATGACAATCAAAGTCCTAGACGAAACTTCACTAATGGCTGATTCACTAATGAAAATCTAGCCTTAAAAAATATCCTTAAATTTTTCAAAAAAACTAAAAATTAAAAAAAAATTATATAATATTTTCAAATTTAAAAAAAAAAATAACTTCTTCGATCAATTTTGCCAGAAATTATAATAATCAAAGAGGAGCTATTTTACTTGGTCGACAAATTTTGGGCTAAGTAAATTGATTAAAAATCAATTTTTCATTTTTTTGACACTTGCCGATTTTATTGATTTACCAAAGTTTTTTTTTTCGGTGTAGTGTTATAATTTACGAATGAGCATGTGCGTTTCGTCGACGGTGGCGGTCGCATAATACACACGGGTGGTATTCCACGCTCCGTACAGATGAAAACCGTGCATTACCGTGCGGCAGTGATGATCGCTGGACAAGATAAGAGATGCATATCCCAGAGTCTGCGTCGAGCGAGAAGAGGCTTCCTATATGCGCCTCGCAGTCTGCATCTCGACGTCAGCCCGATTCAGACTGCTTCATACACGCATGGATAAGCCAATATATACGTATATACATATGGGGCATTCCATGATAATTTACCCGAGTCTCTTTGATTTGTCCAATATATTTTTTCTCCGGTTGTTATTCTTCCAAAAAATATCTATGATTATTATTAGATTTTTATTTCAAGCCATTCTTGATTTATAAAAAAAATTCCAACTACAGTTAAAAATATGATATCGACAAAAATAAAATGGCCAATTTTTTCGTCTGTAAATTAGTTTAATATAAAAATTATTTTTTAAAATTGATAAATAGCGTATTTATAATTTTGACCTAGATTAAAGTAAAAAATAACAAGTTTAACTAAATATGATCTTTCTACACGAAAATTTTTAAAAATTCTGTATTAGAAATCCAACATTTTAAACCTAGTGCAATGATGAAGAAATCAAAATTTCATATTGTCCAAAAAATATTTGCTTTTTTTTCGAAAGTTTTTTAAAATATTCTTTAATTATTTATTTATACTTTTGAAATACACGATTTAATTTTAAAAATGCACCGAAACTGTAAGCGAAATAGTAGATGTAGCTAGAGTTCCGGAGAAGTTCCTGGACTAATTAAAAAATATTATCAAAATATTCGAAAAAGAAAAATTAAATATGTAGCTTTAATTTCTCCATTATGGCATTAGGCTTGAAATATTGACATTCCAGTATAAAATTTCTATAATTTTTTCCAATTCGATGAAACTGTTCATACTTAGTTAAATTTGTCATTTTTTATTTCCACAATTTGTTACCCATTATTATATTAATGGTTAACATTAATTATATATTTTTTTCAATGTCATATTTTTATTTCGAGTTGAAATTATTTATACTGTTTATTTAATTTTTTTTATATATCAAATTATTAGATTTTTATCTATAAAATAATAATAAAAATAGTTTTATGCAAAATATAAAATTATTAAATGAATTTTTTATATATAAAAATCTAATAAACGTCACAGATGTTTTTTTGATCGATATAAATTTTTTTAAAACGATAACAACCAGACGAAAAATATATTGGGCAAAACGAGGAAGTTCAATCTGCGTAAATTACCATGGAATGCCCCATATACACACACAAAGCAAGTTGTAGCACAGACTGTGCAACGGGGATCTGCCTGCGGCCACGTACTCTCGTTTTTTTTTTTCTTTTTCCTGCACTCGAACGTGCGCGTTGTATATGACGCATGGTGTTTCGCGGATTGTTCAAGAAGGACAGCAAGAATCCCCGCGAGAGCTGTCAGTCCACGTGAATGCAACGCTATATCCTATCCTATCCACCCACACAGCGTCTTCTTAATTAAAAACTCACTCGCATCAACGACCAAGCCAACCTCCGAGCTATCGAATTGAAAACAAAAATTATGGAAATTTAACGAAGGGATATGAAATCGTTTATTCTATTAACTTACACAACGAGATTTCATTCATAAATGAAATTGCTCAAGAAAATAAATGAAAACATTATACATGTAAATATTTTAACCCCCTTTTTCCATACTTTCTTTTTTTGCTTCCTCATAGAGGAAGCTTTGTTTTCATGAAATTTTTTTTTTTCGATATTTTCATGTCAGTATGCTTAGAATCACCTAAAACGTCGAGAAAAGTGATTTAGAAAAAATGTCCGTATGCATGTATGTGTGTGTGTGTGTGCTGGGCTTCGAAAATTCAATCTCCTCTCACTCGGTAACCGTTCGAGCGATCCGGCTCAAATTTGGCACGCAAGTAGAGTAGCTGCCCCTCTTTGAATGTTGTGATTTTTGCCAAAATATGTGAAGTCATTAAGATTTTATGTTGATTTTAATTTGTTGAAAAAAGGGCGTGGTCGCTCTAACTTTCGTAAAAGTTCGCTCATTTGGCTAAATAGTTCTTCATAACTGAAGATACGTTCAATGTTGTATGATATTGAATTTCGACGAAATCGGTAAAGCGGTTCGGATTTTATAGAATTTTGAATTTTTCGAAAAAAATAGATTTTGATCTAAATTACGTCGAATTTCAACAAATGAACAGAAATTTTGTACAGACGAAAAATAACATTCAGAAATGCCATGTACCAAATTTGGTGATGATCGGTAAAGTCGTTCGGATTTTACACCATTTTTCATTTTAAAAAAATGTAGATTTTCGCTATAACTTCCGGAAAAGTTGAGAAAGTACGACAAAAATTTGTATCTAATCAAAATTAGATGTAACGGTGTTTGCAGAGGTGATTTATAGCTGTATAAAACACCTCTGCAAAAGAGACACAAGGTATAAAAAAAAAAGATGCAAAGTAGAACCTTGCACATTGCTTCCTCATTATTTCTCGCTTTTTACAAAGCTTCCTCTATGAGGAAGCCAAAATTGAATAACATACTGCTTCCTCACAGAGGGAGCTTTGTAAAAAGCGAAAAATAATGAGGAAGCAATGTGCAAGGTTCTACTTTTTTTTTAAGTTGAACAATAAAAAAAGGGTGCAAAGCAGAACCTTGAACATTGCTTCCCCATTCTATTTCGCTTTTTACAAAGCAACCTCTAAGAGGAAGTATGGGAATTGATTTTGGCTTCCTCATAGAGGAAGCTTTGTAAAAAGCGAAATATAATGAGGAAGCAATGTGCAAGGTTCTGCTTTACATCCTTGTTTTAAATAAATATAAATAAGCGCGCACTCTCGCTTTGTGAAAATATAATAAGGACAAACGGTCCAGAAACTCCCTCGAATACTCTATCTTCTCTGTTTTTTTTTTGTAGAACACGATAGAAATCGGTGGTTTCCGAAATTTCATTGGGAAGCAAGGATATGGCTAGTTTATACGACATAAATCGCTACTTTTCGCAATATAGACTGTACAACATCGCTATGAAAATATGTTATCGTTCAACATTTTTGGGCTATATCTGACGTATTTTTCTGTTAATCATGAATTTGGCACTCATTTGACTCCCAGCACGATATTTGATACCAAAATTCGCATCGCAGAAAAAAAATCAAAAAATTCAAAAAATCAAAATCTCATAAAATTTTAACGTTTCAACCGATCTTAATCAAATTTAATAGGGATCACCGGTGTATGAAAGCTCACGTACATACCAATTTTGAGCTTAATATCTCGAAAATTAAAAGAGTTATCGCGTTAACAGACATTTTTGAAAAAATTCAAAACCGCGTAAAAATTTAATGATCATGGGAATTTTTACAAAAATTGGTATGAACGATGAGGATTGACCCCTCTATCTATGGTGTAAATTTCAGCTCTATATCTCGAGGCGTTCCTGAGTTATGAAGGTTTACATTTTTTAAGCGTGTAACATACACACACACACACATACACACATACAGACATTTTTTCTAAATCACTTTTCTCGACGTTTTGGACTATTCTGAGTGTACTGACATGAAAATCTCGAAAAAAAATTTTTCACGAAAACAAAGCTTCCTCTATGAGGAAGCGAATATATGGTTTTTTGTTGATTGCTTAATATCTAACATTTGATTATTTGGTTTGTTGAATTATTATCTTTTTTTTAAAGTATTCCACAATCTTTTCCGTAGGTTCCGGAATTCCTTGATTTTTTTTTCTTTTCGTTGATTTGAAAAATAATAAAGCACAATTAATTTGTCTAATTTTGCTTAGTCGTGAGTTTCGAGGCTTTTTAAAAGTGAAATTTAACGAAGGGATATGAAATCGTTTATTCTATTAACTTACACAACGAGATTTCATTCATGAATGAAATTGCTCAAGAAAATAAATGAAAACATTATACATGTAAATATTTTAACCCCTTTTTTCCATACTTTTTTTTTTTTTCAAAATTGAACAATAACAAAATATATGGTTTTTTGTTGATTGCTTAATATCTAACATTTGATTATTTGATTTGTTGAATTATTATCTTTTTTTAAAAGTATTCCACAATCTTTTCCGTAGGTTCCGGAATTCCTTGATTTTTTTTTCTTTTCGTTGATTTGAAAAATAATAAAGCAGAATTAATTTGTCTAATTATGCTTAGTCGTGAGTTTCGAGGCTTCTTAAAAGTGAAATTTAACGAAGGGACATAAAAGCGTTTATTCTATTAACTTACACAACGAGATTTCATTCAGGAATGAAATTGATCAAGAAAATAAATGAAAACATTATATATGTAAATATTTTAACCCTTTTTGTTCACCCTAAATCAAATTGAAAGATTTTCTTTTTTTTTTCAAAATGAGTCTTAAAGAATTTGATCCACAATATATAGTTGATGGCTTAATAATATCCCTTTAACATTTTATTATTTGCTTTATTGAATTATTATCTTATTTAAAAAGTATTCCACAATTTTTTAGGTATGTTCCGGAATTCCTTGATTTTTTTTTTCGTTGCACGGAGAAAAATTTCAGTGTCATGACAACAAAAAACGGTGACAACAAAAATCGTTTTGTTAGGCTAACAAAAAAAATTGGTCAGCCCAGCAAAAAGATTTGGCAGCCGAACAAAAGATTTATCAGCATAGCAAAACTGATTTGTCAGCCTAACGTAACGATTTATGTTGTCGCCCTTCTATGTTGTCATGATACATAAATATCTCTCCATGTAATTTGAAAAATAATAAAGCACAATTAATTTGTCAAATTTTGCCTAGTCGTGAGCTTCTCAAAAGTGACAAAAAGGTTAATTACCAAATTTCAACCTAAAATTTCAATCAATATTTTTTTACTATTTCACAACAATAATTTTTCACGATTAAATAACCATTTGTCAAAATCCAATTTCACCCTTCAACACAAGTACTGCATATAACTGCTAACAGTTTTTTTTTTACCACCAACTCAGTAAATTATTTAACAGTAGGAGAAAAAGTATTATGACATTTATCGTTTATTCAACCGTTCTGCTTTTGTGTGTTCGATTGTGACAATGACAATTGTCCTTTGCAATAGCCGTCTCGATTTATCCAACAGGGAAAAACGAGACAGAATCGATAGTTAAGAATCAGAAGAGTAATTCTCGACGGGACCTGACCCATGACGGTGGTCACGGTCTTGGAAAAGAGAAACACGGTGAACGTGATGGAAGTGTTTTGCACTGCTCCAGTATATTTATATATATATATATATATATACATACATATACATATATGCCTGTACATTGTATGTTACATGTATCGTTGGATGGAGTATCGGCAAGAGTTCGGAGCGAAAGACCGATTATCGTATTTTCTGGCCAAGTGGACCGCAAGATCAGAGGAATAACGCAGAACAACCGTACCAAGAGAACAAAATAGTATAGGGAATATAGCGAGTCGCTAAGGTAACTCGTGCAGGATAATGATGCGAGAGAAGGAACGTGTACACGCGAGATAACATTCCTATCTAACAATCGATAGATGCTGTATACACCGTAAGAGTGAGAGTGAGAGAAAGAAAGGAAAGGAAAGGAAATGAAAGGAAAGGCGCGTGAAGTGCGCGAGTGAACAATGCGCGCACACGCCAGTGGTTTTAAGGACACGCGGTTACTCGAAACTCTCGGGGCGTGCGATAGAGGCAATAAAGGGGAAAACGACGAACGAGATCTGTCGAGGAGAATTGTGGCTGGTGAACACGCGGTAGTCGGTGCACCGCAAATCTTAAGGATCTGTGGCTGGAGCCTCCGGTTACTGGCCACATCCAATTATCGACCGATAGCTCAAATATTTTGTATAAATAATACATAGAGATGGGTACTTTTTGTTACTTTGAAATGGGCACTTTATTGTTTATTTATCTTGTAAGGCATTTGGTAATAAACGGATATATGAATATTGACGAAATATTGGAGAATTTGACAAAATATTGAGCATTTTTTTAAATTGTCATCTGATTATTCTGAGGTTCGGCTATGAACCCTACCTCGGGCTCCAATTATTCTAAGTAGGCTTATAGTAGGTCTATTCTAAGTAGCCGAATTTTAAGTAGACCTATTCTAAATAGGCCTATTTTAAGTAGGCTTATTTCTAAGTAGGCCTATTCCAAGTTGGTATTGGTATTCTAAATAAGCCTATTTTAAGTAAGCCTATTCTACGTAGGTTTATAAGTAGGCCTCTTCTAAGTAGGCCTTTTCTAAGTACGCTTATTTCTAAGTAGGCCTATCGCAAGTTGGTATTGGTATTCTAAATAGGCTTATTTTAAGTACGCCTATTCTAAGTAAGCCTATTCTAAGTAGGTTTATTTCTAAGTAGGCCTCTTCTAAGTAGGCTGATTTCTAAGTAGGCTTATTTCTAAGTAGGCCTATTCCAAGTTGGCCAATTCCAAGTGCGCCTATCCCAAGTAGGCCTATTTCACGTGCGCTTATCCCAAGTAGGCCTTTTCCAAGTAGGTCTATTCCAAGTTGGCCTATTCTAAGTTGGCCTATTCCAAGTTGGCCTATTCCAAGTTGGCCTATTCCAAGTTGGCCTATTCCAAGTTGGCCTATTCCAAGTTGGCCTATTCCAAGTTGGCCTATTCCAAGTAGGTCTATTCCAAGTTGGCCTATTCCAAGTTGGCCTATTCCAAGTTGGCCTATTCCAAGTAGGCCTATTCCAAGTAGGCCTATTCCAAGTAGGCCTATTCCAAGTAGGCCTATTCCAAGTAGGTCTATTCCAAGTTGGCCTATTCCAAGTTGACCTATTCCAAGTTGGCCTATTCCAAGTTGGCCTATTCCAAGTTGGCCTATTCCAAGTTGGCCTATTCCAAGTAGGCCTATTCCAAGTAGGCCTATTCCAAGTAGGCCTATTCCAAGTAGGCCTTTTCCAAGTAGGCCTTTTCCAAGTAGGGCTATTCCAAGTTGGCCTATTCTAAGTTGGCCTATTCCAAGTAGGCCTATTCCAAGTAGGCCTATTTCAAGTTGGCCTATTCCAAGTTGGCCTATTCCAAGTTGGCCTATTCCAAGTTGGCCTATTCGAAGTTGGCCTATTCCAAGTTGGCCTATTCCAAGTTGGCCTATCCCAAGTTGGCCTATTCCAAGTTGGCCTATTCCAAGTTGGCCTATTCCAAGTTGGCCTATTCCAAGTTGGCCGATTCGAAGTTGGCCTATTCCAAGTTGGCCTATTCCAAGTTGGCCTATTCCAAGTTGGCCTATTCCAAGTTGGCCTATTCTAAGTTGGCCTATTCTAAATATGACTATTCCAAATTTGCTCATCTAGTTGTAGGTCTACTCTAAGTTGGCCTATCTAGTAGTAGGCATATTCTAAATTGGCCTATTTAGTAGTAGGCCTATTCTAATTTGGCCTATGTAGTGGTAGGCATATTCTAAGTAGGCCTATCTATAGTAGTAGTTCTATCAGTCTGATTCCAGGATCCGATTATTCTAATTCCTCCAATGAATTCCCCAGGTCTGGATTAATCTAATCCTGCCAAATGAATTTCACAGTCTCTAAGTCTTCCATTGTGTCTCAAACCTGGATTATTCCAATCTAATATGTCGAAACCGCTAAACCTAGTGATTAAAATTTCCGTGATAACAACAACGTGAGTCTAAAAGCCACGAAAGAATAACTTAGTACATAACAATTGAATTATAATAATTATGTTATAACTCGAAAAACGTGTATAGGGAAATAAAAGATATATTTAAGAACATAATAATACTATTTAAACAGCATTAAATAAATGAAGAAATATTAATTACAGAGATTAAAAGAGAGATTAAATCTTTACGATTTGTTGTTAAAGAAGTCCGGTTATCTTTTTACAGTTACTGGCTATAAAGTAAGTAGTACAACTCAACGATAGTATGAGACGGTGCTTCGACCGTCGGCCTTTCGTTTTCACGGCTTCTGGCACCGTTTCACTCACTTTTTGTTTTTTAATTCCTCTCTCCACGGAATCAGTAAACGTCGTTCGACTTTCAATTTTTTTCGCGGCTCCGGCGTCAAGAAGAAATGACCCGTAACGGGAGTGGCACAGAGTCGCCGTAATCCTTGGTTGAAGAAGAAAAAAAACTTGTATAGTGAATGTACAATATTGGGAAAAAACTGTCGATGTCTCTTTTATGTCCGCATTTTTATTCTCCTTTCAAACTTCGTCTGTAAAGTGATACCAACGAAAATTTCTCAATCCTATTGCAGAAATCTAGGAAATGACTTTATTCACGAAAATGCAGACACTGTAATTTCCAACTGAGATTAAAGTAAAAATAAAAAGTTTAACTAAACATGACTCTTTCATTTTCTTACACAACATTTTTTTAAACAATCTATATTAGAAACACAAAATTTGAAATCTCCTGTTATGATGAAAAAATCAAAGGTTCATAGAAAAAAAAAAATTTATATCTTGTTAATATTCTTTAATTATTTATTTATACTTTTGAAATATACGATTTAATGAAATAGTTTTTGACCTAATGGAAGAAAATTAATAAAATATTCGAAAAAAAAATGAAATATGTAGCTGTGATTTCAACCCTAATTCAGAAATCTAGGAAATGGCTTTATTCACGAAAATGCAGACACTGTAATTTCCAACTGAGATTAAAGTAAAAATAAAAAGTTTAACTAAGTATGACTCTTTTATTTTCTTACCCAAAAATTTAAAAAAAATCTATATTAGAAACACAAAATTTGAAATCTCCTGTTATGATGAAAAAATCAAAGGTTCATAGAAAAAAAAATTTTAATATCTTGTTAATATTCTTTAATTATTTATTTATAGTTTTGAGATATACGATTTAATGAAATAGTTTTTGATCTAATTTTAAAAAATTAATAAAATATTCGAAAAAAAATGAAATATGTAGCTGTGGTTTGAACCCTAATTCGGAAATCTAGGAAATGGCTTTATTGGCGAAAATCCAGACACTATAATTTCCAACTGAGATTAAAATTAAAATAAAAAGTTTAACTAAATATGACTCTTTCATTTTCTTACACAAAAATTTTTAAAAAATCTATATTGGCAACACAAAATTCGAAACCTACTGTTATGATGAAAAAATCAAAGGTTCATAGAAAAAAAAATTTAATATCTTGTTAATATTCTTTAATTATTTAATGAAATAGTTCCTGATTTAATTTTAAAAAATTAATAAAATATTCGAAAAAAAAAATTAAATATGTAGCTGTGGTTTGAACCCTAATTCAGAAATCTAGGAAACGGCTTTATTGACGAAAATCCAGACACTGTAATTTCCAACTGAGATTAAAGTAAAAATAAAAAGTTTAACTAAATATGACTCTTTTATTTTCTTACCCAAAAATTTAAAAAAAATCTATATTAGAAACACAAAATTTGAAATCTCCTGTTATGATGAAAAAATCAAAGGTTCATAGAAAAAAAAAGAACAAATTTTAATATCCTGTTAATATTCTTTAATTATTTATTTATACTTTTGAAATATACTATTTAATGAAATAGTTTTTGACCTAATTTTAAAAAATTAATAAAATATTCGAAAAAAAAAATGAAATATGTAGCTGTGATTTCAACCCTAATTCAGAAATCTAGGAAATGGCTTTATTGACGAAAATGCAGACACTGTAATTTCCAACTGAGATTAAAGTAAAAATAAAAAGTTTAACTCAATATGACTCTTTTATTTCCTTACACAAAAATTTTTAAAAAAATCTATATTAGAATCACAAAATTTGAAATCTCCTGTTATGATGAAAAAATCAAAGGTTCATAGAAAAAAAATTTTAATATCTTGTTAATATTCTTTAATTATTTATTTACAGTTCTGAGATATACGATTTAATGAAATAATTGAAAAAAATTAATGAAATATTCGAAAAAAAAAAAATGAAATATGTAGCTGTGGTTTGAACCCTAATTCAGAAATCTAGGAAATGGCTTTATTGGCGAGAATGCGGACACTGTAGTTTGCAAGTGAGATCGTTTGCTGAGATAACTGTAGAGAAATTTTCTCATTTTGCTGAAAGTCGATTCGCGTTCCTCGCCCTGAGGCCAGATGAGGTAGATTTCGTTCGCTATTAAATTTGCGGTTCGCTTTCGACGCCATATACGATATAGAACTACTGCGCTATTTCGTCTTGTCTGATGTGGAAAATACACAAATGTTTTCGCGATCGGAGTTCGTGATCGAGCCTTATCCTTTACACTTTACGACTCGTCGACGATCAAACGAGATATCGGCACGGCAGGCACTGCACCCACGAGGGTGAAATCGAAACCGCATCTTGCTATGACTCAGTGGTCAGTTACGTTCTTTTTTGATAGACGAAAAATAAAGAAAAACGAAAATTGGCTCGATGAAAGGCGGAAATTATAAAAATCTTCCGGGTAAACTAGAAAATCAGAGGCTTTATATATTTGGCCAGTAAAAAATACTTTGATAAGACGAGAACGGTGTTTTTCATTTTTTTTAATTTATTATCAAATTATTCAACGAAATTTGACAAACGAAAAAAAAATTTGAAATTATAATAAATAATGAATTCTAGTTCAATATAATTTTAGAAATAAAACATTTTGACTCGGAAAAACACAACTAATGGTTGGGTGATCAAAATTAAAAATTAGACTTTTTATTTCCACCGAGAAAAAATATTTTAACAAAAAAAAAAGAAGTTTTTCCACACTTTTTGATAAAATTATTCACCGAAATTTGACAAACGCCAACAAAAGTTGAAATTACAATAATAAGAAGATGTAATTAATAAGAACAAAACATTTTTCTTCATATTGTAGAGAACTAAATATTAATTTTTTTTCATTTTCACTAAATTTAACAAACGAAAAAAAAAGTTGAAATGAAAAATATATTTGAGTGATCAAAATTCAAAGAAAAACGTTTCATCTTCGCTCAAATTAAATACTTTAATAAGAACAAAACATTTTTCTTCATATTGTAAAGACCAAAAAATGGCTTTTTTCATTTTAACTAAATTTAAATGAAAAAAAAAGTTGAAATGAAAAACATATTTGAGTGATCAAAATTCAAAGAAAAACGTTTCATCTTCGCTCAAATTAAATACTTTAATAAGAACGAAACATTTTTCTTCATATTGTAAAGACCAAAATATTAATTTTTTCATTTTAACTAAATTTGAATGAAAAAAAAAAGTTGAAATGAAAAACATATTTGAGTGATCAAAATTCAAAGAAAAACGTTTCATCTTCGCTCAAATTAAATACTTTAATAAGAACAAAACATTTTTCTTCATATTGTAAAGACCAAAATATTGATTTTTTCATTTTAACTAAATTTAAATGAAAAAAAAGTTGAAATGAAAAATATATTTGAGTGATCAAAATTCAAAGAAAAACGTTTCATTTTCACTCAAAACAAATACTTTAATAAGAACAAAACATTTTTCTTCATATTGTAAAGACCAAAATATTAATTTTTTCATTTTAACTAAATTTGAATGAAAAAAAAAGTTGAAATGAAAAACATATTTGAGTGATCAAAATTCAAAGAAAAACGTTTCATCTTCGCTCAAATTAAATACTTTAATAAGAACGAAACATTTTTCTTCATATTATAAAGAACAAAAGATTGATTTTTTTCATTCTAACTAAATTTAAATGAAAAAATCAAAAATCAGAATTTAAATCAAAATTCAAAGACAAACGTTTCATTTTCATTCAAATTAAATACTTTAATAAGAACGAAACATTTTTCCTCATATTGTAAAGAACAAAAAATTGATTTTTTAAATTTTAATCAAATTTAAATCACGAAAAAAAATGTATATATTTTAGTTCCAATAGTAACACGATAGTAATTACAGGTTATACACAATTCGCAAGAGTAACATATATCTACTCGTAAATAGTGCATAATTCTACATAATGGCTAAAAAGTTTTACAGATGATTCCACAAACGGTCAACAAAACATATACCATCCAGTCTGCAAGTCCCTTGTGTACTGTACGTGTCTTTTATCGAAATTCGATATGCTTCCGTGCTCAATTACCTTTCGCCGCAGATAATGGAAACGTATAGGCATGAGCCGGACAAAAGGGCTTTCAACCTCGTTGGAATTCATCGTTATATTATTATTGGCAAATCGAGTTTCGATATCATTCAATTTCCGTGCAACAACGAGACGTTGACAATGCTTATTTCGAATGGCTTCAACAGATTCCATTAACCAAATGGTAATATTACGTCACGTACACATAACCCAAGCTAAAAGTGAGATTCCACGTTATCGGAAGTAAATACCTTAAGATTCTCCCTGTCACGCAACTTTCAGTGAAATTGTAGCGTGGGACTCTTTTTTTTCATTTTTCACACCAACAAACTTTCACGAAGCTGGTGGAGATATGGAATGAGTTAGAAATGAACGACTTTATAAATGAGGAATTGTCAGCCATTTTTTTTTTTTTTTTTTTTTTAACCTCTAATTAAAAACAATAATTAACCAGATTTTATTCTTATTTAAAAGCACTTTTTGTGAATATTTTTATATTTTCTGCAAAGACATTTAGAAAATCCATTTTTGCAAACTGTTTATATTTTGAAAGAGGGAAATACGACAAGAAAAATATAAGGCAAACATTTTTCACTTCTGATGCCATTTTCAGTGTAATAATATATACATGTATATATATATTTTTCTTTTTAGTAAAATAATGATGTTAATTTATATGCGGCAACGGGCATTCATTATTTTACTTCGCGTTTTACAGAATTTACAAGAATTCGTGTGAAATCTACAAAAAAAAAAAAAAAAAACCGTCAGCGTGGGTGAAAATATGCGCAATATCCGGAAATCGCAGGATATCATAATGAAGCGAATCTTTTTCACTGCTTTGATATTCGATATCCATACTGAAAATTTTTTCGTTCACTTCTGTAATAATTCCTCACGTATCCCTGTCATTCTTGTAAAAATTCTAAATAAAATATATAATTTCCGATAGAAAAAAAAATGAACCAAATTATTTTGCTCAAAAAGTCAATTTTCTTTAGTGACAAAAAGCAATACTATTTTCTTTCACCTTTTAATTTCTCTCCTCCACGAAATAAGACGTTAAAAATTATCGCTCTTAAATTACTTGAATAAAAGCAACCTAAAAAAAGATCACTAAAAACATCTCTCAAGCATTAATAAAAAATTTCAAAATAAGGACCAAAAAAATTCTAAACAAATCGAAAAAAAAAGTGCCAAGACTGCCATAAAATTCCCCCATACGAAAAACCTATGGCTTTACGTTCTCGTAAAAAGTCTCGAAGGAAGTGTTACTTGAATAAAAGGAACCTAAAAAAAGATCACTAAAAACATCTCCCAAGTATTAATAAAAAATTTCAAAATAAGGACCAAAAAAATTCTAAACAAATGGAAAAAAAAAAGTTGCCAAGACTGCCATAAAATTCCCCCATACGAAAAACCTATGGCTTTACGTTTTCGTGAAAAGTCTCGAAGGAAAAAGGCGACAAATAATCGCAAGACGCCGTAACGTCGCGCTAGTAATGCCATCTTACACTCCTCGAGTAAAAGTCCTACAAGACGAGCGAGGGGGGGAAGGGGGGAGGGGGTTGGGGGGTCCTGGAGTCTCTTGGCTTCAGCTACAGCTATTTCACCAAAGAATAAGAGGAAAGGAAGCCTGCACGGAAGACAGAAACTAAATCTCTCTTCTCCCATATCCCACCCCTACAAATCCCCTCCCCCCCTCCACCCTCCCCCATCCCATTCTCCTTTCTCGTTTATTTCTACTGGCGCACTATCCAGAAACAGAAGGAGACTCAGTAAAGAGAATAGAAGAGACAGAAAACCACATCGACCACACCGGCGAACTCACTATCTTTTAACAAAAAGATTTTCGCTCGTTCACCCCTTTATAACATTTTTAAAACGCGGGACGACCGAGTTTAATTATGTAAAGTCCCGCAGACCTTTTGATTTTTTCAATTCTCACTATTCTAAGTACCTGAATTAGACCTCAGCCCCGGATTATTCCGAGTTTCCTTTCTTGACACCCCCCCCCCCCCCCCCTCCCAGCTCCAGGCGAATTATTCTCAGCTTTCCTGAAGACCCGATTATTCTAATTTTCATTATAAGTTCTCCAGGCCTGGATTTATTTTTCAAGAAATTACTATTTCGATATGTGCCAGGATTTATTGGATTTATTTTTGTCTGCTGATTACAAATATAATCATAGTTTAACGATAGGACCAATAGGAGCTGAGAAAAACGAAAGGGAAGATAGTGATCCTGAAAAAACGTCCTTTTCGCTCGAGGATCAATATTTAGCGAGAAAAACGCGAAAAATATTGGGCGTTGGTTCTGCGACTGGTGTCATAGTCTATTCTATGTATTTTGTCCAGCTGAACAAGAATATAACGCCCCGGATTATTCGGAGTTTCCTTTCTTAACACCCCCTCGCCCCCTCAGTTCCAGGCGAATTATTCTCAGCTTTCCTGAAGATCCGATTATTCTAATTTCCATTATAAGCTCTCCAGGCCTGGATTTCTTTTTCGAGAAATTACTATTTCGATATGTCCCAGGATTTGTTCGATTTATTTTTGACCGCTGATTATGAATATAATCATAGTTTAACGATAGGACCAATAGGAGCTGAGAAAAATGAAAGGGAAGACGGTGATCCTGAAAAAACGTCCTTTTCGCTTCGACTGGTTGGTTCTTCGACTGGTGTCATAGTGTATTCTATGTATTTTGTCCAGCTGAACAAGAATATAACTCTATTTGAGCGGTAGGACCAACAGGAGTCGAGAAAAACGAAAGAGAAGACAATGATCCTGAAAAAAACGTCCTTTTCTTGCTCCGGGATCGATATTTAGCGAAAATTATTGAGAAATTATTCTCAGTTTTCTTATTGACCTCAAGACCCGATTATTCTAATTTCCCCAATGAATTCCCTACACCAAGATTATACTATTCCTCCCAATGAGTTTTGCAGGCTCTAAATCACTCTGTAAGTCCCTAAAACTGACACCAATTATTATAATTCTGTCTACGAGCCTCATCCCAGACTCTGACTATTATAATTTCCACAACGAGTTCCCCAGGCATAAATGATTCCATTTCTCCCATAAGGTTTCCTATGCCTGGATTATTCTAAGTTTCCCTTTGATCCCCCCAGATCCGTTCTATTCTAAATCGGCCTAGGAATTCCACCCCAAGCCTGGCACACACTATCCAGAAACAGAACGAGACTCAGTAATGAGAATATAAGATGCAGAAATCATAAAATTACTGGGGGCCAAGATTATTCGAACTCCATCGATGAGCCCCATCCTAAACCTGAAATATTTGAAGTTCCCTTCCCCAGGCGAATTATTCTCAGCTTTCTTATTGACCTCAAGACCCGATTATTCTAATTCCCCCAAAGAATTCCCTACGCCAGAATTATTCTAATCCCTAAAATGAGTTCCTCAGGCCTGGGATTATTCCATTCCTTGCATTGAATTTTACAGACTCTAAGTCTCCCTATGAGCACCTAAAACTGGCTCTGATTATTATAACTTCCATAACGTTTCCTATGCCTGAATTATTCTAAGTTTCCCTTTGATCCCCCCAGAAACAGAACGACATTCAGTAAAGAGAATAGAAGGGGCAGAAATTATAAAATTACTGGGGGTCAAGATTATTCGAACTCCATCAATGAGCCCCATCCTAAACCTGGAATATTTCAAGTTAGATCTCAGCTCCGAATTATTTCAAGTTCCCTTATGTTCCCCTCTTCCTAGGCAAATTATTCTCAGCTTTCTTATTGACCTCAACACCCGATTATTCTAATTCCCCGAAAGAATTCCCTTCGCCAGAATTATTCTAATCCCTAAAAATTCTTTGTTATACGCCAGAATTAGTCTAATCCCTAAAATGAATTCCTCAGGCCTGGGATTATTCTATTCCTTGCACTGAATTTAACAGACTCTAAATCTCTCTATGAGCCCCTAAAACTGACTCTCATTATTATAATTTCCATAAGATTTCCTATGCCTGGATTATTCTAAGTTTCCCTTTGATCCCCCCAGATCTGTTCTATTCTAACTCAGCTTAGGAATTCCACCCCAAGCCTGGCACACACTATCCAGAAACAGAACGAGACTCAGTAATGAGAATATAAGAGGCAGAAATCATAAAATTACTGGCAGCCAAAATTATTCGAACTCCATTGATGAACCCCATCCTAAACCTGGAATATTTCAAGTTAGATCTCAGCTCCGAATTATTTCAAGTTCCCTTATGTTCCCCTCTTCCTAGGCAAATTATTCTCAGCTTTCTTATTGCCCTCAAAACCCGATTATTCCAATTCCCCCAAAGAATTCTCTTCGCCAGAATTATTCTAATCCCTAAAAATTCTTTGTTATACGCCAGAATTATTCTAATCCCTAAAATGAATTCCTCAGGCCTGGGATTATTCTATTCCTTGCACTGAATTTAACAGACTCTAAATCTCTCTATGAGCCCCTAAAACTGACTCTCATTATTATAATTTCCATAAGATTTCCTATGCCTGGATTATTCTAAGTTTCCCTTTGATCCCCCCAGATCTGTTCTATTCTAACTCAGCTTAGGAATTCCACCCCAAGCCTGGCACACACTATCCAGAAACAGAACGAGACTCAGAGTAAAGAGAATAGAAGAGGCAGAAAACCACGACGACCACACTGGCGCAACCACAATCCTGTAACAAAAAGATTTTCACCCGTTTATCCCGTAGTGCACAGAGCACGTAGGTAAAGAGATGGTGGGTTAGGAGGGGGCGGTTGCCATTAAAACGCCCGACGACGACCGAGTTTCATTATGTAAAGTCTAGCAAGTCCTTTTGACTCTTTCAATTCTTTCTATCTTACGACAATATCTTTCAACCTTTCTCACTCTCACTCGTTTAAGCACCACGCAAACGAGATCATCGTCGATAGAACGGCGAGCAGACACAAGGCGACTACCGGTCTAGCTCTGTATCGGAGTAGAACGTGCAAGAAACTTATACATACTCGGTAGTTATGTTTCACCATTATAGTCTATACATAAATATATATATATATATAAATACATACAGTGGCAGTATATACATTGTATACCGTTGGTGTGTATACATTGTCGTATCCTTTGCAGGAATAATTTGAAAGCATAACCGTCGCACGATAAAATAGACAAGAGCAAGAAAAAAAGAAAGGTAAACGTAATTATGTTGCTATACTGTCGCTATAAATACTTTCGTTTATTCTCTCGCTGGACATTCGCGAGATTTGCCATCGGATTTTGTTTCATTCATTTTTGTTTGTCTTCATTCATTTTTACTCCCGAATGCCCGCAGGGCAAAAAGACGGGAGTATATTTTTCACAGGAATGGCGCGAATATGACTATTTCTATTAGTTCAATTTTCTCTAAAACGGCTAAAGATGTCTCAATAGAATTTGGTGCACAGGTTCTGTGTGTTTTTTCATAGATTGTATGGATTAAGTGCGATTTTCGAAAGATATAAGCGTTTAAACAAAAAGCGTTTTTGGCTGGTTGAATATATCGAAATTCCACAAGATGGCCGACATTATTGTGTATTCTGTAACTCACTTCACAACGCTTATGGTGAAGCATTAGAATTACTTTAAAAATGATGAAATAGAAATTATTTTATATAAATTTTAAAAACTTCCGAGTGAAAAAAAATTAGTGTTATTAATAAACAAATTGGGTAAATGAAAAATGGTTTAATAAGAATCAGTCGCACATTACAGTCGAGAGATTATCACACCTTTGACGAATTAACCTTCTGATTATAATATGCGAATGATGATTGTTTCACAATTTTTTTATTACCCAATTTGTTTATTAATAACATTCATTTTTTCAGTCAGGAATTTTTTTTAGTTTGCTAAAGCGGCAGCTGTATTTTTAAATTCGAAACTCTGAAATAAGAAAAGGAATTGGTTATTTTAACTTCATATTTTTGTATTTTTGCAAAAGTTCGGAAGTTTCCACAGAAAAATAATTCGTTGGAAACTTCTGTTGCATTCCCGTTTTACACTTTTTCTGTCACTTTTATTTTAACAGAAAAATCCATAGAATCCAAAAAATAGTTGCTAACTGAATGAATTATCTCTAATTTTCAAAATTATTTTTCATCGTAGAACAATATTTTTACTCTGCCTTGGTTCAATTAATATTTATAATAAAGCAACTGTAAAAATGGCTCTCTAATTTTACAAATTTTTCTTCACCATAAAACAATATTAATATAATAAAATATATAAAAGAAAATAATATAGTAGATACAGAATATTTTTGTAAAACAAAATTCTTCATTATACAGTGTAAAAATAAAATAATGTATGAGGCATTCTTCGTCAATTCAGCCACTTTTTTTCGAACCTTTTTGATTAGTCCTATAATTGGACACATTGTAGTACCACTTGAAATTAATCTCTCCTAATTTTTTCAGATTTTTAAATCCAATATTACGGAAAATGGGCTATTTCTTTAAAGTCAACATCTCTTGAAAAATTAAAGTCATAGAAAAAAATTGTTTCAACATAAAAGTTGTAGTTTCATGTAAACTTTTCAATGAAATTTTCCAAATGAGTTTGTCTGCCCGACAACTATGCTTTTTCGCTAAAATATATAGAGATTATTTTTTTAATAAAAAAATGCAATTTTCTTTTGGCTGAAAAAATTACAGAATCATTGCGCCTATCTATTGATAACATAGAAAAATTGTCAGAGTGGGTCCGATCAAAGTTACGGAATTAAAAAATAATTACTTCAGAGTAAAAAAAATTTTTGTCCAGATAACATTTTTAAAAAGTCTATAATGGACCAACTATTTTATTTATTTATCTCGAAATCTTTTTGTGAACCAAAATTCTGTGTTACACAGTGTAAAAATAAAATAATGTATGCAAATTCTTCGTTATACAGTGTAACTGTATTTTCCGAGGAAAATGGCGTAACAGAAAATACGTGATGTTCGATTTTCATTGACCATATGGTTGTAGCACAAAACGGCTACGAAGCGGAGATCTCAGAGTCCTTCATCCGCGTCGTTCGATCCCGTTACTAGCTACATAGAAATAGAAACCACAGTAGGATACATAGATACGTAAGCAGAAATTTATCTGCAAATGTTGGTCGCGCACGCACGATTCTGAATTTCCACGTGTGCGGTTATGAGCAACGATCTTGGGTACGAAGCGTTCCTCTGGAATAGCAGTTACATAATTTATCGCGCACCCCAGTCGTAATGGTTAAAAGCATGCGCGTATAAATCGAAATAAATAACGCTTTGGCGGAAAGTGCCAGAGCGAAAAAAGGGTCAGAGTTCATCGTAACAAATGCGTATACGCTATTCTCACACTTTGCACATATAAAAGTTTGTTGGTCGTGACGAAATACTTTGCATGGGAAATCGAGACACTAATTAAAATGCATTTATGCTTTATTTTATTTTTCAACCTTTTAATAGTTGTTTTTTTTTATTTAAAAAAAATCATAAATTCTTGACACTTTTATAATCAAAATATTGAAAAATTTACACTTTAAAAAATATTATATGTTAATGCGTTTTTGTTTTATGAAATTAAAATGTAGAATGCATTTTCAAAAAAATTGAAATATTCTTCAAATTTGCTAGGAATTTTTCAAATGGAATTAAAAAATACAACTAATTAAAATGCATTTATGCTTTATTTTATTTTTCAACCTTTTAATAGTAGTTGTTTTTTATTTTTTTTTAAATCATAAATTCTTGACACTTTTATAATCAAAATATTGAAAAAATTATACTTTAAAAAATGTTATATGCTAATGCTTTTTGTTTTATGAAATTAAAATGTAGAATGCATTTTGTTTTTGTTAATTTAAAAAAAAAAATCATAAATTCTTGACACTTTTATAACCAAAATATTGAAAAAATTATACTTTAAAAAATGTTATATGTTAATGCGTTTTTATTTTATGAAATTAAAATGTAGAATGCATTTTCAAAAAAATTGAAATATTCTTCAAATTTGCTAGGAATTTTTCAAATGGAATTTTAAAATACAACTAATTAAAATGCATTTATGCTTTATTTTATTTTTCAACCTTTTAATATTTGTTTTTGTTAATTAAAAAAAAAATCATAAATTCTTGACACTTTTATAATCAAAATATTGAAAAAATTACACTTTAAAAAATATTATATGCTAATGCGTTTTTGTTTTATGAAATTAAAATGTAGAGTGCATTTTGTTTTTGTTAATTTAAAAAAAAAATCATAAATTCTTGACACTTTTATAATCAAAATATTGAAAAAATTATACTTTAAAAAATATTATATGTTAATGCGTTTTTGTTTTATGAAATTAAAATGTAGAATGCATTTTCAAAAAAATGGAAATATTCTTCAAATTTGGTAGGAATTTTTCAAATGGAATTTAAAAATACAACATTCTTGATCTAAAGTTTCAAATTTAATTACATATAATTATATTGTACTATAAATTGTATAATTTCTGAAAACTTTATTTGTGCTGTCAGATGTTTCTGTTTAATTAATTTATTTTTTATACATTGTTTATTTTAAAAATATATCATATCATATCAGTGTGAAAATTAACAACCATTTTATTTTTAAAAAAAAAGGAAAAAGATTTTTTCCAAAAAATTTATTTTTAAAATTCCACGAAAATCAAATTAATGCTGTATTTTTTCCATTATGTATTTTTTTCTGACATTTTTAAACGGATCAGTAAGAAAATTGATTTCCTACTAAAATGTTTACACATTTTCTCAATCGAACAGCGGAATATTTTGCAAATATTACTATTACGAAATTATTAATTGCATAAAAAAAAAATAAAAAAAAAAATAAATATTTTGAGGATGGTTGAAATCCTGATTTCCGCCGTAAAGAAAAATAAAATTACGACACTAAAAAGATGACGAAGAGATTATGCAAAGTGCGATATTTATGAAGTTTGTTTATCGAATATTTGTCACCGGTAATAAAATTTATTGTTCCTGTTATTCATTGTTTCCTTATCTGCCATTGTCATTCGGACACGTTTTTTTTTTTTGGAACGATAATTTTTAATTCGAAGGTAATGTATGAGCGTCGATAAGTCGGTCAACGATGCTGTAATTCATAACATATCATCTTTACGTAAACATTCATGTTACATACCGAAAAGCTCGAAGCGCTTGAATTAAACGGGATACACTTTTTTAGTCGAATAATAAATGTTGTTCGAGAAAAAGGCGAAATTCTTGTACATTATGCAATAAGGCGCTCCACTTTTCCGTAAATAATTCAACTAAATGTTGATCGTGCCAACGTTCTTGAGTAAGAGTTATTGGAATTCATAATCCAAAGCTGCTTGTCCGATATGTCGCCGAGTAGATTTATCAACGCCACGAGTGATATACTTACGGATTACCAGTTGTTTAAAAATTACGTAACAATGCTTCATTTCGCCGACGTTGACTTACCTGAAACAATAAAAAAAATCACATATTTTTATTATTTATTTTCAACATAACAATAAATAATTTTATTTAACAATAATTTCATGCCAAATATATCGTATAATGATAATTTTAATTTTTTAATTTTCTATCATTAACATAAAATAATAAACAATCCCATATTTTTGTTATTTATTTTTATGATTCGTCAAATAAATTAATTGACATTGATATAACGTTAAATATATCGCAGAATAAATTTTTTTTGTGATTGTTCTAACAATAAAATAAAACAATAAATAATTACACATTTTTCGTTATTTTAATCAGCATAATTATTGTAATTAATTATTTAGGCATTTATGATTTATTCTATAAATAAGCTAAATTTCCTGATATTGTATAATTTATTATATTAAAATGTGTATGTAAAAAAATGTGAAATTTATGAAAATTTATAACATAAAATTTACGATTAAGCTGTATACTTTTATAGCGTCTGCATAACCGTAAAAAAAATCCAAAAAAATATATATAAACATTTTTGTATTTTTCATTTCAGTAATATTTCAAGCATATTCAGTCTGCCGCTCTTTGTTAACGTGAAATATTATTAAAAATCGTGGAACTTCGACAGCCTGCAGCAAAATACTTTTATATTCTACATTTATGTCGATGGAACATATCGCGAGTCTGACAAAAATGCGAAAGAATTTCTAGAAAAATGTCAGTATCATAAGAATCCAGAAATCGCTGCATTGAAATTAAATTCTCGGAATAAGCTTTGAAGAACCGAGAAAAATAAACTCACGATCCTAGCAGCGTAGAATTTCAGTTCCGTTATGCAGATGCTAAAGTTTTTTTTTCAATTCGATCAAAGAAATTGCAAACTTGTTTTACGAGGAATACATTCAATTGGCACCGTTATATTTTATGCGACACTTCAATCTGACGAAATGTCAAACACGATATATATAAAAGGCGTGGCAATGTTTCTTGTTTTCTCCATATCTATTTTATCTTTCACTCCCTGGTGCAAGGTCCGAGTGTTATGTCGCTGGAGAAAGAGCCTCGGTTGACAGCTCTTGGCATATATATACACACCAGCCATGAGGTTCGCGGATAAATGTCGACATTCCATGAGCAATACGCGCATTTCCATGCACGTGACGTACACCCGCTACTCAGAGCTACGAGAGGATCTTATACTGAATTTCAATATAAAATTTTACTGTCCTCTATGGTATAACATTATCTGCTGCCGTATCCTCGCATACTCTGTCTACTCCTGGCTCTGTTGTATGCAGCGAATTTTTAGCTGGAAGGCTGTGCGATATTAACGTAATAAACCAGCATGTTAGGTCGTATAAACAAGCAAGACGAAAATCCAGTACAATCTACCTTGCCGAAATCTAGGAAGAAATAGTCGTGGAAAAAAGGGTACAGAAAAAAATATTTCTGCGAAAATAAACCGGCATCACAAATTACGAAGGAAATAGGATCATCGGAAAAAAATAACAAGGCAAAAAAATATATTCTTGGAAAAAAAATTAGATGGTTAGAATAACCGATAATACATGAACAGAAATGCTAAAGTATTACAATCGAACGTGGAGTCTTTCCAATTCGGTCTCGCTGTTGTGGGACTCGGATGAAACTTGGAAAACTTACAATGACATATCTGGTCAGATAATATATTGGACTCGATATATAATGCTGCGAAGAAAAATTCAGCCCAATAACATACAGTTGTTTATGTGGATCACATGAGATATAAAACATTACAGAAATTATGGCATTGTCAATGCGGTGGGGAGGGGGGGGGGGGGCTTTGCCCCTTCACTCAAGAAAGGGCACCAACCCTTCACCCCGCGAGGGCTCTGCCCCTTCGCTCCATAAGGGCTCTCCCCCTTTCCCCTTTCGGGGACTCTGCCCCGTTCCCTTTCGGGGCTCCGCCCCTTTCCCCTTTCGGGGTCTCTGCCCCTTTACCTTTTCGGGGTCTCTGCCCCTTTGGATTTTCGGGGGTTCTGCCCCTTTCCCCTTTCGAAGCTCAGCCCCTTTCCCCTTTCGGGGCTCAGCCCCTTTCCCCTTTCCGGGGCTCTGCCCCTTTGCCTTTTCGGAGGCTCTGCCCCTTTCCCATTTCGGGGACTTTGCACCCTTGCCTTTTCAGAGGCTTTGCCCCTTTCTGCTTTCGGGGGCTCTGTCCCTTAACCCTTTCGGAGGCTCTGCCCCTTAGCCCTTTCGGGGACTCTGCCCCCTAACCCTTTCGGGGGCTCCGCCGCTTTCCCCTTTCGGGGGTCTACCCCTTTCCCTTTCCGGGAGCTCTGCTTCTTTCCCCTTTTGGGGGTCTGCCCCTTTCCCCTTTCGGGGGTCTGCCCCTTTCCCCTTTCGGGGGCTCTGCCCCTTTCCCCTTTCGGGGGCTCTGCCCCTTTACCCTTTCGGGGGCTCTGCCCCTTTGCCCTTTCGGTGCTCTGCCCCTTTCCTCTTTCGGGGACTCTGCTTCATTCCCCTTTCGGGGATCTGCCCCTTTCCACTTTTGGGGGCTTTGCCCCTTTCCCCTTTCGGGGACCCTGCCTCTTTTATTTTTATTTCTTTCCTAACAGCTAGATGGACTTAGTTGTCCATAAAACCTACACAGAAATAAAAATTTTAGCCGCATAGGAATGAAAGTTAACTTTTTGTTTATGTCATAATTTAAGAAATAAAAAAAATTGAAAAATGTATGAAAATAATTTCGAGTAAAATCATGCATAGGTCTCGACCTGAATTCTGGATTCGCATGCTTTTCTAACCATCAAGGAAATGAAGAGCTCGTCCATGTTTCTTGTAACTATATTCGTTTGAAGAATTCTACTCACTTGATACAACTGCTATAGATATAGCTATTGACCCAGTGAGCTGCAAGTATATACACAAGACTAGATGGATACACACACACACATACACATACATATCTACGTCGTTGTCCTCGTCGTTCAGAAATCTCTCTGTCAAAGTGATATCGACCTGCCTCCTCGACGAACTACGCTCTCAGTGAGGACTTCGTGGATTACCAGCACTGGAAAACGACTAATTGCAGTTAATTTCGGTGGGACTTGACGTGAAGCTCGTCTGAATTGAGACCTAAGAGACCTGAAAAGTCGAGAGAGTTTCCACCCACTGGGAGTTGAGTGAGAGAATTAACCTTTCTTCTTGAAGTACAATTAGCCCTTCAAGTGTTACATCCATCTATGGTCGCTGTTTTTGTAAATAATTTTCGAATTGCAGGCAATATTTATCCAATTTACAGTAAGTATTGATATTGAAGAATAATATCAATTCATATTAATTCGCAATAATTCCAATTAATCTTTATTGACATCTTCTTTAAGTGTTACATTCATTTATCTCTGAAAATTCTATAAATTATTTACCCGTTGTATGCAATATGTATGCAATTTATGGTAAATATTGTTGCTAAAAATGTAATAAGGGCTTTTCAATTATCTTTACAATATCTTTTTGAATATCAATCCAAATATTCTAGAAAAATTTGTCAACCCGCGGAATTCCATTAGGAATACATCATACATTTTTAATTCATGAAACCAAAACATAATTACACGTAAAAAAAAATAATAATAATAATTTTTCCAAAAACGCATTTTTCTATTATTATAAATTTAAAAAAAAAATTTCAATATTTTTTTCCAGAGGAATGGGTTTTTCCTAAAGGGCCAAATAATTTTTCCATTACTCATTTTCACCTTCTGTCCTTTAAATTATTTTTCATTAACTCTTTAATCGTTAATTCGCGCTTTTCAATCTCGAAAAGACCGCCCAATCGATAAGCACCACGACGCAAGCGCCCTCTGTATCCGAGCGTCATTCGTCCGTACTTCGTTCTCGTTTCGCTTCAACGTGACCTCTATAAACGTCCACGAGAGCTCGCGAGAGTGAACAAAAGTATCAGCAGCAGTTTCGCTGAATTCTCGTGGCGCTTCTCTCGGTTTTCTTCGACAGAAAGAACGTTGCATCGTTGTACAAACATTTTTAGGCGAATGCGGTCTGGATTCGTTTCTGTAGAGTACCTGGCGTGTGCTTCGTCTGTGAGCGGTAATACATGTCGCTTCAGTGTGTATAGACACGTGTTAACGTATACTATAACCCTAATACTATACTACAAATGTGGCACGTGACCGTTTGCTCAGGTGTTTAGATGCATACGTGCGTGGCCGTTGAGCGTCCTACAACAGAGAAGGTGAAATAGAAGCGAGACAGAGAAACGAGGAAATAACAAAGTAATACGTGAGCTTCGCTCTGAGCACTCAAAACGACGACGACGGACGCGAAGACGAGGTGAGAAGCTAAGAAGTGAGAAAGTTGTATCTGAGAGAAAGAGAGAGAGATACGTTCGTGGTGTTGCACGTATTGGACTGCGAGTCGCGTGCACTTCTGACTCGAGTCGACGCTAGGCGTCACACTAGAGTACTTCACCGCGCGAAATACTTACTGACTGAGGTATCGGTCAGCGCTTGCGTGCTAAGAAAGTCTGCCACGGCGCAGACGCGCCAGACAACCCATGAATTACGCAATAATACGCGAAGAGCATCTTGATTTTTTTTTTCTTTTCTTTTCTTTTTTTTCTTTTTAGCGACCGTGACCTTCTGCGTGTTTATATAGAATACAGCATTCCCCATGGAAAATGAAATATATCCAAAAATATATCTGATATGTAAGTGAAGTTTCGGCGGATAATACATTTTGTAAATATATTTTCGATATACCTCAGATATATTTTTTGCTTGCATATATGTTCAATTTTTTCGGCGCAAATATATTTAGTATAAAAATTATATATTTTCGAATTTACTTTATTTCCATGGGGGATGATATACCAATTTGACAATTTATCGATATACTGGCATTTACAGGGACAATCTGCGTATAAGACGAGATATAAACTAATTTTCGGATTTATATATTTTTTTCAATAAAATAATATTGGTATAAAATATGGGTAATATGGTAAATAAAATAATAGAATACAGCATTCCCCATGGAAAATGAAATATATTCAAAAATATATCTGATATATAAGTGAAGTTTCGGCGGATAATACATTTTTAAAATATATTTTCGATATACCTCAGATATATTTTTTGCTTGCATATATGTTCAATTTTTTCGGCGCAAATATATTTAGTATAAAAATTATATATTTTCGAATTTACTTTATTTCCATGGGGGATAATATACCAATTTGACAATTTATCGATATACTGGCATTTACAGGGACAATCTACGTAGAAGACGAGATATAAACTAATTTTCGGATTTATATTTTTTTTATCAATAAAATAATATTGGTATAAAATATTAGTAATATGGTAAATAAAATAATAGAATACAGCATTCCCCATGGAAAATGAAATATATTCAAAAATATATCTGACATATAAGTGAAGCTTCGGCGGATAATACATTTTTTAAATATATTTTCGATGTACCTCAGATATATTTTTTGCTTGGATATATGTTCAATTTTTTCGGCGCAAATATATTTAGTATAAAAATGATATATTTTCGAATTTACTTTATTTCCATGGGGGATAATATACCAATTTGACAATTTATCGATATACTGACATTTACAGGGACAATCTACGTATAAGACGAGATATAAACTAATTTTCGGATTTATATTTTTTTATCAATAATATAATATTGGTATAAAATATTAGTAATATGGTAAATAATAAAATAATAAATATAATAAATAATAAAATTTAATAGTAATAAAATTATATTGTTATTAAAATAATATTAATAAAAAAGTATTGGCAGCTCAAAGGTTAGCTATCATTTTCTGCCCTTTAATAAGAAGCATTCTTACGTATTATTTCTTAAATTAAAACGCACATGGATTGAAAAAAAAAAATGCTTCAAGTTCGTGAAATTGCTCTTTCACAAAAATTTTTAGGACCGTACTAACAAGCCCAACAAAATTGGAATGCAGCTGGCGATTTTGTAATTTTTTTAGTCTGTATATGCTTAATGGTTTTTGCGATTCCTTAAAGGTTCACGCCGTTTCATTCAGTTTCTTTTAAGTTCTCGAAATTGCATTTCCATATATGATATATATTTATACGTGTATGTTTTCCCATGAGATAAAGACATTAGGAAAATTATGACATTTTCGCTGTTATTTCCGTATAGTATTAAAATGATAATTATTAGATTCAATAATTATATAATAACGACTTAAAATTTGAGAAGACGTCACATTAAAAAATGTGTACATATAAAGTTTTGTACCTAAATCATATTTTTTTAAAATTCAATTTAAATAGAGCTTCTCGTAATTTCACAAATAATTGCAAAATATTGTAACCACAATTTTGAAATCATGAAAAAATTATGTATTTTACTAAAGTAAACGTTTTCGTTAAACGTCTTTTTTAAAATAAAATAATACTAATGGAAATTTCCATTAACTATCATTGGAAACCTGCTTCATGAATATAAATGCACCAATTCTCCGCGTTTACTCTGAAGGTACCGTTTACATTATTTTTACGTCATTCCACTCTCTCTCAGTGCATGTTAAGTGATCGTTGAAAAGGAACAGGTTGAAACACCTCGTTCGCCAGTAGTAGCATCAGCATACTAATTGCTAATTGGAGGTTGACTATTTTCCCGCGGGTAATGGCGCCGTTAAATAGTGCAAAGTCTGTACAACGAATTTCGTCTTGTGTTTTCAATAGCGCACGTAATCTTCCGGGCAATTCGGTTACGCCAACTACTGTCTCAGTGTTTATCATTCACTTACCGAACTTAAGCGTGCAGTAGAACGTGCTCAACAGTTTCTTGGCAACCTTGACATTTCCCGCGTGTCAGAGGAACGACGGGCGTCCCCGTAGCTTGCTACGCGTGGTTTATTTTAGAAAGGTACACGCTGAGTAACACGACGGAAAAAGCCTTCTGGCACTTTTACTTGTCGTAGAGTTCGAGCTCACCCTAGCGGTGATGGTAAACGTGCATGTGAAATTCGGTATAACCCGAACATCCCGAGGGCGTTTGAACGATAAACCCTATGTAACCAAAAAGGTTTCCAATCTTCGACAACTCATTTTCCAATAGGATTCCAACGCTGCCTGTGCTGGGTATCGTAACATAATATCCTGATAAAAATGTGTCCACACCATAATATCCCGATGGCAATGTCCCTGCGCCATAATATCCTGATAATAATGTCCCCGCACCATAATATGATGGTAACAATGTCCCCACGCCATAATATTCAGGCAACAATGTCCCCGCACCATAATATGATGGTACCAATGTCCCCATGCCATAATATCCAGGCGACGATGTGTCCCCACGCCATAATATCAGGCAACAATGTCCCCACGCCATAATATCCGGGCAACAGTCCCCACGCCATAATATGCTGGTAACAATGTCCCCACGCCATAATATGCCGGTAACAATGTCCCCGCGCCATAATATGCTGGTAACAATGTCCCCGCGCCATAATATGCTGGTAACAATATCCCCGCGCCATAATATGCTGGTAACAATGTCCCCGCGGCATAATATCCCGGTGACAATGTCCCCACACCATAATATGCTGAAAAAGATGCCCCCAACCCATAATATTCGGGTAACAATGTCCTGGTGCCATAATATCCCGATAATAATGTCTCAACGCCATAATTTCCCGGTATCCACGTTCCACCCCATAATTTCCCGGTAACCACGTCCCACGCCATAATATCCTGGTAAAAATGTCCCCGATCCATAAGATGCTGGTAACAATGTCCCCGCTCCGTACGACGCTGGTACAAATGTCCCGACGCCATAATATCCTGGTAACAATGTCCCCGCACCATAATATGATGGTAGTAATGTCCCTACACCATAATATCCCGGTAACGATGTCCTCACGCCGTAATACCCCGATAACAATGTCCCCGGGGCATAATATTCCGGTAACAATGTCCCGGCACCATAATATGCTGGTAACAATGTCCCTGCTGCATAATATCCTGGTAACAATGTCCCCGCGCCATAATATCCCGGTAACAATGTCCCTGCTCCATAATATCACGGCACAAATGTCCCCGCGCCATAATATCACGGTAACAATGTCCCTGCGCCGTAATATCCCGGCAAAAATGTCCCCGCGCCATAATATGCTGGTACCAATGTCCCCGCGCCATAATATCCGGATAACAATGTCCCCGCGCCATAATATCCGGATAACAATGTCCCCGGGGCATAATTTCCCATAATAATGGATATAAATTCCGATGGACGAAATATCTCGAACCTGGAATATACCTGATTAAAAACTCGAAATTGAGTTACTTTTTATTCATACTGTTTTGGCATCCGTAATATTATATAACCCTGTTTTTTTTTTTAAATATTAAATGTCCAAAAAAGATTTTCTAAGAATCTTTAGGTTTTTTAAATTACTTGGTTTCTTTAAGTTTACTAATTTATTTTTTATTTGTGCTCCTTGACATCTACTATTTTTTTAAAATAAAAACTGGATTTCCTTGTGAGATAAATTTTGTAACAACGATTTTGAAAGGATCGTTAAATTCTTTAGATTCGACCGAATAAATTACAAACACTTAATGATTTTCATGATTTTTTATTGCGGGGATTTTCCGGTGGGATATTATCGCCCGGATATTATGTCGGTAATCCCTCAAATGCATTTTCCATCTCACGAAAATATCGTCTCTGTACACACCAGGTGAAAATTCACCGCTACGCTGGATTCCAATCGCTACGTCAGGTACAATCAGGATTTCGAGCGGAAAGGAAGGTGAATGATCAGCAGTCTTCGATCTTTCACCAGGAAAGCTCTCATTCAACGACGGCTCGACGATGGATATCACGGAGTGAGAAGATTCGCTGAAAAGGGCAAACCTTTGGCCTCGGAGGTGAGATATGCAGGATTTTCTAGGAAGCTTGGAAGGAGGAAGATATAAAGTACGGTTGGTTACCAAAGAATGTGCTGCAGTGGATTGTATGTGGAACGTATTAAAGATGAATTCCTGAAGAGCAGTTACAAGTCAGCAATTCATAAAATTGAAAACAAAAAGTCCTGGAATGCGTGAAGTAAATAAAGTTAGTCATGTTTGATTTTATATTTCCAAATTGAATTACTAGGTGGCCGACAAATATGACTCCTGTATAATTTTTGATCAACTCAAGAATGTAACGTTTGTTGGGTTCCAAAATTTATTTAGTATGCATATCATTAAGTCAAGTAATTTCTTAGTCCTTCCATTAATTCTGATCCCAAAACGTTTTTGATTTGGTGAATTATGTTTAAAAAAAACCTTGGATGATGTCAAGATTTTTCTTATTTCTCAAAAACAATATAACTCACAAAATGGTCGAGGAATGATGATCATTGATCCTGCGTTGCTTTAAAGTTATCCCTGAACTACCAACGACTGCAACACTTTCGAAGTTAGTTCTAGTATCTCTGAACTTGGAGACTATTCGATCAGAAAGATATATCCCACGGTCTTTGCCGAGGCGTTGAATTATCCATTGGAATATCACTGAATTTTTAGCATTGTATTAGAGAAGCGTGTGAAGAACTCGCGATAGTGGAATCGATTTATCTAGGCACTGGTATAAATGCTAGTGACTTGATGTGTCCTCTCGAGTGTCTTCTCGTCGTTTTCACGGCTCAGACGGTCTGACGACGTGAGATATCTGTAGGACAGATCTTATTTGCAAGAGTAACCAGATGGAAAGAGAAGAAAGACACTTGGCCTTATATATTCCGAGTATTGACGTATTTTATACGTTAAATAGGTCCTAACGAGCTACTTGCTGCAAAGCAATGAACCACCATGGACTTCGTACTTCGTGAAGTATCGTGACGTCGTCAATGACCAACGTGGCATGTCACACTTCAATTGGATCGCTGGAAGCAGCAACTACCACATTTTGCGAACTGGTTGTTTTCCCTACGTCAAGTATCACTGCACCAAGAGGCCAAAGGAGGACCTTACCATCGACGACAAATTCTACAAGGCTATCAAGATCATTAACCTTGGTATTTGCATAAATTATCGATCTGGTTATCGCCATATATCTATACTACCACTGAGATATTAAATGGCCAGGAATAAAACAGGATTATCCCTGCTTGGCTCCATTAGTAACGCACACTTTTACTAAACTCATGCTAAGAATAATTTCCATAATTTTAGATTAGGAGTCATTTCTTTGTTTAAAAAAAGTTCCTACTTTGAAAGCAGTTTTGATGTACCTACAA